>CM051240.1:245889639-247089639 GCA_027917425.1 Gastrophryne carolinensis | reverse complement strand
GAGATTCCGGGAGCAGGGGCAGAGGTCGTGCCCGTCCAGGATTCAGTTGGGGCTCTAAGCCCAAGCCGGCTGCCAAGCCGGCTCAGCAATGAGGGGGCGCCCTCACCCTTACGGGTGGGGGGACGGCTGCGACTCTTTTCCCAAGTTTGGGATCAAGAGGTCTCGGACCGATGGATCCGGGAAGTGGTGTCTTCCGGTTACAAGCTGGAGTTCGAGCTCCGCCCCCCTTCCAGATTTTTCAGGTCTCGGATGCCTTCAGAACCTCTGGCGGCGCAGGGGCTTCTGTTGGCAGTGCAGAACCTTCTGGACATGGCTGTCATTTGCCCAGTGCCTCCTTCGGATCAGGGCAGGGGTTTTTATTCCAATCTGTTCACGGTACCCAAGAAGGACGGATCGGTCCGACCCATCTTGGATCTGAAGTTTCTCAACAGGTTCATCCGGCCACGGAAATTCCGCATGGAAACACTACGTTCGGCCATTCACTCTCTTCGTCAGGGAGACTTTCTGACGTCCATAGACATCAAGGATGCTTATCTACACGTTCCAATTTTTCCAGCACACCAGAGGTTTCTCAGGTTTGTGGTGGAGGATCGGCATTTTCAGTTTGTAGCACTCCCTTTCGGCCTCACCTCGGCTCCTCGGGTGTTCACCAAGGTGCTAGCAGGGGTGATGGCTCTGCTAAGGGTTCAGGGCATCCGCATTGTGCCCTATTTGGACGATCTTCTGATCATGGCCTCCTCCTTCAACCAAGCGGAGTTGGATACCAGAATGGTGGTGTCCACCCTGGAGCGGTTTGGTTGGGTGGTCAACCACCCCAAGTCTTCTCTCACTCCGTCCAGAGTAGTGACCTTTCTGGGAATGTCTCTGGACACTTCGCAGGCCAGGGTGTTTCTGCCACAGGCCAAGATTCTTTTGATTCAGGAATTAGCTCGGCTTCTCTTGACGGCCCCTCGTCCGTCCATCCGGCTAGGGATGAGGCTGGTGGGGTTAATGGTGGCTTCATTCGAGGCAGTTCCCTTTGCGCAGTTTCATACGAGGACGCTTCAGCTTCATCTGTTGAAGGTTTGGGACAAGTCTCCTCTATCGTTGGATCAGTCCTTCCTGATGACTCCCCGAGTTCGTCGATCCCTGCAATGGTGGCTGGGGTCGGCCAACCTGTCGCAGGGCAGATCCTTTCTGGCCCCGTGTTGGGAAACTGTCACCACGGATGCCAGTCTGTCAGGCTGGGGGGGTGTTTGGAAGGACCTCCAGTTTCAGGGTCTGTGGAGTCCGCAGGAGGCTCACAAGCCCATCAATGTTCTGGAGTTGAGGGCCATCAGGTTGGTTCTGTTTCGCTTGACTCATCAGTTGAGAGGCCTGCCAGTTCAGGTCCGGTCGGACAACAGGACGGCGGTTGCTTACATCAATCACCAAGGGGGGACTCGCAGCAGGAGTGCCCTCAGGGAAGTGTCTTTGATTCTGGACTGGGCGGAGAGTCACGTCCCGTGTATCTCAGCAGTCTACATTCCGGGAGTGGAGAACACGGAGGCGGACTTGCTGAGCAGAGTCTCCTCTCGTCAGGGGGAGTGGTCTCTCAGTCCCACGGTGTTTCGTTCGATATGTCTCAGGTGGGGGTTCCCAGCGGTGGACCTCTTTGCCTCTCGTCACAATCACAAGCTTCCAGTCTTTGTGTCTCTCTCGCAGAATCCTCTGGCTCTGGCAGTGGATGCCATGTCTCTGAACTGGAGGGATCTGGGGTTCCTTTACCTGTTCCCTCCGTTTCCAATGGTAGCCAGAGTGGTGCGCAAGCTGACTCTGGAGGGCGTGTCGGCGATTCTAGTGGCACCAAGGTGGCCAAGGCAAGTTTGGTTCGCAGACCTGGTAAGACTGGCAGAGGATCAGTTCGTTCTGCCTCTTCTACCGGACCTGCTCACCCAGGGTCGGCTGCGCTATCCCAATTTACCTTCGCTGGCTTTGACGGCGTGGCTGCTGAAACCGCCATCTTAAAGGAAGAAGGTCTTTCTGACGCGGTGGTTCAGACTCTCATTAGCGCCAGGAAGCGCTCTTCCTCTACTATTTACTATAGGACTTGGAGGTCCTATATTGACTGGTGTGAAAGTAGGTCTTTCTCTTGTCGGGAGTTTTCCATTTCCAGAATCCTGGAGTTTCTTCAACATGGTCTGGATTTGGGGCTTCAACTTAGTACCTTGAAGGGGCAGGTTTCTGCCCTGGCGGTGTTTTTTTCAAAGGTCATTTGCTCTTCATCCCTTAGTCAAGACTTTTTTCCAAGGAGTTACGCATGTACGGCCTCCTAGGAAGCCATTTGTTCCAGTTTGGGATTTGAACCTGGTTCTTTCAGCTCTTCAGGGTCCCCCTTTTGAGCCTTTGAATGAGATTGCTTTGTCTTCACTTACCCAAAAGGTGGCCTTTTTGGTGGCCATCACTTCGGTTAGGCGTGTTTCTGAGTTGGCAGCTTTATCCATTAAAGCTCCGTACTTCGAAAGGCATCAGGACAAGGTTGTCTTTCGTTTCAAGCCGGATTTTCTTCCTAAGGTGGTCTCTGCCTTTCATCTGAATCAGGACATTGTTCTGCCTTCTCTATGTCCTCATCCCAGCAACGACAAGGAAAGGGCGCTGCATTCCTTGGATGTAGTCCGTGTTGTGAAATATTATCTGGTGGTTACGTCTTCCTTTCGTAAGACTGATGCTTTTTTTGTGGTGCCCTTTGGGCCTAGGAAAGGTTTGGCTCCTGCCAAATCTTCCATTAGTAAATGGATTCGTCAGGCCATCATTGGGGCCTATTCTGCCAAGGGGAGGAGTCCCCCTTTTCGTGTTACTGCTCATTCTACTCGTGCGGTTGGAGCGTCCTGGGCTTTCCAGCACCAGGCCTCTGTTGAGCAAGTTTGTAAGGCCGCTACTTGGTCCTCTGTTCACACTTTTTCCAAGTTTTACAAGGTTGATGTTCGGGCCTCAGCGGATGCTGTTTTTGGCCGCAAAGTTCTGCAAGCTGTTGTGGTTTAACTTGTGCATTGTTGCCTTGTTTTGGATCCCCGCCCTTGTTATGGACACTGCTATTGGATGTCCCACATGTTATGGATATTCTGAAGCGGGGTGTGTGACATACTTAGAATAATACCATTTTGTGAAATACTCACCTGTAAAATGGGTATTATAAGTATGTCACACACCCCGCTTCACCCGCCCTTCTTGTATTCAGGATCCTTTATATTGTGAACTTTGCGTTATCTTGATTTATATTTGCCTCTTCCTGGTCCCTTACCTTACTGCTTCTGTATACTGGGTAATGAGTGGGAGGTCCCAGGTATTTATGGATCAGGGAGGGGCTTTCTTTTTTGCTATCATCTCTGCAGGAACGCCCCTTCAGGTCGGTATTACCCACATGTTATGGATATTCTGAAGCGGGGTGTGTGACATACTTATAATACCCATTTTACAGGTGAGTATTTCACAAAATGGTATTATTTGTTGTTTAGGTGACTATATAGCTTATATTTGTTGTTTAGGTGACTACCGTATATAGCTTATATTTGTTGTTTAGGTGACTATATAGCTTATATGTGTTGTTTAGGTGACTATATAGCTTATATGTGTTGTTTAGGTGACTATATAGCTTATATGTGTTGTTTAGGTGACTATATAGCTTATATTTGTTGTTTAGGTGACTATATAGCTTATATTTGTTGTTTAGGTGACTATATAGCTTATATTTGTTGTTTAGGTGACTAGCTTATATTTATTGTTTAGGTGGCTATATAGCTTATATTTGTTGTTTAGGTGACTATATAGCTTATATTTGTTGTTTAGGTGACTATATCGTTTATATTTGTTGTTTAGGTGACTATATAGCTTATATTTGTTGTTTAGGTGACTATATAGCTTATATTTGTTGTTTAGGTGACTAGCTTATATTTATTGTTTAGGTGACTATATAGTTTATATTTGTTTTTTAGGTGACTATATAGCTTATATTTGTTGTTTAGGTGACTATATAGCTTATATTTGTTGTTTAGGTGACTATATAGCTTATATTTGTTGTTTAGGTGACTATATAGCTTATATTTGTTGTTTAGGTGACTATATAGCTTATATTTGTTGTTTAGGTGACTAGCTTATATTTATTGTTTAGGGGACTATATAGCTTATATTTGTTGTTTAGGTGACTATATCGTTTATATTTGTTGTTTAGGTGACTATATAGCTTATATTTGTTGTTTAGGTGACTATATCGTTTATATTTGTTGTTTAGGTGACTATATAGCTTATATTTGTTGTTTAGGTGACTATATAGCTTATATTTGTTGTTTAGGTGACTATATCGTTTATATTTGTTGTTTAGGTGACTATATAGCTTATATTTGTTGTTTAGGTGACTATATAGCTTATATTTGTTGTTTAGGTGACTATATAGCTTATATTTGTTGTTTAGGTGACTATATAGCTTATATTTGTTGTTTAGGTGACTATATCGCTTATATTTGTTGTTTAGGTGACTATGTAGCTTATATTTGTTGTTTAGGTGACTATATCGCTTATATTTGTTGTTTAGGTGACTATATAGCTTATATTTGTTGTTTAGGTGACTATATAGCTTATATTTGTTGTTTAGGTGACTATGCAGCTTATATTTGTTGTTTAGGTGACTATATCGCTTATATTTGTTGTTTAGGTGACTATATAGCTTATATTTGTTGTTTAGGTGACTATATAGCTTATATTTGTTGTTTAGGTGACTATATAGCTTATATTTGTTGTTTAGGTGACTATATAGCTTATATTTGTTGTTTAGGTGACTATATAGCTTATATTTGTTGTTTAGGTGACTATATAGCTTATATTTGTTGTTTAGGTGACTATATAGCTTATATTTGTTGTTTAGGTGACTATATCGCTTATATTTGTTGTTTAGGTGACTATATAGCTTATATTTGTTGTTTAGGTGACTATATAGCTTATATTTGTTGTTTAGGTGACTATATAGCTTATATGTGTTGTTTAGGTGACTATATAGCTTATATTTGTTGTTTAGGTGACTATATAGCTTATATTTGTTGTTTAGGTGACTATATAGCTTATATTTGTTGTTTAGGTGACTATATAGCTTATATTTGTTGTTTAGGTGACTAGCTTATATTTATTGTTTAGGTGGCTATATAGCTTATATTTGTTGTTTAGGTGACTATATAGCTTATATTTGTTGTTTAGGTGACTATATAGCTTATATTTGTTGTTTAGGTGACTATATAGCTTATATTTGTTGTTTAGGTGACTATATAGCTTATATTTGTTGTTTAGGTGACTATATAGCTTATATTTGTTGTTTAGGTGACTATATAGCTTATATGTGTTGTTTAGGTGACTATATAGCTTATATTTGTTGTTTAGGTGACTATATAGCTTATATTTGTTGTTTAGGTGACTATATAGCTTATATTTGTTGTTTAGGTGACTATATAGCTTATATTTGTTGTTTAGGTGACTAGCTTATATTTATTGTTTAGGTGACTATATAGCTTATATTTGTTGTTTAGGTGACTATATCGTTTATATTTGTTGTTTAGGTGACTATATAGCTTATATTTGTTGTTTAGGTGACTATATAGTTTATATTTGTTGTTTAGGTGACTATATAGCTTATATTTGTTGTTTAGGTGACTATATAGCTTATATTTGTTGTTTAGGTGACTATATAGCTTATATTTGTTGTTTAGGTGACTATATAGCTTATATTTGTTGTTTAGGTGACTATATCGTTTATATTTGTTGTTTAGGTGACTATATAGCTTATATTTGTTGTTTAGGTGACTATATAGCTTATATTTGTTGTTTAGGTGACTATATAGCTTATATTTGTTGTTTAGGTGACTATATAGCTTATATTTGTTGTTTAGGTGACTACATAGCTTATATTTGTTGTTTAGGTGACTATATAGCTTATATTTGTTGTTTAGGTGACTATATAGCTTATATTTGTTGTTTAGGTGACTATGTAGCTTATATTTGTTGTTTAGGTGACTATATAGCTTATATTTGTTGTTTAGGTGACTATATGGCTTATATTTGTTGTTTAGGTGACTATATAGCTTATATTTGTTGTTTAGGTGACTAGCTTATAATTGTTGTTTAGGTGACTATATAGCTTATATTTGTTGTTTAGGTGACTATATAGCTTATATTTGTTGTTTAGGTGACTATATAGCTTATATGTGTTGTTTAGGTGACTATATAGCTTATATTTGTTGTTTAGGTGACTATATAGCTTATATTTGTTGTTTAGGTGACTATATAGCTTACATTTGTTGTTTAGGTGACTATATAGCTTATATTTGTTGTTTAGGTGACTATATAGCTTATAGTTGTTGTTTAGGTGACTATATAGCTTATATTTGTTGTTTAGGTGACTATGTAGCTTATATTTGTTGTTTAGGTGACTATATAGCTTATATTTGTTGTTTAGGTGACTATATAGCTTATATTTGTTGTTTAGGTGACTATATAGCTTATAGTTGTTGTTTAGGTGACTATATAGCTTAAATTTGTTGTTTAGGTGACTATATAGCTTATAGTTGTTGTTTAGGTGACTATATAGCTTAAATTTGTTGTTTAGGTGACTATGTAGCTTATATTTGTTGTTTAGGTGACTATATAGCTTATATTTGTTGTTTAGGTGACTATATAGCTTATATTTGTTGTTTAGGTGACTATATAGCTTATATTTGTTGTTTAGGTGACTATATAACTTACATTTGTTGTTTAGGTGACTATATAGCTTATATTTGTTGTTTAGGTGACTATATAGCTTATATTTGTTGTGTAGGTGACTATATAGCTTATATTTGTTGTTTAGGTGACTATATAGCTTATATTTGTTGTTTAGGTGACTATATAGCTTATATTTGTTGTTTGGGTGACTATATAGCTTATATTTGTTGTTTAGGTGACTATATAGCTTATATTTGTTGTTTAGGTGACTATGTAGCTTATATTTGTTGTTTAGGTGACTATATAGCTTATATTTGTTGTTTAGGTGACTATATAGCTTATATTTGTTGTTTAGGTGACTATATAGCTTATATTTGTTGTTTAGGTGACTATATAGCTTACATTTGTTGTTTAGGTGACTATATAGCTTACATTTGTTGTTTAGGTGACTATATAGCTTATATTTGTTGTTTAGGTGACTATATAGCTTATATTTGTTGTTTAGGTGACTATATAGCTTAAATTTGTTGTTTAGGTGACTATATAGCTTATATTTGTTGTTTAGGTGACTATATAGCTTATATTTGTTGTTTAGGTGACTATATAGCTTATATTTGTTGTTTAGGTGACTATATAGCTTATATTTGTTGTTTAGGTGACTATATAGCTTATATTTGTTGTTTAGGTGACTATATAGCTTATATTTGTTGTTTAGGTGACGATATAGCTTATATTTGTTGTTTAGGTGACTATATAGCTTATATTTGTTGTTTAGGTGACTATATAGTTTATATTTGTTGTTTAGGTGACTATATAGCTTATATTTGTTGTTTAGGTGACTATATAGCTTATATTTGTTGTTTAGGTGACTATATAGCTTATATTTGTTGTTTAGGTGACTATATAGCTTAAATTTGTTGTTTAGGTGACTATATAGCTTAAATTTGTTGTTTAGGTGACTATATAGCTTATATTTTGTACATTTTGCACATTGCATCCAGCACCTTTTAGCACTACAGCACTTTGTCATTTGCACTATAGCACTTTGTTTCCTGCATTCAGCAGAAGGATACACTTACTTACAATACATGAATTTATTAGTTGAGGTTAGATTAGTTTTTTGATTGGGTTTTGTATTCCTTTTTTGGGGTTTTTCCTTGCCCGGGATGGTTTCCTGCTATGTAATATGAATGCTTGTAGATGGATGATTTTAATGTGATGTAATGTTTGGGACTTTTTATCAATAAATTCTACCTGTATGGATTAAATCAGTTGTATTTGATTAAGGGCTTTTTTGGTGCAGTGGGTTAACCCTTTAGCAGCAGCTGGAGCCGTTATTTACTTTATTTTGGGTTTGGACTATTCATAAGGGGTTTCACCCACAGCACATAGCCCTGTTTAGGTTTATTTAATGTGGATTGGTGGTGCACTAATTTCAAATCATTTTGGGTTTTCTGTATAATCAAGTGCTGTGCATAGCAGGAATCCATAGTTATGGATTGGGTTCCCTGTACAGATTGTGTGGATCAGGCTTGGTTGCCGACATACTGTGTGGAAGTGTGGAATTAAATGGGTTGCGGTTACAGGTTGGGTGCGGCTCAAAATTATTCGCTGATGAGAGAAGATCATTGCTGTGTACAACAATGCATATAAATGAATATAAGTGCATGTGTTTCGGGATTTCACAGATACAGAACATACATGTATACATTGATATTGCCTTAATGATTCAACCACTATTCTGACATCCCCACCATTCATTCCCAGAGCAAGTTGCAATAACCAAAGTGTTTTACTGGAGACACAGCGCCATCTTGTGATCATTTGTAATAATACAGCTCACCTGAAACCTTATCTTTTGGCAGCAGGCAGGACCGACATTGGAGGTGATGGGGCGGAACTGGTGTGGCGGGCTCTGGGCAAACTTATTGCCCCCCCCCCCCCATAATGGCAACATAAAATTTTGTCTTGGGGTCTATTTTGTGTCCCAGGGCTCCACTATTAAAGCAGCCCAAGACGAGCCCTGGAGTCTATGAGACTCTAGGACTAGCCGGTTCCCTCCCCCGGAACATCCTTAACGGAATCAAAGGGGGCCCCATTTTGAGTGCAGTGCATAACCCCCCCCCCCCCCCCTTATAATGGCAACTTAAAATTTTGCTTTGCCCAAAACGGGCCCTGGAGTCTATGAGACTCTAGGACTGGCCAATTCCCTCCCCAGGCATCCCCAACAGAAGCAAGGGGGCCCCATTTTACGTACAGTGAATTGCACTCCCCCCCCCCCCCCCCCCCATAATGGCAACTTAAAATTTTGTTTTGGGGCCCAATTTGTGTCTTAGGGCCCCACTATGAAAGCAGCCCAAAACGGGCCCTGGACTCCATTCCCTCCCCCGGGGCATCCCCAACAGAAGAAAATCGGGCCACATTTTTGCACGCAGTGCAGTCCCACCATTTACCCCACCTACATCTTTGGGGCTGATGTCATAGCCCTGGGCCCAGCATTTTCCAAATCTATGGGGGGGGGGGGGGGGGGGGACCATACAGGTGAAAGTACCTGGCTGCACCCCACCATAAAAGCAGACCAAAACCGGCCCTGAAGTCTATGAGACACTGAATTTAATCAGAGCCCTTTACCAAAAAGTAGTAAACACGGCAAGAGGCTTTGATTGGACGAGAGCCCGTGAAGGAGCCGTTAGAACGATGAGAGGCGAGTTTTCACACTGGGGGCGCAGGACACACCCACCCGTTGCATGGGACTCGAGTATGTGCGCGTCACCCCAAGAAGCAGCGGTGGCGTTCAGACCGGGAACGGGGGGCAGGGTTCTTTTACCTGCCTGCCACTACTCCTTCTGCGCGGAAGCGAGTCTTATGTAAGTTAACCAACACAGCGTCTGGAAGCAGCAGAGGCAGCCAAAGCGGGACAACCGGCAGGGTTCATTTATCCCACCCTATAGAACAACCAAATTAAACCTGCAGAGGACGCACACCATAATATATTTCTATTGTCTTTGTCTATGTTTTTTAAGGGTTTTTAATTAGTCTTTGTGTCAGATTATTTGTTACAATCATGAATAATAACATTTGAATTATTTATATGCTGGTGTTGTAAGAACATTTATCCTTCATGTGCTGCTCCTCCATTGGCTGGCCTCCTGGTGGCAGTAGCGTGGGAGCGAGGCTCATGTAAGTGTACTTTTTACATTCGCCCCATAAGACACACCGACGTTCACAACCACACACACACACACTATGATGTATAAAAGAAAGACCGCACTCTAAATCTAAAGTGAAGTAAACTAGTGTGCAACACTAGAGGTTGGCCGAAAGGAAGCCCCCTCCGGACGCCAAATTGCAAACAAATAGGGGTCCCACACACCCCAAGGTTCCCAACCTCATATACTCAGTGCAGGGTGGATAAAAATCAATGTTTTTTTTTAAAAAATCTAAAAAATCGGATTTTTTTGATTTAAATCGGATTTTTTTTTAATAAACTGCTTTTTGAGGAAAATATTTTACCATCCAAAGGTTCTTCCATCATGAGATAAAGCCGAGTTGTTTAACTCAGTAGAATAAAGGCTGTATATGTGTAACATTCACAATGCCATGCTCTTCCAGAGGTTTCTGTAGGATTAGTGGGCAGTTTCTCTCCTATATTATCACAGACGCTCGCTTTACTTACGCAGTTCTCAAAACTGAATTTGACTCCGCAGAGGTCCCAGCCTCTTCTTCACAGCAAAAATGTTACAACATGAACAGAGTTGAGAAAAAGACCTTAATCCTATTGTTCTACAAACCTATGACTAGTGAGCTACAGAGGACGGCAGGGACAGTAGGATTTAAGTTTTTCATGTGTCGGCTGGGCTGACAGTCTAAGTTTCTTAAAAAATATATATAGATTTTGTTTAGCCAAATTAGTTAACAAAACATGGATGTTTGTTTAAGCAAATAACGTATGCTGCAATGTTGTTATTGTTTCAGTTGAATAAATCTATTTAAATTGTTATTAAGGTCAGGATTATTTTTCTCCTTCCTAAGTACAACAGAACAGTGGTGTCCAAATATGAATGATTAACCCATTAAACTGGGGAGAAAAAAAGTAATATAAAAAGTGATTCTAAAAATCTTCATCTACTTGCATGTTAAAATAGCAAGAACTAGTTTAGGTAGAAACTTTGATTTAAATCACTGATTTAAATCAAGCCTTACTGACTAGTGATTTAAATCGTGATTTAAATCGTGATTTAAATCAGTTAGATTTAAATCAAATCCACCCTGACTCAGTGGCACCACTACAATAAGTTTATGAAAGAATACAAAAGTTTATTTATTACATATTTACACACATAGTGACAGGCCAATTAAAATCAATTAAAAAACATATAACAAAAATAAATGAATATAGGGAGGGCGAGGCTATACCACCAGGGGCTGGGCCAGGGGACAAATCTAATAACGGATGGAAGTATAAGGTGCCGCTAAATCTAACATATATTAATATCTAAAGTCAATGATATAATATCTATGTAAAAAGCTAGTGTTGAATATTATAATTTTATACGTGACCCTGCATACCACTAATGTCTAAATAATTAATATCAATTAAATGAGAAACACATGTGAAAAAACTCCCCAACAAAACTGATTTTCTAAGCAGTACAACCAAAATTCATCATCACTACCAAATATCACATATTGTGTGCAATGTGCCTACGTGCCAGAGATTATAAAGCTATCTACCTAAATAATAATCTGATTCAAACAGAAGGACCAACCGAAGGGGGAAAGAGAAAAGGCAAACCAAACCACAACATATATGAAACACTTACTAAGTCATTGTAGAAAAGCAGCAACCAAGCCCCCAGCCAGCCAAAGTCTCACCCTCACCGTCACAGCCGACGCGTTCCGTGACGTCACACGCATCACTTCATCAGGGCCACACACACACACACACACACACACACACACACACACACACACACACACACACACTTTGGGGGGTGCGTCTTATAGGGCAAAAATATAAATATATATTTTTAAATATAAATATATAGAAATATATTGACACCCGAGCGAAGTGGTGGAGGACCACGCAGCGCGCCGGTGAGGTAAGTGGGGAGGACTGCGGGCTCTTTTCTGTGATTTGTGCAGTATCTTTGCACACTGTGATTTGATGTCTATATAAATTTACACCACATGTGGATGGCGCTTATCGGACTGTATAGCAGCACTTTGTAGGTTTAGCTTTAGGGTAGATGCACTTCTATTTTTGCACATGGCACCTTCTTTGTATTTTAGTTTTTGCATGTTTGCACGGGTTGTTGATTTGCTGTGAGCACTGCAAGTTCTTAGCAGTGTATATTATCACGAATAGACAGGACACCATATGAGTAGGCACCAGGCACTTTATGCACTTAGCACTTCCTATAAGCGCCTTTGCACATTGTGATGTATGCTATTGATATTGTATATTGTGTGTATTATTAATTGAGTATTTATTTGGTACTAGTACAGCCCTGAAGTTCCTCCCCACTTTTTTGGGTTTTTTTGGGGGGTTTTATTATGTGTTTTTTAATTGTCTGTATATATGTTGTTATGTGTATGTAGTACTATGTATTTATACTTTATGCGCTAATAAATTGGATATTAGATTTAGCAGTGTGCAACTAGCATTTTTTGGACCGATTGGTGGGCCAGCCCTGGGGTCCCATCAGATACAGAGGGCAAAAATAGAAATGTTCAGTCTGTCATGATTAAAGTCCTACTTTAATTCTCTCATGGGACTTAAACGAATGGATATAATTATTTAGTGATGTCACCCGGGTTGTGATGTCACTCACCGTGCTGACACTGGCCTCCTTACAATGGAACTCCCAGTAAAATGGAAGTCCGGAGAGCTGGCTCTTCACGTGCACCATCACTGTATCCTCCATCCGCTGGCAGGAGAAGCCATTGGGACCAGAGTCCTTGTCATCCAACAGGGGAAGGAGGAGCCGGGACAGGTGAGAGAGGAAGGAGGAGATGGGGGCCTTCAACCTTTTATTGAGCTCCTGTAAACAAGACACAGCAGAAGTAAAATAAACCACGTGTGCACTTAAAGCGGACCAAAACCAACATTTTAAACTAGCGTCCCCTGAATTGCTCCCCCCATGAAGAGCACCTTTTGCCAATTTTCACTCTAATCCCAGATAATGGCGCCTGTTTTAGCTGTAAAGCTCCGCCTCCTCCATTTATTGCCATTGTTGACAATGATGTCATTACCACACCTATGCAACGACTGATCACCTGCCAGCTTACAGAAATGGAACAACAAAAAATAAAGTGTTCACGGCAATTCGAAAAGCAAAAATATCCATTTCCAGTTTTACACCTTAAACCAGACCTTTACCCTAAATAAGAGCCTATCTTATATGTTTCCTCCACCCCGTACATACAGATTGCCCACATTAATCCGGACCTTCACCCTGAATAAGAGCCTATCTTATATGTTTCCTCCACCCTGTACATACAGATTGCTCACATTAATCCGGACCTTCACCCTGAATAAGAGCATATTTTATATGTTTCCCCCACCCTGTACATACAGATTGCTCACATTAATCCGGACCTTCACCCTGAATAAGAGCCTATCTTATATGTTTTCTCCACCCTGTACATACAGATAGCTCACATTAATCTGGACCTTCAACCTGAATAAGAGCCTATCTTATATGTTTCCTCCACCCTGTACATACAGATTGCTCACATTAATCCGGACCTTCACCCTGAATAAGAGTCTATCTTATATGTTTCCCCCACCCTGTACATACAGATTGCCCATATTAATCCGGACCTTCACCCTGAATATGAGCCTATTTTATATGTTTCCCCCCCTGTACATACAGATTTCCCACATTAATCCAAACCCTCACCCTGAATAAGAGCCTATCTTATATGTTTCCCCCCCTGTACATACAGATTGCCCACATTAATCCGGACCTTCACCCTGAATAAGAGCCTATTTTATATGTTTCCCCCCCTGTACATACAGATTTCCCACATTAATCCAAACCCTCACCCTGAATAAGAGCCTATCTTATATATTTCCCACACCCTGTACATACAGATTGCCCACATTAAAAATCATCCTACCTGCATCTACTGCATGTTATGAGCCTTTAAACATTCAAGATGGCGGCTCATGGAACATCAGGCAGCCTGCAAACAGGAAGTGTCTTCTGACTGTGTCACTCTGCATTTTGGGACTGCTGACCTTTCCAGACCTCGGCTCTGTCCTTCTGTGCAAAGCACAGCTATAACCCCGCCCCCTGTACTTTAGCCCCCTCTCCTCTCCTCAGTATGTGTGATGCTTCTGAGGCAAGATGGCAGCGCCCGTATCCTAGAGTCCTGAACAGAGTTGCAGCCCAGTGGGGGAAAGAATTAAAAAAAATAAACTTAAAATATATTAATTTTAGATGCTGGGAAATAGTTTTTTAAGAGTTTGGGCTTTTCATTAAATCATGCTGAAGGTCCGGTTTAAGAAGGGGGTATCAGCAGAAGTTTTGGTTCACTTTTTCAGTGGGTTTTGGTCCGCTTTAATACCACTGCTAAAAACAGACCTACATATACAATACTAATATACTCGAAGGTCAGTATGGGACAGGCTTCCCTTCAGGAGCGCCGCTTATTAGCTGAGCAGCACGTGCATGGGCCGTGGAAGCAAGGAAAAGGTGAGTATACGGGCGATCCTGGTACACACAGTAGGGCATCCAGAATCGGAATGCCCCTACCACAAAGGAACAAAACCCACAATAGTGAAAATATTGGGTTTTGTACCTCTTAAAAGTGCTGCAGAAGATAAAGGTAATTGCTACACCATTGTGTTGGGCTACGTTTGGCGCTAAACCGTTTTACATTTTTAAATTGAAGAAAAAGAGGAGCTTTCCTAGAACGGAAAGTATGTGCACAGCCCCCAATACAAGGACAGATAGCATTACCCATCTATCCTTGCAGTAGGCGGAGCTATGCAAATCATCTCTTTATGTTTCTGTGCCATCCAAGGCCCTTAGAAACGCTAAGGGTGCAATGCCAAGGATTAGCTTTACATTTACACAGCCAGACACATCCAACTAGTGGACATGTATTTCAAGCCTTAGGCTCTCATCAGCACAAGGCCGGATGTTTCTGGCTGTATGGGGAGAGAGACTGGGTGAGTACCAAGTCCAGTAGTTGGATGTGTTTGGCTGTGTAAAATTTAAAGCTAATCCTTGGCATTGCACCCCTATTGTTTCTAAGGGGCTTGGATGACACAGAGACATAAAGAGATGATTTGCATAGCTCCGCCTGCTGCAAGGATTGATGGGTAATGCTATTTGTCCTTGGACTGGGTTCTGTGCAAATACTTTCAATTCTAGGAAAGCCACTCTTTTCCTTTACCTAAGTAGAGGGTTTTTTGGTCTCTTTAGCTCCTCCTATATTAAGCCTAACACGGGTCTCTCCACATACTGGCTTGTGACTCTAAATTGAAGAAGAAATGGTCGAAATATCAGGGTTTACAGGTTCAGCTTATGACACACCCCTTACATCCCGTCCCTCCAATCAGCAGAGCAGAGTGGGGCGGAATTGCGGGGGTCCGCTCCCTCCTCCCGCACCTCCCCCCGCTTTCTCCTCCCGCCCCTGCCTCCGCTTTCTCCTCCCGCCCCTCCCTCCGCTTTCTCCTCCCGCCCCTCCCTCCGCTTTCTCCTCCCGCCCCTCCCTCCGCTTTCTCCTCCCGCCCCTCCCTCCGCTTTCTCCTCCCGCACCTCCCTCCACCTTTAGCTTCACATTGCTGTCAGTGCAGACTCCCTGCCAGCCAGCAGCAGGGGGAATCCAGACCATGCTTGGCGGGAATGTCAGCGTCTGCCAGGGGGATGACTTTTCTCCCCCTCCCCACCGGGCAGCAGCGGGGAGAGCCACACCACCGCTCAACATGGCCCGTTCCCCCGCTCATTCAGTGGCGCTGTCACCCCACCTTCCTCCTCTTCCCCCCGGCCGATGCTGGGAGAGAGCAGTGCAGCACCTGCCGCCCACCTCCTCCTCTTCCCCCCCCCCCCCCCGGCCGATGCTGGGAGAGAGCAGTGCAGCACCTGCTGCCCACCTCCTCCTCTTCCCCCCCCCCCGGCCGATGCTGGGAGAGAGCAGTGCAGCACCTGCTGCCCACCTCCTCCTCTCCCCCCCCCCCCGGCCGATGCTGGGAGAGAGCAGTGCAGCACCTGCCGCCCACCTCCTCCTCTTCCCCTGCCCCGGCCAATGCTGGGAGAGAGCAGTGCAGCACCTGCCGCCCCACCTCCTCCTCTTCCCCTGCCCCGGCCAATGCTGGGAGAGAGCAGTGCAGCACCTGCCGCCCCACCTCCTCCTCTTCCCCTGCCCCGGCCAATGCTGGGAGAGAGCAGTGCAGCAAGGAAAATAGGATAATATACAAAATGGGAAAAATGAACACCCAACATGGGAGCTATGCATGCCAAAAAGGTAATTTAATAGTAATATGAAACCATAAATCATACAACGAATCCCAAGCAGTTAGTGTTACATATATACAATAGGTGGCCGCTAGGTGGGGTAAGTAACAGTGTGCTGCCCATCTGGAGTTCCTCTTTATGCTGCCTGTGCTGTTTTCTATGACCTTAAGACAGACCTCTTTCTGTGACTGACGCCGCGCCCCTGGACTGCGCATGCGCATTTGCGCACATCGGCTGCAGTATAGGACATCTCGGCCATCTTGTTGTAGCCCATCAGCAGTCGTTTTTGCTCTGCTCATCAATACGGACACCATCTTTAAGAAGCCTGACACATCGGACGCCCGGGCGCGTTTACACTGGACGCCATCTTGTGGAGGATCACTATGGTTACAAAACTACCCGATTTTCCTAATTTCGCTTCTTTTTGCACTCTGCCTTCCCTGGCGGCATTCCTTAGGGCCCCGCGCGCCACCTGACGACAGGGAAGGCATATTTGCCGCCCTGACTACGGTAGGTCGGGACCCATGGGAATCGCCGCTGATGACGTCATCAGCCGGCGCCATCACGCGCGCCGTGTTTTGGCGCCATCTACACGCTGGATGGTTCACCTACTACCCCTTAAAAGGCCACTCTCACCACCCCACTGGCACCGCTACTCCTGAGGAAGGCAAATTTCACCGAAACGTTGAGTATGTTCTAGATGCTATCTGCTGTGTCTCTGCCTGCAAACTTGTTATTACTATCCATCCCTGTATATTGCTTGCTTTGCATTTACCATCAGGTATTGGACTTGAGATTCTCAACTTCTATCAGAACTTTTGGGACTATTCCCTACATGTTTAAACTGCATTAAGTTCTGCTAACTATATTTCTCTTGCAGACTCTGAGAAACACAAAACAAAGATTGGGACCAGCTCACTTACGCCACCTAGCGGCCACCTATTATATATATGTACCACTAACTGCTTGGGATTCGTTGTATGATTTATGGTTTCATATTACTATTAAATTACCTTTTTGGCATGCATAGCTCCCCATGTTGGGTGTTCATTTTTCCCATTTTGTATATTTTCCTATAGTATTAAGTATGCATCAAGCAGGCGCACTAGGGAATTATAGAACCCCTCTGGTCTATCTGGTTTTCTTACTATATTTGTGTGCTTCAACCAACTTACTAACTTTGAGAGAGCAGTGCAGCACCTGCCGCCCCACCTCCTCCTCTTCCCCTGCCCCGGCCGATGCTGGGAGAAAGTAGTGCAGCGCCTGCCGCCCCATCTCCTCCTCTTCCCCTGCCCTGGCCGATGCTGGGAGAGAGTAGTGCAGCGCCTGCCGCCCCATCTCCTCCTCTTCCCCTGCCCCAGCCAATGCTGGGAGAGAGCAGTGCAGCACCTGCCGCCCCACCTCCTCCTCTTCCCCCCCCCCGGCCAATGCTGGGAGAGAGCAGTGCAGCACCTGCCGCCCCACCTCCTCCTCTTCCCCCCCCCCGGCCAATGCTGGGAGAGAGCAGTGCAGCACCTGCCGCCCCACATCCTCCTCTTCCCCTGCCCCGGCCAATGCTGGGAGAAAGTAGTGCAGCGCCTGCTGCCCCATCTCCTCCTCTTCCCCTGCCCCGGCCAATGCTGGGAGAGAGCAGTGCAGCACCTGCCGCCCCACCTCCTCCTCTTCCCCCCCCGGCCGATGCTGGGAGAGAGCAGTGCAGCACCTGCCGCCCCATCTCCTGCTCTTCCCCTGCCCCGGCCAATGCTGGGAGAGAGCAGTGCAGCACCTGCCGCCCCCACCTCCTCCTCTTCCCCCCGGCCGATGCTGGGAGAGAGCAGTGCAGCACCTGCCGCCCCACATCCTCCTCTTCCCCTGCCCCGGCCGATGCTGGGAGAAAGTAGTGCAGCGCCTACCGCCCCATCTCCTCCTCTTCCCCCCTGGCTGATGCTGGGAGAGAGCAGTGCAGCACCTGCCGCCCCCACCTCCTCCTCTTCCCCCCGGCCGATGCTGGGAGAGAGCAGTGCAGCACCTGCCGCCCCACCTCCTCTTCCCCCCCCCGACTGATGCTGGGAGAGCGCAGAGCAGCGCCTGCCACCCCTCCTCCTCCTCTTCCCCTAGGCTGATGCTGGGAGAGCGCAGAGCAGCACCTGCCGCCCCACATCCTCCTCTTCCCCCCCCCCCCGGCATTTTGGGAGTGTGTTCATGCATGTTTGTGAGTTCGCGGAATGGCGATTGGGATTGCGGCCGTGTGTGTCGGGGAATGCTGGTCCAGGCTCAATGTCACCTAGCAACATGGGAAGAGGAGAGAAGCACAGCCAGGATGTCTGTAGCGAGTTCTGGGAATCTTACAGACCCCGCCCATTATGCTGATTATTATGCAGCATCACAAAGCCAAAGCCCAATTTTTTTATAAGAGAAATCATATGGCGAAACTGTAAACCTCAATATCTCGTCCATTTCTTCTTCAATTTGAAAACAGAAAAACAGTTTAGGACAGCGCCAAATGTAACGCAACGCAGTGGTGTAACAATTACCTTTGCCTGCTGTGGCGTTTTAATAATGGCAGCGCCTTGGTATTGTCTTTGTATGTAAAGGAAGTGCTGCTGAGCTTCCTGTTACTGTGCATTGTCAGTTATATCAATTGAATCACGGCAGCAGCATGGCTGAGATGCTGGGAGATGAAGCTCCAAAATGGCCGTTACCTTTCTTTTCCAACTGTGCCAGGCTGTTGGCCCGGTTTAAAGTGGACCAAAATCCACGGCAATCGGCCCGGGAATCTATAAGATTCCTGAGCCAATCAATTCCCTCCCCCCCGGGGCATCCAAAATCGGGATGCCCCGCTGTGTGAAACCCCCCAGGTCGCCCCATACACTTACCTTGTTTCCCAGGTCAACGGCGCATGCGTGAGCCACGCCCGCATCCCCGCTATCTCTCTAGAAGGACGCATGCCCGCCAGGCATTAGTGAATGGCCAGCGTGGGCACGCTACCTGTTAGAGGGTAGCGGGGGATGCGGCTGTCAGCGCCCTGCGTGGAACCCCCCCAGATTGCCGCAGCCAACTCACCTCTTCCCCGTCCTACGGTGCATGTGCGGCCGCTCGTCCAATCGGTGCGCTTGGAGCTGATGTCACGTCGTCTAAGCCTTTGTCTAAGGACAGCGGGTCCAAGCGCACTGATTGGATGAGCGGCCGTGGGACCAGGAAGAGGTGAGTTGGCTGCGGCGATCTGGAGGGGTTCCACGCATGGTGCCCCGGGGGAAGGACCAAAGCCCAGGATAGTCAAAATAATTGGTTTTGTTCCACTTTAAGTCAGTTTTGCTCAACTTTAATGGAAAGAATGTAACACTGTAAATGTATTTTTAATTCTAATGCAAATCATGGACTCGTCCATGTCTACAAACACTCCTCCCAGTTACAGTAGGGGGGAATGTATATTAAAGCGGACCAACAGCCTGGCACAGTTGGAAAAGAAAGGTAGCCACCATTTTGGAGCTTCCTCTCCCAACTGACATAACTGACAATGCACAGTAACTGGAAGCTCAGCCTGCAGATGCATGAGCTGCCATCTTGTTTTTAAAATTTACCGCGGCAGGAGTTAGAAAAGGGTTCATGAATTTTTATGTGCAGCAATCTAAATTCCCCTGTGGAGGGATGCATATGAGCGCTGTTTGTTGTGCTGTCTGGTTTAAAGTGGACCAACACCCAGGATTTTGACTATCCTGGGTGTTGGTCCACTTAGGTGGGGCACCCGGATCGGGGGTGCCCCGCTGTGTGAAACCCCCCCGATCGCCGCAAAAACTCACCTCTCCCCGCTCCCACGTGACCTCGTCCGGCCAATGACAGCGCTCAGAGCAGCTCTGGTATGCGCGTCCAAAGCCGCTTGGACGCGCATACCAGAGCGCTGTCATTGGCTGCGTCTCGCTTCCCTCTAACAGGGAGCGCGCCTGCGCCGGCCATTCACAAAACGGCCGGCGTGGGAGCGCGCCCTGCTAGAGGGAAGCGAGAGACGCGGCCGCGTCTCGCGCATGCGCCGTTGGATCGCCGGTAAGGTGAGGATTGTGGGCCTCCTGGGGGGTTCCTCCCCGCGGGACATCCCGATTTCGGATGCCCCGCGGGGAGGGATCTGATCGGTCCGGGAATCTTATAGATTTCCGGGCCGATCCCCCCTGGGTGTTGGTCCACTTTAAGTCATTTTTGACTGTTGGTCCGCTTTAAAGGAAAAAAACACAATCGCCAGCAGAGGGGGTATTTTATGCTTCTGAAAGGAAGCCTGTCCCCGTTATTAGGGGTCTTGGTTGCCCCATTTACTAGTCCCCTTACTAACCTTAGACCTTTCCAGTATGACCTCCGCCGTCGCCTCTTCACTCCAGACGCTGCTGAGGTCAGACAGCAGCACGCAGTAGGCGGAGTCAGTGAAACAGACTTTACACAGGAAAGTGCTCTCCCCGATCTGTAGAGACTTCCATGGCTGGCTCAGGAGGCTGGCATCCATTTCTGCCGATAGGGCCAATATTTGCTGCCCCTGCTGGTGAAAGAGGAAAATTCAGTTTGCATACAGATCATTTTTAACATATTCCATAATGCTGTGATGAAGCGGACTTAAAAAAAATGTCCGCTTTCAGCTCCTCCTTATTATGCTCTTTAAGCTTAAAGCGGATGGAAACCCTAAAATGGCCTGGTTTTCAAAGACACCCACACCCTAGAGCACTATATGAGACGAGGTGCAGCCGGTGCCCGCATCCCCAGCACGCTGTACGTGCCGGAGTCTTGCTGAGGGCGCAGGCTGGCACCATATACACACCTAGGATGAGGGCGCAGGCTGGCACCATATACACACCTAGGATGAGGGCGCAGGCTGGCATCATATACACACCTAGGATGAGGCTGCAGGCTGGCACCATATACACACCTAGGATGAGGGCGCAGGCTGGCACCATATACACACCTAGGATGAGGGCGCAGGCTGGCACCATATACACACCTAGGATGAAGGAGCAGGCTGGCATCATATACACACCTAGGATGAGGGCGCAGGCTGGCACCATATACACACCTAGGATGAAGGAGCAGGCTGGCACCATATACACACCTAGGATGAGGGTGCAGGCTGGCACCATATACACACCTAGGATGAGGGCACAGGCTGGCACCATATACACACCTAGGATGAGGGCGCAGGCTGGCACCATATACACACCTAGGATGAGGGCACAGGCTGGCACCATATACACACCTAGGATGAGGGCGCAGGCTGGCACCATATACACACCTAGGATGAGGGCGCAGGCTGGCACCATATACACACCTAGGATGAGGGTGCAGGCTGGCATCATATACACACCTAGGATGAGGGCGCAGGCTGGCACCATATACACACCTAGGATGAGGGCGCAGGCTGGCACCATATACATACCTAGGATGAGGGCGCAGGCTGGCACCATATACACACCTAGGATGAGGGCGCAGGCTGGCACCATATACACACCTAGGATGAGGGCGCAGGCTGGCACCATATACACACCTAGGATGAGGGCGCAGGCTGGCATCATATACACACCTAGGATGAGGGCGCAGGCTGGCACCATATACACACCTAGGATGAAGGAGCAGGCTGGCACCATATACACACCTAGGATGAAGGAGCAGGCTGGCACCATATACACACCTAGGATGAGGGCACAGGCTGGCACCATATACACACCTAGGATGAGGGCACCGGCTGGCACCATATACACACCTAGGATGAGGGCGCAGGCTGGCACCATATACACACCTAGGATGAGGGCGCAGGCTGGCACCATATACACACCTAGGATGAGGGCGCAGGCTGGCACCATATACACACCTAGGATGAGGGCGCAGGCTGGCACCATATACACACCTAGGATGAGGGTGCAGGCTGGCACCATATACACACCTAGGATGAGGGCACAGGTTGGCATCATATACACACCTAGGATGAGGGCGCAGGCTGGCACCATATACACACCTAGGATGAGGGCACAGGTTGGCATCATATACACACCTAGGATGAGGGTGCAGGCTGGCACCATATACACACCTAGGATGAGGGCACAGGCTGGCATCATATACACACCTAGGATGAGGGCGCAGGCTGGCACCATATACACACCTAGGATGAGGGCACAGGCTGGCATCATATACACACCTAGGATGAGGGTGCAGGCTGGCACCATATACACACCTAGGATGAGGGCACAGGCTGGCATCATATACACACCTAGGATGAGGGCGCAGGCTGGCACCATATACACACCTAGGATGAGGGCACCATATACACACCTAGGATGAGGGCGCAGGCTGGCACCATATACACACCTAGGATGAGGGCACAGGCTGGCACCATATACACACCTAGGATGAGGGCACAGGCTGGCACCATATACACACCTAGGATGAGGGTGTAGGCTGGCACCATATACACACCTAGGATGAGGGCGCAGGCTGGTGCCATATACACACCTAGGATGAGGGCGCAGGCTGGCACCATATACACACCTAGGATGAGGGCACAGGCTGGCACCATATACACACCTAGGATGAGGGCGCAGGCTGGTGCCATATACACACCTAGGATGAGGGTGCAGGCTGGCACCATATACACACCTAGGATGAGGGCACAGGCTGGCACCATATACACACCTAGGATGAGGGCGCAGGCTGGCACCATATACACACCTAGGATGAGGGCACAGGCTGGCACCATATACACACCTAGGATGAGGGCGCAGGCTGGCATCATATACACACCTAGGATGAGGGCACCATATACACACCTAGGATGAGGGTGCAGGCTGGCACCATATACACACCTAGGATGAGGGTGCAGGCTGGCATCATATACACACCTAGGATGAGGGCGCAGGCTGGCACCATATACACACCTAGGATGAGGGCGCAGGCTGGCACCATATACACACCTAGGACAGGTAAATGACATGTACTAAGCTCTGTATCAGCAAGTGGTCCTTCACCCTGAATAAGAGTCTTATATGTTTCCCACACCCTGTACATACAGATTTCTCACATTAAAAATCACCCTACCTGCATCTACTGCATGTTATGAGCCTTTAAACATCCAAGATGGCGGCTCATGGGACATCAGGCAGCTCTGCATTGTGGGATTGCTGACTTTTTCCTGACCCCAGCTCTGCTCTGTCTGAGCAAAGCACAGCTATAACCCGCCCCCCTGTACTTTATCCCGCTCTCCTCTCCTTAGTAAGTGTGATGATTCTGAGTCAAGATGGCGGCGCCCATATCCTGAATGTCCTGAACAGAGCTGCAGCCCAGTGGGGGAAAGAATAATAAGTAAGTGACTAAAAACTTAAAATATATTAATTTTAGATGCTGGGGAATCGTTTTATAAGGGTTTGGGCTTTTCACTTAATCATGCTGAAGGTCCGGTTTAATAAGACAAAGTGCAGAGACACGAGGGACAGAGACATTTCCCTACACACAAGGCACAGTGAGGAGCTGTGCAACCACTCAAACCACTGACCATCACACTCACATAAACCGACCAGCCACACTTCCTACCTGCTGCCAACCAGTCCCTCAGCTATAAGCTTCCTCCCAGCAAACACTGCCTGCAAATACACGTTCCTAGGAAAATGCGAATATAGTGCTCTGGCACCATCTTGTGGCAGATTTAGATATTGCAGCTGTTAATGGTGAAGGTAAGACTATTAGGCTGATTCATTACTAGCGCCAGGTAGCGACAGATGAGCGTCTGTAGCAGGCTGTGCTCGGCCGTGGTTCACTAGTTCAGAGCGACTCAGTCGCTGTGCAGCAATGATGAATACATTGTGGGGAGTCGCTATATGACCAGTACAGCGCTGTATGGGAGCGAATGGTAGCGACTGGTCAGTGCGACCGACTCACACACCTCCGGGGCTCAAAAATGCCGGAGGCTGTGTGATTAAAGCCTGTTTGTTTAACATGTATCCACCAGTAACAAAGAGAAAACATATGGAATTACATTGTTATAACATTGTAACATGAACACATTAATGCCAGACCTGTAATGTAAATTCTGCATAAATATATAAACATTTTTAAAAAATAAAAAAAAATTGGTTTTTCAAGGCCAGGAGAGGTCACAACATTATTTGAGAATAAAAAAAAATAATAATAATAAAACCCCCCTGTTTAAAGAGAAGTAAAAGAACCTCCATTGAAATGTATGGGAGAGCGACAGGTAGCAAGAGGTAATATGTGGCGCTCTGCAAGGCTGAACGCCGGCGCTGTACGCTGAGGCTGGGATAATGATGAATCGGACGCTACATGGTGTTATTCCAGTCGCTCACCAGAATCCGCTTGATAAATGTGTAATTGCGTGCCGTGTCCGGCGTTCACCTGTCGCTAGCTGTCTTTACAAGGCGCTACCTGACGCTATCCCTTCATGAATAAGTCCCCAAATCCTGATACCAGAGGTGAGAGAGGTTGCTGTAAACTTGTTCCAAGTTATAAAGTTACTGCCCAGAAGCAATGAGAGGGTTAAAGCGGAACAAAACCCCACCAGCGGTCGGCCTGGAATCTAAAAGATGCTAGGGCTGACTGCTGGCTTTTCCCCGGGGTATGCCGAATAGGGTTGCCACCTAGCCAGTATTCTTTTTTTACTTTACTGGCCAATGGCCTGGGGGTGTCAGTAATTGTATCCCCTGGGAGTTGTCAGCGACTTGTAGTGTGGGGTAGTCTGAATAACGGAATAAAACACACCACACCAGATTTAGAATTTAACGGTTGAATATTAGGCAAAGTATTGAACACAATAGTTGGTATATATAGCCACTGGATTAAGGCAATAAATGACTGTAGAAGAATCTAGTATAATTTCTACTTGAAGAATATAGGGGGGGATATCTCAAACAAAGGATAAACTTGTGTCTAGGTCACTTTATCATATATGGCTATTTGGATAACTTTAAAACACACTGTATGCTCTGTGTAATTCAAACTATCAATACACACACAATGGCCTTGATTCACAAAGAGTTTAAAAAAAACTCTCATGGTAGTAAAAGTTGTAAAAGTTGCTACTGGCAACGAAACGCGTCGGCGGTGGCGGCAGGCGGCATCCATATTTGTCTTATCGATTGGTCTGGCCAGATCTTACCGTGTGGGGAGTTGGTGAGAACCACCCTCTGTTTTTACAAGTGTCTCAAGTTTTATTTCTATGTGAGTGCATTGATATCCTTTATTAAATAGTGTGTGCTATACAGTATTACACTAGGAGTGTGTTTTCTGTTTCATGTTGCATTCACTGGCGTGGTATTCTGTTTGGAAACTGCCTGGAGGGCTCGTGCACTACATTCACTGACGTGGTATCTGCTTGGAGAGCACATGTACTAAGCTGAGAAGTGGACCATTTGTGCTATTTGGATCTGAAGGGACAAGGATCTCTGTAAGAAATCACACTCAAGCAGATTTGTGGAAGAGGTGTTTGCACATGCACTTTGGGACAACCTACTGGTAACTTAGGAAGCTCTGTGTATAAATTGAACAGTAAAAGATTCAATTCATGAGAAAAAAAGACAATTCGGTGACTACTCACCTGTAGAATTGTTTTTGTTCTTGCATGGCACGGTCTGCTTCAGTATTCATAACAGTTGGGTTATTCCGCCACAAGGTGGCACAGTGTGCTGCAGAAGAGCTGTGGCATCTCCCGGACCCCTATAAAAATGGGATTAACCATAGAGTTACCAGCGTAGACAAGCAGTGAGACAAGAAGCCGGGAGAGAATAAAGGTAAAAAATGTAAAAAAAGGTAAAAAAAAAAAACAATTAACTTGGAACAATCACCATAAAGAGGCAACCAAGAATAACGATAACAAGGGGGGGGGGGGTGAAGCAGGATGTGCCATGCAAGAACAAAACAATTCTACAGGTGAGTACTCACAGAATTGTCTTTTTCTTATTGCATGGCACGGCCTGCTTCGGTATTCATAACAGTTGGGACATCCAAAAGCAGTGTCCAAAAGTAGGGTGGGATCCCCAGTGAGTAACAGCCGGCAGTTCAAGTCACTACCGCCTGAAGCACCTTGCGGCCAAAAGCAGCATCCTCTGAGTCCTTAACATCAACCTTGTAAAACTTGGAAAAAGTATGAACAGAAGACCAAGTAGCGGCCTAAGCTTGGTGCTGAAAAGCCCAAGAAGCACCAATAGCATGAGTGAAATGAGCAGTAACCCTAAAAGGGAGGTTCCTTTCCCTTAGCAGAATAGGCTTGTACCACTGCCTGACGGATCCACTTGCTGATAGTGGATTTAGCCGGAGGCAAACCCTTCCTAGGTCCAGAAGTGAGAACAAAAAGAGCATCAGATTCCCTGAAAGACTCAGTAGCGACCAAATAAAACTTCAGAGCCCTGACCACATCCAGAGAATGCAGTGTCCTCTCCTTGGAATTAGCAGGATTAGGACACAATGAAAGCAAAACAATGTCCTGATTGAGATGAAAGGCAGACACCACCTTAGGCATGAAATCCGGCTTAAGCCGAAACACCACCTTATCCTGATGCCTCTCAAAATAAGGAGGTTTGATGGAAACCACCACCAGTTCAGAAACTCGCCTGACAGGAGTGATAGCCACCAAAAAGGCTACCTTAAGAGTCAGAATGGGCAAAGCAGCCCCACGGATAGGCTCAAAGGGAGGACCCTGCAGAGCAGACAACACCAGATTCAAGTCCCAGACTGGTAGCATAGGCTTACGAGGTGGACACACATGAGTAACACTTTGGAAAAGGTTTTAACCAACCGGTGATTGGCAAAGGATCTTTGGAAAAAAATTGCCAGAGCTGAAACATGGCCCTTGAGGGTACTCATTTGAAGGACGGAATCCAAACCATGTTGCAAAAATTCCAGAATCCTGAGGATGGAAAAAACCCGACAGGGAAGAGACTTGGACTCACACCAGGCAATGTAAGCATGCCAGCCCTGTAATAGATAAAGGACGAGGACTTCTTCCTAGCCCGAATCATGGTATCAACAACAGAAGCCCAAGACAGTATCTGGCTCGCTTGCTCCGAGTCCCTCCCTGATGGTTGATGTAGGCAACCGCCGTCTGGTTGTCTGAGCGAATCTGAACAGCCCGACCCCGAAGGTGTGTGGTCAGCTGAGAAAGAACCAACCTGATCGCCCTCAGTTCCAGGACGTTGATGGAAGCATGGGCCTCCTGGGGGCCCCACCGACCCTGGAACTTCAGAGACTTCCAAAAGCCCCCCCCGCCTGTCAGACTGGCATCTGTGGTGACCGTACCCCAGCACGGGGGAAGGAAAGTCCTGCCCACCAGAAGGTTCCTTGAGTCCAGCCACCACTGGGACTGTCTGGCCAGAGGAGACAGAACAAATTCCTGATCCAGGGACACAGGGTCCCGATCCCAGTCTGACAAGAGGTGCAACTGAAGAGATCTCATGTGAAACTGAGCAAAGGGGACCGCCTCAAAGCAGGACCCCATCAGGCCCACCAACTGCATCCCCAGACGGATGGAGGGATGAGGACACAAGAGCAGAGCCCGTGCCTGCTGCGAAAGGCCCTCCACCTTCTGCTGAGGAAGGAACACTTTGACCTGAGAGGTATCCAGTGTCATGCCCAGAAAGGACCTCACCAAGGACGGGGACAGTGAAGACTTGGGAAAGTTGATCACCCAGCTGAAGCACTTCTGAGTGGAGGTCACCACCCGGGTGTCCTGCTCGGCCTGATGAAAGGACGGTGCCACAATAAGGATGTCGTCCAGGTAAGGAAGGACGCCAATGCCCTGGTTCCATAGCAGAGCCATCACCCCCGCCAGCACCCTGGTGAACACCCCAAGCGCCGAGGTGATCCCAAAGGATAAATTTACAAACTGGTAATGCTGATCCTCCAGCGCGAACCTCAGAAATCTCTGATGACCTGGGAAGATAGGCACATGAAGATAAGCATCCTTGATGTCCACGGTGGTCATGAAGTCGCCCCCGGGCGAAGGGTACTGACAGTCGAGCGTAGCGTCTCCATGCGAAAATGCTTGAATCTGACAAACTTGTTGAGGCCCTTCAAGTCCAGGATGGGCCTCAGAGAGCCGTCCTTTTTGGGGACCGTGAAAAGATTGGAATAGTACCCCTGACCCTGTTCCTGAGGGGGCAACTATCAAATCACCCCTGAATCCAGCAGGCATTGAACCGCCGAAAGCAACCCTTGAGCTGACAGGGGGCTTAAAGACATCCGGGATCTGATGAATCTTGGGGGCGGCCAGGCTGCAAACTCTATTTTTTAACCGGAGGACACCACCTCCTGAATCCACCGGTCTGAGACGTGGAGCCTCCAGACGTGAGCAAAGAGCCGAAGCCGTCCCCCCACCCGGATGGGTGAGGGCGCCCCCTCATGCCTGAGGGGCCTTGGGAGGGGGTTTGGGCTTGGAACCCCAGGAGAGACCGGGACGACCACGGGATCTGCCACAGCCCCAAGAATCTCTGCGGCTACCTGGGAAGAGGGAGCCACGACCTCCTCTGGGAGTACGAAGGGAGGGGAAGGAGGCGGAGGGCCCCCCAAAGGGCCGGGGCTGCCTCCTACGCTGAGGCAGTCTGCCATCCTTGGCTAAAACATCAAGACGCTCACCGAAGAGCCGCAGCCCCGCAAAGGGGAGCCCAGTGAGAGCCTTCTTAGCAGCAGCGTCAGCTACCCACTGACGCAACCAAACAGAGCGGCGCATAGCCACCAAAAGTGCAGAGGCCCTACCGCCCAGCCTCACAGCATCATCCATGGCAGTAAGGATAAATGCAACAAAATCAGAGCAAAGCAAGAGGGCCCTATAATCCTCCCTCCTCCTACCAGCCATAGCACCATCACATAGATGCTTGAGCAGTTTCTTAAGGGCAATAGCTGTAATGGCAGCAGCACAGGCCGGGCGCAGCCCAGCCCCCACACAAGTAAAAGCATGGCAGGCCAGCTGATCCATGCGCCGGTCCTCGCTGTCCCTCAGAGTGGTAGTGTCAGGGGAAGGCATGACCGAGGTATTGGACAGACCTAGCACGGGAGCCACCACCTCAGGGGGCCATGTCCACCGCTTTACTAGATCAGCAGGAAAGGGATACCTCTTATCCAATCCCTTGGACACAGCGGGCAGCCTGTTAGGACGTTCCCACTCCTTAAGCGCCATAGTAGTGAAATGTCACTGCTCAGGGAACTCAAGACGCTGTTTATCAGGGCAAAAGAGCTCACCCTGCTTCTTCTTAGCCACCTCAGGGGGAGCAATGTGCAAAATTTCAAAAATGTGAGACAGCAGATTTTCAGTGTCCTCAGGGTACCATGATTCCTCCCTGGACACAGACCAAGGGTCACTATCGCAGCCCTCCTGCTGGTCCCCAGAGGAGTCAGAGTCCTGGAACAGTTCCCCTTCCTCTAGGGAATAACGTCCACCAGTGGCATCAAACTCCTCATACTCCTCTGTAGAGCGTGAGGGAGTGGAAGTCAGGTGCCGCTTCTTGCCAGAGGCCTTCCTAGGAACAGGCCCGGCAAGCTGCCTCTCAATGTTGGCCACACGAAGTGCCAGATCAGACTGTGACCTCCTGCTATTATCCCCCTCACTGGGGGCTAAATGCAGGAGTGGGGGGGTAGGCGACTCCGAAGGGGGTGCAGAGCTGGGAAGCGATGCAGGCAAACCAGCTTGGAGCGCAAGGACACTTTGGGCGCACGGCACACACACCCTGACACTGTCACTCACAGGGGATACCCCACACATGGCACACAGCCGGGATTGCCCCGAAGCCCCCCACGCACGCTATCCCCAGAAGCCTCCATATGGTGATTAACACAGGCGCAATAGACCAGCACTGGGCAAAGGCTAATACAAAATCAAGCATCCCGCAGCACATGCACCACGAGACCGATAAACCCCCCCTTGAGGGGGGCTCACGGACCAAGGAAATCGCAGGATCACCAAGCCTCAGACCGCTGGATGAAGCGACACACAGGAGGATACAGCACCGCAGCCAGAAAGGGAGAAAACCAGACGCGCAGCTAATCCAAAATGACGCCGGCAGAAGTACCTCGAGGGGCGGGCCACGAGGGGCTTAGTAATGGCGCCGGTGGGGTCACGTGGGCACCGTTTTCGCGCTCTTCGGAGGGGGCGGGGCGGGGGGATGACTCGGTGGCTAAAAAACACCAAAAAACCACTGTACACAGCAAAATACACCACAACTAACACCACTCGCCGCTACCACCCGCCCCCCCAAACATAAGTCAGAGGGGGGGGGGGGGAGAGAGACGAAAGACAGCAGCGAGTATCCAGACCAGGGGGGAGGGGGGCCGGGGGGCTTTTCCTGAAGGAAAGGAAAAAGACAATCCCCCCAAACTCACCCCCTCAGAAGCCGTGCCATGCAATTAGAAAAAGCCTGAGAAAGTCACTGTTAGTGAATTACCCGACAGGAAGACAATGAAAGTCAATGGCACTTTTTACTTCCGGTAAAAAGGGGTAAAAAGTTCAATACATTTTTCAAGAGTAAAAAAGTGCCATTGACTTTCATTGTCTTCCTATCTGGTGATTCACTAACAGTGACATTTTCAGGCTTTTTTCTCATGAATTGAATTTTTTTACTACCATGAAAGTTTTTTTCAACTCTTTGTGAATCAAGGCCAATCTATTTAAAGTGGACCAACACCCAGGATTTTGACTATCCTGGGTTTTGGTCCACTTCGGCGGGGCACCCCGATCGGGGGTGCCCCGCTGTGTGAAACCCCCCAGAAACCCCAAAAAACTCACCTCTCAGCGCTCCCACGTGACCGCCGCAGCCAATCCCCGCCAACGTCCAGGCGGGGATCAGGAACGTCCAAGACGCTTCCGCCGCCGCCGCCTCCCGCGCGTCACTCTCGGCGCGCGCGCGCCCCCGCCGGCCATTCACAGAGGGCCGGCGCGGGCGCGCGCACGTCTGGAGGGGCGCGCGGGAGGCGGCGGCGGCGGAAGCGGCGGCGGATCAGGTAAGGTGTTTTGGGGGTTTCTGGGGGGTTTCACCCCGCGGGACATCCCGATCTCGGATGTCCCGCGGGGTGGGAGGTGATCGGCCCGGGAATCTTATAGATTTCCGGGCCGATCACCCCTGGGTGTTGGTCCTCTTTAAAGTGGACCAACACCCAGGATTTTGACTATCCTGGGTTTTGGTCCACTTCAGGGGGGCACCCCGATTAGGTGACAGCGACGGACAAGCGCTGACAGCGACGGACAAGCCAGCGCGTCCGCCGCCGCCTCCCGCACGTCCCTCTGACAGCGCGCGCCCGCGCCGGCCATTCACAAACGGCCGGCGCGGGCGCGCGCACGGCTAGAGGGGCGCGCGGGAGGAGGTGAGTTTTTGGGGGGTTTTCGGGGGGTTCCTCACCGCGGGACATCCCGATCTCGGATGTCCCGCGGTGAGGGGGATGATCGGCCCGGGAATCTTATAGATTCCCGGGCCGATCACCCCAGGGTGTTGGTCCACTTTAAAATGTAAGTTTAACTCTATGGCCTCGATTCAATAAAAGTAGAAAAAAATTCTCATGGTAGTAAAAGATTCAATTCATGAGAAAAAAGCCTGAGAATTTCACTGTTGCTGAATCGCCAGATAGAAAGACAATGAAAGTCAATGGCACTTTTTTACTACTAAGAAAAGTAGAGAACTGTTTACTCCTGTCTACACTAAAAGCTGCCATTGACTTTCATTGTTTTTTTACCTAGTGATTCAGTAACAGTGACATTCTCAGGCTTTTTTCTCATAAATGGAATTTTTTACTACCATGAGAATTTTTTTCTACCTTTATTGAATCGAGGCCATATAAACTTCAGGTAGATGATGCTCTAAATGTGTAACTATGCTGTAAATAGTGAGGAGAACTGAGAAAAGTTCACTTATCCTTAGACCAAACGATCTTGGTGGAAAATGTCCTGTTATTGCTGACTAAAATGATGCTGTTTCTTTAAATATTTTCCGGATATTTCTTTCTTCAAAGGTCACGGCCTCAAAAACTCTCCTAAATATAAATTACCAAGGGCGTCCCTTAACCGCGCTGAGTCCATTTCCCTTGCGCTCCTCACAGTGAATAACACACAAAAAAATAAGCCTTTACACCCCTCACACAGTTCAGCAGTGAGGTAAATAAGAAGAGTGTTTATTTCAACCAAAAACGTCACTGTGGCCCTATAATTTATGTGGCTCAGAAACACATACAGACATAGAAGTGCTCCCACTGACCCACCTCACGGACTCTGCTCCCTCAGAGCTGTGCTGTGCCTTTTATAGGCTGCAGGAATAACCTCACCAGCCTCTCTCTCATGGCTGGCCCCGCCCACCCTCTCTCTCATGACTGGCCCCGCCCACCCTCTCTCTCATGGCTGGCCCCGCCCACCCTCTCTCTCATGGCTGGCTCCGCCCACCCACACACACAGAAGAGTTTTCCAGAACCCTCCCGGCAGAGGATTGTTATATGTCGGGTACATGCTGGCGGGTTCACAGTAGGGGCTTGTCTATGTGAGTATACCAGGCTGTGCTTGTTTGAATGTTTATATAAATCCTTAGATGTATTAAAGTGGACCAGGATTTTGACTATCTTGGGTTTTGGCCTTTGCCCCCCCGAGCACCTCGAATGGGGATGCCCCGCTGTGTGAACCCCCCCCCCCCAGGTCGCCAGATTTCACTCACCCTTCATTCCTCTCGTCCAATCAGCGCACTCGGATCCGCTCCCAACGCTTCGCTCAAGAGCTGTTCTAATGCGAGCGCAGTGGCGGCTGCATCCCCCGCTACCCTTTAACAGGGAGCGTTCCTGCGCCAGCCAATTACAAATGCCCTGCTAAAGGGATAGCGGGGATGCGGCGGCTGCTCGCGTATGCGCTGTTCGACCAGGAAAGAAGGTGAGTTTTCGGTCGAGTGATCAATTACTTAATATGGACCTTTTTGTTTTGGGTAAAGATAATGTAGTATTGCAATTTATGCGGTCAACCCCACCTTATGCTCTAACTCAGAGAAATTTAACTGGCAGACCAGGGTCTGAATGTGGACCTCAGCTCCAGATTTCCGGACCCCTGCCCTGACAGCCCTGCACTCATAGCTGCCCCCTTGATGGCCAATGTAGTGCTTAGTTTCCCCGCCAGTGTCATGGCTCTGCTGCCTGGCACCTAACATTAACTCCTGCAGGGGCAGGAGGCGGCATTGCAGGGTACGCACAAACTTTGTTTCTCGGTCTCTTTGCCCCATCCAATGCTTTCCTCCCGCCTCAGCTCAGTCCCACCAATCCCTGTCCCACCATCTCGCCCCTCCAGCTCAGCCCCATCCATTCCTATCCCTCTAGCGTTGCCCCATCCATTCCTTTCCCCCCAGCTTTGCCCCATCCATCCCATCCTCATCCATCCCTGTCCCCTCTAGCTTTGCCCTATCTATTCCTGTCCCCCCAGCTTTGCCCCATCCATCCCATCCTCATCCATCCCTGTCCCTCTAGCGTTGCCCCATCCATTCCTGTCCCCCCAGCTTCGCCCCATCCACCCCATCCTAATCCATCCCTGTCCCCTCTAGCTTCACCCCATCCATTCCTGTCCCCCCAGCTTCGCCCCATCCACCCCATCCTAATCCATCCCTGTTCCCTCTAGCTTCACCCCATCCATCCCTGTCCCCCCAGATTTGCCCCATCCATTCCTGTCCCTCTAGCGTTGCACCATCCATTCCTGTCCCCCCAGCTTTGCCCCATCCATCCCATCCTAATCCATCCCTGTCCCTCTAGCTTCACCCCATCCATCCCTGTCCCCCCAGCTCTGCCCTATCCATTCCTGTCCCCCCAGCTTTACCCCATCCATCCCATCCTAATCCATCCCTGTCCCTCTAGCTTCACCCCATCCATCCCTGTCCTCCCAGCTCTGCATCATCCATTCCTGTCCCCCCAGCTTTGCCCCATACATCCCATCCCCACCCATTCCTGTCCCCCAGCTCTGCCCCATCGATCCCTGTCCCTTTACATCTGCCCCATCCAGCCCAGTCTCTCTGCCCCATCTATTCCTGTCCTTCAAGTTTTGCCAATCCATTACTCTCTATCTTCCACCTCTGCCTCATCCAGACCAGTTCCTCTGCCCCATCCATTCCTGCCCCCCCCCCCCCCCAGCTTTGCCCCATCCTTCCCATTCTCATCCATCCCTGTCCCTCTAGCTTTGCCCCATTCATCCCATCCCCATCCATTCCTGCCCCCCCAGCTTCTGCCCCATCCATCCCTGTCCCCTTACCTCTGCCCCATCTAACCCAGTCTCTCTGCCCCATCTATTCCTGTCCTTCAAGTTTTGTCAATCCATTACTCTCTTTCTTCCAGCTCTGTCCATCAACAACACCAGCTCTGCCCATTAATTCTTGCCCTTCTAATTCTGCCCATCCATCCCTTCTCCTAGCTCTCTTTCCATCCCTCCCTGCCCTTTTCGTTCTATCTATCCATCCCTCTTCCTTACAGCTTCTCTCCCATTCATCTCTCTCCCCTGAGCTCTATCTATCCATCCTTGATACCAGATCTTATTGCCTGTATCATTTTAGGCTCTAGTCCACCCCTGTACATGGCCTGTACAGAAGCAAAGTGGGGGGAGCAGTGTGCCGTGGGCCTGTAGGTTCTGTGGGCCAAAAAAGAAAAAAAAGCACCTGTTTTTTCCCAGTGCCCAATAGGATTTTTGGTGGGGTGGGGGTTTTGCCTGAAGAATCTATAGCCCTTCCACCCTGTGTGAAGATATCTAACTATCCATCCCCCTATGGCAGCACTCCGCCCAGACCTTCACTTTTCACCGGATGCCTTTAAATGGACCTTTACAAGAAGTGATTACAAGTATCCCTGCTCTATCTGATCGAACCCTGTGCCTCCTTCCAGCTGCCTGGATTTTTCTCAGCCTTTTAAAGAAATGTCACATTCCTGTGTATTGTTGCTCTGTGCAGCGGCATCCTGAATTAGGGTGTATCCCCCCAGGTTGCCCCTTTTCACTCACCTTCCTCTCGTTCCCACAGCGCAGACTCGGGTGCGCTGATCACTCTGCTCCGAAAGGAGCCAAGCAGCGCCGCCAGCCGTATCCCCCGCTCACCTTGCAGCCCTGGCATGCCTCCGACCGCCCATTCAGAAAGGCCAGGTGCGGGTGCCGGGGCACGGCTAGACAATAGCGAGGATGCAGCCAGAGCACGGCGAGGCCTCCAGGAGAAGGTGAGTGAAACTGCCGATCGGGGGGTTTCACACAGCAGGGCATCCCAATTCTCTGCAAAGGGCTCTGATTGGATGAATGTGCCGTTGGAGTGGGGAAAGGTGAGTTTACTGGGTGAACTGGGGGGTTTCACACAGCGGAGCTTTCCAAATTGGGATTCCCCGCTGTCTGAAACCCCCCAGTTTGCCCAGGGGGCACGAAATAAAACCCTGGAAAGACAAATTCTTGGGTTTTGTTCCACTTTAGATTTATGTAGATCAGGGGCTGCCAATAGGTGGCGCTAGTACCACCGGTGGCAGGGCCGGCTTCAGGTTTACGTGGGCCCTTGGGTGGCATGGTCTCAGTGGGCCCCTTTGTGGTGAAGAGTCACATCACATCACTGAGGGACGTCCCAAATCTGGAGGCCCCATAAGCATCAAAAGAAAAAAAAAAAAACATACCTCTACAGTCTCCTTGCTGCTGCCTGCTGTTTGATCACCCACCGGCGCGCCTGTCACATGGTATGGAGGCCCCTTCCTCTCTCCCCTGTGGGGACAGCACAGGCAACAGCGGAACCTTATTCCTGCATACTGTTGTCCCCACCCGGCGGGGAAAGGAACTTGCACCACCACTCCCAGTCCGCTGCGAGTCAAGCACCGTCGCACAGCCCAAAGGTAGGCCCAGTCAGTGGGCCCCCCTGGAGGCCGGGGGGCCCCGGCAGCTGCCCCGCCTTGCCGGGTGCTGACGCTGGCCCTGACCGGTGATACTCGAGATCTTCTCAGGTGGTACTCAGCAAGGTTGCAGACTTACCTGTACCCCAACCTGATCTGCTGCCATCCAGACTTCACTCAAACATGATTTGCACCATAAATGAAAAAAAAAATTGCCACATTCTGTGTGGTTCATTCATTTTATTATTTTTATTATTATTTTTATTATTGTTATTATTATATCCTTTCCATGATATCCAGAAGATAAATACATCATAGGCAACCAGTGAACATGCCCCCCGGGGCAAAGATTCAAAATGGCGCCCCACACCTGTTCTCACGCCCCCCCTTTGGCGCCCCCTAACCTGCTGCACTCGGGGCAAGTGCCCCCCCCCCCCCGCTCCCCCCTAGCTACGCCCCTGCAGCACACAATAAAGTGGGCTAAAACCCTGCCCTGAAATTTTACTATCCCGTTTCTTGACTCATTGACATTGACATTCCGAATTGGCTGTGTGAAACCCCCCAGGTCGCCTGGTAAAACTTACCATTCCCCAGACTCTCATCCAATCAGTGCACTCGCATCCCACCCCCGCTACCTTCTAACAGGGTGCATGCCCACACTGGCGTGGGCACACGCCCATATCTAGGTTATTGCGGCTGCGGCTCGAGGAGAAGGTAGGTTTTACAGCGGACTCAGACAGTGGGGCATCCCGAATCTGGATGCCCCAACAGGAGGGAATCAGGGAGTCTTATAGACTTCAGGGATGCTTTTCGTCCACTTTAACAAGAATCTTCCCCTCTTTGGATAATAACTTAGAACACTGAATAAAGGTTGGGTATTACTTATATTACCTCTCATTCCTTTCTCACTGGACACTGGATCTCCCATTGCATACCTTCCAACTTTTCAGGGTGGGAAAGAGGGACAATTGTTATATTTGGCCTCCTCATTGATTGATTAATTGATAGATAGGAGATAGGATGTAACAGTTACAACAATATAGACACTTTAGGATCGATTCAAAGAAACATGTAACAGCTTGGATTTTGGTGCCGATCATCCTATTTTTCCCATACGCTCGTGCGTTCGTATGAACTTGCGAGTGATTCTATAAGCAAATACGTTTCTATCCTAAAATTTAGGTCCGTTCGTATGGCAGTTCGGGAATCAGACCTATGTCAGTTTCCATCCTGAATTTTCCGTTTCATTTCTCAGGTTGCAACATTGGTTTTGCCCTTTTTCCTTTTTTGTCTGGACGTAAATCCTTCTGATCTTGCGGCTGCGCACTACAAACTTACCTCATTAAAGTGCATTCTAAATATTTGGTCTTTTATTTTTCTTTATTTCTTTCATTTTGTAGTAACCAACCATTAATGAATGCATTTGCATAAGTAAATCTTACTTTGTTTAATTTTTAGTTAACTTGCATTTTTTACTTGTGGATTTAATTTTAATATTTAGGCTTCAAATGGTACAACTTAAAATTGTGTGTGTGGTTACCCACACCCTCTACATACAGATTGCTCTCAAATATAAAAAAACACCCAGCAACTTCTGCATGTTATGAGCCTAGAAACAGCCAAGATGGCGGCTCAGGTATTATCGGGCAGCCTGCAAACAGAAAGGGCCTTGTGACTGTGTTGCTCTGCATTCTTTGATTTCTGACCTTTCCGTGCCCCCAGCTCTGCTGTGTTTGTGCAAAATACAGCAGTAACCCACATCCTGCACTTTATCCCGCTCTCCTCTCCTCAGTAAGTGTGATGCATCTGACCAAAGATGTGCTTAAATAATTAAACAAAGCAAAGGTAAACAACTACACCAATAAATGCAAACTAAAAATATGATTCTAGTACATCAATTTAAAAATAAATAACAAAGGACATAAGTTTCTTTAATTAACGCAAATAAATTGCAAAATAAAGGTTTACATGCAAAGGACTAATTAAGGTCCACATTAAAATGCTTTTATAAGGCATACATGAATCAGGTATGCATTGCCATACAATTTATGGCCTCGGCCATGCTGATACATGCAGTTCATTGGAGCTCAAGACGCGCAGACTCCTCCACATAGCCAAAAAACCTGTTCAAGAACAGCAATACGACTGCTAAAAGGTGTCGCCAGTGGCTTTCTTTTAAAACGTATTTAGAGGTTGGAAAACTGTTCTCTGAATCACACCTAAACACATTGGATTATCCTAAGTTTTACGTTTTGATCCTAAGTTTTAGGATTTGATCCTAAGTTTTACGTTTTGATCCTAAAACTTAGGAACGAACTTGCGATGATCGTAAGAGCATATACGCATTCGTACATAGGCTCGTGCGAGTCGGAAATGGCCAAAAAAACAGGAAAAAATGACAAACACCCACCCAAACTTACGATTCTCGATCCGAAATCAATTAACTTTTGCTCTTTGAATCGAGGGGATTGACTAGGCAAATGAATCATTTATTGCTGCAGATCTGCATGTCTCAAAGAGGGACAAATGGAAACAACGAGGGACAGGGGGGCATGGACTCAAAAGAGGGACACTTGGGAGGTAAGCTATTGACCAACAGCAAAGCACGTCATGTTGCTAATGACACCTGGCTTTTCCCTCTATTTTAAAGTTTATTTTCTATCTTAAAGTCATACAGCAGAGAAAGAAACGAAAGGGTACTTACCTTTTGTCCTGTGCTACTGGTTCCTGCAGGTCCAGTCCTCGAGATCTCACCCGAGCAGTTTATTGGGCCAGACCCTGGGGATGGGTTTGATGGCGGCATGGAATCGCGTTTCGCCATCAATCACCAGGATGTGGCCATGCCTTCACTATTCATTGCAATGGAGGTAGTGGGCAAAGCCCTATCCCCCCCTTTCTATTGTAGTGAATGGAGGGGGCATGGTCACACCCCCTGTGACTGATGCGGGGGAGTGGTCTGGCATAGAAGTGCCAGAGAATAGAGTTTCAATGTGGGAGGCAGCGCCTGCAGCGTGAGGGCCTTGATAAAGCGACCGGGTAAGGTGTGGAGTGGCAGACCTGCAGTGACCAGCGGCGCAGGACGAAAGGTAAGTACCCTTTCCTTTTATCTCCCTGTTGTATGACTTTAACCTTCCAGGGCCGCTTGATTCCCTCCCCGGGGAATCCAAAATTGGGACGCCTTGCTGTGTGAAACCCCCCAGGTTGCCCAGAAACGTACCTTCTTTGCCGGTCCACTGGTGCATGTGCGAGCAGCGGCTGCATCCCCGCTGCCATTTTGGCAGGGTGCGTGCCCACGCCAAGCATTTGTCATACCTCCCAACTTTTGAAAATAGTAAAGAGGGACACACACACACACACACACACACACACACACACACACACACACAGGCAAGCCCCCTCCACACACACACAGGCAAGCCCCCTCCACACACACACACACACACACACACACACACACACACAGGCAAGCCCCCTCCACACACACACACACACACACACACACACACACAAACACCGACAGGCAAGCCCCCTCCACACACACAGAGACAGGCAAGCCCCCCCCCCCCCACACACACACAGACAGGCAAGCCCCCTCCACACACACACACACATAGACAGGCAAGCCCCCTCCACACACAGACACACACACACACACACAGGCAAGCCCCCTCCACACACACACACAACGACAGGCAAGCCCCCTCCACACACACACAGACAGGCAAGCCCCCTCCACACACACACACACACACACACAGACAGGCAAGCCCCCTCCACACACACACACAGACAGGCAAGCCCCCTCCACACACACACACACACACACACACACACACAGACAGGCAAGCCCCCTCCACACACACACACACACACACACACACAGGCAAGCCCCCTCCACACACACAGACAGGCAAGCCCCCTCAACACACACACACAGACAGGCAAGCCTCCTCAACACACACACACACACACACAGACAGGCAAGCCCCCTCCACACACACACAGACAGACAGGCAAGCCTCCTCCACACACACACACACACACACACACACACACACACACAGGCAAGCCCCCTCCACACACACACAGACAGGCAAGCCCCCTCCACACACACACACACACACACACAGACAGGCAAGCCCCCTCCACACACACACACACACACACAAGCCCCCTCCACACACACACAGACAGGCAAGCCCCCCCACACACAAAGACAGACAGGCAAGCCCCCTCCACACACAGACAGGCAAGCCCCCTCCACACACACACAAAGACAGGCAAGCCTCCTCCACACACACAGACAGGCAAGCCCCCTCCACACACACACAGGCAAGCCCCCTCCACACACACACAGGCAAGCCCCCTCCACACACACACACACACACACACACACACACAGGCAAGCCCCCTCCACACACACACACACACACACACACACACCGACAGGCAAGCCCCCTCCACACACACAGAGACAGGCAAGCCCCCCCCCCCCACACACACACACAGACAGGCAAGCCCCCTCCACACACACACACACATAGACAGGCAAGCCCCCTCCACACACACACACACACACACACACACACAGGCAAGCCCCCTCCACACACACACACAACGACAGGCAAGCCCCCTCCACACACACACAGACAGGCAAGCCCCCTCCACACACACACACACACACACACACACACACACACACACACACACACACAGACAGGCAAGCCCCCTCCACACACACACACAGACAGGCAAGCCCCCTCCACACACACACACACACACACACACACACAGACAGGCAAGCCCCCTCCACACACACACACACACACACACACACACACACACACACGCAAGCCCCCTCCACACACACAGACAGGCAAGCCCCCTCAACACACACACACAGACAGGCAAGCCTCCTCAACACACACACACACACAGACAGGCAAGCCCCCTCCACACACACACAGACAGACAGGCAAGCCTCCTCCACACACACACACACACACACACACACACACAGGCAAGCCCCCTCCACACACACACAGACAGGCAAGCCCCCTACACACACACACACACACACACACACACACACACACACACACACACACACACACACAGACAGGCAAGCCCCCTCCACACACACACACACACACAAGCCCCCTCCACACACACACAGACAGGCAAGCCCCCCCACACACAAAGACAGACAGGCAAGCCCCCTCCACACACAGACAGGCAAGCCCCCTCCACACACACACAAAGACAGGCAAGCCTCCTCCACACACACAGACAGGCAAGCCCCCTCCATACACACACAGACAGGCAAGCCCCCTCCACACACACACATGCATGCAAGCCCCCACGCATAGGCACACACATACATGCAGACAAACACACCCTCCTTGGCCCCCGCTCTTGACGCCAGGACAGATCTTTGCAGAGCGAAAGCGCTGCACTGGCGGGGCAGCGGGCAGGAAGAAGAAACAGGCCGTGCCTCTGGCTCCGCCTCCACACATGCCACAGCTTCCGAGTCCCCCACTACTTAGCAGTCCCAGACACCGAATAGCGGACCTGGGGCGGCGGGACAAGGAGTCGCTCGAGGGACAATCCTGCGAAAATCGGGACAGTTGTGGGTATGCATTTGTGAATGGCCGGCGTAGACACGCTCCCTGGTTTGATGTAGTAAAAACCCAAGAAGACTACTCTATAGTATATGGAACTAACCTAACAGCTCTCGCTCAGGCTACTCCTTTGAAAGGGTTATAATCTTTCCATATTAAAGTCACACTATTCACAGTGCACATAAGACAGCTCATAGTAAAAAGCGCATAACACTGATCACATGACACAATGTCATATGTGGTTTCAAGGATTATTATTAATATTAATATTTATTTATAAGGAACCATTATTTTCCATAGTGTTGTACAAAGGATTATATAATATTGCTTTAGCTGATAAAATGTCATGTGCTCTCCCTATATCATCTCACCTTAGTATATGGACTCGTGCGTACGCCGTGCGGCTTCCTCTGTGCACGTATATACACAATCGTGGTCTTTGCGCATTTGCCGCATGCAGCACACTGTTCTTTCCTCATCACCCCCTGGCCGGTAAGTCTCTGTGGGAGGGGGCACAATGGGAGGGGGTAATGGGCCCCGCTATGGGGACCCATGAGCTCTATGTAAGCCCCTACCCCCAGCCCATCTGAATGGCTGAACGTAGGAGCGCTACAGGGGGGGGGGGGCGGTCAGAATTATGTGAATATGAATATATATATATTTATAAACCGTGATTATTTCTCCTCATAAGCTCTAACAAAAAGATCTGCACACTGTAAAATAATGTATTATAACTTAAAAAGAATTTAGGTAAAAAAATAATAAATCCCATCAAACTGCAGGTATAATATGCTTCACGACCTCCCCATTGTATTCTATGGGAGTGAGCCTCACTGTGCAGCAAGCAGGAGGCGAGTTCTTCCACCTGCTCTCAGAGCTCATCACACAGTAATAAATATGGAAATCCTTCAACATGTGAGCGCAGCGAGGCAAAAGCAGTCTAGTGATCGCACTGTGTCAGGTGTGCCAGGCTGTGCCGACCCTCTTCTATGATTAAGGAACCACTGTGTCCGAAACACGTCAGAGGATCTTGAACCTTTCTGCTTGGGTCTGGTAATTACTGGTTTTAGCGGCTGTTTATGGAGATGCTTCTAATTATATTTGAATAAAAGGATGGACTAAGGAGTGCAGACCCTTTTCCCCTTGTGCCGACCTGTGCCAGACCGGAGCAGTCCAGCATATCTTTAGTAAATCAGGGCCATGTTGTCCATCATATGGATCCTGCAGAGTTTTTGGTGCTTCATACTCTTCCCTGTTCGGCATCAGAGGCTGTTGCCTCTATGGATAACAGTTTATGTTCTTCACCCTGCGCAATGGCCACTGATTCGGATGGCGGGGGACACAGCTGGTTAAATGGATACATAGTAGGTATGAGGTGGGACAGAGTGCAGGGGAGACCATAAGCCTGGGCCATCTCTTCTTCCTGCCCCCTACGGGTGGGGTCGCTGAATGTAAAGGGCCAGAGCAAGGTGCTTTTATGTACGCCGCGCTCCTCCAAAGTTCCTGTGAGCAGAAATGACAGAAGGATGTATAATACATATAAGAACTTGAGTGCGTTCAAAAGCGGGCAACTATATAATTGAATTAATGGGGGACTAAAGCAGGGCAGTATTTCACATTAGGCAACCCTAGGCCTGTGACTAGGGCAGCCACCCGAATGAGGGGTGCCGGCATTACTGCTTTAGCAGTAATGACAGCACCTACCTAAAGTTGGCCACCTTAAAGTGGACCAAAACCCCGGCTTTTGACTATCCTGGGTTTTGGTCCTTTCTGCGTGAAAAACCCCAGGACACCGAGTCCAGCTCACCTCTTCCCGGTCCTACAGTGCGTCTAAGAGCAGTGGCTCTGAACACCCTGACGGCCGCATCCTCAACTTCCCTTTAACAGGGAGCGTACCCACTCCAGCCATTCACAAATGCCTGGCGCGGGCACACGCCCTGCTAGAGGGATAGCGGGATGTGGCCGCTGCTGGGTTTTGGTCCACTTTAAGCACAGGCATAGGGCTATCTAGGGAAATATGGCCCTAACAAGCATGCCCAGCAGCAAAGGAAAGGGGGAGAGGGTAAAATGCAGTCTCCACTGCTGTGGTCATGGGACTCCTGTGTGGTGGGAGCCGGGAAGCTGGCAAAATATATGTTGGCCTGTTCTTGTCTGCATTTTCATTCCTTGCCCCATCTACCCCCTCAACTGCTGCACACAAGCCACAGGTAGGAGCCACATCAGGGGAACACTGTGAATATCAGTTGGTTGGTTCCAGGGTCTTAAAAAAATTGGACATGTCTGGGATAAATGTGAAATGGACATCAAGAGAGATAGAGTGAGAGAAATTTAGTAGCTACATCCCCTTACTGCACTAATTTTATTTTCCCCTTTAAAGTGGACCAACACCCAGGATTTTGACTATCCTGGGTATTGGTCCACTTCCCCCCTGTGTGAAACCCCCCAAAACTCACCTCTCCCCGCTCCCACGTGGCCGCGCCGTCCAATCGGCGCCGACGTACAAGCTGATTGACAGCAACGTACAAGCAGCTTGCCCGTCGGCGCCTCCCGCGCGTCACTCTTGACGTGTGCGCACCCGCGCCGGCCATTCAGAGACGGCCGGCGCAGGCGCGCGCACGTCTAGAGGAGCGCGAGTGAGGCGGCTGTGGCAGAAGCACCGGCTGGAGAGGTAAGACTTTTCAGGGGTTTTGGGGGGTTTACACCCCGCGGGACATCCCGATCTCGGATGTCCCGCTGTGTGTGAGGTGATCGGCCCGGGAATCTTATAGATTCCCGGGCCGATCACCTCAGGGTGTTGGTCCACCTTAAGTACTACCAGTTGTTGTCCCTAACTAAACCTATAAGACAGTAGGTATTTCCCCCAAAACTAAATAACTGCCTAAATGCAGAACAAAACCTGGGAATTAGACTTTCCCGGGTTTTGTCCCATGTCCCAGGTACAGCCCGATTTTGGGATGCCCCACCATGTGAAACCCCCCCCAGTTCGCCCACTTAAACTCACCCTTCCCATCTTCAACGGTGCATGAGTGGTCTCTCATGCAATCAGAGCCCCTTGCCGTGTTCACATGCTTTGACAAACGATGGAGCGGGGAAAGGTGAGTTTACAGGATCAAGACCTCTGGCACCCCGGGGGGGGGGGGGTTCACACATCATTGTAGGATGCCCCAAGGGTAGGCTTTTCTTTTACATTCCAGTGCCTGGCCAGTTTGCCCACTAAAACTTACCTTTCCCAGCTCAAACGGCACATGCCTGGTCTCTTGTGCAATCAGCCCTTTGCCGTGTTTACATCCTTTGGCAAAGAGCTCTAATTGAATGTAATGGGCATGCGCATGCCGCTGTGGATGCAGAGGATGCAGCAGCGCACACTTCCCATTAAAATCAGAGCCGTTTGATGTAGTCAAAGCAAAAGGCTCTGATTGGACGAGCGTATGCACCGTTGGAGAGGGAAAAGATGAGTTTTTACAGGCGCCCAGGGGGTTTTAACACAGCGGGCATCCCAGGCTGGCCCTAGAATCTTTTATATGCCAGGCTGGCCTCTGGTGGGTTTTGTTCTGTTTTAACAGGAGTGATGGCTATTCCATCGTCCTGTTACTCCCCAATACCAGTTCAAAAGGTGGGATGTCTGTCCAGTTACCCACATATTCCTCCTGGGCACAGGGGTAGCGAAAGAGCCAAGTGCCCTTTGTCATGGGGTCAGTGTTCTTTCAGGCTTCAGCCACCAGACCTGTGTCGAAGGGCATAGGTGCCAGTAAGTCACCAGGGATCGTAGGGCCAATTGGCTCTCTCAAAAGTGCCGCTGTATCAAATGTGCGGCCACCTGGCCGCATCCCCAGCACACTGTTTGGGTGCGGGCACTCCCATGGCAGGCCATTCAGAAAAGCTATGAGTGGGAGCTTGTGCGACCACAGGGATGTGGCCTCTGGCGGGACTTAGACCACTGGCGCCCCGGGGGGTGTCACACACACCGGCGTAGGATGCCCCGAGGGTAGACTAGCGGCTGGGCCTGGAAGCTTTTAGAATCCAGTGCCTGGCCAAGGAAGTTTTGACCTACTTAAAAAAAGTACAATTCTGTGAAACTCACCTGTAGAATTGTTTTTGGAGTATATCCAGTCCAGGTCATCCCAGTGATGACATGTGGGTATTCCGCCTCCAGGGTGCGCGCGACTGCAAGATCAAAAAGCTGCAGCTCCTGCCAGCCTATAAAGGCAGGTGTCCCTCTATGATTCTCCAGTGGTTAAAAACAGTAAACAAAAAAGGACAGGCCGGGAGGCCAAGAAACCATGTTACTTCATATAGCTTCAGCTTGTACTCTCTCTAACAAGACTTAAGAATACAAAGTCCAATGAATAAAGAATGGTAAACACCATAACAGGCAAACAAGAGATAATGAACAAAGGGCGGGGTGGGACGACCTGGACTGGATATACTCAAAAACAATTCTACAGGTGAGTTTTCGTCCCAGTGATGACATGTGGGACATCCAAAAGCAGTGTCCATTTGGGCGGGAACAGCATGTAGTTGATTTCACTACCGCCTGAAGCACCTTTCAGCCAAAAACAGCGTCAGCTGAGGCCCTAACATCCACCTTGTAAAACTTTGTAAAAGTATGAACTGAAGACCAAGTGGTGGCCTTACAAACTTGTTCAACCGATGCCTGGTGCTGAAAAGCCCAGGAGGCACCAATTGCTCTGGTAGAATGAGCTGTGATCCGAAAAGGGGGGTTCCTTCCCCTTGGCAAAATATGCTTGCACCACCGCCTGTCTAATCCACTTACTGAGAGTGGACTTGGCTGGTGGCCAACCTTTCCTAGAGCCCTCAGTGAGGACAAAGAGCAAATCCGATTTTCTGAATGATTCAGTTGAACCAGGTAATACTTAATGGCTCTGACCTCATCCAAGGCATGGAGGGTCCTTTCCTTGGAATTAGTCGGTGCTGGACACAAGGAAGGCAAAACAACTTCCTCATTAAGATGAAAGGGAGACAAGACCTTAGGTCTTAAATCAGGTTTAAAACTAAAAACCACCTTATCCTTATGCCGCTCAAAATAGGGAGGCTTCATACAAAGCGCGGCCAGCTCTGACACGCGACGCACCGAGGTGATCGCTACCTAATGGACCACCTTGAGAGCCAAAGTAGGTAATGCAGCATCGCACAACGGTTCGAAGGGAGGACCCTGAAGAGCAGACAGTACTAAATTCAAGTCCCACACCGGTATTACCGACTTACGCGGTGGACGGACATGGGAGACTCCCTGGAAAAAGGTCTTGATCAACCTATGGTTGGCAATGGATCTCTGGAAGAAGATGGCTTAGGCCGAGACCTGGCCCTTGAGAGTGCTCAGCTGGAGACCCAAGTGTAAGCAGTGTTGTAAAAACTCCAGAATCCTAGAAATGGAAAAAGTGTGGCAAGGGAGACTCTTGGACTCGCACCAAGCAATATAAGCGTACCATCATATATCATGGAGGAAGACTTCTTCCATGCCTGAATCATGGTATGTACAACCGTGGCCAACAGCCCCTTTTCCGTCATGGTTGAGGTTTCAATAGCCAAGTCGCCAAAGCCAGCGTCCATAAATTGGGGTGCCGCAGCGACCCCTGTGAGAGAAGCCCCGGGTCGTTGGGCATGATGTAGCGATCTACTGACATCTGAACTATGTCCGCAAACCACCTCCTTCTCGGCCAGCGAGGAGCCACCAGAATAGTTTGTACCCCTTCCTGGGCTATCTTGCGCAGCACTCTGCCCAGGAGTAGAAACGGAGGGAATGCATAAAGGAACTTGAACTCCATCCAGGGAATCGCCAGAGCGTCTGTGGCAACGGCCAGAGGATCTCTTGAGAGGGAGACGAACCTTGGGAGCTTGTGATTGTGTCTGGACGCAAACAGGTCCACATCCGGCTGACCCCAGCGAAGACAACAAGATCTTTCACGCTCTGTGAGAGACCATTCCCCCAGGCGCAAGGCGCTCCTGCTCAGGGAGTCTGCCTCCAGGTTTTCTACCCCGGGAATGTAGACCGCCGAGATGCAGGGAACATTCTCCTCTGCCCAAGTCAGGATCTGGGTCACCTCCTTGAGGGCTCTCTTGCTCCGAGTCCCACCCTGGTGATTGATGTAGGCGACAGCCATCTGATTGTCCGAGCGAACCTGGACCGCACGACCCCTTAAATGGTGAGTCAAACGAAGAAGCACCAACCGGATCGCTCTCAGCTCCAAGAGATTTATGGGTAAGTGGTTCTCCTGCGGACCCCACTGACCCTGAAGCTTCTGCATCTGCCAAACGCCTCCCCAGTCAGTCAGACTGGCATCTGTGGTAACTATCTCCCAATGGGGAGTCAGAAAGGACTTGCCCACCAGCAGGTTCTGGGAGTCCAACTACCACAAGAGGGACTGCCTGGCCAGGGGGGACAGTGAAAATTCCTGTTCCAGCGACTCCTGCATCCGGTCCCAGCTGGTCAGCAGGTTCAATTGTAGAAGTCTCATGTGAAATTGGGCGAAAGGCACTGCCTCGAAGCATGACACCATTAGGCCCACCAATCTCATCCCCAGACGGCCGTTGACAAGACAGCAAGGCCCGCACCTGCGTCTGGAGCCCCAAAACCTTCTGCTGTGGCAAAAAGACCTTGACCTGAACGGTGTCTATCGTCATGCCCAGGAAGGACTTCACTGTCGAGGGAGTGATAAAAGACTTTGGGTAATTGACTACCCAGCCGAAGGCCTCTAGAGTTGACAATACCATCTGGGTATCGTTCTCGGCCTGCTGAAGAGACTGGGCCACAATCAACAAGTCATCCAGATAGGGCAGCACACTAATGCCCTGGTTCCTCAGGATGGCCATGATGCCCGCCAGCACCTTGGTGAAGACGTGGGACGCTGAGGATATCCCGAAGGGCAGAACCACAAACTGGTAATGCTGGTCCTCCAGAGCAAACCTCAGGAACTTCTGATGCCCCAAGAAGATCGGGATGTGCAGATAAGCATCCCTGATGTCCACCGTGGTCATGAAGTCGCCGGGCCGAAGCGATCTCACCGCCGACCGTAAGGTTTCCATGCGGAAATGTCTGACTCTGACAAACCTGTTGAGACCCTTCAGATCCAGGATTGGTCTTAACGTTCCATCCTTCTTGGGAACCGTGAACAGGTTGGAGTAAAAACCTTGACCCTGTTCCTGACGAGGTACAGGGCAAATCACACCTAACCGCAGGAGGTGTTGCACGGCCGTTCTCAAACCTTGAGCCTTCAATGGGTTTTGGAAAATCCGAGACCGAAGAAATTTTGTGGGCGGCCTGAGTGCCAGCTCTATTTTGTAGCCGGATGACACTACCTCCTGAATCCACCAATCCGAGACGTGCCGTCTCCAAATCTGAGCAAACAGTAGAAGCAGTCCCCCCACCCGGATGGGTGAGAGCACCTCCTCATGCCTGGGAAGACTTGGCAGGGGGCTTGGACTTGGCTCCCCAGGCGGGATTGGGTCGGCCGCGGAACCTACCTCTACACCAGGTATCTCTGTGGCCACCTGAGAATGAAGAGCCTCTTCTTCCTTGATAGGCAGAGGGGTTCCGAAAGGGCCGAGCAGGCTTCCATCTCTGAGGGAGTCTACCATCCTTGAACAAAAGGTTCAGGCGCTCCCCAAACAGCCTGTGCCCCACAAAGGGGATACTCGTGAGCAACTTCTTGGCCGCGACATCAGCCGACCATTGCCGCAACCAGAGCGAGCGGCGGAGGGCAACAAGCAGGGCCGAAATCCTGGCACCAAGCCGGACTCCATCGTCCATGGCAGAGGCAACAAAACCAATGAATTCCAAGCAGGCCTTGAGATCTTTATACTCCTTCTCCCGCTTGCGAGCCTTAGCTCTATCCACAAGATGTCTCACCTTCTTTCTGATGGCCAGAGAGACAATAGCCGTGGCACACACAGGATGAAACAAGGCACCAGCAAAGGTGAAAGCACGGAAGACCAGCGGATCCATGCACTTGTCAGCCAGGTCATGTAAGGAAGCGGTATCAGGTGATGGCATAATAGTAGTGTTGGACAACCCCGACACAAGGGAATCCACCTCGGGAGGGCGAGACCACAGTCGAACCAGCTCCTCAGGGAAAGGATACCGCCTATCCAGTCCCTTAGGCACCTACGGTAGCTTGTTAGGCCTTTCCCATTCTTTGAAAATCATATTAAAAAAATGGGCCTGCTCCGGAAAGACTCGCCTCTGTCTTTCGGGCCTAAACAAATCACCTTGTTTCCTCTTAGCCACTCTGGGAGGAACAATGTGTAGTGTCTCAAACACTGAGGCAAGCAACTTCTCCGTATCATCAGGGAGCCACGCATCCTCATCCGAGGAAGAACCAGACAAACTGTCATTGCCAGCAGAATAATCCGCAGTGGAACGGAAATCATCTGGCAACTCACCTTCCTCCACAGAGCCCAGATCATCAAAAAGATCGTCATTATCCGAGTAAACAGGCTCGGTGTGCCGTCTCTTACTCGTGGCCTTTTTAGGAGCCGTTCGCGAGATCTGCCTCTCGAGATTGGCCACCCTATGCGCCAAATCAACATGGGGTCTGGAGAGGCCACAGGCAGTGAAGGGCTAGGGGCGGGGACGCCCGCCCGTTTATGGTCCAAAATGATTCCCCTGGCGCAAGTGGTACAAACAGTGCAGAATCCGCCCAGAGGGTTTGTACTACACAAGGGGCAGAGCTTCACCCACCCAGATGGGGCCCCCAGCTCACTATCCCCAGATGCCTCTATTATGGTGATTAATAATTGTCAATTGAAAAGGTTACAAGGCACTAACGGCCCAAACCTATATGATCCCTCTTAATAAGAAAAGGGGGGCCCGGGAGGTCCCACAACCACCAATCACTAAGCTCACGACCTATGCAAGATAAAAGAGAGGAGAGGACCATCAGTCAAAACCAAGCCCATGACCTATGCAAGATAAAGCAATATAATCGTTCAAAAGAGGGACTCACGACACCGACAGGTCTCAGAGGATGCGATCCAGGCAGCAGCAGTAGCGGAAACCAGGGACAGCGCAGCACACACGCAGGCCACAGCTTTTAGCTCGTTCCTCGAGGGGCGGGCCGCGTCGCGATGACGCGTAATGCGTCATCGTACGGCTCCGCCCCCCGGCGGCGCAAAAACGTGCACCCGCCCATCGTCACCTGCCCGCCCATTATCCCCCTCCCGCAGCGGGAGCCACGACCGTACTTAGAATAAAACCCGCAGCGTGTAACCCGCGTGCCGCCTGCATGCCATCGCAGCGCCGCGCAAGCGATGTCCCCCCCCATCACAGCGTATGTGACGGAGTCAAGATGGAGGGAGGAAAGAAACGCAAGGCCCGTGAGGAACCGCGAGGGAGGTAAGCTTGAGGGCTCCAGGGCAGCAGGGCCAGCAAGGAGCGGTGCAAGTCAAAAACACAGCACACATATAATGAAGCTTGTGGGCAGGGAGGGTACATACAGGCATCATATAGCCCTAGCTAGTGGTCCCCCCCCCCCCCCCCCCGTTAGGCTCACCATAAGCCTATGGCCGGCTACCCTTTAAACAGGGTCTGCAGCCCAGAGCCTAGCTCTGCTAAACGCCTGACCCCCCTGCCATCACAATCCCGAAGCAGCCAGCGACTGGGAGGCAGAGTGGGTCTGACGGGATAAGTGGAAATAGGGCCCGCAGCGGCTGACAGGATTGAAGGCCCCGCTCTGCTGCCAATATCCGAGAGAGAGTATCCAAAGATCTTCAGCAGCCAAGACTGCAAGATGAACACTGGAGAATCATAGAGGAACACCTGCCTTTATAGGGGGCCGGGAGGAGCTGCAGCTTTTTGATCTTGCAGTCGAGCACCCCCTGGGGGCGGAATACCCACATGTCATCACTGGGACGACCTTGACTGGATATAGGGAAAAAAATACAGGACTGGCCCAGCACTGCAAAAAGAAGCACAAAGACATTGCATGCTTCCATTTACTTACAGAGGCAAGTTCTGGTGTAAAATGAAAAGCTCACATGCTGGCAATAATAACTAGGACCAAAACTGGACCTAGTGTCTATAAGATGCTAAGTCCAGTTAGACTATCACCCCTGGGACTTCTTGATCTGCAGTGCCCCTATGTGTGAAACCCCGCCAGTCACCCAATCTTCTTACCTATCGAACAAGCCCATGGCGCATGCACGGACGGCAGGATGGAATATCTAACATTTTTCCTGGTCTCTGCAAGCCCGCACCCACCGTAACTGATTGGCTGCAGGCATGCAGGGGGTGCTGCACGCCAAACAGGTGTGCGGTTAGGATTCCATTTAGCTTCTCCAGCTGCACATTAATATGCGCGGGTGAAGAAGTTGATTGGAGCAGAGGCGCACCTGCGCTGTGGAAAGCCGGTGAGGTGTGTAGTTAGGGCGGTTTTGACACAGCAAGGCATCACAAATTAGGATGCCCCAGGGGGGCGTCCAGAAACCGGAAGAAAGTTGGATTTTTGCTTCAACAGCTTTAAAACTTGTGTGAACTTTTCCTAATATTCCAGCGTTGGGCAGTCCAAGGGGTAAGTAGGAGATCCGTGTACCTTCCAGCCGGTCCCGCACAGCTGATCAGTCTCCCGCAGCCCGGTTTGTGAAGCTGCGCTCATGGTTTCCGGCAGGTGGGCATGGCTGATGTACAGGCACCTCCCATTGCAAACGACAGGCATCTCCATACACAGAAGTTCCTGGAGTACGAAGGCACACATTGTATTCAATGGCAGCTGGCCAAACAAAGGCCATGCCCACCTGCCACACGGAACACAGAAGTGCAACTCTTGGCTTCACAAACTGGGGCTATGGAAGACCTAATCAGTAAGCGGATCTCATTACTTAGATGCCTAGTTACTCTTTGGCAGAGGAGTAGCTAGGCTTTCTGGCACCTGGGGCAAACATTCAAAATGGCGCCCCCCCACCTGTGCTCAGGCCCCTCTTTAGCACCCCCCTGACCTGCAGCACCCGGGGCATATGCCCACCCTGCTCCCCCCGAGCTACGCCCCTGCTCCTTGTATTGCCCGGTGCTGAAATATCAGAAAAGTCCCTTTAAAATGGACCAAAACCCAGCTTGATCGGACCGGGAATTCAAAATCGGGATGCCCCGCTGTGTGAAACCCCCCAGGTCGCACCGTTCACTTACCTTACTCCCCCGTCCAACGGCGCATGCGCGAGCCGCGTGCGCATCCCCCCAACCCTTCTAGCAGGGCACGTGCGGCAGGCATTTGTTTATGGCCATCGCAGGCACGCTCCCTGTTAGAGGCAAGCGGAGGATGCGGCCACCAGCATGCACGGAGCCGCTGGCCTTACACACAGTCTTAGATGGCGTGACCTCAGCGGCTCCAAGCACGCTGATTGGACGAGCGACCACGCATGTGCCGTAGGCCCGGGAAGAGGCTAGTTTCTTTGGGCGATCTGGAGGGTTTCACACAGCGGGGCACCCTTGATCGGGGTGCCCTAGGGGAAAGGACCAAAACCCAGGATAGTCAAAAACCTGGGTTTTGGTCCACTTTAAGCAGCCGCACAGCATAGGCTTCATGGCAATGGCAGGTAGGAAAACAATTATTTGATTTTACACTTAGCCTGGGATTGCCTTTTAATTTATCCTACGATTTCCACCTATACTTTCCATGACTCCTGCAGATAAAAACTCAAAGCATGCGGCGGATATTTAATTACAGTTATTCCCTCACCTTCTACTGTGTTGTCCAAGATAAATGAGAATACTCCTCCTAGGAATATGGGAGTGGTGAGGAGAGACAACAGGAACATGTCTGCCGCAGGCCAGCCTAGGTGAAGACACAGCAAATGAAACAACAGTATTTAGAGACAATGGCCTCGATTCAATAAAGGTAGAAAAAAATTCTCATGGTAGTAAAAGATTCAATTCATGAGAAAAAAGCCTGAGAATGTCACTGTTACTGAATCACTAGATTTACTACAGTGTAGAAAGGAGGAAACAGTTCTATACTTTTCTTAGGAGTAAAAAAGTGCCATTGACTTTCATTGTTTTCTCAGCTGGTGATTCAACAACAATGACATTCTCAGGCTTTTTTCTAATGAATTGAATTTTTTACTACATGAGAATTTTTTTCTACCTTTATTGAATCGAGGCCAATATCACAGTCATGCAAATCATGAGCATATACAGGTGTGTCCTTCCTTACCTTTCCCCTTAGTTTTAGAGTCCACACCTCCCAAGTGTCCCTGATTTGGAGGGACTGCCCCTCTTTTGAGTCCATGTCCCCCTGTCCCTCGTTCTCATTTGTCCCTCTTTGAGGTGTAACATGCAGATCTGCAGCAATAAATGATTCATTTGCCTATGTAAAGTGTTTATATTGTTGTGACTGTTACATCCTATCTCCTATCCATCCCGTGGGGGGCTTGGCCTAATTTAACAATTATCCCTCTTTCCCACACCGAGAAGTTGGAAGGTATGGTGAACCACCAGTGCCATACATCTGCAGTTCAAACTGTTAAAGGGAAAGTCTGGGCGATGATAATAAGCATCAAGAATGCTATATCAAAGTTTGCCTTTTAATTCAATTCTATTTCTCCCCAACCATGCACAAATATGGCCACACAGTCGCCCCCTGTCCCTTGTGCCTGGACTGTTAAAGCGGAACAAAATATATCTGGCCTGGCATCTAAAAGATACCAAGGCCGGTTGCTGGCCTTCCCCTGGGCTTCCCAAATTGGGATACCCTGCTGTGTGAAACTCCCCAGGACGTTGGTAATCACTCACCTTTTCCCTGGTCCAACGGCGCCTGGACGGCCCTCGCCCAACCAGAGACGCCTGCTGGACTGACATAATTCGGCAAGGTGTCTCTGATTGTTGTGAATGTGGAGCGAGAGCGGACGTCATATAATTCCCAATTAAACCAGAACAAACCCAAGGGACTTGACTTTCCCGGTTTTGTCCTGTTTCCCTGGGGCATCTTGGATTGGGATGCCCTGCTGTGTGAAACCCCCCAGAATGGTCACTACAACTCAACTCTTCCTATGGCGCATGAGTGTGTGCAGCCAATCAGAACTGTTCGCCGTGTTTACATTGGCAAATGGCTTTTATTGACCTCAATGGGGGTGCGTACTGCTGCACTCCCCACTGAAAACGATGGGAGATGTTTGCCGAATGTCAGGGCAGATGGCTCTCATTGGACAAGAGGCCGCACATGAGCCGTTGGACCAGGGAAAGGTAAGCAATTACCAGCAGGGGAGGACTAGCCATAGGGAGACCCGGGTCAATGCCCGGTGGGCCGCCCTGATTTGGCGCCAGTTGGGCTGCTGCTTTTAATGTCCGCAATCAATTCCTGTCCCGTTAGTCTCCCTCTCAGTCCCCTGTACCCATCCCCACTGTACCCACAAGACAAGGAACCCCAGCCCCCAATGCTATAGCCCCAGCATCATGGTTGAGGGAGGCCTCAGCAGTGATGTCTCAGGCTGGCCAGGGCTGATTTTTGGCCCCAGTCTGCCACTGATTACCAGTGTCTGGGGGGGGGGGGCAGTACAGTAGGATATCTGGATTCTGGATACCCCAGGGGAAAGCCAGCCCTAGAATCTTTTAGATTTAGATTAACCGCTGTTTTCTTCCACTTTAAGTGTATGCCTCATGATGTCACATCCTCCTGCCTGCATTTTTAGTGGCTTTCAGTTCCCCCTCTTACCTGTATCTAGGATTGTTGGCCTTGCCTCCAGCCAGCGGGGGACCAGCAGAGCCATGAACATTGTGAAACCGACGATAAAGATGTTTCTTCCCGAGTCAATATCAGCATATTGGAAGAAGGAGACCCCGCCACCCACTGCCATAGAGAAGGTTAGGCACAGCGTGGCACCTGAAAAGGGTGAGAGGACAATCAGACACATCAGCAGCTGGACGGAGCTCCCAAATCCACCCTCAAGAAGTCAATGCTGGACATTACCATGTGGCTTAGGAGCTTTAGGTCCCCGTAGGATCTGAAGTGAAAGAAGCCATTTTATCCCTTCCCCACCCCCAAGTGTATCAATTCAGTATGCACATTAGTATGAAGCCCCTTAGAAAGCCCAAAATTATATCAAGTTCAGGCACCGTTGTAAACGCATGGAACCAGGCTCTCACTGCTGGTAAGGCGGGCACGGGACACTGTTACCCAGAACCCCAGACTCAATGCAGCGGGCCACAATCTAAGGGCAACCCTGGTCTACAATAGAGCCCCCATGAGGGAGGATAGGCTGGGCTGAGTGGAAAGTCCCAGGTCTTGCCTCCAAAGAATCAAGGGTCTGGTTAGGCGAGAAGCTATTTCCTGGCTCAGGTGGACTGGCAGCAAGATGTCAAGGTTGTGGTCAAACGTAGCTGGGGTCATAGGCAGGCAGCAGAAAACATCACCTGCCGCCGCAACAGCTATTTTCAAGGGAAATTGAGTGTATGCCATGCAAGGGGTCCCCCTCTGTCAGTTGGCGCTGTGCCATCAGTGGCCCAAAGTAATTTAATCCCTTGAAAATAACTGTTTGTAGAGACCTGGACATAACTAGGAACACTTTAATTAAGTAATAAGAATCCTTTAAATAGAGTTAACCATACATAAAGCTCTTTTGTGGTTTCTACCCATGAAAGTGCATTGGGAGTGCTGTAACCTAAATAGACACAAGATGGCAGTAGAGGGTTTAGGCCATAGACTAACATTAGGCCATAGGTTATAATGGGGAATATTCTAGAAAGAGAGGTCAGAAGGGTTATTAGTCATAACAAGAGATAGACTAGTAACATAGTTATCTAAAGTGCTGAATAAATGGGACCACCAGAAAGGTCCCTATGGGGCAATATAAGCGGCCACACACCCAAGAATAGTATCAAAATCAATTTTATTAATAATAATAAATTATATATATACACCTAAACAAATATGGCTAGTCCATACACATGTAAACAACACACATTTAAAATCAATTAAAAGTTGAAAGGACAGGCGGGGAAAAGGTCAGGCTTAGTGACCAGGCTCTACTACAAATGCATGTATATACATATATATATATATATATATATATATATATATATATATATATATCTCTTTAACGCCTATGCTACAGAGTATATGGCACAATACCAATATCAATACAGGCCGCCCCTGATGGTAACAAACATTAGAGGCACAATATATGATACTGCCAGATGAGCACACTGTGAAGGGATATACAGTGAGATAATATAAACGTGAAGTAATTACATCCACACAAGGATATAAAGTGCCGAAAATACAATGAAAATGCAATACACCTACCAACCAAATAAAGTGCTAAGTGCTAAAAACAAACCAATTCATGTATCAAAAACACACAAAAACACATATACAAATTAACATTGTGAGAGGAAGTGAAGGGTAATATACACATACTTCAACATCAACAGGGGCAACTAATCATGAAACATATTAGAGTAATCAAAAATATCACCAATATCTTTTAGGAGCTCAGGTCCAACCACCGCACAGCCTGGCAGCACCGACATGTTGCGTGGTTTCCAACGGCAACCACTTCGTCAGGGTGTAGTAACTTAGTTATAACTGAAAGGTAGTGATTGGTCAGAGGGTTTACTAACCATCCTATCAGATGTCAGACACAAGGCCGAACATGTGATAGAAGGTTTTGGAAGGTAGTGAGAAGGGATAAAGGGGGCTTCCCAACCCAAAGCCAGTGTGTGATTCACCATTTGAATTGTAAGGAGCAGGAGCACAGACTCTAAGAGGGAGCGATTCCAGCAAAGGACATTATTCTCTATGGGAACCAATGCTTGATGATTGTACCTGATTATGGACAGAACCAGAGATGTAACTGGAAGACATGTACTTGTTCCGTGTTTGCTGTTTGCTTGTGGATTAAATAAAGAGGAACTCTGCTTTCATCAACTGGACTGCTGTATATCTTTCCAAGCGGCAACAGCGAGTACTTACCTTATCCCATAACTCTAACCCTTACCTACTCACACACGTAGAGCACCCTGGGCCCAGAGGAACCTGCTCCCTGCCGTCACTCGCCGGACACCCCGGTGCATGAGGGCTACATGTTACTTATTCGCTACATTGAAAAGAGCCACTGCGTCCACCTTGATGCCAGTTTTATGGCCAGAACAACCTTGGGCCAGACTGAACTCATCTGGATGCCGATGATATCTGATGGATGCCTCTGTCAGTTGGCACTGCACCCGACGAGGTCCTCACTGGCCAAACCAGCGATCCTGAGGTGAGCTGTCCCCTAGCAGTGTGGGGAGAGAGGCCGTCTTGAGCTGCTTGCTCTGGCCTCGGGAAGGTGACCATTTCCGGGTTACTGGAAGCAAGTCTCTGCTATAAGGGGGATTCTGAGGCTTATTGCCGAACTGCCAATTGGAGTAAGCAAGGGAAACCCCAGCAAAAATAACTCTCCCTCAACTTGTTTGGCTGCCATGTGCTGTGAGAAAAGTGGGGCCCAGCTGCTTTGGGGGACCCTGAATCAGAAGTCTAACTGTCTAACGGTCTAACAAACCCCTGTGTTAGTGACTTTGCAGTGGGGTGGCCCGCGCCTTGCTGGCACCCCGGGAGACGTTATACATCGGCACCTGTGGCTTGTGCCCATCCCCAGGAGGGGGCGAGTAATTGACTGTTAAAGTGTTTGTCATCTGTTTAAAATAAATACACAAAAAGGAGGCTTCCACACTGTCCCCCAATCCCAAGACTGCACCACTCCGTTTCAAGTACAGCAATAATTACTTTTATTAATTCATATATACAACTACAAGGATTAAAAATACATTAAAAACTCAATATATGAACATTCCACTAGAGGGCGCTGGTGGTGTGGCACAAACATATAGGTCAGATCCAAAGTATATATCTCTTTGTAAAACTGACCTGAGTCCTATTTCTCCAGACAAAAGTGCTAAGTGCAATGCATACAACAAAGGCTAACTCTAAACATATCCTACATGTATAAAATCTAAAGTGACTACGTGCAGAGTGAATTTAATATGAAACCCTCCACAAGGGTAATTACCATAACAAGGGACACAGCGGGATAACAAGAGGGACAATATTACCATATAATGATCTTACATGTGCCACGTACCACCTCGCCCCTCCCTGTCCTACGCGTTACGCGACCGACGTAATTGCAAAACTACCAGTAAGGTACCCTTACACAATGCATGTACAATGATTTTCAAGTTTACTTGTAGCATCCTGATGTTCCAACATATTATTTACTGTCAGAATGTGAATTGTCTGCACAAAAATCTCACTTGCTACAACTGAGAGAATAACCCAGTACTTGGTACAAACTGGAACTTGCTACAAACTGCTAACAGATGCAAATTTTGACTATCAATAATAGAGAGAAATATCTATTGTTGGACTGTAATTACACTTCTGTAAATAAGCGTGTTATGGTATTGTATGTATATATTAAAAAATGTTCACATTTATATCAATTGTATACCTTCACTGCATTTAAATCACAAAATATCTTTGACTCCAAGAAATACTCCCAACCAGGCATAGCTAGACTATACCTCCCCCATCAACATACTATGTGTGTACCTTTTTAAATATGAATGATACAAGTTTGTGTAATTTTTAATATATTTAGGTGAGCTATTTTTTTTTTATGAGAATTTATTTTGAGGGGTTGTTGTTGATTGTAGGGCCATCCACAGCACAAAATAATAATACCATTTTGTGATTACTCACCTGTAAAATGGGTATTATAAGTATGTCACACACCCTGCTTCGGAAGTATTAATTACACGTGGGTTATGGTCCAGTAGAGGGCGAACTTCTGCTGTAGAAAAAAGAAGCCCCTCCCGGTCCATAAATACCCGGGACCTCCCACACATTCCCCAGTATAAGAAAGCAGTAAGGGGACCAGGAAGAGCCAATAAAATCTATGAGAAAAAAGTTTCACCATATAGAGGATCCAAGATACAACTCAGGGTGGGACGAAGCAGGGTGTGAGACATACTTATAATACCCATTTTACAGGTGAGTAATCACAAAATGGTATTATTCCAAGTATGTCTCACACCCTGCTTCGGAAGTATTAATTACACGTGGGACATCCAATAGCAGTGTCCAAAAAAGGGCGGGGATCCCAACAGGCAATAGTGCACAAAATAAACCACTGCAGCTTGCAGAACTTTGCGGCCAAAAACAGCATCCGCTGAGGCCCGCACATCAACCTTATAAAACTTAGAAAAAGTATGAACAGAAGACCAAGTAGCAGCCTTACAAACTTGTTCAACAGAAGCCTGGTGCTGAAAGCCCAGGAAGCCCCAACGGCATGAGTAGAATGAGCAGTGATCCGAAAAAGGGGGATCCCTCCCCTTGGCAGAGTAGGCCCTAACAATGGCCTGACGGATCCATTTACTAATGGTAGACTTAACGGGCACCAAACTCTTCTTGGGCCCAGAAGGCAACACAAACAATGCGTCCGTCTTACGGAAAGGTGAAGTAGCCACCAAATAATACTTCACACAACGAACAACATCCAGAGAGTGCAAGGCCCTCTCCTTGTCATTGCTAGGCTTAGGACACAAAGAAGGAAGTACAACGTCCTGATTGAGGTGAAAGGCAGAAACAACTTTAGGCAGGAAATCTGTCTTAAAGCGGAAGACCACCTTGTCCTGGTGTCTCTCAAAGTAAGGGGCCTGAATAGACAGAGCCGCCAACTCGGAAACACGTCGAATGGAGGTGATAGCCACCAAAAAGGCAACCTTTTGCGTGAGGATGGGAAGAGCAGCATCCTGCACTGGTTCAAAAGGAGGACCCTGAAGGGCCGACAAAGCCAAATTCAAGTCCCAGACAGGTAACAGGGGCTTGCGAGGGCGCCGCACATGAGTGACCCCCTGGAAAAAAGTCTTAACCAAAGGATGAAGGGCAAAAGACCTCTGAAAGAAAACCGCCAAGGCGGAAACCTGCCCTTTCAAAGTGCTCAGCTGAAAACCCAAGTCCAGACCATGTTGAAGAAACTCCAGAATTCTGGGAATGGAAAACACCCTACAAGGCAAGACCCTAGCCTCACACCAACCAATATAGGACCGCCAGGTCCTGTAGTAGATGTTAGAGGAAGACTTCTTCCTTGCCCTAACAAGCGTCTCGACCACAGCATCAGACAAACCTTCTTCTTTTAGGATAGAGGTTTCAGCAGCCACGCCGTCAAAGCCAGCGTTTGTAAATTGGGGTAACAGAGCTGACCTTGAGTGATCAGATCCAGAAACAGAGGCAACCTGTACTGATCGACCGCCAGCCGCACGACGTCTGCGAACCACACCTGTCTTGGCCACCTTGGAGCCACCAGGATTGCTGGCACACCCTCGTGAACCAGCTTGCTCACCACCTTGCCTACCATGGAAAAGGGGGGAAACAGATACAGGAGACCCAGATCCCACCAGGCCAGAGACATGGCGTCGACTGCCAGAGCCAGAGGATCCTGGGACAGAGACACAAATGCAGGAAGCTTGTGGTTGTGACGGAAGGCAAAGAGATCCACTTCCGAAAAAAACCCACCTTTGACATATGGAAAGAAATACCTTGTTGCTGAGGGACCATTCCCCTCTGCGAGTCCCTCCTTGGTGATTGATGTAAGCAACCGCAGTCCGATTGTCTGATCGAACCTGAACCGGTAAGCCCTGGAGATGATGCGACAGGTGCGACAGTACCAACCGAACCGCCCTCAGCTCCAGGACATTGATGGGGATGTGCGCCACCTGAGGACCCCACAGCCCCTGGAACTGATGTTCCTCCCAGAAACCCCCCCAGCCCGACAGGCTGGCGTCCGTGGTGACCGCCTCAGCAAATTCCTCGGTTCCAGCCACCACTGAAGAAACTGCCGGACCAGGGGAGATATCACAGATGACTGATCCAAGGACAGAGGGCATCTGTCCCAAGTCGATAACAGATGGAGTTGAAGAGGCCCCATGTGAAACTGAGCAAAGGGAACTGCCTCGAAACAGGCCACCATCAATCCCACCAGCCTCATCCCTTGCCGGAAGGACGGGCAAGGGATGGACAGAAGACGAATCAGATCTTAAACCATCTCCACCTTCGACGGAGGTAGGAACACCCTGGTCTGAATGGTATCCAGATTCATGCCCAGAAAGGAAACCTCCCTTGACGGGGAGAGAGAAGACTTGGGATAGTTGATCACCCAACCGAACCTCTCCAGCGTTGACATCACCAACCCGATGTCCAGCTCCGCTTGACCGAGAGAGGATGCCGTGATGAGAAGGTTGTCCAGATACGGCACAACGTGAATGCCCTGGGCTCTGAGAAGGGCCATTATACCCGCCTCCAGAATGGGTCTTATGGAGCCATCCTTTTCGGGGACTGTAAAAAGGTTGGAGTAATAGCCCCGGCCTCTCTCTGTGGAGGGCACCGGGCAGACTACCTACCCCCATGTCCCGAAGGTTTTGCAGTGCCAAGAAAAGCCCCTGCGCGGCCCGGGGGTCCGAAGGAACCCGAGACCTGAGAAGTCTGGGAGGAGGCCGGAACTCGAACTCCAGCTTGTACCCGGAAGACACCACTTCCGGGATCCAGTTGTCCGTGACCTCCCGGGTCCAGACCTGGGCGAAGAGCCGTAACCATCCGCCCACCCGCGAGGGTGAGGGCGCCCCCTCATTGCTGAGAGGGTTTGGCAGCCGCCTTGGGTCCGGTACCCCAGGCAGTCCTGGGACGGGGACGTCCTCTGCCCCTACCCCAGGAATCACCTCTGAACGCAGAGTAAGCAACTCCCCTGCTTGCTCGAGAGCCACGAAAGGAAGGATTAAAGGAGCCTGCACCCCGAAAAGGCCGGCGCTGCTTTATACGTTGTGGCAATTTTCCTCCTTTCGCCACCGAGTACAATTTATCTCCAAACAGGCGCATACCCAGGAAAGGTAGCCCTGTAAGCGCCTTCTTCGCCGCAATATCAGCCGCCCATTGGCGCAACCAAACTGATCGGCGTATAGCCACAAGCAAAGCCGAGGTTCTACTACACATGCATATTGTATCATCCAAAGCTGATAAGACAAAGGTCATGAACAAATCACACCGCGAAAGTGCTGCAAATTCATCACTAGCAGGGTTAAGATGGGAACCATTCAACAGGCCCCTAATTACAGATCTGGTAGCCACAGCCATGAGAGCTGAAGCACACACAGGATGCAAGGTCGAACCCACACTGGCAAAGGCATGCAACGCCATTTGATCAAGACTTCGGTCCTCACCATCCTTCAGAGTAGTGGAGTCTGGAGAGTGCACAACCGATGTGTTGGACAAACCCAGAACCGGAGCGTCGACCTCTGGGGGTGACGACCAACGCTTCACCGTGTCCACAGGAAAGGGATACTTCCTATCCCACCCCTGAGGGAAGCCGGCTGGGCTTTTCCCATTCCTTAAAGTGGACCAACACCCAGGGGGGATCGGCCCGGGAATCTATAAGATTCCCGGACCGATCAGATCCCTCCCCGCGGGGCATCCGAAATCGGGATGTCCCGCGGGGAGGAACCCCTCAGGAGGCCCACAATCCTTACCTTACTGGCGATCCAACGGCGCATGCGCGAGACGCGGCCGCGTCTCTCGCTTCCCTCTAGCAGGGCGCGCTCCCGCGCTGGCCGTTTTGTGAATGGCCGGCGCAGGCGCGCTCCCTGTTAGAGGGAAGCGAGAGACGCAGCCAATGACAGCGCTCTGGTATGCGCGTCCAAGCGGCTTTGGACGCGCATACCAGAGCGGCTCTGAGCGCTGTCATTGGCCGGACGAGGTCACGTGGGAGCGGGGAGAGGTGAGTTAGTCAAAATCCTGGGTGTTGGTCCACTTTAAGAATCAGATTGTCAAAATGCTTCTGATCCGGAAACTCCAAGCGAGGCTTAGTGGCCCCAAAAAATTCCCCCTTTTGCGGAGGGGCCTCCGCAAGAGGGGAAATAGCAAGCACCTCAAAAATATGGGCCAGAAGTCTGGGGGTATCAACAGTATCCCCACGCTCCTGCCCAGCATCAGCATCTAGGAACTGCTGATCCTCAGAGCCTTCAGATTCTGAAAACAATTCCCCTTCTTCCAGCGGGGAATAATCAGACCAGTCAAAGGAGTCATATTCCTCATAACCAAAACCCGGCACACCCGGTGCCAAATGTCTTCTCTTAGCTGGGTCCTTCCGGGCCGCAGAGCTAGCAATCAACTTTTCAATGTTGGCCAATCTAGCACAGACATCAGATTGCGCCTCCCCGCTAATGACAACATCACTTGGGGTCAAAGCCAGGCATGGGGGTGTAGGTGATGAGGCCGGCGGCGCTGACCCAGACGCCTGGGACCCGGACTGCCGCGTAATGGCCTGCTGAGCACATGGAATGCAAATAAGCACATTATCCCCTGCAAGGGATACCCCACAAACCACACACTGCTGGGGTTGCCCCGAAGGGATCCCGAGCCTGGTATCCTGGGAAGCCTCCATATGGTGATTTTTTATGGTAGTCGCAATGACCTGTGGGAATTACGCTAGTAAGCTACCCGGGATGCCCCTTAACGTCCGTTAGTAGGAGGATTTGTAAAGCCCCAATTTTGAATGAGGGACCTAAGGACCAGGAGACAACCCCCTTTTAACTAACAAGGAAGGTAATCCCCCTGGAAGACATAATAAAAAAGGGGTACCATAAACAAAAAGGGTCATTAACACACACAAATATATCTATAAATGTAAGTATAATTATATATATACACCTTAAGGTCTATAACAACCAAACATGCAGCCTACAAGACACCCCCATACACATTCCTATGTACAATCAGACAAAAGGATAAGCATACAAGCCCCGCAGGGCACTCACAGTTAGGACCAAGCAAAATGGCGACCGGACCACACCAACGGCAGCAGCAGCAGCAATGCTAAGTGAAAGAAGAGGGGCGGGCCAGCGCGGATCGCGTGCCGTGCGTGGCCCCGCCCTCCTGTAAGGAACCGCGGCTCCCAGCCAATGGCCGCGCTCCCAGCACGTCGCGGAGCCGGCCCAGACTCCAGGCCGCCGTCCACCAGATGCGGCCTGGCAATGTGAAAGACCCACATACACTCACACACATAACAATCAAAAATATCCGGCCAGGGCAAGCTGAAATAAAAGGGAGGGACAGGCCCCCGCCTAATGCGGTGCAGGGACCAAACGGACAGGGCATCCCAAACCAGGATCCCGACCTGGTATCCGCCTAACCCTTGTTGGGGTTCTCACTTAGGAGCATGGCTCCTAGTTAGTACACCACTAAGGTGTAACCTACCCTCATCCGGACCTTCAGCCGAGGCTGGGAGGCATAGTAATCTATTTAAAACAAGGTCCGGGCAGAAATAGGGATAAATTGGCCGGGTGTAAACCCGGCTTACCTGCAAAGGAAGGAGACAGCCATCTTCTGACTTGCTCGCCGTCTGCAGAGATGAAGACTGGGGAATGTGTGGGAGGTCCCAGATATTTATGGACCGGGAGGGGATTCTTTTTTCTAGTCATCTCTGCAGAAGTTCGCCCTCTACTGGACCATAACCCACGTGTAATTAATACTTCCGAAGCAGGGTGTGAGACATACTTGGAATATTTCCCATAACAAGTGGTCTGAGTGAGTATTATGCTGAATTGTGGGGCTTCCTATGAGTCTTCATGTATGGGAGCATCCCAATAAGGGAAGTTATTTCAGAACAGAAGATGTTTGTATATGATTCATCTGATGTAGGGGACGTACCATGAACAGCGAAAGGGATGGACATCAACATCTGTGACAGCCTGGGGCAGCAGCCCAGAACAATGAATAGTAATGCGCTCAACAGAGCTGACTGACGAGAACCCACCTGAAAGTAACCAAAACCATCAGAAATAGTGCAACAAGAGATTAATATAGTCTAATAATCAGCAATGTTTTACACTACTTATCTTTTACAGTAGCTTAGGATAACATGTGGAAGCATTATGAGCCTAATTTACTATGGGCCTTATTTATCAAGGGATAGCGCCAGGTAGTGTCTGACTAGCGCCAGGTACCGCCAGCTATCGCCGGCTACCGACTCCAGAACGCCCGGCGGCGGACACAATCACGCATTAATCACGCTAAATGAGGCTAGCGCCGGCGAGAGCGTCAGCTAGCGCGGGATTCATCATGTAGCCGACTGCAACGACCAGCGCCGCTGCTAATCCCATCACAGCGCCAGGTATGACCTGTCGCTCCCTGGCGCTCTCCAATGCATTTCAATGGAGCAATCTTAAAATATTCATAATTAATTGATATTTTATTTATTTTTATTTTTTTTTAATGGCAAACATTCTGTGACCACTTCTGCAATGTTATCTTTTTTTTTTAAGGTAAAAAAAATTGTGCAGAATTGATATTACAGGTCTGATATTAATGTATTCATATTACAAAATGTTAATAAAAACTTGTTTAATTTTTTAATCAAAAAATATGCTTGTTTGGGGGTTAAAAACTACTTTACACCCATCGCCGCCAGCGCTCTGGGGTTTCAACAAGCATTTCACAGCGCGAGAAAATTTTGAGCGTGATTTGTTAATGAATATGCTGGAAGCCGTTCGCTCTGGCCATTCGCTGTCAGGCGCACCCATACAGCGCGGAACCTGTGAAACAGCGACACCCCACCACGTATTCAACATTAACGCACACCGACTTAGTCGCTCTCAACAAGCGAACAACGGCCAAGCACAGAGAATACTAAGCTGGCGCTAGGAAAATCACGCTACTGGCGCTCATCTGTCGCTACCTGGCGCTATTAATGAATCGGCCTCTAAGTGTGGCAACAAAGGGAGGTAAAGCCGCCAACAAGCTAACCGACCTGTGCCGAGGTAAAGTGTTGTTCAGACAGAGTGAGATTTTGGTCAGCACATAAGGCTCATAATAAATGATCTCATGACACAATGTAATTTGTGGTTTTAAAGAGGACCAAAAACCCAGCCTGGTGTCTATGAGACTCCAGGGCAGGCATACTCCCCCCAGGGCATCCAGATTTGGGATGCTGTGCTGGTCACTCAGAAACTCACCTTCTTACTCGGTCCAACGGTGCATGCGCAAACAGCGGGCGCATCCCCGCTATCCCTTTAGCAGGACGCGTGCCCACGCCAGGCATTTGTGAATGCCCGGCACGGGCATGCTCCCTGTTAAAGGGTAGCAGGGGGTGTGGCGGCCAGTGCGCCCGGAAACACTCGCCTTAGATGAGCTCTTGGACGAAGGGGAGCGGATGCGAGCGTGCTGATGGGACGAGAGGCTGCGCATGTGCCGCAGGACCAGGGAAGGGTTAGTGAGATTGGGCGATCTGGGGGGTTCTACACAGTGGGGCATACCCAATCGGGGACCAAAACCCAGGATAGTCAAAATCCTGGGTTTTGGTCCACTTTAAAGATTTATAAAACATAGGCAGAGCTGATATTGTGTTCTCCCTATATCGTTTAACTTTAGTAAATAAGGCACAAACAAGCTCAGAAAAATGTCAATGTTAAAGTGGACCAACACCCAGGATTTTGACTATCCTGGGCTTTGGTCCACTTCGGTGGGGCACCCCGATCGGGGGTGCCCCGCTGTGTGAAACCCCCCAGAACGCCCGGAAACACTCACCTCACCACGCTCCTACGCGGGCGCTCAGAGCCGCTGTGATATGCACGTACAAGTGGTGTCCAACCACAGCCTCTGAGCGCTGGAGGCCGCGTCTCGCGCTTCCCTCTAACAGGGAGCGCGCCCGTGCCGGCCATTCACAAACGGCCGGCGCAGGTGCACGCCCTGCTAGAGGGAAGTGCGAGACGCAGCCCGCGCATGCGCCGTTGGAATGGGGTTAAGGTAAGGTTTCTAGGCGATTTTGGATGCCCCGCGGGGAGGGATCTGATCGGCCCGGGAATTTTATAGATCTTATATTTGTACATTTTGTAATTTAAGGTTTTAAAGATGACAAAATCTTAAAGTGGACCAGTGGTGGGTTTTGGTCCACTTTAAAACTTATAAGGAAAGACTTAAAGAGCTTAATTTGTACAGTCTATACGAAAGAAAGGAGAGAGGGGACATGATGCAGACCTTTATATATGTGACAGGAGGGAATAAGGTTGAGGAGGGAAGTGTTTTTAAGAAGAAACGTCATTATAGAGGAGGGGGGACACAACCGAGGCTCTGTATGTAGACAGAGCTGTGTGCGTGAAATAATACACACGGCATGCCGCACTGATTGAACGAGAGCCAGCGCATGCACCATGGGATTGCCGGGAAAGGTTTGATGGCAATCTGGGGAGTTTCACACAAAGAGAAATGAACAATGGCCAAGATGGTCAATATCCCGGGATTTGGTCCACTTTAAACATGTATAGACTTAAACAATATATTATTTATCTTGCTAAACATAAAATAATGTAACTTAAAATGTTAAAAAAATCCCAGCAACTTATAGATTAAATAACATGCTTTATAACCTCCCTAAAGTGTTTTGAGCGACTCTGTACAGCTAAAAAGAGGCAAACCCGAGCCGCAAATCTCCTTGCCTTGACTTATTACTACAGATATGAGTTTGAGTACCTGGGTGATTCCAGTCATGCCAGCAGTGGGGATGTTGGATCCAACACCACAGACACTTCCCAGCAATCCAGAGATGATATTCCCAAACCCTTCCAAACATATTCCGCGGTTACAGGAGTGAGATGGGAGAGGGGGGCAGCTCAGCATCCGAGAGCATAAGATGTAACATCCCAGAGAAGAGATGCAGGAGGTCAGAGCCATGGCTGTGCCCACACCAAGAGTCTCCAGACTAAACTTCGGCCATCCCCAGGCACCTGTGCAGCAGAGTGAAAGTATTGAAACTCCAAGCAACCCATTGTTATTCATACAAGAAACATTACGGTACACTACAATACACATTCAACATGGTTCTACCTTATAAATCCCTCTGCTATTGTATAGTACCTGATCAGCAATTTCTAACAGTATTGCTGACTTACACTTGTCCAATCTACTGCTTTATGTAACCACATCTATGGGCTCTCCACCGACACTGCACCCACATATAGCCATATAACTATAGCAGTTGGTCTTACAGGTGCTTTGAAAGTAATAAAGTGGGCCAACACCTTTTTTACATCAAATGAGCATTGGTCCATGTGCAGGGGCATCCCAATTGCCATTACTCCCCATACATACACCACCCCCATCCCAAGATCTGCTTACCTGCATGGTGCTCCCCTGTTGAAAACTAAGCCCTGTGAGTGGCCGGCTGTGTCGGCTGAAGCACACACTGTGGTGGATGGAGTCTCCTGGAGACCCAGCCTTTAAACCGGACGTTCACCCAAAATAAGAGCCTATCTTATATGTTCCCCCCCCCCCGTACATACAGATTGCCCACATTAATCCAGACCTTCACCCAAAATATGAGCCTATCTTATATGTCCCCCCCCCCGTACATACAGATTGCCCACATTAACCTGGACCTTTACCCTGAATAAGAGCCTATCTTATATGTCCCCCCCCTGCACATACAGATTGCCCACATTAATCCAGACCTTCACCCAAAATATGAGCCTATCTTATATGTCCCCCCCCCCCCCGTACATACAGATTGCCCACATTAACCTGGACCTTTACCCTGAATAAGAGCCTATCTTATATGCCCCCCCCCCCTGTACATACAGATTGCCCACATTAATCCAGACCTTCACCCAAAATATGAGCCTATCTTATATGTCCCCCCCCCCCCGTACATACAGATTGCCCACATTAACCTGGACCTTTACCCTGAATAAGAGCCTATCTTATATGCCCCCCCCCCCTGTACATACAGATTGTCCACATTAATCCAGACCTTCACCCAAAATATGAGCCTATCTTATATGTCCCCCCCCCCGTACATACAGATTGCCCACATTAACCTGGACCTTTACCCTGAATTAGAGCCTATCTTATATGTCCCCCCCTGTACATACAGATTGCCCACATTAATCCAGACCTTCACCCAAAATATGAGCCTATCTTATATGCCCCCCCCCCCCGTACATACAGATTGCCCACATTAACCTGGACCTTTACCCTGAATAAGAGCCTATCTTATATGTCCCCCCCTGCACATACAGATTGCCCACATTAATCCAGACCTTCACCCAAAATATGAGCCTATCTTATATGTCCCCCCCCCTGTACATACAGATTGCCCACATTAACCTGGACCTTTACCCTGAATAAGAGCCTATCTTATATGTCCCCCCCTGCACATACAGATTGCCCACATTAATCCAGACCTTCACCCAAAATATGAGCCTATCTTATATGTCCCCCCCCCGTACATACAGATTGCCCACATTAACCTGGACCTTTACCCTGAAAAGGAGCCTATCTTATATGTCCCCCCCCCCCTGTACATACAGATTGCCCACATTAATCCAGACCTTCACCCAAAATATGAGCCTATCTTATATGTCCCCCCCCCCGTACATACAGATTGCCCACATTAACCCGGACCTTTACCCTGAATAAGAGCCTATCTTATATGTCCCCCCCCTGTACATACAGATTGTCCACATTAATCCAGACCTTCACCCAAAATATGAGCCTATCTTATATGCCCCCCCCCCGTACATACAGATTGCCCACATTAACCTGGACCTTTACCCTGAATAAGAGCCTATCTTATATGTCCCCCCCTGTACATACAGATTGCCCACATTAATCCAGACCTTCACCCAAAATATGAGCCTATCTTATATGCCCCCCCCCCCCCCCCCGTACATACAGATTGCCCACATTAACCTGGACCTTTACCCTGAATAAGAGCCTATCTTATATGTCCCCCCCTGCACATACAGATTGCCCACATTAATCCAGACCTTCACCCAAAATATGAGCCTATCTTATATGTCCCCCCCCCCTGTACATACAGATTGCCCACATTAACCTGGACCTTTACCCTGAATAAGAGCCTATCTTATATGTCCCCCCCTGCACATACAGATTGTCCACATTAATCCAGACCTTCACCCAAAATATGAGCCTATCTTATATGTCCCCCCCCCCCCCGTACATACAGATTGCCCACATTAACCTGGACCTTTACCCTGAATAAGAGCCTATCTTATATGTCCCCCCCCCCCCCATACATACAGATTGCCCACATTAATCCAAACCTTTACCCTTAAACCGGACCTTTACCATGATTTATTGAAAAGCCCAAACCCTTAAAAAATTATTCCCCAGCATCTAAAATAATATATTTTACGTTTTTAGTCACTAACTTATTATTCTTTCCCCCACTGGGCTGCAACTCTGTTCAGGAATTTAGGATATGGGCACTGCCATCTTGACTCAGAAGCATCACACTTACTGAGGAGAGGAGAGTGGGATAAGGTACAGAGGGGCGGGTTATAGCTGTGCTTTGCTCAGACAGAGCAGAATTGGGGTCAGGGAAAGGACAGCAATCCCAGAATGCAGAGCATCACAGTCAGAAGGCACGTCCTGTTTGCAGGCTGCCTAATGTCCCGTGAGCCGCCATCTTGAATGTTTAAAGGCTCATAACATGCAGTAGGTGCAGGTAGGATGATAATTAATGTGAGCAATCTGTATGTACAGGGTGTGGGAAACATATAAGATAGGCTCTTATTCAGAGTGAAGGTCCGCTTTAATAAGAGCCTATCTTATATGTTTCCCCCCCTGTACATACAGATTGCCCACGTTAATCCGGACCTTCACCCTGAATAAGAGTCTATCTTATATGTTTCCCCCCTGTACATACAGATTGCTCACATTAATCCGGACCTTCACCCTGAATAAGAGCCTATCTTATATGTTTCCCCCCCTGTACATACAGATTGCCCACGTTAATCCGGACCTTCACCCTGAATAAGAGCCTATCTTATATGTTTCCCCCCCCTGTACATACAGATTGCCCACATTAAAAATCATCCTACCTGCACCTACTGCATTTTCTGAGCTTTTAAACATCCAAGATGCCAGCCCATGGAGTCTCAAGCTGCCTGCAGACAGGAAGTGTCTTCTGACTGTGCCGCTCTGCCTTATGGGATTGCTGTTCTATTCCTGACCCCGGCTTTGGTCTGTCTGAACGAAGCACAGCTATAACCCACCCCCTGCAGTTTTCACCCCTCTCATCTCATCAGTATGTGATGCTTCTTAGGCAAGATGGCAGCACCCGTATTCGTAGTCCTGAGCAGAGTTGCAGCCCAGTGGTGGAAAGAATAAGTAAGCAACTTAAAATATATTAATTTTAAATGTTGAGGAATCGTTTTTTAAGAGTTTGGGCTTCTCATTAAAGTGGACCAAAACCCACACCGATCGGCCCAGGAATCTATAAGATTCTTGGGCCCAGGGCCGGATTATGAAGGGGGCGCAAGGGGCGCGAGCCCCGGGGCCTCCACCACTTGCCCTTCAAAGGTGGTCTCCACCAACCTTTGGGTTTTGGTATGGTCCAGGAGGCTTTTCAGTCTTTGGTCTGCCGGGCTGCAGGGCCAGCAACAAAGATATCAGTGATAGTGGGGGCCCCTGTGGCTGGGCAGCCAAAGCCATCACAGGGCAGGAGGAGGGAGCACTGTTGCCGTCGGCAACGCTCCAGTGATGGGTGCAGAGCTGTTACTGCACATAAGCCACCAAGCACAGCCGCTGGCAGCTCAATGCAGGGAACCAGCCGGGCGACTACACTACCCCCCACCCAGAATGGCAAAGCAGGAGTTCCCGAGCAGCACGCACCCGCACAAGGGGGGCACAAGGGACTCCATCTGATGTTCCAGTAAGTAGGCGGGTGCCAGACAACCACCAATCAGTTACTTGGCTGGACTATTATTTTATACTGTATCTGGGGCCTCCACCAGATTTTGTGCCCAGGGGCCTCCACCACATTTAATCCGGCCCTGCTTGAGCCGATTGATTCCCTCCCCCCGGGGCATCCAAAATCTGGATGCCCCGCTGTGTGAAACCCCCCAGGTTGCCCCATTCACTCACCTTGCTTCCCGGTCCAACGGCACATGTGCGAGCCGCAGCCACATCCCCGCTATCCCTCTAGCAGGGCGCGTGCCCACGCCAGGCATTTGTGAATGGCCAGCACAGGAACGCTCCCTGTTAGAGGGAAGCAGGGGATGCAGCCACCAGCGCGCTCTTTGCCACTGGCCTTAGACGCTGTGACATCATGGCTCCGAGTGTGCTGATTGGACGAGCAGCCGTGCATGCGCATTTGGACCGGGAATAGGTGAGTTGCGCTTGCCGATCTGGAGGGTTTCAGACAGCGAGGCATCCCCGATTCGGAGGAAGGGACCAAAACCCAGGATAGTCAAAATCCTGGGTTTTGGTCCACTTTAAGGTGGACTTTGTGGATGTCAAAATATACCATTTTGAGTTAATTACCCATTTGTATGCCTGTGTCTGTTCCCAAGAAGATCCCAGAAAGCTTACATTCGGCAGATGGTTAATCCCAGGCACACACAGCAAGGTCTCCTGGCACGGGATGAGCTGATTTTCCCTCTCCACCCTCCCCTCTGCTGCCACCATGCTCATCGATCTCACCATCAACTGCTTCAGCTCTGAACTTCCAGGAATTTCTGGAGCTTCCATCACTGGTCGGGGCCACAGAGCATCCGTGAGATGTGGCTGCTCTATATTAGAGACACTCTGTGTTGTGGGGCTGCACTCTATCGCTGGTGGCCCCTGTCTGGAAAGCACATTGAGGGTTTGGGCGGCCTTGCACACTCCCCCCCCCCCCCCATCCTGATGCTAGTCGGCCACTCTCCCCCTGGTGGCACTACAGCGGCTTCCTGTCACTGGTGTACAGACATACAGCGAGGCAGCTGCTCCTATTATTGTGATCTCTGCCCGGCCCTCCTCTACCATGTGCTGGTAGAAGCTGACTCCAATACCCAGGGCGTATTTGGTGTTCATGGTGCCCTAGGCACTTTAGGTACTTGCGTCCCCTTTTTTTTAAGTTAGGTCACAGTCCATAAAAAAAAGTGTGTAGGGGGAAAGAGTGCAATGGGCTAGAGGTAGAGGGCACAAAGGGGTTCTGACATACAGGAGTCACATGACCACACCAGGGAAATGCTCTGGCCTGTGTTCAACCTATTGCACCCCTCCTTCACACAAATACACTCTGCATCCTTCTGTGGCAGGGGTGCTTGTTAGAAGGCATTAATGTTCTGGCTATGGGAGTTTTAATTTATTTTCTTTACTAGTAGTAAGGGCAGCGCCCTCCCCCCTTCCAGGTTGCCACCCTAGGCACATGCCTAGGGTTGCATAATGGTAAATACAGCCCTACCAATACCTCTTTAGTATGTATGTCATTGGAAGGCAGGCTGTTGCAGGGTGTGTTACAGCCAAGACCGGCTCCAGGCTTATGTGGGCCCTTGGGCAGCATGGTCTCAGTGGGCCCCTTTGCGGTGGAGAGTCGTGGGTCAGGGGTCTATAAATCCCATGGCCAATACTAAGAAGGACTGCTGGCCCTCCAACCCTCTATTGGAGCTGTTTTTTAGAGAGACTCACAAAGCTGGCACTAGAAGGGTTAACCACATTGTGCCAGCTGTCAGTGGGTCCCCCTGGGGGCAGCTGACGGGGCCTGCCGGATGCTGACGCCGGCCCTGGTTACAGCTCCCTCAATAGTGGCCATGCTAAATATTTGGTGCGCCCAGTGTGACTTGAAGTGTGCATGGCAACCTGCATCTTGTGAGCTTTTTAGTGTTTAGACCCCAAAAAGTGCAAAAAAATATTTTGTTCTACCTTTTTCCCCCAAAATTACATGTACATGTGATGGGGCATTTTTATAGGTGATGCACATCATGTTTCCAATGTGGTAAGGATTTGTTTCTAAGTTTGGAAACAACAGAACCCTATGGGCTATAGAGCATAAATTGGTGAAACCTTTAGTATAGCCCATAGACTGTAAGCTCGCAGAGGCAGGGCTCTCTCCCCTCTGTAAAACTGCATTTGAAATAGTATATGTACCGTATGTTTCTACCCTGTCTGTAATTACTACTTTGTAAAGCGCTACGGAAGATGATGGCGCTATATAAATAAACAATAATAATAATAATAATAATAATAGGGTGCTGTTATTTCCAATCTTTAAAAGTATAATCTTACATCACTGGAAAATTAATGTACCATCACATGTACAGGTAATTTTTTAGGGGAGAAAAATGTAGGACAAAAACTTTTTGTTGCACTTTTTTGTGTGTTATCTCTAAAAAGCCCACCGGGATGCAGGTTGCAATCCACACTGCAAAGCACACCGCAAGTCAAACTGGCTTCACCAAATAATTAGCATGACCTCCAATAACACCTTGACTCTTGCATGTTCAGGTCGTGCGGGAGGCGGCGGCGGACGCGCTGTCTTGTCCGTCGCTATCACCCGCTTGTCCGTCGGCGGGGATTGGACGGCGCGGTCACGTGGGAGCGTGGTGAGTTTTTGGGGCTTTCTGGGGGGTTTCACACAGCGGGGTTCCCCCCCCCCCCCAAGTGGACCAAAACCCAGGATAGTCAAAATCCTGGGTGTTGGTCCACTTTAAGTGGATCCGCCCAGGTGAAGCAGGATTTTGTATTGTTTGTTGATTTGCTTTGGTCACCCATCGGTGGCTGGCGCTCTGAACCTGAACCTGAATCTGAACCTGAACCTCTGTGGAGTCTGCTTTGCAATCCTTACAGCAAGCCTCCTATTGGAGTCTGGAGACTGCTGGCCCCTGTCCTGGGCCCTTGGGTGAGTGCGCCAGCACCTTAGGGTTTCTGTTGTTTTCCTTATTAGTTATCTTGTTAGTTAGCCCTGTTTCCTGTCCCTTTGTTTTTGTATCTGAATCGAAGATATTTTTGTTTCCTTTGCCTTTATTAATAAAACCCTTGTTAGAGCATTTCCTTTGTTCCTGTGTCTTTGCTCTGGCCAAACATTCTGCTCCTCTGGCGGAGAATTCATATTGGAGAACTCTCCAGCCTGACATGTTGCCTGTTAACCATATCTTTACGCCCCTGCCCAGGACAAAACTACATTTGCAAACCATGTGATTATTTTAAGGACACTGTATAAGTTTTATATACTTTATAGTCTTTGTAAAGCATTATACATAATGTATCAGAGTTATATAAATACATAAAATACATGAACTCTATTAAATATGAAAATTACCCAGAGTTGGAAATCGAAACCATGGTGCAAATTCTTCAGAGCTTCCTTCCTGGCCCCCAACATACATACGTGTCCTGTTGGTAAGAAGTGACGTGTTTGGCACCAGACGTATTTCGCTGGGAAAGTCCATCTGCTGATGATCCCAGTAAATGCTCATGATCCAGATGAAGGAAATAGGAAGAAACATCTGCCCAATCATCGGGGGAAAAAAAAGTGGAAACATCAGTGTTCTCTGTTCACCTTAATAATTGCTACACCAGGAACCAGTACTTACAGATAACATGCGGAAAACTGGGGCGTACCTCCTCTTTAATCCTTCCTTCTTATTCCAGGTGAACACAGGGAAGTGGAGAGACCGGAGAGTTTGGGAGAGGAATGCGATCACTACAACGAGACTGTAGGGAACGAGATTTGTCAGCTATAAGGAAGAAAGTGGTCACTACAATGAGGTTGTACTCAGCGGTGCACCCAGAATTTTGCCCTGGAGGGGTCTGTTTTGGGCAGGGGGGGGCATGTCCTTGAAGAGGTGTATCGTGGCACCTCACGAGAAACATACCACTTAACTTTTTAAAATGGGAAAGAGGATGAAGAGGATAAGTGTTATTAAGCCATGCCCCTGGCCACGCCCATGCAGGGCTGGGTTATGAGGGGGCGCAAGGGGCGTGCGCCCTGGGGCCTCCACCACTTGGCTTGCAAAGGGGGCCTCCACCAACCTTTGGGTTATGGTCTGGTCCAGGAGGCTTTTTAGTCTTTGATCTGACGGGCAGCGGGAACAGCAACAAAGCTATCAGCGGCAGTGGGGGGCCCCTGTGCACCTGGGCAAGCCTTTTATTGTTTTTGCAAACCTGCAGCCAAAGCCACCACAGGGCAGGGAGGAGATTCTAGAGCAGCAAAGCCGCCGTCAGCAACGCTACAGTGATGGGTGCAGAGCTGTCACTGCACATAAGCCACCAAGCACAGCCGCTGGCAGCTCAATGCAGGGAACCAGCCGGGCGACTACACTACCCCCCACCCAGAATGGCAAAGCAGGAGTTCCCGAGCAGCACGCACCCGCACAAGGGGGGCACAAGGGACTCCATCTGACGTTCCAGTAAGTAGGCGGGTGCCAGACATCTGCCAATCGGTTACTTGGCTGGACTATACTGTATTTGGGACCTCCACCAGATTTTGTGCCCAGGGGCCTCCACCACATTTAATCTGGCCCTGCACCCATGCCAGACCCCTTACTCTAAGATTACCTGGAAATGGCTGCACACCAAGCCATTGCATAGTCCGCCTTGTAGACAGAGCATCAAAAATGAAAAGGTAAGTATATATTCAATGTCAGGATCACAAAAGGGGGCAAATTCGGTGCATTTTAGGTTCCTAAAGGCCAAGACCTCTGGGTGAGGAAGGGGTCCTGGTCCACTGAAAGCTTAGACTCCAGGGCCCATTAATTCCCCTTTCCAAATTGGGATGTCCACTGTGTGAAATGCTCCAGATCGCCTAGTATTATCTCCTTACCAAGGTTCCCATGGTGTATGTGTGGGCTGTGATGCCATCTCTGGCTTTCCTCTAGCTTTACACACACCCGCACTAGGCATTTTTGAATGGTTGGCACAGCTGTGTACAGATAAAGGGGAGCAGCCAGCTGATCAGGCTTTATTCAGCTTTACTAAGCCATTTCTATGTCAGCTCTGATGTCAGAGTGGCTTAGGAAAGCTGAATGGAGCGCTAGGCACTGATTGGAGATGAGCATGTGCATGTACCATGGGATCACCAGCAAGGTAAGAATCTCCAAGGGGGTTACACACCAAATCTGGATGCCCCACCGTGTGAAATGCTCCAGATCGACTAGTATTCTCACCTTACCAAGGTTCCCATGATGCACATGTGGGCTGTGCTGCCATCTCTGGTTTTCCTCTGGCTGATGCACACACCCACACCAGGCATTTCTGAATGATGGGCACAGCCAAAGGGGGCAGCCAGCTGCTCAGGCACTGATTTGAGATGAACATGTGCCATGGGATCACCAGCAAGGTAAGGATTACTGGCATTCGAAGGTGGTTTTACACCAAATCAGGGTGCCCCGCTGGAGAGGAACAATCACAAGGATAGTGAGAATCCTGGCGGTTGTTGCTGTAATGCACGTTGAGTTAAGTTTAATACATTTTTTATTACAGTTACCTATGTTGCATTGCATTATAGGTCAGCCTCTTAGTACTCACCACCACTTTTCAGATCCTTGTCAGTCTCCTAATTTGCCGCTGATTGTCCTCTGGTACTTGCTGCCCCTGTCTGGTCCCCCAGTTTTTGCCTTCTCTGGCTCTGCTGAGCTTTCTGCTAGGTTGGGTCAGAGGCGCGGAGAGGAGTTATGTGAGTGATAGGACAGCAGCAGGGGGTGGAGGGGTTAGGTGAGCCGTAAAGGACAGTGGCAGAGGTGGAGGGGTTTGGTGAGCAGTAGAGGACAGCAGCAGGGGGTGGACGGGCTAAGTGAGTGGTAGAGGGAAACGGCGGAGGTGGAGCTGTTAGGTAAGCAGTAGAGGACAGTGGCAAGGGGTTGATGGGTTAGGTGAGTGATAGAGAGCATTGGCAGTGGTGTAAAAGTTAGGCTAATGGTGGAGGACAGCGGCAGGGTTGGAGGGGATAGGTACCGCCTGGAGGACAGCGGCAGGGGGTGGAGGGGTTAGGTGAGCAGTAAAGGACAATGGCAGAAGTGGAGGGGTTAGGTGAGCAGTAGAGGACAGCGGCAGGGGCTGGACGGGCTAAATGAGTGGTAGAAGGCAAAGTCGGGGTGGAGAGGTTAGGTAAGCAGTAGAGGACAGTGGCAAGGGGTGGATGGGTTTGGTGAGTGATAGAGAGCAATGGCAGGGGTGGAAAAGTTAGGCTAATGGTGGAGGACGGCGGCAGGGGTGGAGGGGATAGGTACGGGGTGGAGGACAGTGGCAGGGGGTGGAGGGGTTAGGTAAGTGGTAGAGGACGGCGACAGGAGGTGATAGTTGAGCAACATGTGGTTACACGGCACAGCATACAACATTGATTGTACAGGAGCCAGTGCGTGTGCCATTGGACTGCTGGGAAAGGTTAGTTTTTACAGCGATCAGGCCTTAATGAACAGATAGATCTCAGCCCATGTATCTAATTATTATTCCCTAGGGCATAGTAAGTGATGGGGATAATATATGTGAATAGGCAGCCTATCCCTGGTCCCTATCATTTGGTGAGTCTTACCTCATTGAGATGCTCCAGTTGGAAGAACAAAACTGGGCTGCTGCCTTGTAGCAGGAGAGACCAATGATTGAAAGTGTGGGGGCAATGACCATTGGGCCACAAAGCCTCAAAATCCATTTCCAGAGTCCAGAGAGGCCGGAGAGGATCTGTAGAACCCCTGCAATTATCAAAGCCCCGGAAACCTATAAGAAAACAGTGAGAGCAAATCACAGAATTACTGTCCTGGAGGTTTAACCATTTCCAACTCAATGTAAGATTCTTAAAGAATCTTACATAGAACTTTAACTCGGAAAATAAAAAATGAATGCTCTTCATGTTAACTGGTGTCAGTGTAAAGCAGACCCACAGCCTGGCATGGATTCTCTTGGTGCCACAAACCCTCTTTTCTGTGGTATGTGTAGCAGTGGTGGACAGGAGTTAAAAAAAATCAGCCTGGGAACTTATTGGCCCCTGGCTAGCCCATAACATACCCGATTAGCCATCCTGGCTTCCCAGCTAGCTATGGAAGCCGCCATCTTATCAGGCAGCCTGCAAACAGGAAGTGCCTCCTGACTGTGCTGCTCTGCATTCTGGGACTGCTGACCGCTACCTGACCCCAGCTCTGCTCTGTCTGAGCAAAGCACAGCTATAACCCGCCCCCCTGTACCTTAACCCACTCTCCTCTCCTCAGTAAGTGTGATGCTTCTGAGTCAAGATGGCGGCGCCCGTATCCTAAATTCCTGAACAGAGTTGCAGCCCAGTAGGGGAAAGAATAATAAGTTAGTGACTAAAAACGTAAAATATATTAATTTTAGATGCTGGGGAACAGTTTTTTAAGAGTTTGGGCTTTTCATTAAATCATGGTGAAGGTCCGATTTAAGAGCTTATATATTATCTTTAGAATTAGGTGACCCATTGTTGTTATAATCCTTACCAGACCACTGGCGCCCCCTTGTGTTTTTGTGCGTTCATGTTGTCCATTTGTGTAATTGTTATGATGTCTTTTTACCTTATGTAATTATAAATAATAAACTGTAGATATATTTTTTATCTTTGAGGTTGGTGCCATTTGTTGTATAGCCCCCTGGCAACATTTGGGGAGGTGTGGGATCCCCTTGTTTTTCCCGGGGTATGAAGTAAGAGAACATCTCCCAAATGAAGTTTCCCAAAGATAAAAATAAAATGACAGAGGCTGTAACCTCGCTCTTCTATATTCAACTTGTTTACCTTCTATGCTGTCTGTTGGTCAGGGATGGGACGCTCGATCCCCGGGTGAGCGCTTCTTATTTTAGCCTTATAAAGTAAATGTTACGTTTTAACCCTTAACTGGACTGGTACAGGCTGTGCTGGATCTTCTCTTGTTTATATGTGTAGTAAAGTGGCTCAACAGCAGCCCCTTCTCTGTGCACTAAGGCAGCGTCTGGTGAACCACATTTATGAAAGCGAATCTGGTGAGCGCCTCTAACAGCGCCATGTCGCGTTCGATTCATCATTACAGGTGGCTCAGCATATAGTGCCGGCGCTCTAGTTTCCAGAGTGCCAGGTTAATACCTGTCGCTACCTGTCGATCTCCCATACATTTCAATGGACATTCCTTTTCTTTTGTTTAAACAGGGTTTTTTTCTCTCAAATAATTGTGTCAACATATATCTCATTCATCAATGGCAGTCAGGTTACTACAGCGACTGAGACTCTCTGTTACAGCGCCCGATACTCGCACACGAGCATCTACTAGCGGTCGCTTTAAGCGCCTCTATACAGACACTCATCTGTCAATACCTGGCGCTAGTGATGAATCAGCCTCCATGTCCCCCTTCCTGCCTTACAGATGGGCTTTTGGAGCTGCATAATTTATGGGTTTCTACATTGTTGTTTACATCTGCAATTACTTCTATATTCGACTGACCTCTCTAATTGGCTGGATGTCACTCCAACGCTGGTCACAATCTGTTCCTGTACAATTTGCATTTCCTTGGAATTCTTGACACAAAAAAAAAGAATAACGTGACTATTTTTATTGACGTCCCAGAGATACTTATTACAGTTATATTTGAATTTTCTCCTTAGAACTTATCTGTATAGAGAGCATTTATGCTGCTAAATCAAAAGCATCCATGGATTTTTTCACTATCCTGATGATTCATTCTTGTCCCTGGGGCATCCCTAGATTGCCCGCTCAACTCACATTTCTGCCGTTCCTACAGCGGCATAAAGCTGTTGTTTTGATTGAACGTTGGTATAGCAGGGGCGTAGCTAGGGGGGGAAGTGGGGCACGTACCCCTGGTGCAGCGGGTCAGGGGGTGGAAAAAGGGGCCCAAAGCAGAGATGGTGCTGGTGCGAGCCCTCCCAGATGTCAAGCAGGGGCAGCAAATAGCAGGATGCAACCTTATCTATTTCCCTCCCTCAGTGAAGAAGGGGAAGAGGTAGGGAGCTGAGCTGGGGTCCCAGAGCCAAGTTCCCACTCACTGTTGTTGGTTGTAGCTCGGGGGTTAATTGTAGGTACAGCCCCAGTGGCAGAAGGGCGCCAGATGCTAGAGATGTGGGACAGAAAATGTTTATAGTGTAAGGAGGCACAGGAGAGGTCATTGTTCCCTGAGGTGCCTTGGTGTAGCTTTAATTGACGGACAAGTCAGAGGCCTTGGCAGGTCCTATATTCTCTTCTGCCATGCAACCATTCCTGTTTGACGCAGGAAAAAAGTGATATTTTTTTTCTATCCCATTCTCTAAAAGGTAGAGGCGTTGTTCGTCCCAGAAGGCCTAGCTACACCTTGTCCCGGCCTATCTGAATGGCTGGGCGTGGAGGTGTGCAGGAATGCCGGGGATGCAGCCTGGCCTGTGGCTGCCTATAGGCAGTGTGGCATCCCCCCCCCTCCCATTTCCTATAAGCTGTGTGGCATTCTGCCCTCCCATTGCCCATTATAGGCAGTGGGGCATTTCCCCCATCCCATTTCCCATAGGCAGTGTTGTATTCCCCCATCCCATTCCGTATAGGCAGTGTGGCATTCTCCCTTCCCATTCCCCATTATAGGCAGTGTGGCATTTCCCCATCCCATTTCCCATAGGCAGTGTTGCATTCCTCCATCCCATTCCCTATAGGCAGTGTGGCATCCCCCCATCCCATCCCCTATAGGCAGTGTGGCATTCCCCCCTCCCATTCCCCATTATAGGCAGTGTGGAATTTCCCCATCCCATTTCCCATAGGCAGTGTTGCATTCTCCCCTCCCATTCCCTATAGGCAGTGTGGCATTCTCTCCTCCCATTTCCTATGTACAGTGTGGCATTTCCCCATCTCATTTCCCATAGGTAGTGTGACATCCCCCTTCCCATTTCCCATTCAACCCAGGCAGTGTGACATTCTTCCCTCCCTTACCCTATAGGCAATGTGTCATTCCCCCATCCCATTCCCCTTAGGCAGTGTGGCATTCTCCCCTCCCATACCCTATAGGTATTGTGTCATTCCCCCATCCCATTCTCCACAGACAGTGTGGCATTCCCCCCTCCCATTCCCTATAGGCAGTGTGGTGCTCCCTCCTTCCATTCCCTATAGGTAGTGTGGCATTTTCCCATCTCATTCCCCATAGGCCGCATGTGTCAAACTCAAGGCCCAGGGGCTGGATGCCTCCAAGGCCCCCCCTCCCATTTCCTATAGGCTGTGTGGCATTCTGCCCTCCCATTGCCCATTATAGGCAGTGTGGCATTTCCCCCATTCCATTTCCCATAGGCAGTGTTGTATTCCCCCATCCCATTCCGTATAGGCAGTGTGGCATTCTCCCTTCCCATTCCCCATTATAGGCAGTGTGGCATTTCCCATATAGGCTGTGTGGCATTCTCCCCACCCATTCCCCATTATAGGCAGGGTGGCAACTTGTAACCTCACCCTGAGAATGCAGATGGAGTGTAAATGGATGTCCAAACTTTGCCTCCACTGCTTAGATGTGCTAATGTGTTATTATATTATAAAAACCTCTAGAAAAGGATTGGACTCACCTAACTCAGTTCTGTTAGCTGTAGAATGTCTGTTCAGGATCACGGCAGGAATAAGGAGCTCAAATGTTGGAGATTGCACCAGGGGCAGCCTGAATAATAAGGAACAGTTGGTGATATATAAAGTCATCGCTACAGTAGATGATGGTGCTTTTAAATATATATTTTAGCTCTGGTGCTGTAAAAATGGCCTCATTTTATAAAAAAAATGAGAGAGACATTTTTAAAGTGAAACAAAACTCACCAGCAGCCAGTCTGGAATATAAAAGATTCCAGGGCTGGACGCTGGCTTTGCCCCGGTGCCCCACTGTGTAAAAGCCCCCAGGGCGTCCAGAAAAACTCACCTTACTGCGCTCCAACGGCGCATGCATGGGCTTTCGTCCATTAAGAGCAACCTGTCATGACTATGTCATTCAACAGGCGTCTCTCATTGGTTTAAATAGGAAGCATGATTTCCTATTCTGGGCCCCAAAAATTATTTCTTCTGGTGGGCCCCAAGAAAGATTTCCTCTAGTGGGATCCAGAATGATTTTCTCTGGTGGGATCCAGAATGATTTCCTCTGGTCGGCCCCAAGAATGATTTCCTGTGGCAGGCATGCAGAGCGGGACTGCTGCTGGAGAGCAGCACATGCATTGTGGGACCACACGTATACCGGAGGGTATTAGGGATGCCCCCTTAGTAGGATGAAAAAGGGGGGGATCCCAAAGAGGGTTTCGTCCCTCTTTAATGCCACTGTCTTTCGGGTAAGATAAATGTTATGTAACTTTGTTACACTCGGTTGGATGATCACCAGGTTACTGATAAACTAAGATATACACAAGCAGAGAGTGTACATTCCGGGCATACTATCCTGTTTAGCTCAACTTAGAGGCATAGCTAAATGTGTCACTGGGCCCTGGTGCAGATATTAAAGAGGAGCAACTCCCTCCTCTAGTCTATAAGACTCTTGCGGGAGGGCTGGTCCATCTCTTTATGGGGCATCCCGAACAGGGATGCCCAACTGTGTTAAACCCAATGGATAACCTGATCCACTCACCTCTTCCCCGAGCCCTTACCGCATCTCAATGCTGCCACCACATCCCCAGCACACCACGCACCAGGCCTGAATTGCCAGTGCGGACATGCCCATAGCTAAAAGTGGGGATGAGGATGTGGCCAACAGCGCTCGCTCCATCCAGATTTCCTTGTTTCACTGAGGTCATTGCGGCAACGGAAATCTTAATGATTGGCTGAGCGGCCCATGTATGCGTCGACAATTGGATCTTTCCTGCTGTAGATTATGAGGCCGATTCATTAATAGCGGCAGGTAGCGACAGTTGAACGACTGTAGCGGTATTTTCACAGCGCCCGCTAGTAGTCGCTGTGCTTGGCCGTTGTTCGGTTGTTGATAGCGACTCAGTCGGTGTGCAGTAATGTTGAATACAAGGTGACTAGTCGCTATTTGACAGGTTCCGCGATGTATGGGTGCACATGATAGCGACTGGTCAGAGCGACTGGCTCCCACCATATTCATCAAAAAATCACGCTCAAAAAATTCAAGCGCTGTGAAATGCATGTTTAAACCCCAGAGCGCTGGAGGCGATGTGTTAAAAGTAGTTTTAACCCCCCCAAACCACCATATTTTTGGAAACCAAAAAAAAAAAATGTTTTTAAGAATTTAGTAATATGAATACAATAATATCAGACCTGTAATATCACCAAGCAATATTACCTTAATATTACCTTAAAAAAATTATCTAACATTGCAGAAGTGGTCACAGAATATTTCACATTAAAAAAAAAAACATTAATAACAATTAATTATTAATATTTAAAGATTGTTCCATTGAAATGCATTGGAGAGCGCCAGGTAGCGAGAGGTCATACCTGTCGCTGTTCAAGGTCGGACGCTGGCACTGTGGGCTGAGGCTGGAATAATGATGAATGAGTGGCTATCTGGCGCTATCTCAGTCGCTAAGCAGGATCGCCTTGATAAATGTGTGATTGTGGTGGGGAGCCGGCGTTCTCGTGGCGGTAGGTGAAGGAATAGCGACAGGTAGCGACTGGTGAGCGACCGGTAATGACCGGTCGCTCACCAGTCGCTACCTGGCGCTATTCCTTCATAAATAAGGGCCAAAGTCATAAGGACAGCAATCACACAAGACACTGCACAGAGTGCACCCTGTCCAGCACCACCACAAAGAACTGGGTATAAAAAGGGGAAAGAGTGTGACAATCCCGTATCCCAAAGTTATATCATAAAACACAAGAAAATCTGCGGCTGTAGCACACCGACAAAATAGGATATAAATCCAGAAGGCACCACTCAACCTTTACAGATCATTCAAATAATAACATCCATAATTCATAGCAATCCTCTTTAATTCATCATGCTTAAAAAACATACAATACAATACAATCACATACAATTAAAAAAACACACAATTCATCCCCCAGCAGGAGCGACCTAATTAATCCCTATTATCCATACTATAACTACAAAACCATTATCCTCCATAATAAATCCTACATCAAATATCTAAAGTGCCAATGCAAATGTGCAACAACAAAAGTGCTAAGTGCCAAGCAAAGTATATGTACAAAAACTGGAAAATGAACAAGGGACCTTATTTATCACGGGCTAGCGCCAGGTAATGTCTGACGAGCGCCAGGTACCGCCAGCTATCGGCGGCTACCGACTCAAGTGCGCCCGGCGGCGGTCACAATGACGCATTTATCAAGCTAAATGAGGCTAGCGCCGGCGAGAGCGACGGCTAGCGCGGGATTCATCATGAAGCCGCCTGGAACGAACAGCGCCGCTGCAAATTCCTTCACAGCGCCAGGTATGACCTGTCGCTCCCTGGCATTGTCCAATGCATTTCAATGGAGCAATGTTTAATTAATCATAATTAATTGGTATTTTTTTTTTTTTTTTTTTTTAATGTCAAAAATTCTGAGACCACTTCTGCAATGTTCGGTTTTTTTTTAAAGTAAAAAAAATTTAAAAAAAAAATTGTGCAGAATTGATCTTACAGGTCTGATATTAATGTATTCATATTACAAAATGATTCAAAAAACATGTATAATGTTACAATCAAAAAATATGGTTGTTTAGGGGTTACAAACTAGTTAACACCCATCGCCGTCAGCGCACTGGGGTTTAAACAAGGAATGGACAGCGCCAGCAAATTCGGAGCGTGATTTTTTAATGAATATGAAGCAAGCCGTTCGCTCTGGCCATTCGTTGTCAGGCGCTCACATACAACGCTGAACCTGTGCAACAGCGACCCCTAAGCCCGTATTCAACATTACCGCACACCGACTGAGTCGCTGTCATCAAGCAAACGCCGGCCAAGCACAGCGAATACTGGCTGGCGCTGTAAAAATCACGCTACAGTCGCTCATCTGTCGCTACCTGGCGCTATTAATGAATCGGCCTCCCCGTAACCATCTAGAATAAAATCACCTCAGTGCAAAATATATGATCCCCTCCTGCTGGATGATCAATGCTCTACCACCATGAGGACAGCAATCGGATAGATAAGGTGGAGCTGGATATTCACCACTGATTAAAGATATTAATAAGTGGTGCTGGTACCGGGGGTACAGCTCTGAAAACAATAACTACAGTATGGTGAGCTATCAAGTTAGCCCACAAGCAAACCCCACAAAAGAGTGCCGCTCACCCAACAAGTGTAAATTACTTCATGTTTATTGAATAATAAAAATACTGATCAGACACTAAAGACAGGTTAAAAACACATAAGACAGAAAACAATGATGGGAATAATAATGGGCTAATAAAGTATGACTTCATAGAAGCTGAATCAATAGGCTCTCATAGTGAATGTAAGTGGTTATAAATGTGACCAAAGGGAACAAAAATACATGAGCAAACTAAGCAGTAATACAAAGAAGCTATCAATTATTAGAGATCAATCTCTAAAGTGCAACACTGTGCCAAACCATGTGACCAAATATATTAGAAGATACAATATACAATATAAAGTGCAAGTGCTACAATGTAAACAAATCAATGTATCCACCATACAAGTGATGCTAAGGGCCTTATTTAACAAGGGATAGCGCCAGGTAGCGACTGGTGAGGGACCGGTAATGACGGGCCCCGCCACGAGAACGCCAGCTCCCCACCGCAATCACACATTTATCAAGCCGATCCTGCTTAGCGACTGAGATAGCGCCAGATAACCACTCATTCATCATTATTCCAGCCTCAGCCCACAGCGCCAGCGTCCGACCTTGAACAGCGACAGGTGTGACCTCTCGCTACCTGGCGCTCTCCAATGCATTTCAATGGAACAATCTTAAAATATTCATAATTCATTGTTAATAATTTTTTTTTTTTTTTAAATGTGTAAAATTCTGTGACCACTTCTGCAATGTTAGATATTTTTTTTAAGGTAAAAAAAAAAAAAAAAAAAAAATTGTGCAGAATTGATATTAAAGGTCTGATATTAATGTATTCATATTACAAAATGTTTTTAGAAACTTGTTTTTTTTGGTTTCCAAAAATATGGTTGTTTGGGGGTTAAAAAACTACTTTTAACCCATCGCCGCCAGCGCTCTGGGGTGTAAACAAGCATTTCACAGCGCGAGAATTTTTTGAGCGTGATTTGTTAATGAATATGGTGGGAGCTGGTCGCTATGGCCATTCGCTATCATGCGCTCCCATACAGCGCGGAACCTGTCAAATAGCGACTCCTCACCCAATATTCAACATTACTGCACACCGTCTGAGTCGCTGTCAACAACCGAACAACGGGCAAGCACAGCGACTACTAGCGGGCGCTGTGAAAATACTGCTACAGTCGCTCATCTGTCGCTACCTGGCGCTATTTCTGAATTGGCCTCCCCGTAAATAGAGAGCTTTGCAAGATTACATCACATTACATTCTAATATGTTTGGTCACATGGTTTTGCACAGCATTTGCACTTTAGAGATTTATCATAGCTTCTTTGTATTACTGCTAAGGGGGTTATTTAAGAAGGGATAGTGTCAGGTAGCGCCTCGTAGCGGCAGGCAGCGTCTGGTGAATGCTGGGCGCTGTACGCAAAACCACATTTATGAAAGCAAATCTGGTGAGCGCCTTGTAGCGTTACATGTATTATTACAGGTGGCTCAACGTATAGCGCCAGCGCTCTAGCTTCACTTTAATACCAGTCCTGTAATGACAATTCTGCATAGAAAAAAAAAAAAGTTTTCAAAAATGACTTTTTCTAGGCCAGAAGAGGTCACACAATTTGAGAGAAAAAATAAATAAATAAAAAAAAGACAAACTGTTTAAACAGAAGAAAAGGAACGTCTATTGAAATGTATGGGAGAGCGACAGGTAATACCTCGTGCTCTGGAAGCTAGAGCGCTGGTGCTATACGCTGAGCCTCCTGTAGTAACACATGTGACGCTACATGGCGCTGTTAGAGTCGCTCACCAGAATCGCTTTCATAAATGTGGTTTTGCTTACAGCCGCCGGCGTTCACCAGACGCTGCCTGCCGCTACTAGGCGCTACCTGGTGCTAACCCTTGATGAATAACCCCCATAGTGGGCTAGCACCAAGAAGACACATTAGCAGCACATTCCAATGCCATTTAACAATCAAACCTGTTCCACTCACCTGGTTCCCAAGCTGCTTTGCAGGCCGGTGGCTATACCGCAGGCAAAGAGGCTACTGGCCAGGAGGCTGATCTGGTCTGATGGTGGCAGAGGGCGACTCTGAAGAAGGAGGCTGTGACAGGCGCACAGCAGGGAGGCCTGGACCAGGAGGTGCTGTAAGCAGACAGAGCAACAACATCATTGCTCACTGATTCAATACATTTTCCTTAAAATAAAGTATTCCAACTTTATTTCAGAATAAGAAATGAGTTCTATTAAGGTGTGATTGAAAGAGGAGAAAACGTTAGAGGTGTGATTTACATACAGTATATCATTTTAAAGAGAAAGCTGCTATGGAGGGGCTCTTTTTTTGTTTTTGTTTTTATTTTTTTACTAAGAGGCCGACTCATTAATAGCGCCAGGTAGCGACAGATGAGCACCAGTAGCGTTATTTTCACAGCGCACGCTAGTATTCGCTGTGCTTGGCCGTTGTTTTGCTGTTGACAGCGACTCAGTCGGTGTGCGGTAATGTTGAATACGGGGTTAGGAGTCGCTGTTTGGCAGGTTCCGCGCTGTATGGGAGCGAATGACAGCGAATGGCCATAGCGAACGTCTCCCAGCATATTCATTAACAAATCACGCTCAAAAAATTCTTGCGCTGTGAAATGCTTGTTTAAACCCCAGAGCGCTGGCGGCGATGGGTTAAAAGTAGTTTTTTAACCTCCAAACAACCATATTTTTGGTAAAAAAAAAAACATGTTTTTACAAACATTTTGTAATATGAATACATTAATATCAGACCTGTAATATCAATTCTGCACAATTTTTTTTTTTTTTTACCTCTAAAAAACATTGCAGAAGTGGTCACAGAATTTTTGCCATTTAAAAAAAAAAAAAACATTAATAGCAATTAATTAAGAATATTTAAAGATTGCTCCATTGAAATGCATTGGAGAGCGCCAGGTAGCGAGAGGTCATACCTGTCGCTGTTCAAGGTCGCTCGCTGGCGCTGTGGGGTGAGGCTGGAATAATGATGAATGATTCGCTATCTGGCGCTCTGTCAGTCGCTAAGCAGGATCGGCTTGATAAATGTGTGATTGCGGAGGGGAGCCAGCGTTCTCGTGGCGGTGAGCGTCATTACCGTTCGCTCACCATTCGCTACATGGCGCTATCCCTTGTTAAATAAGGGCCAAAATTTGACACATATTTTGCTATTTGAATGTAAATCTTAAACCGGACCTTCACCATGATTTAATGAAAAAAACAAACCCTTAAAAAACAACAGCATCTAAAATTAATATATTTTAAGTTTTTAGTCACTTATTATTCTTTCCCCCACCGGGTTGCAACTCTGTTCAGGACTCTAGGATACGGGCTCCGCCATCTTGACTCAGAAGCATCACATATTGAGGAGAGCAAAGCAGGATAAAGTACAGGGGGTCAAGGGTTATAGCTGTGCTTTGCTGTCCTTTCCCTGACCCCAGCTCTGCTCTGTCTGTGCAATCCCAGAATGCAGTCAGAAGACACTTCCTGTTTGCAAGCTGCCTGATGCACCAGGAGCCATCATCTTGGATCTTAAAAGGCTCATAACATGCAGTAGATGCAGGTAGGATGATTTTAATGTGGGCAATCTGTATGTACAGGGTGTGGGAAACATATAAGATAGGCTCTTTTTCAGGATGAAGGTCCACTTTAAAGCGGACCATCAGTCAAAAATGACTTAAAGCAGACCAACACAACAAACAGTGCTCATATGCAACCCTCCCCGGGGCAATTTAGATTTGCTGCGCATAAAAATTAATTTACCCTTTTCTAACTCCTGCTGTAGTAAAATTTAAAAACAAAATGGCGGGTCATGCATTTGCAGGCCAACTACAAACAGGAAGTACTGCTGGGCATCCTGTTACTGTGCATGGCACCGGGCCAGGCCCCCATCAGCATCCATTTATTCGTTCATCCCTTGCACCCACCCCTGCCAGGCATATCTGAATGGATGGTGACAGGGGCACGCAGCCGGAGGAAGGGGCCCAGGGGAGGTGCCCGACCATTCATTCAGAATTCATTGCCAGGCGTTAATATGCACTGCACTAAATGCTGATGGGAGCCTGAATCTGGATCTGAGGATGTGTGTGAAACCCCCCAGGACGCCCTTTAACCTTGCTTTACTCCCGGTCCAACGGCGCATGCGCGGGCCGCATCTCGCGCTTCTCTCTAGCAGGGCACGTGCCCGCGCCGGCCATTCACAAATTCCCCCTGTTAGAGGGAAGCGCGAGATGCGGCCGCCTGCGTGCTCAGAGCCGCTGTGGTTGGATGCCGCTTGGACACGCATACGACAGCGGCTCCGAGCGCGCTGATTGGACGAGTGGCCGCGCATGTGTCGTAGGAGCGGGGTGAGGTGAGATTTTTGGGGCGTTCTGGGGGGGTTTACACAGCAGGATGCCCCGGGGGAAGGCCAGCAGAATCTTTTAGAACCCAGGATAGTGAAAATGGTCCACTTTAAAACGGACTAAGCAGAACCCATGTAACCCGGCTGTGGGGTCTGAAAGCATCCAGGGCTGTATTACAGCTTGCGCCACTGTGTAAAACCCCCCTAGTTTGCCCAGTACTCACCTTGGTCCAGCAATCCCATGGCACCGGGTCGGGCCCCTATCAGCATCCATTTATCCGTTCATCCATTGCACCCACCCCTGCCAGGCATATCTGAATGGTTGGTGACGGGTGCACACAGCTGGAGGAAGGGGCCCAGGGGAGGTGCCCGACCATTCATAATTCATTGCCAGGCGTTAATATGCATGGCACCAGGGCTGTATTTCCCATTAGGCAACCCTAGGCACGTGCCGTTACTATCGTAGTAAAGAAAATAAATTAAAACTCCCATAACTGGAACATTAATGCCTCCTAACAAGCACCCCCAAGCAGTGTGCAAGGGGTTGAACACAGGCCAGAGCATCTCCCCTCCACTGCTGTGGTCATGTTACTCCCGTATGTCAGTATGTCGGAAAGATGGAACATGCTTGCCTGCCCCTCTGCATTTCCCCCCTTGCGCCCTCTCCCTCCTCCACACAAATACTCTGCATCTAACCCATTGCATCCTCTTTCCCTCCACACTTTTTTTATATGGTCCTTGACCTAACATAAAAAAGGGGGGCGCAAGCACTTATAGAGCCTAGGGCACCATGAACACCAAATACGGCCCTGCACGGCACTAAATGCTGATTGGGGAGCCACCACTTACTTCTTGGGAGCCTGGATCGAGGCCACTGGGTGAACCTGTGGGTTCCACACACACACACGTTCCTACAAAACATATATGGGCAGAAATGTAGGCTCTAACTTACCTGAAGGGCAAAAAACAAGCTGAGAATCCAGGGTGGTGTATGATGAGGTTTATAGGAGGAGATGCGAGAAGCTTTGGTTCCGCAGCAGATCATAGACATTGTTGCACTCGGTAGCAGTGGTTTCTTTGTGGGACATTCAGGCTGAGGGACGAGGCCGATCCCTACAAGGGTGGGATATGAGAGGAGGATGTCGCCGGCTGAGGACCCATTACTGGCTGAGCTGGCAACCTTTGCCTGATGCTTGTAGACCCATTGTGGGTCAGTCATTAACTCTGCTGTCACACTTGCCTGCACAGGGGTTTTCCAATAACCCGAACGTCTTGTGCGGGGAGCATGTGTGAAACCAAGAAAAGGATGTGGAGCCCATTCCGGGGCCTGGGGGGTAGGACCACGGGAATGCTTTCTAAGCAGGTGACAGCTATTGCAGTACATGGAATCTGACTGATACAACTTTCTGAGAAGAAAAATACATTTCACAGATAGTTAATCTGCTGAAATCATTCAACATCAGCTCATTTTGGTCCGTAATGGCATTTTTCCACAGTGCTGCAGTAAGGGATTTTTTATGGAAAGCATTTTCACCGAAAGGTTGTTGTATGAATATTAGGTGAGAATGCCATTAATGTCATTGAGGGGCATTCAACTTTTAAGCCTTGACCCTTAGTCAGTTCACTTATACCTACATTTTCTAATGAAACAACTATTTGATGCAATCTTTTGGACTACCTTGATTCCGGGCAGGGGAACGGGCCAGATGAGTATAAAGGGAGGCTGGGGGGCACCAGTGGACATTCATTCTGCCCTGATGAAGTGACGAGCATATCGTCACTTAACGCATTGGCCGGGGATGGGCGCTTGCGGCTGATACTATGGATATGTAAGACTCACTATGTTCTGTTATAATTGTCCTCATTTGTTCTAGATTGGTCACTTTAGATTAGCACTTTACTCATTGCTATTGGATAATGGCATATTTGATCACTGATTTTTTATAGTATATTTATCCATTCATATTATTTATATTAAGTTATTTTGGGATTGCACATATGCACTTTTGGGATAGGAAGACTCAGGGCATGCAATATATAGATTTTTTGATCAACAGGGTAATTAGGAGCCAGCAGCGCCCTCTAGTGTTATGTCTTTGTCTTTTGCATGAATTTTAAATACATTTAAAGTGGACCAACACCCAGGGGGGATCGGCCCGGGAATCTATAAGATTCCCGGACCGATCAGATCCCTCCCCGTGGGGCATCCGAAATCGGGATGTCCCGCGGGGAGGAACCCCCCAGGAGGCCCACAATCCTTACCTTACCGGCGATCCAACGGCGCATGCGCGAGACGTGGCCGCGTCTCTCGCTTCCCTCTAGCAGGGCGCGCTCCCGTGCCGGCCGTTTTGTGAATGGCCGGCGCAGGCGCGCTCCCTGTTAGAGGGAAGCGAGAGACGCAGCCAATGACAGCGCTCTGGTATGCGCGTCCAAGCGGCTTTGGACGCGCATACCAGAGCGGCTCTGAGCGCTGTCATTGGCCGGACGAGGTCACGTGGGAGCGGGAAGAGGTGAGTTTTTGCGGCGATCGGGGGGGTTTCACACAGCGGGGCACCCCCGATCGGGGTGCCCCACCTAAGTGGACCAACACCCAGGATAGTCAAAATCCTGGGTGTTGGTCCACTTTAAATAGAGGCCGATTCATTAATAGCGCCAGGTAGCGACAGATGAGCGCCAGTAGCGTGATTTTCTCAGCGCCAGCTAGTATTCGCTGTGCTTGGCTGGGGTTTGCTTGTTGACAGCGACTCATTCGGTGTGCAGTAATGTTGAATACGGGCTGGGGGGTCGCTGTTTCACAGGTTCAGCGTTGTATGGGTGCGCCTGACAACGAATGCCCAGAGCGAACGGCTTGCTGCAGATTCATTAACAAATCACGCTCTGAATTTTTTCGCGCTGTGAATTCCTTGTTTAAACCCCAGAGCGCTGGCGGCGATGGATTTTAAATAGTTTTTAACCCCCTAACAACCATATTTTTTGATTGTTAAATTATACAAGTTTTTCTAAACATTTTGTAATATGAATACATTAATATCAGACCTGTAATATCAATTCTGCACAAAAACTTTTTTTTTTTTTTTACCTTAAAAAAAAAACCTAACATTGCAGAAGTGGTCACAGAATTTTTGACATTATAAAAAAAAAAAACATTAATAGCAATTAATTATGATTAATTAAAGATTGCTCCATTGAAATGCATTGGACATCGCCAGGGAGCGACAGGTCAGACCTGGCGCTGTGATGGGATTAGCAGCGGCGCTGTTCGTTGCAGTCGTGATGAACATGATGAATCCCGCGGTAGCTGTCGCTCTCGCCGGCGCTAGCCTCATTTAGCTTGATAAATGCGTCATTGTGGCCGACGCCGGGCGTACTTGAGTCGGTAGCCGCCGTTAGCTGGCGGGACCTGGCGCTCGTCAGACACTACCTGGCGCTATCGCTTGATAAATAAGGGCAATAGTCTTTTGTGTATCTACTAATAAAGGATTATATTCAGAATTTAACACAGTGGTGCAACTTTGTCTTGAGTATTTGGGGGCTTTGTGGGGGCCCCCCTTTTGGTTCACCTTTTGGATTACCAACTTTTAAAATACTTTGTCAAAGGTTTAACCTAAAAACTGACTCAACTAACGTCACTGCCATGAAATCACGCAGTATGGTCCCTTGATACAGGCCATTCAACACCCCGACAAGGTGAGGGGCCTTTTTACTTTCACCATTGAACAGAGCCCTGGCAGCTCCATTGGAATGCCACCTGCTTTTTACATTTTGTCAAAGGTTTAACCTAAAAACTAGTAATGAGTCAATTTGCCTGTGAGGAATCAAATCTTGTGGCCTCAACTGACGTCACTGCCATGAGATCACGCAGTATGGTCCCTTAATACAGGCCATTCAAGACCCTGACAGGCTGAGGGGCCTTTTCACTACCGCAGATAAGGAACCGTCGACAGACCCCTCTCTCCATGGTTCAGAGATTTCTCTGGTGTCGTTCGGTCTTCCAAAATAACCTAAGGAAGTGAAATATAAGCGCAACGAAGAACAGAGACAGACAGTATGTGCTCGATGTTACACAGGGAAAGCGCTTTCTGCCCTCTCCACCCAGTGACATTTTATTTTTATATTGAAGTAAAAACACATAGCACACGTCATCTATTGGACATGATCATATAAGGAAAAATCGAATTACTGGCTCAATGATTGGTCATCACAGCCACAGATCATAATCTTACAAATGCTAGTGACGCCTGGGGGGGCGGACATAATAAGGTGTTGTCCAGCTACTCAGCACCATCTTGTTCACAGTAATGTGTTAATAGCAGCATGCTTCATTAACTTTATTGCTCTAATGTCAGTGCAAGCAAAAGGAAAGAATCGGCGCAGAGATAAGTGGCTTACTAAGGGTTTATTTCACCTTTATTAGCCACTAAGGCATACAATGCAATATATATATATATATATATATATATATATATATATATATATTCATTTTATTGATTCTGACCTCCATCCATCACACCACTGAACAGAGCCCTGCCAGCCCCATAGGAATGCCACCCGGTCTTTTTAATATAGCCCTGGTCCATTAATGGAATTATATTGAGCCAGAAGCCAAGTTACTTATAATATAACCAAGAAGTATGGAAGAGTGGGTTCAGGGTCAAGATAACAGAACATCCAAAGATTAAGTTATATATTTAATCGCTGGACACACCTGACAAACTATATACATACAATAAATAGAAACATACAGGTTAGTACGGAAAATACAACTGGGAAGTGTAGTGCTAGGGTGCAATACAATTTAAAATCTGAGTATATTTGCAGCCCTAAAATGTTTCAGGCACAAATATCTCAACTCTAATTGAACTCATTTCGTTCACAGGGCAGCATTTCCAAGGAAATGCTAAAAATGCACCTTAAATAGTTATTTATTCCATGCTTGAATGCAGAAAACTCACATACACGTGCATTATGATCTCCAGATTTCATAAATGTGATCAATTTATGTATAATATGGATGGGATTTTCATAATTCTACATAAGATTGAGATGCCCAAATGCCTAGTGACATGGCTAGAGCAGGCTCACGCTCCACAGTGCAGATGAATCGCACACGCCAGAAGCCATAGCAGCCGGCTGCACCGATTAGTTATGTGGCCTCCAAATCACTTTTCAATGCAAATACTTTCGCTAGCTCGCTAATTGCTGCGCAAACACAGCAAAATGCACTGCAGTGAGTTTTGCTTACTCGCTGGTCTGTCAAGCGTCCGTCGCGGGTCCGGCAAACATACTTTTATGTAAGGAACGGGGAGGCCGATTCATTAATAGCGCCAGGTAGCGACAGATGAGCGCCAGTAGCGTGATTTTCACAGCGCCAGCTAGTATTCGCTGTGCTTGGCCGGGGTTTGCTTGTTGACAGCGACTCAGTCGGTGTGCGGTAATGTTGAATACGGGGTTAGGTTCTGCGTTGTATGGGTGCGCCTGACAGCGAATGGCCAGAGCGAATGGCTTGCTGCAGATTCATTAACAAATCACGCTCAAAAATTTCTCGCGCTGTGAATTCCTTGTTTAAACCCCAGAGCGCTGGCGGCAATGTGTGTAAAGTAGTTTTTAACCCCCAAACAACCTTTTTTTTTTAATGTAAAAATTATACAAGTTTTTCTAAACATTTTGTAATATGAATACATTAATATCAGACCTGTAATATCAGTTCTGCACATATTTTTTTTTTTTTTTTACCTTAAATAAAAATCTAACATTGCCGTAGTGGTCACAGAATTTTTGACAGTTAAAAAAAAAAAAAAACATAAAATCAATTAATTATGAATATTTAAAGATTGCTCCATTGAAATGCATTGGAGAGCTCCAGGGAGCGACAGGTCATACCTGGCGCTGTGATGGGATTAGTAGCGGCGCTGTTCGTTGCAGTCGGCTACATGATGAATCCCGCGTTAGCTGATGCTCTCGCCGGCGCTAGCCTCATTTAGCGTGATAAATGCGTCATTGTGACCGCCGCCGGGGGTACTTGAGTCGGTAGCCGCCGTTAGCTGGCGGTACCTGGCGCTCGTCAGACACTACCTGGCGCTAGCCCTTGATAAATAAGGCCCATAGTAAATCACCACCATAGTTCAAACTAGAGCCCCAGCCATCACATGCAGATTAAATAGGGTCCCAGGTTCTGTGTACTGTATGTTGTCTCTGGAGCCCCCCATAACCTATAATGCAAAGGCTTGGCCCCTTGATTGAACTTCAGATTCCTTAATAATTTGAATACTTGGTTCCTAGTTCAAATTAGGGTCCCAGCCATCACATATTGGTTAAAGAGGGTCACAGGCCATATGAAGAATATATTGTCTATGGAGTCCCCCATAGCCTATCATGCCAAGGCTAGGAGCCTTGTTTGAACGTGTTTTCTACATATTCTGGGTCCCAGCAATCACATATTAGTTACAGAGGGGCACAGACCATATGCAGCATATATTGTCTCTCAAGTCCCCCAATGCCTATAATGCTATGCCTATGAGCCTTGTTTGAACCTGTTTTCTACATATTCTGAATACTAGGGCCCAGTTCAAACTAGGGTCCTAGCCATGACATATAGGTTATAATGCAAAGGCTTGGCTCCTTGTTTGAACTTCAGTTTCCTGAATAATTTGAATACTGGGTCCCAGTTCAAATTAGGGTCCCAGCCATCACATATTGGTTACAGAGGGGAACAGACCATATGCAGCATATATTGTCTCTGAAGCCCCTTGTTGTCTTCTGTTTTCTACATATTCTGAATACTAGAGCCCAGTTCAAAATAGGGTCCTAGCCATGACATATAGGTTACAATGGGGACCCAGACATAGTTGGTGTATGGGGGACAAAAATTCCTGATGGTTGCCCTGATAAGAGCATTACCGGGGTCAGGCATGTTGGGCAATAGGGTTCCGGCTTGGATGAGGTTCAGCTTTGGGCTTTATATAGGCTGGTCACAGGGCCGGCGTCAGCACCCGGCAAGCCCGGTCAGCTGCCGAGGGCCCCCACCCCCTAGAGGAGCCCACTGACAGCTGTGCAATATGGTTAAAGAACTTAAACTTTTTTTTTACCACTAACTTTGCATCGGGCCCCTGCGCCGCCTCCTCCTAGCGAGCCGAGTCGTCACTAACCTCGTAACGAGGCTGAGCTCTTTCATTGGTGGTGCAGTTGCCCCACCCCTGACCTCTGCTCAGCCCTGCACTCACTTGTATGTCGATCTAGGACCAGCGCTGCCCCGTAGAGCTGAGTCTCCCAGCAAGCCCCGCCCCCAAAGAGGTGTCATCACATCCCATTCATGTGGGGCCAAACTAAAAAACAACTCCAATAGGGGGTTGGAGGGCAAGCAGCCCTTCTTAGTTTTGGCCATTGAATTTATAGACTCCTGGCGACTCTCCACCGCAAGGGGGCCCACTGAGACCATGCTGTCCGAGGGCCCACATAAACCTGGAGCCGGCCCTGGCTGGTCAGGTTAAGCTTAGACAGACTTGCTTTATGGAGATGGCTTTTTGCATAAGGGTATCGTCAAGGGCCACCTATCTGGAAGCACACAATTACCATTTAGCTGTTTGGCTATAGAAACCTAGTTCTCAAAGCTCATAATAAAAGGTTAATGTGCTGATATTGCTTTCAGTAGCAGCGGAAAGCTTGGTCTTGTAGTTGGATCCGCTACCAAGTATATACAGTTGAGTTTCAGCACTTGGCAGTATGTTTCTGTGAGTTTTTAGTGCTTCACGGTTGAGCTGCTGCAGCTCCTAAATGTCTTTACTCACACAGAGCTAATAGGTGACCGGGGCAGGTCCATTAGGGCATAAAACTGGTAATTTCATTATTGGAATGGTGGCATCCTTCCAGGACCAATTTAATGCAGTTCTTGGTACAAGTAATGTTTCTGCCAATGCTTCTCTAAGGATGTTATACAGCGTTATGCTGCGGGTTATGATGCTGTGACAAATGGTTAAACCGGACCTTCAGCATGATTTATTGAAAAGCCCAAACCCTTAAAATACTATTCTACAGCATCTAAAATTAATATATTTTAAGTTTTTAGTCACTTACATTTTATTCTTTCCCCTAGTGGGCAGCAACTGTTTAGGACTCCAGGATACGGGTGCCGCCATCTTTCCTCAGAAGCATCACATGCTGAGGAGAGAGGAGAAAAGTGCAGGAGGCGGGGTTATAGCTGTGCTTTGCACAGACAGAGCAGAGCTGGGGTCAGGAAAAGGTCAGCAATCCCAGAATGCAGAGCCAGAAAACACTTAGGCCCTTATTTATGAAGGAATAGCGACAGGTAGCGACTGGTGAGCGGCCGGTAATGACGGGCCCCGCCACGAGAACGCCGGCTCCCCACCACAATCACACATTTATCAAGCCGATCCTGCTTAGCGACTGAGATAGCGCCATATAGCGACTCATTCGTCATTATTCCAGCCTCAGCCCACAGCGCCAGCGTCCGACCTTGAACAGCGACAGGTATGACCTCTCGCTACCTGGCGCTCTCCAATGCATTTCAATGGAACAATCTTTAAATATTAATAATTAATTGTTTTTATTTTTTTTTTTTAATGTGACAATTTCTGTGACCACTTCTGTCATGTTAGATAATTTTTTTAAGGTAAAAAAAAAAAAAAAATGTGCAGAATTGATATTACAGGTCTGATATTATTGTATTCATATTACTAAATTCTTTAAAAAAATTTTTTTTTTTTGTTTCCAAAAATATGGTGGTTTGGGGGTTAAAAAACTACTTTTAACACATCGCCTCCAGCACTCTGGGGTTTAAACATGCATTTCACAGCGCTTGAATTTTTTGAGCCTGATTTTTTGATGAATATGGTGGGAGCCGGTCGCTAGGGCCAGTCGCTATCATGCGCTCCCATACAGCGCGGAACCTGACAAATAGCAACTCCTCACCCAATATTCAACATTACGGCAAACCGACTGAGTCGCCAACAACTACCGAACAACGGCCAAGCACAGCGACTACTAGCGGGCGCTCTGAAAATGCTGCTACAGTCGCTCAACTGCCGCTATTATTGAATCGGCCTCCCCATCTTCTATCCATCCCTCAATGAGGGGGTGTGGCCTAATTTAACAAATGTCCCTCTTTCCCACCCTGAAAGGTTGGTAGGTGTGCTGCACCTGCTAAGCCGAAGACTTTTATCTCAAACGCGTTGAGATGTTAAAGCTGGCACTTTAATTGCGCCTGCGCATTCCACCTTTATAAATAAGAGACAATACCATTTATCTTGTTTGATGGGAACAGGTTTATAGAGGTTTAGTGGAAGCTTTAAATGTCAGCCGTGCCACAGCGCCGCTCATATATCACCATCAGGAGGAAAGTTATCGAGCGGTATCCGCTCGCGTCACGCCTAAATATTTTCTTTCCTAAAAGCGTCTAGTTCTATCATTTTCCCCCAGCTCTACTTTTATTGCCACCCTGGTCAGTACAATGGCAATTATAATAATGAAATGAAAGGAAATGGCAAGCTGCTCCGAGAATTACATAGGTAGTATGTGGGACCACCCATCAGTCTCATCTATCAGGCTGATTCATTATTAGCGGCAGGTAGCGACAGATGAGCGTCTGTAGCAGGCATTTCAGAGCGCCCGCTAGTAGTCGCTGTGCTCGGCCGTGGGTCACTATTTCATAGCGACTCAGGCCCTTATTTAACAAGGGATAGCGCCAGGTAGCGACTGGTGAGCCGGTCGCTCTGACCAGTCGCTATCATGCGCACCCATACATTGCGGAACCTATCAAATAGCGACTCGTCACCTTGTATTCAACATTACTGAACACCGACTGAGTCGCTGTCAACAACCGAGCAACGGCCAAGCACAGCGACTACTAGCGGGCGCTGTGAAAATACCGCTACAGTCGCTCAACTGTCGCTACCTGTCGCTATTAATAAATCAGCCTCTTACTGTCTGCAGGCAGCCTGAGGCTCCATGGGCCGCCATCTTGGATGTTTAAAGGCTCAGAAAATGCAGTAGGTGCAGGTAGGGTGATTTTTAATGTGGGCAATCTGTATGGGTGGGGGAAACATACTAAATAGACTATTATCCAGGGTGATGGTCCGCTTTAAAGCACTTCTTGTTACAAGCAATGTTGCTGCCAGTGCTTCTCTAAGGATGTTATACAGCGTTATGCTGCGGGTTATGATGCTGTGACTAATGGATAAACCGGACCTTCAGCATCATTTAATGAAAAGCCCAAATTCTTAAAAAACTATTCCCCAGCATCTAAAATTAATATATTTTATGTTTTTAGTCTATTCTTTCCCCCGCTGGGCAGAAATACTGTTCAGGAAGCATCACATACTGAGGAGGGATAAAGTACAGGGGCGGGGTTATAGCTGTGCTTTGCACAGACAGAGCAGACCTGGGGTCAGGAAAAGAACAGCAATCCCAGAATGCGGAGTGGCATAGTCAGAAAACACTTGCCTGAGACTCCATGTGCCACCATCGTGGATGTTTAAAGCCTCAGAAAATGCAGCGGATGCAGGTGGGATAATTTTTAATGCAGGCAATCTGTATGTGCAGGGTGGGGGAAACATACAAGATAGGCTCTTATTCAGGGTGAAGGTCCGGATTAATGTGGGCAATCTGTATGTACAGGGTGGGGGAAACATACAAGATAGGCTCTTATTCAGGGTGAAGGTCCGGATTAATGTGGGCAATCTGTATGTACAGGGTGGGGGAAACATTCAAGAGATGCTCTTATTCAGGGTGAAGGTCTGGATTAATGTGGGCAATCTGTATGTACAGGGTGGGGGAAACATATAAGAGATGCTCTTATTCAGGGTGAAGGTCCGGATTAATGTGGGCAATCTGTATGTACAAGGTGGGGCAAACATACAAGATAGGCTCTTATTCAGGGTGAAGGTCCAGATTAATGTGGGCAATCTGTATGTACAGGGGGGGGGGAAACATACAAGATAGGCTCTTATTCAGGGTGAAGGTCCAGATTAATGTGGGCAATCTGTATGTACAGGGTGGGGGAAACATATAAGAGATGCTCTTATTCAGGGTGAAGGTCCGGATTAATGTGGGCAATCTGTATGTACAGGGTGGGGGAAACATACAAGATAGGCTCTTATTCAGGGTGAAGGTCCAGATTAATGTGGGCAATCTGTATGTACAGGGTGGGGGAAACATATAAGAGATGCTCTTATTCAGGGTGAAGGTCCGGATTAATGTGGGCAATCTGTATGTACAGGGTGGGGGAAACATTTAAGAGATGCTCTTATTCAGGGTGAAGGTCCGGATTAATGTGGGCAATCTGTATGTACAGGGTGGGGGAAACATATAAGAGATGCTCTTATTCAGGGTGAAGGTCCAGATTAATGTGGGCAATCTGTATGTACAGGGGGGGGGAAACATACAAGATAGGCTCTTATTCAGGGTGAAGGTCCAGATTAATGTGGGCAATCTGTATGTACAGGGTGGGGGAAACATATAAGAGATGCTCTTATTCAGGGTGAAGGTCCGGATTAATGTGGGCAATCTGTATGTACAGGGTGGGGGAAACATACAAGATAGGCTCTTATTCAGGGTGAAGGTCCAGATTAATGTGGGCAATCTGTATGTACAGGGTGGGGGAAACATATAAGAGATGCTCTTATTCAGGGTGAAGGTCCGGATTAATGTGGGCAATCTGTATGTACAGGGTGGGGGAAACATTTAAGAGATGCTCTTATTCAGGGTGAAGGTCCGGATTAATGTGGGCAATCTGTATGTACAGGGTGGGGGAAACATATAAGAGATGCTCTTATTCAGGGTGAAGGCCTGGTTTAATAAATATCCTATTGCATTTACTATAAAAAGTAATAATTAAAGTAATGTGCTCATATGACCCCCTGCCTACGTTTGCCCATCTAGTTTGCAGTATAACTTTTACTATTGCTCTACACAAAACCAAGTGGCCTATTTTCTGTACAGAACATGGGGGCAGTGCTTTTTACTTACCATTGAAAGTGGGTGGTAAAAAAAGCGGTGCCCCAATTTATTAGAGTGTGCATCAGGAGTTAAAAGATTATCCCTGTACAGGAAAACTTTGGGAGAGGGACTATTCGTGGGTCTGGGAGCAGGTTAGTACTCCGTTCCATGGAGGTGTATTTCTGTTGGACCCTTGGTAATTTCAGGACTTCTTGATAGTAGGCAGGCAGGAAGCGCCTTACCTCTAAGATCCCCTGGTAAACAGTCTTGGGCGCAACAACCCAGCACCCCAGGGCAGCATCCACCAGTGCTAGCCCAGCACTGGCCTCCAGCTTCTTCTGAATCACACTCCCTCGCTCAGATTGGTTGAATCTAATGTATACAGTCAGTCTAGAACCAATCAGCAGCAGTGGGCAGGGCCAGATTATAATTAGGGAAATGGTGCACCTGCTCCAGGCACCACAGTCTAGGGCCCCCCTAGTTCTCAACATCATTGTCACTTGGATGCCAAATAGTGTCAGACTAGCTGAGATCAGCCCATTGTATGACTATGCTGGTTTAGGGGCACTATGAGGCCGATTCATTAATAGCGCCAGGTAGCGACAGATGAGCGCCAGCTAGTATTCGCTGTGCTTGGCCGGGGTTTGCTTGTTGACAGCGACTCAGTCGGTGTGCGGTAATGTTGAATACGGGGTTAGGGGTCGCTGTTTCACTGGTTCCGCGTTGTATGGGAGCACCTGACAGCGAATGGCCAGAGCGAACGGCTTGCTGCAGATTCATTAACAAATCACGCTCAAAAATTTCTCGCGCTGTGAATTCCTTGTTTAAACCCCAGAGCGCTGGCGGCGATGTGTGTAAAGTAGTTTTTAACCCCCAAACAACCTTTTTTTTTTATGTAAAAATTATAAAAGTTTTTCTAAACATTTTGTAATATGAATACATGAATATCAGACCTGTAATATCAATTCTGCACAATTTTTTTTTTTTTTTTTTTGTACTTAAAAAAAAATCCTAACATTGCAGAAGTGGTCACAGAATTTTTGACATTAAAAAAAAAACATTAATAGCAATTAATTCTGATTATTTAAAGATTGCTCCATTGAAATGCATTGGACAACGCCAGGGAGCGCCAGGTCAGACCTGGCGCTGTGATGGGATTAGCAGCGGCGCTGTTCGTTGCAGTCGGCTACATGATGAATCCCGCGCTAGCTGACGCTCTCGCCGGCGCTAGCCTCATTTAGCGTGATAAATGCGTCATTGTGACCGCCGCCGGGCGTACTTGATTCGGTAGCCGCCGTTAGCTGGCGGTACCTGGCGCTCGTCAGACACTACCTGGCGCTAGCTCTTGATAAATAAGGCCGTATGTGCTTTGTATTATTCCTTAGAAAGTCATTGATAGCTCAGCAATTAAAGTGGCCCCTTGCCCCGATCGGGGGTGCCCCGCTATGTGAAACACCCCAGGTCGCCCAAACAAACTCACCTCTTCCCAGTCCTACAACGCATGTGCGCACGCACGTCCAATCAGCGCGCTCAGATCCGCTCGAGCCCCTTCATCCAGGAGCTCGTCTAATACGAGCGGATCCGAGTGCGCTAGCAGCTGCATCCCCCACTACCCTCTAACAGGGTGTGTGCCCGTGCCGGCCATTCACAAATGTCTGGTGCGCAGGCACTTACCCTGCTAGAGGGATAGCGGGGATGCGGCAGCTGCCTGTGCATGCGACGTTGCACCGGGAAAGAAGGTGAGTTCAAACAGTGGGGCATCCCGATTCTGGATACACCAGGGGGAAGGAATCAATCAATCAATCGAATCGATCTCTGTGGGTATTGGTCCACTTTAATTGCCTTCTGTACCTCCATAGACTGCCTGCAGTGCCTCATCTGAATGGGGCAGCAGGCCTAGTGCAACCCACAGCATCAATAAGTGAATGGGGCATAATGAACGATTGTTCTTGAAGGGTTGGGGGGACCCAACCGGTTCAGACAGGTTCCAATTGGGTGCTGGAGGGGGGGGGGGATGAAAGAACTGCTCCATGCTATTGAGACCCTTAATCTGGTCCTGAGCCCAAGCTTATCTCCCCTTCCCACCTACAGCACGGGTGACATCTAATTCTTTAAAGGTCTCTTGCTGCAGTCCCTGTTCTAAAGCATAACCAAACCTACTATATTCCATTTAACCATTATTACAAAGGTGATGGATAATCCGGCACACTGTTACATCAGCCCCATGGAATCCTGCTATTCCATTCGCAGAAGAGGTACTTGAATTGGAACAAATTCCAGGAAGAGCACAAGTGTCAGGGTAAGTGAAGAGAACCTACTGTGTGTCCTCTGGACGCTCTATAGCGCAGGTGATGTCTCCCTCTTATATGCGGCGGGGACAGTGACACAGGCTCCTCTGGAAGCAGCGCCAAGCAATGACCTGGGCAGGTTTGGATGCTGTTTGGACATATCTGCTTAAAGATATGGGTTTCAGGTTAATCCCATTACACATTGGGGACAGGGGCAGCCTTAGGGAAAGTGCCGCCCTGTGCAAGATTTAAAGTGGACCAAAAGCCAGCGCGATCAGTCCGGGAATCTATAAGATTCCCGGGCCGATCGATTTCCCCCCCCCCCCGGGGCATCCAAAATCGGGATGCCCCTCTGTGTGAAACCCCCCAGGTCGCTCCATACACTTACCTTGTTTCCTGGTCCAACGGCACATGTGCGAGCCGCAGCCCCGCTATCCCTCTAGCAGGGCGCGTGCCCGTGCCAGGCATTTGTGAATGGCCGGTGCGGGTACGCTCCATATTAGAGGGAAGCGGGGGATGTGGATGCCAGTGCGCTGGGAGCCGCTGGCCGAGGGCGCTGATTGAATGAGCGGCCGCGCATGTGCCGTAGGACTGAGAAGAGGGGAGTTGCGCTCAGCGATCTTTGGGGTTTCACACAGCGGGGCATCCCCGATCAGGGTCCCCCAAAGGAAAGGACCAAAATCCAGGACATTAAGGATGCCCAGCCCCCCCCCAAAATTTAAAAGCGAGTGAGAGGAAACACCTAAAAAAGGGAGACAGAGCGATAGGGCAAGAACGCAGAAACAAGACTGAAGGTAGACAAGATAGAAATAACATAAAATGAAATGAGGAGAAAAGATTAAAAAAAAAGATAGACTGGCCAAGAAAGTAATAGGGAGAAGGATATTGAGGGAGTGCAATAAGACCAAGATGGAGGGAATGTCAGAAAATGAGAGAGAGAGAAATGAATGCACAAGACAGAGGACAAAAGAAAGCAAGAGAGAAAGAAAGAAATAGAGAGAAATAGAGAAAGAAATCATGAGCAAGAGATAGAAAAAAAAGAAAGTAAGCGAGAGAGGAAAGAAGGAAAGAAAGAAATAAAGAGAAAGAAAAAGTAGAGAAAGAAAGTAAGCAAGAGAGGAAAGACAGTGAGAGAGAGAGAAAAAATAAAGCTAATGAAAGAAAGAGGGAAATAAAGAGAGAGACAGAAAGAAAAAGAGAGGTTGTGAAAGCGAGAAAGAAAGAAAGAAAGATGGAGTCAAGGTAAAAAAAGAAGAAGATGTGAAGAAGCTGAAAACAGAGGCAAAGGGGAGTAAAAGAAAATGAAAAAGTAATGTGCAAGAAAGAAAGTAGAGAGATGGGAGTATTTTGGAACAGCTGGTCCAGTGTAAAGCTCCTGGCGCTCCCCTTTCCAAGAGTTTGGGATAGCGCCCTGTGTGGCGGCACACCAGTATTCTGGTTTCTGGAAAGCAAAAAGAACATTGTGAATGAAATTATTCTCCTAAAACCTGGGGAGTATTAATGCAGAAGAACAATCTCCAAATAACTATTCTTGTTTCAATATTTTTATTGAGTTTTCAACAGTACACGCTTGGAAGGCATACAGTCAATATAACCATCACACGCAGGGGAGCTAAATGATCTGTCATACATAGAAATGCGCCTTACCCGTACCTGATTAATATACTACAAAGTACTTTAGATAAGGATGGAGCAAGTGAAATGTAACAAGTTTTAAACAGCAATCTGCCCCGACCCGTACCAGGGACAGTGCGGGCCCCCGGGGGCCATCAGCACCCACAGCACGCACTGCCACCGGCACATCCGCCATCCCCCGGACCATGTGCCAGATGGGATGAGGCGTGGTTTATGCTATTGAACATTTCCAAATTTGTAGGCATAGAAATATCATTGAAAACTTTTAAATCCTTGGTGTTATAAGAGGAAAAAAGGGGGAGAAGAGGGGAACCGGACTAGGGGGGTCAAGGTGGGGGGAAGGGGGGTGTCAGGGATGGAGGGGAGGGAGGGCAGGTTAGGTTAGGTTGCTCCCGCGTTCCACCAGCCGCTCATCTGGTTATTGGGTAACAATCCTTATAATACCCGCGGAGGTTCACCAGACCACATAAACCTTATCCAGGGCTCCCATACCCAAATAACTATTATAGTTTGAAACCATCAAGGGCTTCTTCCCTTCATTCATTAAATGTATCAAAGTCATTATGTATCAGTAAGTGTTATAATTTATCATTGGTTGTTACCACTTCCCGCTTCCAGGTGTGGCTATGGGCAGCCTTAAAGTGGACCTGTCACCAGGATTTTGAAAATCCTGGTGATTGGCCCTTGTCCTGCTGTGTGACTCCCCCCCCCCCTTCCTACCAGATTGCCCACTGCTAATTTCTTGCCGATACTACAGCGCAAGTGCTGGTGCTCGTCCAATAAACACTTTAAAGCCGTCGTTTTGGACTTGGCGCCGGCATATCTGGGTGCGGGAGCGCACACAGCTGCAGGGATGCTGGGGACTGTTGGAAAGGTATTTGGTTTGTAGGCGATCTGGTTAGGGGGCTCACACAGTGGAGCATCTAGTCGGCCGGCCCTGGAGTCTTTTAGAATCCAGGGTCAGCTGGGGTCGTGATTGGTCAACTACAAAGTGCAACAAAACCCTTGCCCTTGGTTAGCCAGCTCTGAGGTCTAAAAAGGGATCACAGCAAAACTTGAATTTGCCATGGCTCCCACTGGGATGTAAACATCTGCGACTGCATCCCCAGCATCCCTAGGCTGAGACATACTCTTGTGCCCAGCCATTCAGATAGGCTGGGTGCAGGGGCGCGCCCTTGTCTAAAGGGAAATTAGGGATATGGCTGCTTCTGCTCCCTATTGCTAAGCTCTGCTTGTATATAGAGCTGTATATAGCTGTTTATTGTATATAGAGCTGTTGATCACAGGAACCGAAGAATGCGCCATAGGACCGGGGAACGTTTTTATGGGCGATCTGAGAGGTTTCATTTAGTGGTACAAGGATCAAAACCCAGGATAGTGGAAATCATGTGTTTTGTTCTACGCCCCACGCCCTTCCTTTTCCCTTGATGCTGGCGCAGGGTGGGGGGATTACAAGAATGAAGAACAGCTTACCTCATCCGGGATCCTGGGATGTTCTTGTGGTGCTTTGGATCCTGGACACAGTCATAGAGGAGAGGCTTCACAGAGCAAGGGATTCTGCTCTGCGCACTGTCCGTCTACAGGAGCGTCGGTGATGGAGCAAAATACAGCTGCGGGCAGCTGTTATTTCTAATCCCCCCCCCCCCCACCCCTGTCCTGCCTCAGCACCAGGGGAGGGAGGTGATTGCTAGACTGGACTTTGACTTTAAAGTGGACCAAAACCCAGGATTTTGACTATCCTGGGTTTGGTCCCCCTGATCGGGGATGCCCCACTGTGTGAAACCCCTCCAGATTGCCCAAAACAAACTAACCTCTTCCCGGTCCTATGGCACATGCGCAGCCGCTCATCCAATCAGCACGCTTGGCTCCGCTCCCGCCCCTTCGTCCAGAGGCTCTGCTGTGCTTGCGGCACATCCCCGCTACCCTCTAACAGGCAGCGTGCCCGCGCCAGACCATTCACAAATGCCTGGCGAGGGCATGAGCCCTGCTAAAGGCATAGTGGGGATGCAGACGCTGCTCACGCATGCGCCGTTGGACTGGGAACAAAGGTGAGTTTTCAGGCAACCTGGGGGGTTTCACACAGCAGGGCATCCGTGATCGGGGTACTCCGGGGGGAGCGAGTATGCCCACCCTGGAGTCTCATAGACTGGTCCTCTTTAAATAAGATTAAAACCAGTCTTAGAGTCTTTTAGACTCTTGGGCCAGGTAAAGCTTCCCCTGCAGTCTCCCGGTTGAGGATGCCCTGAATTGTGAGCCGCAAAACCAACCCCAACGCCCAAGCAGCAAAGTCACCCTTCCTGAGATCCAGTGCTGTAGTCTATTGTTGGAGCGGCATCCCTGATCGCTCTGTGTACCCCATATGTGCAGATCGGGCACAGTCAGCATCAGTGGTGGACTGGGGCCACAAATCAGCCGGGGATTTTACCAGCCCTGGCCTGCCCAGGACCAGCCAGGGGGGTCTGAGTACAGGTGGGGGGCTCCATTTTGAATCTTTTATTGGAAATTAATAAACATTTACAGCATATAAGAAGACAACAATAAAAAACATATACACAAACAACAATGGCTGGAGTTGAGACCCAGGAGATGACTCTATACAAATGGGAGTCCATACCCCGATGTCCCTCATTGTTCTCATTTGTCCCTCTTTGAGGTGTAACATGTAGATCTGCAGCAATAATCAATTCATTTGCCTATTCAAAGGGTTTCTATTGTTGTAACCATCATTCAATGAGGGGGCGTGGCTTAATTTAACAATTGTCCCTCTTTCCCACCCTGAAAAGTTGGAAGGTATGCTGTATGCTGTATGTGCTTATCCCAGGCATACAGTGCACACAACTTGCCACTACAGGGCAGTGCAGCGCTCAGAGACCCAGGACCACATAGGGTCCGCATTGTCCACACCTGTGGCCCCCAGCACCCTCATTTTTAATGTTAGGGCTTTGGAGAGCTGAGCTTGCCCTGCCTGCAGTGCACACATCTGGCCACTACAGGGCAGTGCAGCGCTTTACTTCTGGTTTGGACACTGCAGACAGGAAGTTTGACTATCCCAGGTTCAGCTCCTGATCCCGGAGGGACAGGGCGGTCTTATTATTTCTGGGTCCCTGCAAGTGCCTGGAGGCCCTAATCAAAGACATACAGTATTTTGTATAGCAAAATACAACATTAACGCACCTTGTCGAGGAATCAACTGCAGCTTGCGCATGCCCTGAGGGGGCGCCAGCAAGCCCATCGGGTTTCACAGAGAGGGACATCCTGGCATAGGGAATTGTCTGGGAATTGCCCATGTGGCCGGCCAAATAACACTCCCTGTTGAATCCCGACCTGGGATGGTCTACAGCAGCGGCTACAACAAAATGAGTTCTCTGGCAATGAGTGAGGTCTCAGGCAACTGGCTATTGACAGTGTCCCCACTTACAGGGGCGGCCATCTTGTTGTCGCCCCTGCCGTAGACCATTCTGTAAGATGTAACTACGTAGGCCCTGATCACTGGCTCAGGAAAGTGAACAGTCACCGACTGGGTACTGATATACTGTATATGTAGATACAGGGCCGGCGCCAGCACAGGGCAAACTTGGGCAATTGCCAGGGCCCCTGGCATCTTTAGGGGTCCACTCAGGCTCACACTTGGCCATAGTATTATTTTACAATGGACCCGAACCACCAAATGCCGTGTGTGTGCAGAGCTGCTCATGGCTGGCCTTAGCAACAGGGAATGATCAGCAACACTGGAGAAGGTGGCCTGGAAGGGAGGGCAATTGATGGAAGCTCAGAAGGTGGCGTAAACCAGGTGACAACTGACAAGGACTGGATCAGCAGCAGAAGATGACCCATTTGTAGCAGCGGAGCTGAAAGGTGACATCATGTGACTCACTACTTTGGGGCCCATTAAGACTGTCTTGCCCAAGGACCCCTACAAACCTGGAGCCGGCCCTGTGTGTATGTATGTATATATATATATATATATATATATATATATATATATATATATATATATATATATTCAGCACCCAGTCGATATGTTTTTTATGGACAACTCAAGGGATTTCACATATTCCTAAATTAGGATGCCCCTGGGCAAGGAACAAAAACCCAGGATAGTGAAAATCCCAGGTTTTGTTTTAAGAAACTCTAATCTAAAGCATTTTTGAACAAAAATCTCTAAAGTGATTGCAATCAGATGATAATTGATCTATGGAAATGTCTGTTGCGATTTAGCGATCATCGAGCATTTGTTCATCGTAAAGCGTCATATCATTACAGTTATTGGAGTAGCAGTCTAGTTAGTGTACATACTGAATCATAGTGTGTTAAATAAACTGTGACCACTGGAGCCAATTGCAGGGGATTGTGGTGCAGTTAAGGAAAATGGAGGTTGGTGGTTGTATGTGCTGGGGTATCAGCAATCAGGGTGCCTTCCCCACTCTCTTAAGGTAGAGTGATACCCGGTCCACCTAACTAGAGATGCGCAAGCTTCCTAAAAATTAGATTCGCCAAATTCGGGTTCGTCCAAATCGAACCTTTGAGAATCGCTCATCTCAAGTGGAATACACACAGCGCGGTGGGAGCGGGGGAGGCCGGCCACACTGTCAGCTGTTCAAGTTTCCACCGCGTACTGACAGTGTGAGCGGCTTTCTGCTGTGTGTATCGCACAGACACTTACCTACATGCCGGCTTCCCCGTCGTTCTGGTCCAGCGGCTAGCTGCGGGCACAAATTGGCTTGCAAGCCAACTTGCGCCCGCAGCCAGCCGCTGGGCCAGAATGATGGGGAAGCGGGATGGCACACAGCACGGTGGGAGCGGGGGAGGCTGGCCGCACTGTCAGCTGTGCAAGTCAGCTTCCGCCAAACACACTGGATCCAAGCGTGGCGCTGGTACGAGGATGGTGGTGAGTTTTTTTTTTTACCCACCACCCGAGGTGCCAGTGAATTTCAGGAAAAATTCGGTCAGCACGAACCCCTAAAAATTTGTGCAGAATCAAATTTTTGAAATTCAGAACAAATTTGGGTTCTGATGAGCCAGTTTGCTCATCTCTACACCTAACCCTAGAGTCCAACAAAGCCCAAGGCTAGGTTACAGCTTGCCCCAGGGGCATCTCAATTTGGCACACCCCAGTGTGAAACCCCCGGGGTGGCTCATATGCTTCCTTAAGGGGGGGAAAGTGGAGTCAGTTGGCTCCACTTAGAATGGAACCTGGATCCCTTTAGGTAATGGGTGTCCCTACTCCTTTGAAATTGAAGAGGTTTGGGGGGGAGTGGTTAGAGCCCTTAGGAGAGCTTGCTAACCCTGTGTGGAGTAGTTTCTGGGACTCGCCTTTCTCAAGGCTATAGTATAACAAAATCTATTGCAATAATAATATCTTAACATACATTTATTGTTCACAGTTCATCTTAATATCTGTACATTGGTGTTAGACACATATTTTACCATCACATATTTTTACCAGGTCACACCAATTCTTCAACATATTACAATCTCTTTCTCATGTTGTCACATATTTGAGATAGTGTAGCACAACAGTTTCAGTTTGTAGCAATTGTGCTTTGCACAGGTTTGTAGCAAGACCTGTTGCGCTGTCACGTTATGGTTAATCAGTTTTGGTGCATCTGTTTCTATCATAGGGTTATGCAAACGTTTCGCTGGTCATCCAGCTTCTTCAGTGCACTATTAACTAAGAAAAATCAGAGGAATGGCAGAAAAAAGGAGGAAAGAGAGAGAGAAAAGGAATGGAAGAAAAAGAAGAAGAGATTAAAGGAAAGAAATACACGGACTGACAGAATAAAAAGAAAGAGAAGCAATGAAGTATAGAAGGAATGACAGAATAAGATAATAGAAGGAAAGAGGAAGGAAAGACTGAAAAGGGAATGGCAGAAACACAGAAGAAATGGCAGAACGAAAAGATGAAAGAAAGAAAAAGATTAGAAGAAAAGAAACAAAGAGTGAAATAACTGAAATAATAGAAGGAAAGTAGAAAGAGAAGGAATGGTAGAAACAACAGACGAAGGAAAAAAAAAAGGACTAGATGTAAAGAAAGAAAGTCTCTCCCAGTGGCTAATCTGACCCTGGCTTAGTCCTGGTTACTGCAGGTCCTGCATAGGGGCTGCCCAGGGTAGAGGGAATGAGGTTGGGCCCTCCCAAGGTGCAGGGCCCCGGCACCTGCCCAGGTTTGCCCAGTGCTGACGCCTGCTGGGCACCTTGGGACTACTGTCATACTTACCCGACCGTCTACAGGCTCCATCCCACATAGTGCTTCAGGCTGAAGTGCTGCTGTTTGCTCTGAAGCTCCAGCCCATAAGACTTCATGGGATCGAACCTGCTGACTGTCAGATAAGGAGCGTTTTTTTTTGCTGGAAATAGACTGTAATACTATAACAATTTTTGCACCCCGGGGGGCAATTATTTTTTCCATGGGGCCACATGAGAAACTAAAAATATTGTGGAGGGCCGGGGAAAAAGGCTGAACTCAATTCTGCATAATATTAATTGTATTTCTTTATAAAAAGCAGTAAATAGCATTGTTTTGACAAGCTGGGACGAGTATATGTTATAGTAAAACGATGAAAAAGTGAGGTTGCTATACAAAAAAATGTAATTTATTAAATAAAATTTCCCAAACAATGGTAAACAAAATGAAAAGGGGGAATATCGCCCCACAGATGTCAGTAGATCACTCTTGCACCACACTGGGCAGAGCAAATGCAGCCCCACTTCCCTTCCTCTCCTTCCCCTTAAAGTGGACCAAAACCCTGCTGGATCGGCCTGGGAGCCGATCCGATTCCCTCCCTGTGGGGCATCCAAAATCGGGATGCCCCGCTGTGTGAAACCCCCCCCCCCCCCCCCAGGACGCCCGCTGCACTTACCTGAATCCCGGTCCAACGGGCACGCACGGGCCGCATCTCGCGCTTCTCTAGCAGGGTGCGTGCCTGCTCTGCCCATTTGTGAATGGCCCGCGCGGGCACGCTCCCTGTTAGAGGGAAGCATGAGATGCGACTGCCAGCGGGGTACATAGCGGGGCACCCCCCGATCGGGGTGCCCCGGGGTAGTGGACCAAAATCCAGGATAGTCAAAATCCTGGGTTTTGGTCCACGTTAAGCTTAGCAGCAGCCCAAGGATGGCTTCCAGTCAGGGCACTTATGAGTCCCGCCCCTCCACCCAGGCAAGATGGCTCCGGAGCCTACCTCCTTCTCCTCCCCTGGTTGGGCTCTTCCTCACTGTCGGGCGTCCGCCCGTCCCTCTGCGCAGGGGGTTGGCGCCTCCCGCACTGTACACAGGCATTAAATGAATTAGCAGCCGCTCAGCTTGTCGGGTCTGGTCACACCCAATAAGCCAAGCGGGCGATCGGCTGCTGCTCAGTTGATCGCCTGTGTACAGAACGGGAGGCGCCAACCTGAAGAGGGACAGGCGGGCAACTTGCAGGCAGCCAGCTCAGCCCGGGCCGGTCAGAACCAATCAAAGGGCCGTATACGGCATGCGGGCTGTACAATGCCCAGGTCTGCACTACCCTGTCTTCTAATCTCTCTCTTTGTCCTCACATGCTGTTCTATCTCTCCTTTTCTGCCCTGTCCTCTTCCTCCCTTTCTTTTCTAGCTGTGGCTTCTTCCTTTTCCTACATGGCTCTCCCCCAGAAGCCGAGACAGTTGCTCCCCAGCATTCAGCAGTGGTGCAGTGTGCTGCAAGCAATTAGTGCCAAGCTGATCGGTGTGAGTGCCGTCCCGTGTGTGCAGATCCCGGGGCATATAGCATAACATAGGAACGCATAACCCAAGCTGCCTATTGTTAGCCGGCCCTTATAGAATGCAGCGCAGCCACAGCTCCCAGCCCCCAAATTCTCTCCATATTTGTGCTGCTCTATAGCAGCATAATGGGTTACAATGCGGGGCAGGGGGTGACCGGCCCAAAGGAAGAAGTCCTGGTGCTCCCTATGGCCAGTCCGCCCCTGGCATGGCATGAACCACAACCTCTGATGTCTCTTGTTTTTATTAGAACAAATCGTGCTCTCTTCCCGTTGCACAATTCGGAGCTGCCTTAGTGGCTTTCCTAAGACCCCAAAACACATCCCCCCCAAAGAATTTTATGGGATTCGAGTGATGCAGATCCAGAATATTGGAAACTATTATGGCGACCCCAGATAGAGCAGAGTTAAAGTGGACCAACACCCAGGGGGGATCGGCCCGGGAATCTATCAGATCCCTCCCCGCGGGGCATCCGAAATCGGGATGTCTCGCGGGGTGAAAGCCCTGAAACCTTACTTTAACCCGTTCCAACGGCGCATGCGGGGGCCGCGCCCGCGTCTCGCGCTTCCCCCTAGCAGGGCGCTCCCCCACGCCGGCCGTTTGTGAATCTTTGAGCGTCTCTGAGCGCTCTGATTGGACGAGCGCCCGTGTAGGAGCGGGGTGAGGTGAGTGTTTCCGGGCGTTCTGGGGGGTTTCACACAGCGGGGGCACCCCCGATCGGGGTGCCCCACCGAAGTGGACCAAAACCCAGGATAGTCTAAATCCTGGGTCTTGGTCCACTTTAAGGACTTGTTTTTAGGCCTCCCAATAGGGGGCAGGGGTGTGCTCAGGGCTGGCGCTACAACCCGGCAGGGTTGGGCATCTGCCGAGGGCCCGGGCAGTGGGGTGGGGCCTAGAGGCTGCACAGCCTATTATAATATTTAATAATCTGTAAGCATGGACGCTAACTGGCTTTCCTGACTCATGGGCGGGGCTATCTCCGCCTCTCGTCCAGACTTCCACCAGCACCATTGAGCCGATTGGCTGGATGGTTTGGGGGGGGGGGCAGGGCTATCTCCCCTCCCGCCTGGACCACCTCCTGCACCATGCTGTCAGTGTCAGTGGACAGCGGTGAGTGCGGAGGTTACGCTGACAGCCTGTGATGGAGGAAGCCTGTCAGCAAGGTAACTCATTTAGATTAGATTTAGATTTTCTGCATCTGCTATTGCAAGTGCAACCTTTTTGCTTACCCACCTTATAAAGCATTGAGCTTTTGGTGGATAAGCTGAATGTTTTCTAAGGTGGATAAAATGATTAAAGTGGACCTAAACAAGACTTATTTGCACTGGGGCATCCCTGGCTGCTGGCTTTTCCTAATCAGGATTCCTCCCTGTGTGAAACCCCCTAGAACGCTGCTACTTACTCACCTCATCCTTCTTCCAACAGCGCATGCGTAGGCTCTTGGCCAATGAGAGCCACTTGCCAAATGACATAGTCATTAGTCATAGTCAGATGGTTCTCATTGGATGAGAGCTTTCACAAGTGCCACATGGAACACGGAAAAGGTGTATGAATAGCGGTGTTCTGGGGGGTTTTACACAGAGGGGCATCCCGATGAGACTCCGGGTATGACAATCATACCAAAACGATCAGACAACCAATTCAAAAAAAACCCTGGTCACCTAAACAAACTCACCACTTCCTCGGTCCTACGGTGCATGTGCCAATCAGCACGCTCGGATCTGATCACGTCAGCTCGTCTAAGCCTTCATCTAAGGCGCGCTGATGGCCGCATCCCCTGCTACCCTATAACAGGGAGCGTGCCCGCACCGGCCATTCACAAATGCCTGGCACTGGCACACACCTTTGTGACATGACAAAGGGGGACCACTGAGACCCTGTCGCCCAAGAGCCCACAAAACCCTGCAGCTGGCCCAGGGTGTGCTGGGAGGGATCTTGTACTGGGCTACCTGTGAGAGGGGAGGACAATCAAGGTGTGAAGTCAGGTTGGGAAAGGTCTGCTGCAGAAGCCATGGGTCGGAGACCGGGTGTGGCAGTTTAGGCCATCCCTGGAACTTGGAAAACGCTGTAGGCGAAGAGCACCTAGTTTTCACCTAATGCCCAGCGACTTTCTGGGGAGGTGGAGGATTCCCAGGAGGGGGGACCGCCATGCCAGGAACGAATTAGGAGTGAGGTTTAAAGAGGAACAAGGTTAAAACCTCCCCCAAAACCTCACCAATCTGCTGCCCCCCCCCCCTCACCTCTCAGGGGGATCCATCTTCTGGGTCCCTCGATTTCCAGGCAACCTTCCGACAGGCGGCACCATCTTGCATCCCATCAGGCACTGTGCGCGCCCTCCGATCTCGCTTCTGCGCAGTGCCCATGAATGGGATGCAATGGAGCCACCCGAAATCCCGCGTAACTTTGCTGGGCTGCGAGATCGCCATAGGACATTGACGAGCACGGCTAAAGTTAGGGACGGCTAAGCGGACGGCGGGGGGCAGAGGATCGGACCCTGAAGCAGCTGGATGTCATTGCAGCAGGCAGAGGCGACATCCAAAAGGTAAGTAGGGGCCGATGGTGGGTGGGAATTGCCCCCTTTTTATTTTAGGTCCGATGTTCCTCTTTAAGTCTGGAGAAACTAAGAACTAAGTCCCCTGTGTGTGTTTACAGAGCTGCTGCTGCAAGCTGACTTTTAAGTGATGTGGTGAGGTTACCGCTGGCCAGGAGGCCTACCTGCCCTGTCAGGGGAGCGGAGCTCTGTCCTAAATAAACTTTTACTATGGTATCATAATAAACTGGCATCCATAGACTTACTTTAACACATGCAAACCCCCAGCCGAGGCCTCAGCAAAGGGAACCCAGAGACTACCTACTTGAAGTGGGCCACCTGTACCATTCGGGGGGTGCAAGTGGGTTACACTTTTCGGCAGAGCTGCACTAGAACAGACAGAAGCTAATCCAGCTCATCACTAGTGTTAAGCGAACTCGAATCACAAAGTTCGGGCTCATGCCAATCTTTGCAAGTTCGGTTCCCAAACACAGACTTCAGCCAGAAGTCCGTGTTCGAGGTTGGCCAGAACATGGAAAAGCTGGCATCAACCAGCTTCACCTAAAGGATGCAGCAGCAGGAAGCTGCTGTACAACTTACCTGAGCCCCGCAATCCCGGTGCCATTGATGGCGGGGTTCCTTTAAAATGGTCCTTGGCTGGGGCCACAGAAAGATGGCCGCCGCTCCCATGAGTGACCTATGAGCACTGCCAGACGGCACTAGGAGTGTCCTTACTCATGGGAGAGGCAGCCATCTTTCTGTGGCCCCTGTTGTGGACCATTTGAACTAAATGCTGCCGCTGATGGGACCAGGATTGCGGCACTCAGGTAAGTTCCTGCTGCACACTCTGCGCCCCACTGCTCCAAGAGGCAGAATTGATTTCAATGGGGAACAAGTTCCCTTTTTTTCAAAGTTCAACCGAACCGGCCAAACCCGCAATTTGACGGGTCCCTTCATCTCCACTCACAACAAAGGCCAATACCCTTCCTTGAGTTGTTGTTATACAAAAATAAAATGTTTTGGGTACATTTCTAATTTTCACATTTTCATCATTCCATGTGTAATTTGAACACTGTGTAAAAATAACACCCTCTTTAAGAACATAATATATTTAAATAATGTTAATTAGACAAACACCATAGCTACTCCTAATGTAAACAGTATGAATATCAGTAGACATAAATGAAGAGAACATTTACTGCATCTCACAGTGATGTGTCCCCTCTGGTGTCGGCAAGGACCCGATTCAGAGGTCAAAGAGAAGAAGCTTGAATTATTATAAGTCATAACTGGAAGGAGTGAAAAACAAACACACGACTGCACGTGAAAACACCAACGTTAAACCGTTCGATCTGACGATCACATGATAACGTAACAATCAGTGGCATAGCTAAATGTGACGGAGCCCTGCTGTGAACAATAAATGGGGCCCTTTCAAGGCTTATGCAGTAAACTTTTTTCTGTCTTTTAACTCAGATGGATAGAGCTAGACAACTAATGACTGAAACAGCCAAGGCAAATGGAGCTTCTGTCTTCTAGATGATGCCAAATGAGCACAAATCTGTTAAATATGATGGAGGAGCAACAAAGATGCCTCCCTTGACCTTCTGGGCCCCAGTGCGGTCGCAGCCCCTGCACCCGCTCTGTGCCGTTACGGCTCTGGTAAGAATCTAAATCAAGCCCAAGACACTCCACCGCCTCAAGTTACAATACATGTCCAAATGTTCACTGTCTATTGTCTGAAGGTTTCATTATAATGTAATCCTCTGGACATCCCAAAACCTAATGCAGTCACAGATTGGGAAGCACAAGTGGAAAGGTTTGGAGGCATCTTAAGAGCATTCACTTGAAACATGATGTTCCTTCCCAGATCTTCAGAATTCCTCAGCTTCTGGAGGCCATTGCACCTCTTCCCCAAACTGCACATTGCTCTATCACAAGAGTCCTGGGTGCTCTTTTATCCACTGGCACCCTCAGCCCTGGTGCACATGTCACAGGGTATTGCGGTATATTCCTGAAAAGGAAAAAGGGAAAAGCGTATGGCACAATTACTGTAGACACATGTAGACATGACACATCAGATAACCTCAAGAAACAACCCACAGCAGGTAGACATCACTGTGACACATGACGGGATGACATTACTGAGAGGCTCGGGGCATGCAGTGCAGTGAAATCCCAACATGTGTTTCATGTTGCCCATGATGCCAAATGTATCACTCAAAGGCCACGTTCGACACTCTCCTCTGATTTATTTCTGAGCAACCTTCAAATAGAACCACCATTTTTTCTCCCCTCCTGTTCCTGCCAGGGCCAGTCTATGGTACTGGGCAGTTGTTTTTTGAGGGGCCACAACTAACTTCACACTCTCCACCAGGGCCGGATTATGAGGGGGCGCAAGGGGCATGCGCCCAGGTGGCCTCCACCACTTGCCCTACAAAGGGGGCCTCCATCAACCTTTGTGTTATGGTCCGGTCCAGGAGGCTTTTCAGTCTTTGGTCTTAAAGGCCGCAGGGCCAGCAACAAATCTATCGGTGGCAGTGGAGGCCTCCGCGCCTGGGCAAGTCCTGCAAACCTGCAGCCAAAGCCACCACAGGGCAGGACGGAGAGTCTAGAGCAGCAAAGCCGCTGTCAGCAATGTTACAGTGATGGGTGCAGAGCTGTCACTGCTCATAAGCCACCAAGCACAGCCGCTGGCAGCTCAATGCAGGGAACCAGCCGGGCGACTACACTACCCCCCACCCAGAATGGCAAAGCAGGAGTTCCCGAGCAGCACGCACCCCACAAGGGTGGCATAAGGGATGAGTAAGTAGGCGGGTGACAACCACTGATTTGACTGGACTATTAATTTAAGGGGAAAAAATACTGTATCTGGGGCCTCCACCACATTTTGTGCCCAGGGGCCTCCACCGCATTTAATCCGGCCCTGCTCTCAGTCTTGTACCTACTCTACTGACTCCAGACCGGATGATACCACACTACTAGACCACACTACACCACATTAGACCACATTACACCACACCACCCCAGACCAGGTCACACACATACTTACCTCCCCCACATTTTCTGCATTGTAATGAGCAGTGGTGGGCTTGGGCTAAAAATCATTCCAGGATTATACTGGTTCAGCAAGCCCATAACCAAGCTGGGACATGGCTGAGCTCCCCACCAGTGTTTTCCCAAGCCAGTAGATGAGTGTACTCCAAGGCTATAGCATTGCAGGGACACTTCACAGGCAGGGGTGAATATATCCAAATCAATTGTACTGAGGCTTAATCTTGGAGGAGCAAGTAATGTGGGTTAGTGTTCCCCTTACAGCTATGATTCTGAGGCTATAAGATTGGGGCAGCAGGGCCAGGTACAGGAGAGGTAGAGGGAGACTAAGGAGGCATGAATTGGATGGAGGTTTAAAGTGGACCAAGACCCAGGCCCATTATCCTGGGTTTTGGTCCTTTCCCCTTTTTGTATGAAACCTCCGAGAACGCCCAAGGAAACTGACCTCTTTCCCGGTCTTATGGCGCATGCGCGGCCGCTCGTCCAATCAGCATGCTCGGAGCCGCTGACGTCACGCCCATCTAATACGGCGTCTAAGTCTAGCGGCTCTGAGCGTGCGGGCAGCTACATCCCCCTCTTCCCTCTAACAAATGGCTGGCACGGGCATGCTCCCTGCTAGAGGGATAGCGGGGATGCAGCTGCAACCCTCACACAATGGGGCATCACGATTTTGGATGCCCTGGGGGTAGGGAATCGATCGGCCGGGGAATCTTATACATTCCTGAGCTGATCGAGTTGGGTTTTGAGCCACTTTAAGAAGCAGCAGCCCAAAGCAGTGCAGCCCTCTGGGATTTCTCCCCCTATGGCTAATCCCCCCCTGGTAGTTAGGAGCTGCCTTTTTGCTGAGATGTCTCACCCAATGCCACAAGTCCCTGTCCAGACACACGCTAATGTCCTCCCACTTTTTTCCCCTTGGGAAGAGTATAAAATGAGCATCTCTAGCATCTAAGATTCTATGAGAATCTCACTCCTAATATATGTGAAATCTATAAGATTCCTGGGTCGATTGATTCCCCCCCCTTCCCCCGGGGCATGCAGATTCTGAACCCCCCAGGTGGCCTGGAAACTCACCGTCTTTCCCGGTACCCCCCAGGTGGCCTGGAAACTCACCGTCTTTCCCGGTCCAACGGCGCAAGCTGCGGCTGCATCCCCGCTATCCCTGTAGCAAGGCGTGTGCCCCCACCAGGCATTTGTGAATGGCTTTCTCCCTGTAAGAGGGAAGCAGGGAATGCGGCCGCCAGGGTGCTCAGATCCGTTCGCATATGACAAACTCCTGAACGAAGGGGCTCAAGTGGATCCGAGCGCGCTGATTGGGCGAGCGGCTGTAGGAGCTGGCAGAGGTGAGTTTATTAAGGTGACCTGCGGGGTTTCACACAGTGGGGATCGGGGTGCCCCAGGGGCAAGGACCAAAACCCAGGATAGTTAAAGGAGCACTAGTACAAGATTGTTTAATATTAAAAGCCCATATAAACATGTTGGCTAATGAGAGGGGGGGTCACTTATAAACCCAAACTGAATAAAACTTCCACCAAGCTTCTCCTGGTAGAAAAAAAATCCATAATATAAAGAAAAAAAATAATAATAAATAACAATAAAAAAACAAGCCATGCTGGATATTTCTAGATGCCGGGTGTATAAGTGACCCCTCCTCCCGCCATCCAGCATATTTATATGGATTTTTATTATTGGCCAATTTTTTAGCAATACTGCTCCTTTAAAGTGGACCAACACCCAGGATTTTGACTATCCTGGGTGTTGGTCCACGCGGCCGCGTCTCGCGCATGCGCCGTTGGATCGCCGGTAAGGTAGGGATTGTGGGCCTCCTGGGGGGTTCCTCCCAGCGGGACATCCCGATTTCGGATGCCCCGCGGGGAGGGATCTGATCGGTCCGGGAATCTTATAGATTCCCGGGCCGATCCCCCCTGGGTGTTGGTCCACTTTAAGTGGTAGCCAGTGAGTGAGGTTAGGTACATAAGAGGCTATAGAATTGCAGGGACAGGATAGGGGGACGGAGTTTCCTGGCCTGGGGGTTCAGTGGGGCTGAGTGGGGTGCAGGGGAAACTTGGGAGTAGGTTCATTTCCAGGCTGCCCCAGGATGCAACCCATTGGAGCCCAATAAATAGATCAAAGTAGACGTGCCGGCCCTGAAGACCAAGACCAAGAAGACCTGTAAATCATAAAACATGGTGACAGGTACAGCTTAAAGGTGAAGCAACACAGGTCATGCAATGTTCACACATTTGGTTTGAGGTCTATTTGTAAGATAATAATTACAATAGACACAGCAGGAGGACACAACTGCATTGTGCGTGAAGGGGAGCGGGCTGGACCCAGGGGCACCTCCGAGAGCAGCAAAAAGCAAAAACCAAGGCAAGGCACAAAAACCTCGGAGGCAGCAGAGAAGGTCCAGTGGGGCAAACTGCAGGCTTCAGCTTTGCAGACACTGTTCACACTGATCCCCTGCGTACCTGAGCCTTAGAGAGGAGGAGGAGGTGCAAGGTGAAGGTAGGAAAGGGCCCTCGCAGGGTTAGGAACTAAGGGCATCAATACCTGCGGGAGTTAAAATCAGGGCCTGTAGAATGTCCGACAGCGACACAATGCCGCGCGGGCGATGCTCCTCATCCACCAGTACCAGCCGATGAACCTGGCAAGGGAGGAAAAACATACAAGGTAAACGATTGAGAACAGAACACATCCCATCTCGATGCCACAAATGGGGGTGTGGGTAATAGGGTGGGTTACCGCTATGTTACCCGCTGAGTCCAGCAGGTGCCACGCCGGCTCCTGACCCAAGTGAATTGGTATAGAGGTCCCCTCGAACAATTACCAGTTTAAGTATAAAAAAACACAACACACAAAAAATCTTTAATTTCTTAATCTAGATCTATCTAATTCGGGAAACCCCCCAGGAAGCCCCAAAAACCTCGCCATGCTCCAAGGGTGTATGCGCAGGCTCCCATCCAATGAGAGCCTCCTGCTATGACAAAGTCATTCAGTAAACAGTTTCCATTGTTAACAATGGGGAGCGTGCACTGCCGCATCCACTGCATACCCTGCATTGTGTGTGCACCTATCTGAATGGCTGGGGCAGGGGTGAGCGCATGGCCAGGTATGCAGGGGATGCGGCAGCACATGCTCCACATGGATTAGAATGAGAGCCGCCTGCCGAATGATGTGTTCATAGCAGACAGCTCTCAATGGACAAGAGCCCGCACATGCGGCAATTGAGAGTGGCAAGGTTTTTTGGGGCTGTCTGGGAAGTTTCTCTATGGGGCATCAGCTGACTTCAAGTGGCCGGTGACCCACAACTTATTATATGCATGTAACACCTAGGTGGGGATAGAAGGGCAATTGTCAGACAGGGAAGGCTGAGCAAATGTCTGCCATTACAAGGCCAGCAGGAAAAGGAAGTCCATATATGGGCATGGGGTCCTGACACTCAGGAAAGGCAGTTTGAGCTTCAAAGCCCCCCCCCCCCCCCCCCTGCTGCTCTCCTGCTGACTCTCACACCTCTAGCCTGAGAAGACTCCACTGGGTCTGCAGCTAGCTGGACCCCTGGCTGTGAATTTGTCACATCAAAGATGGGAGCCGCAGACTAGCGGCACCAACACAAATCGGACCATAACGGCGCCACCATGTCCCAGCACCAAGCCAGGTACAGAATCAGAACTGGCTCACAAAACCGCACACGGGGATAGGTTACTGTGGGTTCAGCAATAAAGGAAAACCAGGTAAATGGAGATCTAAGGTTCTGACCCACTTAGGGACCCCATTTCTGGACTCATCGGATGCCCGGCATCCAGCCCAATTGTTCGGTGCCGTTTCCAAAGCCATACAACTCCCCTGCCCAAAGTTATAACCCCTAAAGGGTTTTAGGGGGCTAAGGCACGCTCCAGAACAGTGGGAGGTGACAACCCGTCCCACAGATGGGAGGGGTGGAGGGTAGACACCTGCTTTAAAGTAAGCCAAGGGGATGAGAACAGGGTCACTCCTCTCGATAGGGGTCTCGTGGCAGCGTGCTGGAGGTGTCCAAATCATCGATAAGCTCTTGACATACCCCTTGTGGGAGCTCTCATCACCACTACTCTGCAAACTGCATATTAAGGTAACTGACTATTGTGTTGGACTGAGGAGAGGTGAGTTTTACTAGGTGAACCAGGAGGTAACCGGGGGCAACCCGAATCGAATACCAACATCATGGGTTTTGTGTCGCTTTAAAAAGGGACATCAGAGGCCCTGGAGTCCAAAGACTCCATGGCCGCCCGCACCCTACTTTTAGGCGCATCCCAAATTGGGATGCTCCACTACGTGAAACCCCTCAAACCGACCATTCCACTTATCAGCTCCAGGAGCCTTTGCTGTGTCTCGGTGCCACGGTCACATCCCTGCTCACCACTAGCTGTGCACGCACCCACGCAGGGCCATTTTGAATGGGCGGGTGGGCATGCCCACAGCTAGAAGCTGATCCGGGGGGAGGGCGAACTGTAGGTAGTGTATCATATATTTTTGCACTGAAGCCATAAATCAGCCAGCTCCCATCCAGCTTCAGAATTGTAGGGGCAGATAACGGCAGGGATGGGTGGGTTTGGTGCCCCACTGCCAGGATGCTGATGCTATAGCACTGGAGGTAAAACATTGGCTGGTGTTTTTTTGGGTACAGTAGAGCTAGGCACAGTGGGGCAGCAAAGAGAAAGGGGAGGCAGGGAGTGGATGGGGGTTTTAGAAGCAGCAGCCAGCTTGCCCCACTGGAAATCCCCCAAGGTCTCCCTCTGACCTGTCTGCCCTGATCACCATCATCCTCTCCTGGCAACAAAGGTGATATTCGGCACAGCCAATAGGAAACAAGTATATTAAACGTCTTAATGGTACCCAATAGATGCCCCATCTATACAAAATCTTATTACTTTAAGAGGATGGTGTTCACCACAAGTTGCGCCATAATGAGCATTTCAGGGTAGGTTTGGTGCAGCTCAGATTCAAGCAGTGCAGGACAGCCATAACTTTCTTAAAGAGAAACAAAACCGGGACGTGAAATTCACAGGGTTTTGTTCCTCTTTAAGTGGGCATCCTAAAATGCCTATATTCTGACCTCACCATTCATCCCATGGCACATGAGCTGGCTCTCCTCCAATCTGTTTTCTGATGAGCACCATAGAAAGCAGGATGGAGGAGGCGCAGCATGTGCTGTGGGGTCGATGGAAAGATGAGTTTCACAACAAAGTCAGGGCATCCCAAATTGAGATGCCACAAAAAGAGGGAGACCACCTGCCCTAGAACCCAGGCCAGTGGTTGCTCCCCTTTAAATAAGTGGTTGCACCTTGTTTCCTGAAGAATTGGAGCTAATCTGAAGCTAGGAGAGCTGTAAATCCTCTGGTAGTACTACCTGCTCCTTTACTATCCGGTCTATGATGGCCTCCAGGGTCTCATGGGGATAACACCTCAGGACACCTTCCAGGCTTAGGCTGCGCCGTCGTAAAGCTTCGCCTACTGTTATATCCAGGTTATTGTAAATCTTCTGGGCTGCCAAGTGCTGCAATGCAAAAAACAATTCATACCTTCAGACTTGGGTGAAAGGAAGCACAATTATCATCAAGTACCTGGTACAGCGGGTCAATGTAAAAATGTTTCTAGACTTCTACACTTCAGATCTCTACATGTCCAGCCTTTGGGGTGTGTGGGGTGTGCCATCGTACAGGGCACCATGGTCAGGGGGCACTGTACAGCTGCACCCACCCATTCAATGCCCTAAGCTGTTCTGCCCTCTAAAGTGGACCAAACTGGCTGATTCCTCTGGGGCATCCACTGTGTTAAACCCCCTGGGATCTCTAGGCATACCCACGCTGCAAGCAATCCTATGGCACATAAAGTACGCAGGGCTTAGGACTCTTTTTGACCACAAAGCCCGGCATAGAGAGCTGGCAGCAGTTTCCTCCAGCGCAGCAGAGCATTAGCCAGGGATATGGCCCACGCTTGCACCATGGGATCGCTTGTGCAGTAAGTATACCAGCAATCCCGGGTGGTTTAACACAGTGGGGCACCAAACATTGCTATAAGGAATCAGCCGGCTCTGAAGTCTTTTAAACTTCAGGACCACCAGGTTTTTGTTCACTTTAAAGTGGCCCGGCATTCGGCAGTCAAAAATGAAATCAATAGAACAAGGAGCTGTTCTAGAGAGGAGATCTCTGCCCACCCCTGTTTAGAACAATGTATTATATACAGTACGACATGCACAAGTTATGCTATGAGCTTGTACCATGCAAATGATGGGAGAATAAAGTGTACTCACGATTACATCAAATCTGGAGTATAGTCCGACAACCTGCCCTGAAAAATTAAAAGAGATTAAAAACTTCAATAGGTTTAAAGGATCCTTCTGAGGTGTGACAACACTTAAAAACTCTGGGACAAATGTGGGTGTGCAGGGGTTCGGGCAGGGTGTGTGTCCTGGAAGAGGTGCGTCCTGGAAGAGGTGCGTCCCGGAAGAGGCGCGTCCCGGAAGAGGCGCGTCCCGGAAGAGGCGCGTCCCGGAAGAGGCGCGTCCCGGAAGAGGCGCGTCCTGGAAGAGGCGTGTCCTGGAAGAGGTGTGTCCCGGAAGAGGCGCGTCCCGGAAGAGGTGCGTCCCGGAAGAGGTGCGTCCTGGAAGAGGCGTGTCCTGGAAGAGGTGTGCCCCGGAAGAGGTGTGGCAGCTCAAGAGACGCATATCTAAGCCACTCTGATGTCAGCTCTGATGTCAGAGTGGCTTAGTAAAGAGGAATTGAGCGCTAGGCACTGATTGGAGATGAGCATATGCCATGGGATCGCCAGCAAGGTAAGAATTACTGGCATTCCAAGGGGGTTTCACAACAATCGGGATGCCCTGCTGGAGGGTAGTGATTGTTCCTCTTTAACCCTCACTCTAATGCACGTTGAGCTAGATTTTACAATTACCTGCGTTGCACTGCATTATGGGTCAGCCTCTTAGTACTCACCACCACTTCCAGATCCTTGTCAGTCTCCCTTATCTGCTGCTGATTGCCCTCTGGTACTTGCTGCCCCCGTATGATCCCCCAGTTTTTGCCCTCACCTGAGCTTTGTGCTAGGTTAGGTCAGAGGCACGAAGAGGGGTTGGGTGAGTGATAGGACAGTGGCAGGGGATGGAGGGATTAAGTGAGTGGTGGAGGACAGAGGCAGGGGTGGAAGATTTTGGACAGTGGTGACAAATAGCAGCAGGTGGTGGAAGGGTTAGCTACGGTAAGTGGTAGTGGACAACGGCAGGGGGTGGAGGGGCTAGGTGAGTGTAAAGAGCAACATCAGGGGGTGGAGAGGTTAGGTAAGTGGTGGAGGACAGTGGCAGGGGATGGAGGGATTAAGTGAGTGGTGGAGGACAGAGGCAGGGGGTGGAGGAGTTTGGCCAGTGGTGAAGTATAGCAGCAGGTGATGGAAGGATTAGCTAAGTGGTAGTGGACAACGGCAGGGGGTGGAGGGGCTAGGTGAGTGGTAGAGAGCAACATCAGGGGGTGGAGAGTTTAGGTAAGTGGTGGAGGACAGTGGTAGGGGGTGGAGGTGCAAGGTAAGTGGTAGCTGACACCGGCAGGTGTTGGAGGGAATAGGTGAGTTACATATGGTTACACAGCACAGCATACAGCATCGATTTGACAGGAGCCGGGGCGTGTGCCATGGCACTGCCAGGACAGTGAGTTTTTATGGTGATCAGGCCTTAAAGTGGACCAACACCCAGGATTTTGACTATCCTGGGTTTTGGTCCACTTCGGCGGGGCACTGCGATGGATTTTAATATCCAGAGTGTGTGAATTTGGAGCTATACATTGTATCAGATCTGAATCAGTGAGTCACTTGTATCAAACTAATCTGCAGGCAGCTTTCCAAGTGGATCCTGTAAATATGATGTATCTTTATTTTTTGTTACAGTCACCTTGTTACACTTGCCCGACACTGCTGTCTAAATACAGTTCATGTTTTACATATTTTCTATCCTATCTATCCATCCTTGTTACAAGACCTTATTGTACCAGTAATAATATGTGCCCCAGTCCACCCTTGTTCATGGCCTGCACAAAATGCAAGGTGGAGAGGTTGAAGCAATAAAATATTTGGTATTTGGGTATGTTTTGCCACTAGCAAAACAATAGGGAAGCTATGAGCAATATTCTATATAAATACCATGTAATCTCCTTTCCTATCCTGCATCATTATGGTCAGTCTGGTGACTATGTGCTATGTTAGGTATTTATTATAGGCCCCAACAGTGACAGATCTCCTAAGATGCCTCATCACATTCTTAGGCAACAGCTGTGACAGTGAGGAGCTGGACATTGCCCGGATGCCTAACACGAAGACCCTGGACCCATGCCGGGGTTACCAGGTCTGCAGCAAAGGATCTTACGCCAGCAGATGGGCTTTAAATAATCGCTTAGAGGACGGTGCAAAGGGCTTGTTCTCTGCTGCTGCTGTCGTCAGGACTTTTTCTATTTTAGATGTTCACCTGCAAACAATTAGCTAAGGATGTCCTACTTGCTAAAACAGTCCTTCAGGGCCACCAACAGGGCAGAGCAAGGATACGTTCTCTATAAGGCCCCAACATTAATACCTCCTATCATTTGCTGTATCAATCTGAGTTTCTATATTTACCTAACTAGTGTTGGATGAATCCCTATAAGTTTAGGTTTGGCAAGTTCGCTGAACTTTGAACAAAAGTTTAGTTTGGGTACCGAACTTGACCCACTTCCCCATTGATTTCAATGAACTTTGTTACCCAAGACTGGCCCTATAAAGTGTGTGCAACAGCAGGAAGCAACTGTACAACTTACCTGAGCCCTGTGATTGGTTGGTCAGCATTCAGCAGTCTTTCCTCTGTCAAAATGTCCATGGCTGTGGCTTTAGAAAAATGGCCACCACCATGAGTGAGGCCACTTTACATTGTAAGCTGCTGTCAGTGTTCTTACTCATGGGGGCGGCCATCTTTCTGAAGCCCCCACCATTGACACTTTGACAGAGGAAAGAACGCTGACCGCCGGGGATTGCGGCGGGGCTCAGGTAAGCTGTACAGCGGCTTCCTGAAGCTACACACTCAGCATTAGGTTAAGCTGCTTGATGGGCTGCCCGGGTCTGATGCCCCTGCCCTGCAGTGACTGTTGTGTGAGGGAGAAGCCCTTGTGTTGGGGAATGATCCAGGCTAATGCTATTACATAGAGATTCCCTGTGTGTTTTACACACTGTCAGCCCCACTGCCCCTCTGCCGTCAGGCAATGCCACGTCCCAGTCTGGGATACCCCATATCCAGTCTTCACTACAAGGGGGTGCTCGGGTCAAAGCGGGATGGTGGTCACCCAAATACCCCTCTGAAAAAATGCATACTGTTTATTGGGAAATACAATACTGCTTGGCCCCTGTGCTGAAACATTCTGACAAGCAAGAGCTGTGTTCTATATCTGATGAACACAAGCCTGGTTAACCCTATGCTGAATGGTTCTTAAAAGCTAGTTTACCTGTGTCCTTTTGCCTGATGGACCCAAGACTATTTAACCCTTACACTGAAACATCCTTATGAAGCATTTGTGCCTGTGTTAGCTTTCTACAAAGCAATGCACGTTTATTTAGCTTTCACCTATCCTGCTTGCCATTAAGTGTCTGTCTGTTGTGACAGCAGTGAATTGGGATGTCCCACTGTGTGTATCCCTGAGGATCGCCTAGTACACTCACCTCGCCACCTCACCACCTTATATCCCCACTGTAACTTTAGCCTAAGCACTAGACATTTATGAATGGCTAGCGTGGGCATGCCCCACAGCTAGAGGGGAGTTGGGATGCGGGTAGCAGCATATGCTCCATTTAGTTTTTTTTGTTGCTCTGAAATCTAAATGGAATGTGAACTGCTGATAGGCTGAGCAGGGCGTGCATGCACTGTGGAAACAAAAGAAAGGCGATTTTTTGGGGGGTATCCCAAGGGGATACACAGAGCAGGGCTTTCCAAAACCAGCATGCACAAGGCAGGAGAAACAAAACCCAAAGATTTGTTTTGTTCCTCTTTAACCTCCTACGAACTGAAAAAAACTTTACCGGTTTTGATATTATTATTGGCCAGTAAAGCATAAGCTGACCATTTTTTCAGAGGGACAAATTTGGGATGCTTATTTTGTGACAGCTTAACAAAATGCTAACAACAACATTGTATGATGTGTGACCAAAGTTATTGCTATCGACGTCTAACCTAGCGATTTTTTAAGCTGTCACAATTTGAGCATCCCAAATTTGTCCCTCTGAAAACATGGTCAGCTTAGTAAAGCATATTTGCAAGCCTTTAGTATGGGATAAAACATACCTGCTAAGTGGCCCTGATTTAGAGGGACTGTCCCTCTTTTGAGTCCATGCTCCCCCCTTCCCTTCCCTTGTTTTTCTCTATCCTTCTTTGAGGTTTAATATCCAGATCTGCATGAATAAATGATTCATTCTCATATTCAAAGTGTTCATATTGTTGTAGCTGTTGCACATTATCTCCTAACCATCAATCAATGAGGGGGCGTGGCCTAATTTAACAATTGTCCCTTTTTACCACTTTAAGTTGAAAGGTATGGATAACATGAGCCCCAGACGTGTACTCACCGGCCTCATTCACTACAGGCAGAGCTGATACTCGTCTCTCCACGAACACCTCCAGAGCGCTGAACACGGTGGATGTGTCGTGCACTATGGCCACGTCCCTGAAGGTGCCGATGCCCAGTTCCACAATGGTCTTCTGCAGGAAGCGGGGCCTGGGAATAGTGGCCGCCTGTCATGGGGGACATCAAACGTAGACAGCTGCATTAGGTACCCAAAATCAAATAACTACCTCCCCAACTGTGATCATGTGTATAAAAAGAGAGGCTATCAAACAACTTCCTAAGTGCCATTGACTTTCATTGTTTTCTTAGCTGGTGATTCAGTAACAGTGACATTCTCAGGCTTTTTTCTCATGAATTGAATCTTTTACTACCATGAGAATTTTTTTCTACCTTTATTGAATCGAGGCCTTTGAATTGGGTTAGTCATGCAGTTACATTGAAGTAGCAATTTAGATTTTTGCTTCTTATTAGGTGTTATATATATATTCTTTTCATTATACATGTTTTGTTGCATTAGCACTTTAGATTAGAGTGTTTTGATGTTGATATGCATATGGTTAGTATATGTTGTTTCTCTTTAAAGTGGACCAACACCCAGGATTTTGACTATCCTGGGTTTTGGTCCACTTCGGGGGGGGGGGGCACCCCGATTGGGGGTGCCCCGCTGTGTGAAACCCCCCAGAAAGCCCCAAGAACTCACCTCACCACGCTCCCACGTGACCGCGCCGTCCAATCCCCGCCGACGTCCAAGCAGGTGACAGCGACGTCCAAGACAGCGCGTCCGCCGCCGCCGCCTCCCACACGTCACTCTTACAGGGCGCACAAACGGCCGGCGCGGGCGCGCGCACGTCTAGAGCCACCGATAAGGTAAGGTTTTTTGGGGGTTTTGGGGGGGTTTCACCCCGCGGGACATTGGTTCTTTCTTTGCACTTTTACACATTTATTCAAGATCCGGATCATAACAGGGCTGCAGCATCTTCTCTTCATTTATTTATTTGTGATATTTATTGCTTCATGTGTATATCTATCTATTTATATTTATTTATTTATAGGAGTGACTCTCCCCTCCGCCTATGCCTCATTTGTGTTTGTCCTGTGTCATGTATGTTATTTATGTATTTTAGATGGTTTTTAAATGTTATTTCTGTCATTAGTTAATTGATTGATTGTTTAAAATAAAGATGTAATTTGTTGTTAAAGTGTTATTAATTAATAGTCAAAATCCTGGGTTTTGGTTCTTTCCTGTCTGAAACCCCCCAGATCGCCGATGCCAACTCACCTCTTCCAGGTCCTACGACACATGTGCGGCCACTCGTCTAATCAGAGTGCTCAGAGCCGCTGTCTAAGCCTTCGTCTAAGGCCAGCAGCTCCGAGCGCTGGGGGCCTCTTCCTCTGCTTCCCTCCAACAGGTGTGGTCTCGCCGCCCATTCACAAATGCCTGGCGTGATCATGCATCCTACTAGAGGGATAGCGGGTTGCTGCCGCGGCTCAAGCATGCGCCGTTGGATCGGGAAACAAGGTAAGTGTATGGGGCAACCTGGGGTATTTTTCGGATGTCCCGGGGGAAGGAAATTGATTGGCCCGGGAATCTTATAGATTAGATAGAGAATAATATAGATAAAACCTGGGATAGTCGAAATCTAATGTTTTGTTATGCTTTTTTAAGTAAACCGGTGACTTGAAGCAGGTAAGAGAACTACTATCCTAGGTCATGGCTTGGCACTTACAAACAGGTGAAGGAATTTGAGCAGCCGCTTGTGTGTCAAGATGTGCAGAATGTTTCCCGATACCGGATCCATTACTGGCAGCCGATGGATCTTGTTCTTGATCAGCGAGTAGACTGCATGGAACAGGCTACAACAGAGAACAAAGTCACAAAGAGATCACCAATCACATTATGGAGAAATATGGAGATTAATCCTAAACACGAAATCTAGATCACTCAGATTTATCCCCCTAATTAATTAATATGTATAAATACTAGGTGTGAGCAACTATAATATATATATATATATATATATATATTATAATATTCGATCTCTCCTGGCTGCTTATTGAAATTGCATAGCTCACTCCTCCTGTACCCGTTTCATGGGGTGATGGGGTGCTTGGTTTTAAAGTCCCCTCTATTGATAAGATTTACATCTAAGCAGGAATGGAGACAGGAGGTCTATTGCTGGACACACAACCTGCTGTGAGCCTGCTCTGGCCGACCTCAAGGTTATGTAGAATCTTGAAAATTCCATGCATATTACACATACACTGACCCAATTTTTGGAACCTGGAGATCATAATGCATGCATGCCTGGGTTTCCCGTCCTCCCTGGACACTCAGGGTCTGAGACCTGGAGAACTCGGGTTAGGAGCAATAATTAGGGCTGTGGAGTTGGAGTCATGGAGTCGAAGCTAATTTTGGATGGAGTCGGGAAAAAGGGTACTGAATCCAGCATTAAAAATCAGCGGCTCTGAGTGCGCTGATTGGACGAGCGGCTGCGCATCTGCCATGGGGCCGGGAAGAGGTAAGTTGCGCTCAGAGATCTGGGGGGTTTAACACAGTGGGGCCCCCCCGATCAGGGGAAAAGACCAAAACCCAGGATAGTCAAAATCCTGGGTTTTAGTCCACTTTAAAGGCCCCTCCACTGATAAGATTTGCACCCAAGCAGGAATGGAGACAGATCTATGGCCCGGAAACACAACCTGCTGTGAGACTTTTCTGGCCACATCACTTCAAACAGGACAGTCAGACATTTGGGCGCCTCCATGTTATTTAGAATCTTGCAAATTCCATGCATATTACACATACAGTGACCCAATTTTTGGAATATGGAGATCATAACGCATGTGTGCATGGGTCTCCTGTCCTCCCTGGACACGGGCAGGCTGATTCATTACTAGCGCCAGCTATTGGCAGATGATCGTCTGTACAGAGGCAATAAGAGTTAGAGATTTAGACTATCCTGGGTTTTGTTCCTTTCCCCCGGGGCACCCCGTTTGGGGCATGGCTGCATCCCCCTCTTCCCTCTAACAGGGAGCGTGCCCGCGCCGGCCATGCACAAATGCAGAGATGCGGACGTGGGAAACAGGGCAAGTGTATAGGGCGCCCTGGGGCTTTTCACACAGCGGGCATCCCGATTTTGAATGCCCCGGGGGGAGGGGCATCAATCGGCGTAAGTTTTGGTCCACTAATATTATTTAAAGTAAGTAGTGATCTTTTTTAATTTTAAAAATTGAAAAAAATAATAATTGCTACTAATTCAAGTTTTATGAACAATTATGATATTATCTGATTATTTCAAAAAGAACAGGGTAAAATAAACTTTATTACAGAGGTATTAGAGTCAGGTCATAACAGATTTTAGGCATAAATATTAAAATACATATAACATTATTACATTTTGACAAATCAGTATGGCAAACAAATATTCTCCAGTATGGTAGGCAGGAGAAAAGAGGGACAGTCAGCTGAACCTTTGGAGCTGCAGAAGTCATGCCAGAGAGCTTTCATTTCTCTCTTAAATAGGGCACGTGCAAGAGGTCCCGAATCAACGTGCAAGATTGTCTTGCATATGTTCCATGAATCGTGCAAGAATGGGATAGTGCTTGTGTGCAAGCACATTTTCACACGGAGCTGAGTTTTTTATGACCTGATTCGGCCCTATAGTGGGGGGTGGCATGCCAGATGATTCGGCCCCGGATCTTGTCAGTATCGGTGAAACAAGTGAATCTAGTTTTTGATCCGGATTTAGAGCCCATCACTAATACAGATACATATTGGAACAGGGGTACATCAGGAGAAAGGTCCCTACCCGTGTGAGCTCACAATCTAAAACTTTAGTCCTTAAAGTTAAAGTCCAGTTATGGGGTATTCCCCCCCACCCGCCCCACCCGCCACTCTCTCCTGGCACTGAGATAGGAAGGAAGGTTACAAAGAAAAAAAACCTTCCTTTCTCCAGGATCCATGCTGCCTTCACACAGAGCGGCATTTCCCGGATCTGTGTGTACTCCTGTCTGCCCATTCACTTGAATGGGTGGGCGGGAGCATGCATGACGCTGGGGAATGCCACTTTGTGTTTTCTCCCAAATGGGGTGCCCCAGACCTGGAGTGCCAGGAGAATGGCACTAGACTGTTGGTAAGGGTAAGGTGGGGTTTTTTTGTAGTCCCCTATGTCCCCTATGATTTGGGATGGGGGCTGGTAATCCCATGACTGGACCTCCTCTTTAAAAAGGAACACGCAGAAGGAATAGAGGGACTTACCTGTCTGAAGGGGAAATGTAGATCAGCGGCTTGAAGGAGCTCTGCAGGTAAACCTCTGCAAGAGAAACAGAGAGCTGAGGCTGTCTGTCCAGCAGCACACATTGTCACAGACATAGTCATGGGGGTAGCTGCTGGGATTTACCTCTCCACGTTTCAATCTTATGCTCCTCCAGTTCATAGATCTGAACCTGAAGACAAGTAAACATTGATAAGAGAACATAGAGATGGGGGTATAACAGTCACATGACACTAATTCCTCCCCTGCTAACTTAATATACTTACATGAGGTCGACCTATGCTCTGCCGAGGGGAAGCATGTCCCTACCAAGCACGGGACTCTGGGATTTATTAACAGTGGTTCCAGTGGTGAACATTAATCAGTATAAAGGAAGAAGAGGCTTCATTTAAAGTGGACCTCCACCCTCACCCCATTCCAATTTTATTCATGCAGCTTAAATATTCCCCCAACTATAACGATGTTATATACATGGCGTGGCTCGGCCTTGGCTTCTTTGCTGTGTGCTGAACCCGTCTGGTGAGGGAAGCAGGGGATGCCATGATGTGCCGTAGAGTTAGCTCTATGCTTCGTGGCTCCCTGCTACCCTTGTTCCCCGCTAACACCCGCAGACATGTAAGCCGCACAGCAAGGAAGACATGGCTGAGCCAGGAGGAATACAGCTTGGTGGGTTATTGGAGCTGCTAGGGTAGGGTGGGTGAGTGGAGTTGGGTAGGGTGGGTGAGTGGAGTTGGGAGGATGGGGTGGGATGGGCAAGTGGAGCTTGAGTGGAGCTGAGTGAGTAGGGTTGTCTAAATGGAGCTGGGGGGGTGAGTGGAACTGAAACAGTAGGGTTGGTGTTTGGAATTAGAACAGTAGGGTGAGTGAATGGAACTGGGAAGGTGGGGTGGGTGAATGGAACTGGGAGGGGGGTGGTGGGTGAGTGGAACCGGGAGGGTGGTGGTGGGTGAGTGGAACCGGGAGGGTGGTGGTGGGTGAGTGGAACCGGGAGGGTGGTGGTGGGTGAGTGGATCCGGGAGGGTGGTGGTGGGTGAGTGGATCCGGGAGGGTGGTGGTGGGTGAGTGGATCCGGGAGGGTGGTGGTGGGTGAGTGTAACTGGGAGGGTGGTGGTGGGTGAGTTGATTTGGGAGGGTGGTGGTGGGTGAGTGGATCCGGGAGGGTGGTGGTGGGTGAGTGGATCCGGGAGGGTGGGGTGAGTGAGTGGATCCGGGAGGGTGGTGGTGGGTGAGTGGAACCGGGAGGGTGGTGGTGGGTGAGTGGAACCGGCAGGGTGGTGGTGGGTGAGTATTCGGGAGGGTAGGGTGAGTGAGTGGAACCGGCAGGGTGGTGGTGGGTGAGTATTCGGGAGGGTAGGGTGAGTGAGTGGATCCGGGAGGGTGGTCGTGGGTGAGTGGATCCGGGAGGGCGGTGGTGGGTGAGTGGATCCGGGAGGGTGGTGGTGGGTTAGTGGAACTGGGAGGGTGGTGGTGGGTGAGTTGAACCGGGAGGGTGGGGTGGGTGAGGGGAACCGGGAGGGTGGGGTGGGTGAGTGGAACCGGGAGGGTGGGGTGGGTGAGTGGAACCGGGAGGGTGGTGGTGGGTGAGTGGATCCGGGAGGGTGGTGGTGGGTGAGTGTAACTGGGAGGGTGGTGGTGGGTGAGTTGATTTGGGAGGGTGGTGGTGGGTGAGTGGAGCTGCTAGGGTAGGGTGGGTGAGTGGAGTTGGGTAGGGTGGGTGAGTGGAGTTGGGAGGATGGGGTGGGATGGGCAAGTGGAGCTTGAGTGGAGCTGAGTGAGTAGGGTTGTCTAAATGGAGCTGGGGGGGTGAGTGGAACTGAAACAGTAGGGTTGGTGTTTGGAATTAGAACAGTAGGGTTGGTGTTTGGAATTAGAACAGTAGGGTGAGTGAATGGAACTGGGAAGGTGGGGTGGGTGAATGGAACTGGGAGGGGGGTGGTGGGTGAGTGGAACCGGGAGGGTGGTGGTGGGTGAGTGGAACCGGGAGGGTGGTGGTGGGTGAGTGGAACCGGGAGGGTGGTGGTGGGTGAGTGGATCCGGGAGGGTGGTGGTGGGTGAGTGGATCCGGGAGGGTGGTGGTGGGTGAGTTGATTTGGGAGGGTGGTGGTGGGTGAGTGGATCCGGGAGGGTGGTGGTGGGTGAGTGGATCCGGGAGGGTGGGGTGAGTGAGTGGATCCGGGAGGGTGGTGGTGGGTGAGTGGAACCGGGAGGGTGGTGGTGGGTGAGTGGAACCGGCAGGGTGGTGGTGGGTGAGTATTCGGGAGGGTAGGGTGAGTGAGTGGAACCGGCAGGGTGGTGGTGGGTGAGTATTCGGGAGGGTAGGGTGAGTGAGTGGATCCGGGAGGGTGGTCGTGGGTGAGTGGATCCGGGAGGGCGGTGGTGGGTGAGTGGATCCGGGAGGGTGGTGGTGGGTTAGTGGAACTGGGAGGGTGGTGGTGGGTGAGTTGAACCGGGAGGGTGGGGTGGGTGAGTGGAACCGGGAGGGTGGGGTGGGTGAGTGGAACCGGGAGGGTGGGGTGGGTGAGTGGAACCGGGAGGGTGGGGTGGGGTGGGTAAGTGGATCCGGGAGGGTGGGGTGGGGTGGGTAAGTGGAACCGGGAGGGTGGTGATGGGTGAGTGGAACCGGGAGGGTGGTGGTGGGTTGAGTGGAACCGGGAGGGTGGGTGAGTGGATTTGGGAGGGTGGGGTGAGTGGATTTGGGAGGGTGGGGTGGGTGAGTGGATTTGGGAGGGTGGGGTGAGTGAGTGGATCCAGGAGGTTGGAATGGGTGAATGGAGCCGGGAGGGTGGTGGTGGGTGAGTGGATCCGGGAGGGTGGGGTGGGAGAGTGGATCCTGGAGGGTGGGTGAGTGGATCCTGGAGGGTGGGGTGGGTGAGTGGATCCAGGAGGGTGGGGTGGTTGAGTGGAGCCGGGAGGGTGGTGGTGAGTGAGTGGATCCGGGAGGGTGGGGTGGGTGAGTGGATCCGGGAGGGTGGGGTGGGTGAGTGGATCCGGGAGGGTGGGGTGGGTGAGTGGATCCGGGAGGGTGGGGTGGGTGAGTGGATCCGGGAGGGTGGGGTGGGTGAGTGGATCCGGGAGGGTGGGGTGGGTGAGTGGATCCGGGAGGGTGGGGTGGGTGAGTGGATCCGGGAGGGTGGGGTGGGTGAGTAGATCCGGGAGGGTGGGGTGGGTGAGTAGATCCGGGAGGGTGGGGTGGGTGAGTAGATCCGGGAGGGTGGGGTGGGTGAGTAGATCCGGGAGGGTGGGGTGGGTGACTGGATCCGGGACGGTGGGGTGGGTGAGTGGAACCGGGACGGTGGGGTGGGTGAGTGGATCCAGGAGGGTGAGTGGATCCAGGAGGGTGAGTGGTTCTGGGAGGGTGGGGTGGGTGAGTGGAGCCGGGAGGGTGGTGGTGGGTGAGTGGATCTGGGAGGGTGGGGTGGGTGAGTGGATCTGGGAGGGTGGGGTGGGTGAGTGGATCTGGGAGGGTGGGGTGGGTGAGTGGATCTGGGAGGGTGGGGTGGGTGAGTGGATCCGGGAGGGTGGGGTGGGTGAGTGGATCCGGGAGGGTGGGGTGGGTGAGTGGATCTGGGACGGTGGGGTGGGTGAGTGGATCCAGGAGGGTGAGTGGTTCTGGGAGGGTGGGGTGGGTTGAGTGGATCCAGGAGGGTGAGTGGTTCTGGGAGGGTGGGGTGGGTTGAGTGGATTTGGGAGGGTGGGGTGGGTTGAGTGGATTTGGGAGGGTGGGGTGGGTTTAGTGGATTTGGGAGGGTGGGGTGGGTTTAGTGGATTTGGGAGGGTGGGTGAGTGGATTTGGGAGGGTGGGGTGAGTGGATTTGGGAGGGTGGGGTGGGTGAGTGGATTTGGGAGGGTGGGGTGAGTGAGTGGATCCAGGAGGTTGGAATGGGTGAATGGAGCCGGGAGGGTGGTGGTGGGTGAGTGGATCCGGGAGGGTGGGGTGGGAGAGTGGATCCTGGAGGGTGGGTGAGTGGATCCTGGAGGGTGGGGTGGGTGAGTGGATCCAGGAGGGTGGGGTGGTTGAGTGGAGCCGGGAGGGTGGTGGTGAGTGAGTGGATCCGGGAGGGTGGGGTGGGTGAGTGGATCCGGGAGGGTGGGGTGGGTGAGTGGATCCGGGAGGGTGGGGTGGGTGAGTGGATCCGGGAGGGTGGGGTGGGTGAGTGGATCCGGGAGGGTGGGGTGGGTGAGTGGATCCGGGAGGGTGGGGTGGGTGAGTGGATCCGGGAGGGTGGGGTGGGTGAGTAGATCCGGGAGGGTGGGGTGGGTGAGTAGATCCGGGAGGGTGGGGTGGGTGAGTAGATCCGGGAGGGTGGGGTGGGTGAGTGGATCCGGGACGGTGGGGTGGGTGAGTGGATCCGGGACGGTGGGGTGGGTGAGTGGAACCGGGACGGTGGGGTGGGTGAGTGGATCCAGGAGGGTGAGTGGATCCAGGAGGGTGAGTGGTTCTGGGAGGGTGGGGTGGGTGAGTGGAGCCGGGAGGGTGGTGGTGGGTGAGTGGATCTGGGAGGGTGGGGTGGGTGAGTGGATCTGGGAGGGTGGGGTGGGTGAGTGGATCTGGGAGGGTGGGGTGGGTGAGTGGATCTGGGAGGGTGGGGTGGGTGAGTGGATCTGGGAGGGTGGGGTGGGTGAGTGGATCCGGGAGGGTGGGGTGGGTGAGTGGATCCGGGAGGGTGGGGTGGGTGAGTGGATCTGGGACGGTGGGGTGGGTGAGTGGATCCAGGAGGGTGAGTGGTTCTGGGAGGGTGGGGTGGGTTGAGTGGATCCAGGAGGGTGAGTGGTTCTGGGAGGGTGGGGTGGGTTGAGTGGATTTGGGAGGGTGGGGTGGGTTGAGTGGATTTGGGAGGGTGGGGTGGGTTGAGTGGATTTGGGAGGGTGGGGTGGGTGAGTGGATTTGGGAGGGTGGGGTGGGTGAGTGGATTTGGGAGGGTGGGGTGGTTGAGTGTATCCGCGAGGGTGGGTAAGTGGAACTGAAAGGGTGTGGTGGATGAGTGGAGCCAGGCAGGTGGGAGGGTGTGGTGGTAGGACTGGGGGGGTGGGTGACTGGAGCCAGGTTGGTGGGGTTAGGGCCAGGGGGGCAGAGAGTTGTGAAATAGAGGAATGAAATGGAAAGGGGGGTGTGGAGGTGGCACTGGGAGGGTGACGGAATGGGTAAGTGGAGCTGGGAGAGGGGTGGATGAGTGAGTGTCACTAGTAGGGGGTGGAGGCCCTGAGCAGATCAAACAAAAGTTGCTGTGGGCCCCCCTTCATGGTGGGGCCCCATACAGGAATCCTGGCTGTACTGCCCTGATTGGGGCCCCGGGGTCCCATTCCTCTGTTGCACCTGCTGGTCTCCCCTGATGCCGCCTATGAATAGAGATGCTTCACCTTTATCTTCTCAGACATCTGAAGCTGTTGCTGTTAGTTTCTCCTTAATCTGAAGAAAGGACACAAAGCCCGTTCTGTGAATTCCGCCACCGCGGATAGGGGCGCGCACAGCAGTGCACCAACCCCCCGACCCTATCGTCTATTTCTGACTAACTCCTTCTCCTATTAAATTACCATGAAAAAGCAAAGTGACCGGCACCCTGATGATTTATTATTCCCTCCTGCCAAACCCCGAATGTACTCTGAGCGTGTGTCCAGCTGCTTTTATCTCCAATGAACGGTGTGCAAATAGCGCCACCACTATGTAGCGTCACCACTATGCAGCTCAACCACTATGTAGCGCCACCACTATGCAGCGCCACCACTATGCAGCGCCACCACTATGCAACACCACCACTATGTAGCGCCACTACTTTACAGCGCCACCACTATGCAGAGCCACCACTACGCAGAGCCACCACTATGTAGCGCCACCACTATGCAGCAACACCACTATGCAGCACCATCACTGTGCAGCGTGACCACTATGCTGAGCCATCACTATGTAGCACCACCACTATCCAGCACCGCCACTATGCAGAACCATCACTATGCAGCACTACCATTATGCAGCACCATCACTATGCAGCACCATCACTATACAACACCATCATTATGCAGCATCACCATTATGCAGCACCATCACTATGCAGCACTACCATTATGCAGCACCATCACTATGCAGCACCATCACTATACAACACCATCATTATGCAGCATCACCACTATGCAGCATCGTCATTATGCACTATGCAGCACTACCACCACTATGCAGCACTACCACCACTATGCAGCAACATCACTATGCAGCACTACCACTATGCAGCATCACCACTATGCAGCACTACCACCACTATGCAGCACCATCACTATGCAGCACTACCACTATGCAGTATCACCACTATGCAGCACTACCACCACTATGCAGCACCATCACTATGCAGCACTACCACTATGCAGTATCACCACTATGCAGCCCTACCACCACTATGCAGCACTACCACCACTATGCAGCATCATCACTATGCAGCACCACCACTATGCAGCATCACCACTATGCAGCCCTACCACCACTATGCAGCGCCACCACTATGCAGCACTACCACCACTATGCAGCGCCACCACTATGCAGCACTACCACCACTATGCAGCAACACCACCACAATGCCGCACCACCACTATGCGGCACTGCCACTATGTAGCACTACCACTATGCGGCACTACCACTATACAGAGCCACCACTATGTAGCACTACCACTATGCGGCACTACCACAAACTTCAGCCAAAAGCCTGAGCTCGGAAAAGCTGGTTGATGGGCTGCTGGGTATCCCAATAACCCAGCTTACCTATGCAAAGCAGGAAGCAGCTGTAACTAACCTGAGCCCCCAATCCGGGCACAGAGATCAGATTGTTGGCTCAGGTAAGTTACAGCTGCCTCCTACTGCCCACCACCACCCCCCACCCATTCCCATGATCACACTTTATTTTTTACAGTCCCCAATTCAACTCATCCAACTGGGGCAGAGAGGACCCCAGAGACAGAATCGGCCCTCAAAGTTTGGTTCCCCATTAGTTTCAATGGGTACCGGGTTCAGGTCTCCGGAACAAACTTTTATTTCAAGTTCATCTGAACCCGAACCTTTGACCAATGACCACCGTTTTTTAGCATTGAGAACTGGACCTATCACCACTCCTCTTTCCTCAAACTGAGCGGGACACACCGATGCTTGTGTGTGCAGAGGACGATAGCTGCTCATTGTTTTGCTTGTCTGTTTTTCTCCTGCTACTTTGTTTTAGACCACTAAAAAAAAAGGTGGTCATGAATAAAAATCCAGGGTCAAGCTACAGAAAAGGGCTGCAGCAGATTTCAGCTGCTCGCCCAGATATAATGTGGCAGTAGACAGTGCACAAACGCTGATTCATTTTTACAAATCCTTTAGATAGGAATGGGGAAACTGCCCAGTTTGCCCTCCCTTGTTTCACTTACCAGCGGAGCCTTGTAGTATCTGTGCAGGATGTTGATGAAGTCGGTGATGGTCAGCATGCCTACAGGGGACACAACACAAAGTCACTCATCTGCAGTGGTGGACTGGGGTCCTAAAACCAGCCCAGAATTTTACTGACCCATCCAGCCTCAGACCAGCACATGCTCCCTGACCAGCCAATGATTGCGATTGAAGGCCGAGGCTATAGCATTGCACGGACAGTTCATGGGCAGGGGTTAAATTGATGATACTCATGCTTTAGTATTGTAGGGTCAGATTATGTGGCAAGGGCGAGTATAGCCCCCCAGAGCTATGATGCTGGAGCTATAGAAACATAGAAGGGTGACGGCAGAAGGAGACCACATACGCTCCATCTAGTCTGCCCTTATGTATATACTGTATGTTCTCTGTAACTTATGTGTATACTGCATGTTCTCTGTATCTTATGTGTATACTGTATGTTCTCTGTATCTTATGTGTATACTGTATGTTCTCTGTATCTTGTGTATATACTGTATGTTCTCTGTATCTTATGTGTATACTGTATGTTCTCTGTATCTTATGTATATACTGTATGTTCTCTGTATCTTATGTATATACTGTATGTTCTCTGTATCTTATGTGTATACTGTATGTTCTCTGTATCTTATGTATATACTGTATGTCCTCTGTATCTTATGTGTATACTGTATGTTCTCTGTATCTTATGTGTATATACTGTATGTTCTCTGTATCTTATGTGTATACAGTATGTTCTCTGTATCTTATGTGTATACTGTATGTTCTCTGTATGTTATTTTTATACTGTACGTTCCCTTTATCTTATGTGTATACTGTATGTTCTCTTTATCTTATGTGTATACAGTATGTTCTCTGTATCTTATGTGTATACTGTATGTTCTCTGTATATTATGTGTATATACTGTATGTACTCTGTATGTTATGTGTATACTGTATGTTCTCTTTATCTTAGGATAGATGGAGGCTTATCCCAGGCATGTTTAAATTCACTGACTGTCGATTTTTAACCACCTCTGCTGGAAGTTTGTTCCAAGCATCTACTACTCTTTCTGTAACATAATATTTTCTAACTCCAATGTAGCGTGGCGAGGAATTCTCCCGGGTCTCCCTATGTCCAGTCCGCCCCACCGACAGGTCCTCTTTATCAGATACAGAACATGGCAACTGCCAGCGATGATATTTGTCTTAATAGATGTTGTATATTTATAGAAACATAGTATGTACTCTTTATCTTAGGATAGATGTGTGCTTATCCCAGGCATGCTTAAATTCAGTGACTGTTGATTTTTCAACTACCTCTGCTGGAAGTTTGTTCCAAGCATCTACTACTCTTTCTGTAACATAATATTTTCTAACATTGCTCCTGATCTTCCCCCCGACTAGCTTCAGGTTGTGCCCCCTTGTTCTATCATTGAGCTTCTTCTTAAAAACACTTCCCTCCTGAACCTTATTCAATCCTTTCACATATATAAAGGTCTCCATCATGTCCCCTCTCTCCCCTCTTTCCTCCAGACTGTACAAATTAAGTTCTTTAAGTCTCTCCTGATAAGTTTTAAGTTAAAGTCCTTCCACCATTTTTGTTGCCGGCCTTTGGACCCGTTCTATTTGAATAATGTCTTTTTGCAGGTAAGGTCTCCAGAACTGCCCACAGTATTCTAGCTGTGGCCTCACCAGGGCTCTATACAGCGGCATCACAACCTCCCTCTTCCTACTGGTGATGCCTCGAGCTATGCAGCCGAGCATCCTGCTTGCTTTTTCCACTGCCTGGCGACACTGTCCACTCATCTTGCAGTAATCAGTAATCAGTATCACTAAATTTCTTCCCTCCGAGGTCCTGGATAACACAGCGCTGCCCATACGGTGCTCAGAGCAGGGATTCCTTCTACCCAAGTGCAGGGTTTTACATTTAGACACATTAAACTCTTGTTTCCACAGTTTTGACCATCTATCCAGTAAAGCTAAATCATTTTCCATGTTGCAGACACCTCCAGGAATATCCACTCTATTACTAACCTTTGTATCATCAGCAAACAGACAAACTTTTCCTACCAAGCCTTCTCCTATAAAATATATTATAAATTATAAATATAAATATATTAAAAAGAATGGGGCCCAGGACAGAGCCTTGCGGCACACCACTTGTAACTCGCCTTTGTTCAGATTACACACCATTTACAACAACGCTCTGATACCGATCCCTCAGCCAACTGGAAATCCACTGAACTATCCAGGGATTGAGTCCTACCTTCAATAACTTATCTATGATCTTTATGTGGTACAGTGTCAAAGGCTTTGCTAAAATCCAGATAGGCGATATCTACAGCACCACCTTCATCTAACACTTTAGTGACATTGTCAAAGAAATCAATAAGATTGGTCTGAGATGATCTGCCCTCAGTAAAGCCGGGCTGTTTTGGGTCCAATAGGTCATTAATTTTTAGATGGGAAATTATCTGTTTTTTTATAAATAGGTGGCACACCTCAAATTAGTCTACCCAGTCAAAATAAGCTCATTTACAGTCTTTGGGTGCTGCTCTAAGTGGTGCTTCCCCCACACCATACACAACCAATTTTATGAAAGTTAGGCGCACACCAATATATGCATATAAAAAATATTTACTTAGAAAAAATTCATCATGATATACAGGTATATACAGATACAGGCAGTGGTGATGTTTCACATCAAGTAACAGGTATTGAAAGTGCATTCCAAAGTTATGTACAAGTAATAGCAAGGATATCTCTATAGTGAAATTCACTTTGCTCTGTGCCAAAAACTGGTAAATAGAGAATTAAAGCATAAAGCATTATATGTTCTGCAACATTATTATAATACATCCAAAAGCAAATGCATAGATATTTTGCAGTGCACAGAGGAAAGCATACAGCATATAACTTTTACATAAACAAATACAGCAGAGAACCATTCAGCTCAGTGGAGCACTCTGCCCCTGGCATTAATAATATATATCTCTTATTTCATTAAGTAGCAGCTCCATGCTACAGACTCCACAGTAAGAAACAATAACGTCTCATATGCGCATTTCCATAAACAGCTTTACAGCAGACATAATGCATAACTTATGATAACGAAAGCAATACACTCAACGGGGAGGCTGATTCATTAAAGCGGACCTTCACTCTGAATAAGAGTCTATCTTATATGCTTCCCCCACACTGTACATACAGATTGCTCACATTAAAAATCATCCTACCTGCATGTACTGCATGTTATGAGCCTTTAAACATCCAAGATGGCGGCTTATGGAAGCCGCCATTTTATCAGGCAGCCTGCAAACAGGAAGTGCCTGCAAACAGGAAGTGACTTTGCTGCTCTGCATTCTAGGACTGCTGACCTTTCCCTGACCCCAGCTCTGCTCTGTCTGAGCAAAGCACAGCTATAACCTGCCCCCCTGTACCTTATCCCACTCTCCTCTCCTCAGTAAGTGTGATGCTTCTGAGTCAAGATGGTGGCGCCCGTATCCTAAATTCCTGAACAGAGTTGCAGCCCAGTGGGGGAAAGAATAATAAGTTAGTGACTAAAAATGTAAAATTTATTAATTTTAAGAGTTTGGGCTTTTCATTAAATCATGGTGAAGGTCCGGTTTAATAGCGACAGATAGCGACAGATAGCGACCGTTGAGCGACTGTAGCGGTATTTTGACAGCGACCGCTAGTAGTCGCTGTGCTTGGCCATTGTTCGGTGGATGATAGCGACTCAGTCGGTGTGCCGTAATGTTGAATACAAGATGCTGAGTCGCTATTTGACAGGTTCGCTGTTGTATGGGAGCGCATGATAGCGACTGGACATAGCGACCGGCACCCACCATATTCATGAAAAAATCAGCCTTAAAAATTCCTAGCGCTGTGAAATGCATGTTTAAATCCCAGCGCGCAGTATGCGATGTGTAGTTTTTTAACCCCCTAACCACCCAAAAAAAAATGGAATGATTTTGAAATAATATTCAAACCTGAATAGTTTAAAATCAGACCTGTAATATCAATTCTGCAAAAAAAAAAATTTTTTTTTTAAATCCCCAAAAAATACATTTTCAAAGGAAGAAGTGTTCACGGATTTTTTTTTTGGAAATGTAAAAAAAAAAATATATAATAAAAAATAATTATTAATTAAAATACATTCTGCCATTGAAACGCATTGGAGAGCGCCAGGTAGCGAGAGGTCATACCTGTCGCTGTTCAAGGATGTTCGCTGGCGCTGTGGGATGAGGCTGGGATAATGATGAATGAGTTGCTAGGTGGCGCTATCTCAGTCGCTAAGCCGTATCGGCTTGATAAATGTGTGATTGTGGAGGGGAGCCGGCGTTCTAGTTGCGGTACCTGGCTTTACTGGCCGGCTCCCCAGTCGCTATTTGTCGCTATCTGTCGCTATTCCTTGATAAATAAGGCCCATAGTTTAAGCAGTTTGTCAGTTACCCAGTGTGAGTATTAGATAGGTCAGGGTGGGGCCGGTCCTCCCACGTTTCGGGGATCTAGTCCCCTTTCTCAAGGAAACCGCCCTCTTAATAGATGTTGGCCATGGCCATAGTAAAACAATCTATTTGCATGGCGAGAGTAATATATGACACGCCAGCGGTGGCGGTATTCCGGTAGCGGGTGGGGGGATACCATCATGGTGGTGCTGACGTGTCAGGGTGATGATGATGGCTTCTGGACATAGCGGGTCTCTTCACTTTGGTATGTGTCACCGGAGGCCGCGACGCAAAGGTCATATTAACACTTTAAATGCCACTCAACTGAAATGATAGCCGTGGCCGGCTGTGCATTGGAACAAGTAGCAGCAGACATCTTAAAGGAGAACTCTATGTTAAAACTGGGCAGAACAGCTGATTTAGTAACCCTTCCACTCTCCCATGGCCATCACATGCTCTGGAGGTTAGTGATGTGACTGCTAGAAATCAATTGGGCTCTAGCAAAATAGTTCTCAGAGCAGGAAGGAAAAAAATTCTGCCCCCTCCACACCGTCCTATGGCGCTGCCACTTTCAAGGGTCAAATGTCACTCTGTTACACTATTGTGTCAGGCTACGTTTGGCACTGTCCTAAACTGTTTTCTATTTTTACATTGAAGAAGAAATGACCGAGATATCAAGGTTTACAGTTTTACCTCGTGATTTACCCTCTAAAAAAAGTGGGCGTGGCCCTTGGAGCTGTGATGCTGCATAATAATCAGCATAATAGGCGGGGTCTGTAAGATTCCCAGAACTTGCATAAGACACCCTGGCTGTGCAATGTGAATCAAGAGGAGGAGGAGGCAGAGGGAGTGGCTGGAGGACGGTGGGAGGGACCAGCAATCCTGTCCCACTCTGCTGAGCTGATTGGGGGACAGGATGAAAAAGAGAATGTCATTGGCTGAACCTGTAAACCCAGATATCTTGGCCATTTCTTTTTCAGTTTAGGACAGCGCCAAATGTAGCCCAATGCAATGGTGTAAAAATGTCCTATGTCTGCAGTATCACTTTTTGCACTTTCCCAGGTTTGTTCCATACCCCTGTGTATCCTGAATTGGGATGCCCCATTGTGGGAAACCCCCCAGATCAGCACATTCCACTCACTTCTTCCTGGTCCAATCAGAGTCACCAATTTAAATTGGACCAAAACCCAGGATTTTGACTATCCTGGGATTTGGTCCACTCCCCCGGGGGAACCCCAATCGGGGGTGTCCCGCTATGTGAAACCCCTCAGAGATTGCGCATTAACTCACCTCATCCCCGTCCTACTTCACATGCGTGCTCGCTCGTCCAATCATCGGAGCCACTGAGCTATGGACGTCTAACCCGACGTCTTAGCTCAGCGGCCCTGAGTGTGCTGGTGGCCGCATACCCTCTAACATTTGTAAATGGCCCTGCTAGAGGGACAGCAGGGATGTGGCCGCGGCCCGCGCATGCTTCGTTGGACCGGGATTAGGTTTCACAAAGCAGGGAATCCCGATTTTGGATGCCCCGTGGGCAAGGAATGGATCCAGCTGGGTTTTGGTCCACTTTAACTGACCTAATTCATCAAGCATTTCTGATTAAAGTGAATGGGGAGAGAGAGTGGCCGCACCACTTGCTGCCCTGCCCCTATCTGAATGCCTGGGATGGGAGCGTGGGCACAGCCCAAGGATGCAGGGTACACCCCCTATTTCCAACAAACAGAGCTGCCTCAACGAATTACGACAGTTAAACGGGCGTCCCTAAATGCATGTGCCGTGGGACCAGGAAAAGGTGATTGATTACCTGCGCCCTGGGAGGTTTTACACAGTGGGGCATCCCAATTCAAGATGCCCCAGGGGTAAGTCAGCGGCCGGCCCTGGCTGTGCGTTGTTTCGCTTTAAGGACATGGAATATGAAATACAAACAAGTACATCTTCTAAAGTTAGTCTAAAAGGATCGTATTCCATTTTCCGCTTGCTCACCAGGGGAAAATGTGCCAAGAAACAACCAAGAGGGTGATCAGCATTGGGCTGGAGTAGGCCGGGGGCCACCAGATTCCCTAGAAGCGGGATACCAGATACCCTAGGTAGCAAGTGAGAAGCCATCAGCATACCTATCAACTTTTCAGGGTGGGAAACATGTTCAGGGAGGGACATTTGTTAAATTAAGCCACGCCCCCTCATTGAGGGATGGATAGGAGATAGGGTGTAACAGTTACAACAATAGAAACACTTTGAATAGGCAAATGAATCATTTATTGCTGCAGATCTGCATGTTACACCTCAAAGAGGGGCCGCCCCCAGTGCCATCATGGCTAGGAATCCCTGAGTGACCGTGCCCTACACTGCTCTGATGGCAGCCTTGTGACTGTGGCAAACATCCTATATATGCTTTGCTGTTTATTGGGGTGGAGGTACAGGAAAGGTGAGTGCATACCCCCCAACTGTCCTGATTTTCCCAGAACTGTCCCAATTCCTCATATTTGGTCCCACGGCGCATGCAGTTGTCCCGCACTGTCGCCATTTTGTCCCGCGCCGTGGCCCGGAGGGTTGCTCCGGCATCTCAGACGCCGCCTGTCGCCGGCCCGAGTGTAAGAGCTCAGCTAAACTGTCTGGGCCGGGGGCAGCGGGCGTCTGGGAGGCAGGTTTTTTTTTTTTTTAACTTCTTTAATTTCATTAGTGGTTCAGTGGATGGGGGCGTGGCTTCAGGAAGGAGCCTATTACTGCAGCTAAGCTGGAGGTGGGCGGAGCTACAAGAAGGAGCCTCAGGGAGATCGCAGAGGAGGGGAAATTGTTGAACTGGCGAGTGTGTGTGTGTGTCTGTGTGTGTGTGTCTGTGTCTGTGTGTGTGTCTGTGTGTGTGTGTCTGTGTCTGTGTGTGTGTGTGTGTGTCTGTGTGTGTGTCTGTGTGTGTGTGTGTGTCTGTGTGTGTCTGTGTGTGTGTGTGTGTCTGTGTGTCTGTGTCTGTGTGTGTGTCTGTGTCTGTGTGTCTGTGTGTGTCTGTGTGTCTGTGTGTGTGTCTGTGTCTGTGTGTGTCTGTGTGTCTGTGTATGTGTGTGTGTGTCTGTGTCTGTGCGTGTGTGTGTATGTCTGTGTGTGTGTGTGTGTGTGTATGTCTGTGTGTGTGTCTGTGTGTGTGTGTGTCTGTGTGTGTGTCTGTGTCTGTGTCTGTGTCTGTGTGTGTGTGTGTGTGTGTGTGTGTGTGTCTGTGTGTGTGTCTGTGTGTGTCTGTGTTTGTGTCTGTGTGTGTGTGTGTCTGTGTGTGTGTGTGTGTGTGTCTGTGTGTATATGTGTGTGTGTCTATGTGTGTGTGTTTGTGTCTGTCTGCGTGTGGGCCTGTTTATGTGTGTATGTGTGTCTGTGTATGTGTCTGTGTCGCCACCCTAACTGGTTGTACTGAGGGATGCCCTTTTTAATTCTTAGGTGGCGTTTCCCTTTAAGGGCATGGCTGGGGGCGTGGCTTCTTGTGTCCCTCTTTACGGCTTTCAAAAGTTGGGAGGTATGGGTGAGTGTTTTGTGCCAGCATAAAATACAGGAATTACTGCATACCTCCCAAGTGTCCCTGATTTGGAGGGACTGTCCCCCTTTTGAGTCCATGTCCCTCTGTCGCTCGTTGTTCTCATTTGTCCCTCTTTGAGGTGTAACATGCAGATCTGCAGCAATAAATGGTTCATTTACCTAGTCAAAGTGTTTCTATTGTTGTAACTGTTACATCCTATCTCCTATCCATCCCTCAATGAGGAGGTGTGGCTTAATTTAACAATTGTCCCTCTTTCCCACCCTGAAAAGTTGGTAGGTATGCTACTGTATGAGGGGTCTATACATGTCAGACTTTTTAGTCCATAGAAATACAAAACAGGCAACAGAAGCCACCGATAAAGAGAATAAAAGTCGTCCTGGCTGCTCTCCAAGGGAAATTTACACTTTTCAGAAGTTGGACCTTCCAGATACTGGTGTATTTTTGCTACAAACATTTGGATTGCATAACTACACACAAGTAAAAACATCTGACTGTCCCTGTCATGATTTAGCTGGGTCATAATAATATGGGAGTGACCACTTCTTTTTTCTCTTGAGGCATCCAGGAACAGAATAGATACACTGAGTGCTCTTAGCTCAGCATGGTCAGCCTAGGAATGCTGGACCTAGCAAGGAGAATGTGTCTGAAGCCTGAGGATTTCTCTACTTTCAAATTGGCACCCACTGCTCACAGCAACCTAAAAGAGTCCTTGCACCCACCACACACAGCAGCCAAAAGGGGTCCCTGCACCCAACATCTACAGCAACCAAAAGGAGTCTCTGCACCCAACATCTACAGCAACCAAAAGGAGTCTCTGCACCCAACATCTACAGCAGCCTAAAGAAGTTGCTGCACCCATCACTCATAGCAGCCAAAAGGGGTCCCTGCCCACACCACCTACAGCAGCTTAAAGGGACCCCTGCACCCACTACTCACAGCAGCCTAAAGGGGTCACTGTACCCACCACCCACAGCAGCCTAAAGGGGTCACTGCACCCACCACCCACAGCAGCCTAAAGGGGTCACTGCACCCACCACCCACAACAGCCTTAAGGGGTCCATGCACCCACCACCCACAGCAGCCTAAAGGGGTCCCTGCACCCACCACCCACAACAGTCTTAAGGGGTCCATGCACCCACCACCCACAGCAGCCTAAAGGGACCCCTGCACCCACCACCCACAGCAGCCTAAAGTAGTCCCTGCCCACACCACCTACAGCAGCTTAAAGGGACCCCGTACCCTCTACCCACAGCAGCCTTAAAGGGTCACTGCACCCACCACCCACAGCAGCCTAAAGGGGTCTCTGCACCCACCACCCACAGCAGCCAAAAGAAGTCTCTGCACCCACCACCCACAGCAGCCTAAAGAAGTCTCTGCACCCACCACCCACAGCAGCCTAAAGGGGTCTCTGCACCCACCACCCACAGCAGCCTAAAGAGGTCTCTGCACCCACCACCCACAGCAGCCTAAAGGGGTCTCTGCACCCACCACCCACAGCAGCCTTAAGGGGTCCATGCACCCACCACCCACAGCAGCCTAAAGAGGTCTCTGCACCCACCACCCACAGAAGCCTTAAGGGGTCCATGCACCCACCACCCACAGCAGCCTAAAGAGGTCTCTGCACCCACCACCCACAGCAGCCTAAAGGGGTCCCTACGCCCACCACCGACAGTAACCAAGAGGGGTCCCTGTCTTGCCCCTATTAGGAGGTGACAGGGCAGAGGAGAAAAAAAGAAAAATCGGTTATTTATTTATTTAACTGTTGCTTTATTTTGTAACTTATGTTATTTTGTGTTGAACCGAAAACCAAACTGCAACACTGATATACTGATGTCTGAGTAACTGCAACAAAGAAGCGAGGCGAAACACGAGACGCGGCGTTGGCCGAAGCTTACCTACGAAACAATGCTGCTTGCTGTCCCAGAGAGGGGCCGCCCGCACCCCGTTGGCCACCAGTGCCAGGAAGGCTTTCTTGATCTGTGTGCAGAAAAACAGCGGCAAGAGATGAACAGACTGACACAGCAACAAACACACAACACTCCTTCCATTCACTCACCAAAACAAAGACTTGGACTTGGCAAAGAGGAAGAGGCTGTTGTGCCAACATAGCTCCCCGGGGGCATCCCGCTCACCCTCCCAACCTGCCTATTACCAAAGACTGAGAGGCTGCACAACCCAACTCCAGCCAAACGCATTACTGTATATCATCATTATTATTGTTTCGGAAGAACAAATGGTGATCAACCAGTCAAGCTTACCAAGGCCCCCCAATTATCTATGCAGATAGGCCGCTCTACAGAATGTATATATATATATATATATATATATACAGATAATTTTAGGATATTTTCAAAAGATCCATATTTTATTATAAGCCAAAAGAAAAGAAAAACATACATTTAAAAACACATAGAGGCCTATTCATTAATAGCGCCAGGTAGCGACAGATGAGCGACTGTAGCGTGATTTTTTCAGCGCCAGCCAGTATTCGCTGTGCTTGGCCGGCATTAGCTTGATGACAGCGACTCAGTCGGTGTGCGGTAATGTTGAATACGGGCTGGGGGGTCGCTGTTTCACAGGTCCAGCGTTGTAATTGAGCGCCTGACAACGAATGGCCAGAGCGAACGGCTAGCTTCATATTCATCAACAAATCACGCTCCGAATGTGCTGTCGCTGTCCATTCCTTGTTTAAACCCCAGAGCGCTGGCGGCGATGTGTATTAACTAGTTTTTAACCCCTAAACAACCATATTTTTTGAATGTAACATTATACATGTTTTTAGAATCATTTTGTAATATGAATACATTAATCTCAGACCTGTTAGATCAATTCTGCACATATTTTTTTTTTTTTTGACTTAAAAATAAATCCTAACATTGTAGAAGTGTTCTCCGATTTTTTGACATTAAAAAAAAAAAAAAAAAAATTAATACCAATTAATTATGAATAATTATAGATTGCTTCATTGAAATGCATTGGACATCGCCAGGGAGCGCTGTTCGGTCCAGGCGGCTTCATGATGAATGCCGCGCTAGCCGTCGCTCTCGCCGGCGCTAGCCTCATTTTGCTTGATAAATGCGTCATTGTGACCGCCGCCGGGCGTACTTGAGTCGGTAGTCGCCGTTAGCTGCCGCTACTTGGCGCTCGTCAGACACTACCTGGCGCTATCGCTTGATGAATAAGGGCCATAGTTAAAACCATATCCGTGGGGTATAGTGGACTGTAAGCTGGACTATCACAAACATATCAATAGAATCAGGTACACTGGAGAAAGATATTCCAAAAAGACTAAAGATAAAAATAAACTACAATACATATACTGACAAATACATCAATGTACTGGTTAATGCCTCGGGAGCTCCCCTTCAGAAAGTGCTCAGGTGCTGTGCAAGGTGCAAAAATCGTGCAAAAGTGCAAAAAGGTTTAAAAGTGAAAAGTTAATAAGTAAGAGAATAAATACACAAACATAACAAAAGAAGGGACCAGAATGTCCCAATAATTAATATACATGCACCAGTAGGTGCTAAAGTGCTGAGTGCTAATAAATGTGACAGAGATGAAGAGAAGGTGATAAACTCCCGGGCATAAATCTCAATACTATTGGAGCAATGATGCTGTTAAAGCAATGGTCCAAGCTGTGAACGCTCTAATAAGCCAAGTTTGTACAGATTACAAGTAGTTCAAAACAATGTACATTACCGTATCATATGGTCCAAGTCATCCCACCCTCACGGTGCCAACACTGACGCGTTGCGTGGCCGAAACTTACGCCACTTCATCAGAGTGTGGCCTGGTACTACCTGCCCCTAGTTATATAGCCCCCTTAATTGCTATTTCCAAATCCTCCAGGAAGAGGAAGCTCCAAAAACCGCCAAAATGTCAGTAAAAGTAAGGGCGGAAGTGAATGAGCTAGGCCATATGAGTGTGTACTTCCGCCAGGACATAAGGGCGCTTTGCTAGTTATAACCACTATAATGAACATGGATGATCTCTGCTGTCTCATAGTGGGGCACCGTATCCCTTAGCAATGTGACAATGGTATATATTATGTGTCCAGAGGCCGCGGTGCTGGGACGCGCTGGGCTGTCAGTTACAGCCAGCGCGCATGTGCACAAATCGAGGTCACGCGCGCACACCACGCCGGGCCCCTCGATTCTCGCGCATGCGCAGAGAAGGGGAAAGGGCCGGGCGCCAGCCCCGCGACAACCGCGGTCCGGGTGAGGGTGTGCACGCGCATCGCGCCGGGCTCCTCAATCCTCACAGCGCGGACGCGCTGTAGAATTTGTGCAAGCACATGGTGTGGGGGTCTGGGCTGTATTGCAAGGTCTTTGACCCTTCCACCCCATGGATTGCACTTGAGGTTTAGGGCAACCTCAGGTAAGCCTGCTCCCAATGTATCTATTGCATTGTATGTCCCAAATGGGGCTCCCAGAGATTAGAGTTAGGACAGCACCTCACAGAGGCACCTTGGCGCTGGTGGTGCAGCTTTATCATACTTCTGCAGATGTGTGGACCGAGTCCTCTGTTTTTAACCAAGTTTAGAGACAGATTGTAGGTTGGTCTGCAAGCTAACTGGTTTGAGTGCTGTGGCTCCTTTAAGACTTTTATTAGAAAGTGCCATCATCATCCGTGGTGCTACATTGGCAGGCTGATTCATTACTAGCGCCAGGTATCGACAGATGAGCGTCTGTACAGAGGCGCTTAGAGCGACCGCTAGTATACGCTGTGATCAGCTATCGAGCGCTGTAACAGAGCGCCTCGGTCGCTGTAGTAACTAGCCGGCATTGATGAATGAGATGTATGTTGGGCCAGTACAGTGTTGAAGGGAGCGAAAGGCAGCGCCAGCTCATTGCGACCGACTCTCAGCATCTCACACCATATTCAACAAAACACACTACACATAAAAACACTACACACACACACACACACACACACAGCGTCGGCGCTCTTGATCTGGGCGCTGTAGCATAGAGCGCCAGACGCTGTGTGATTAAAGTCAATTTTTGAATGCATATCCACCAGTAACAAAGCCAAAACACATGGAATAACATTGTTGTAACATTGTAACATTAAATACTTTAATGCCAGACCCGTAATGACAATTCTGCATAAAAAACAAAAAAAATAAAAGTTTTTCAAAAATGGCTCTTTCTAGGACAGGAGAGGTGACACAATTATTTGAGAAAAAAAAATATTAAGAACAAAAAACTGTGTTTAAACAGAAGAAAGGGAACGGCCATTGAAATATATGGGAGAGCGACAGGTAGCGACAGGTAATAGGTGGACCAGGGGGTGTGGCATTAATGTGTCTGTGTTTAAATATGGTTCATGAGAACAAGACAACATGCCATGAGTAAGGGCTGAATGCCTGAAACGCGTAGGCAATAGCCTTGTTCTCTTATGCTTTTATGCTGCCGCTGTAGAATACGGATGGAATTTTAAGAATTTTCTAAATAAACATGGATTGAGAATCCTTTTAAAGATGGACACTGGCTGGCTTCATGTTACTTTCTGCAAGTTGGTTGTGAGCTGAGCACTCATTGCCGCGCCGTGACCATACTTCTCGGCACCTGTGGATACCGATTTACAATGGCGGAGCTGATCCTTTGTGTTGAATTTAGAAACAGGTAATACCTGGCGCTCTGGAAGCTAGAGTGCTGGCACTATACACTGAGCCGCCTGTAATGATGAATCAGTCGCTACATTGCGCTGTTAGAGTCGCTCACCAGAATCGCTTTCATAAATGTGGTTTTGCGTACAGCGCCCCGCGTTCACCAGATGCTGCCTGCCGCTACGAGGCGCTACCTGGCGCTATCCCTTGATGAATAAACCCCTAATTCATTGCTCTGCATGACAATGACTGATCATTGGAGGAGGGCAGCACTTGTGTCGTGGGAGCGAGGAGAAAAGTAAGAAATCTGCACTCTGGGGGGAGGGGGGTTACCGATGGGGCATCCCAAATCAGCGTGCCAATCACAATTTTGGTCTGCATTAAATATGGCATGGCCCAACAAACAGGCAAAATAAAGGTGACTGGCCACTGACATTTTCGTGACTATGGGGGTTATTCATGAAGGGATAGCGCCAGGTAGCGCCTCATAGCAGCAGGCAGCGTCTGGTGAACGCCGGGTGCTGTACGCAAAACCACATTTATGAAAGCGAATCTGGTGAGCGCCTCTATCATCGCCATGTAGCGTCTGATTCATCATTGAAGGCGGCTCAGCATATAGCACCGGCTCTCTAGCTTCTAGAGCGCCAGATATTACCTGTCGCTCTCCCATACATTTCAATGGATGTTCCTTTTCTTCTGTTTAAACAGGGTTTTATTTATTTTGTTTTTTTTTTTTCTCTCAAATAATTGTGTGACCTCTCCTGGCCTAGAAAAAGTCATTTTTGAAAACTTTTTAGTTTTTTAGTTTTTTATGCAGAATTGTCATTACAGTCACAATGTTACAACAATGTCATTCCATGTGTTTTCGCTTTGTTACAGGCGGATATGTGTTCAAAAACAGACTTTAATCACACAATTTCTAGCGCTCTATGCTATAGCGACCAGATTTAGAGCGCCGACGCTGTGTGAGTCTCTAAGAGTCGGTCGCACTGACCTGGCACTACCTTTTGCTCCCTGCAGCGCTGTACTGGTGTTAGAGCTGCTGTTAGAGCTGGTGTTAGAGTGCCCAACATACATCACATTCATCAATGCCAACCAGGTTACTAGAGCGACTGAGACACTATGTTACAGCGCCCGATACGTTTACAGCGTCCACTAGCGGTTGCTCTAAGAACCACTATACAGGGGCTCATCTGCCAATACCTGGCGCTAGTAATGAATCAGCCTCTGAGAATCACTGAGAGACACTGGCCCAGTGGCAGAGCATCACAGTGAGCACAGAGATAAGGCCACTAATGGAGCTATTAGCAGGGATGTTATCAGCGCCTTGATAGTGACACCAGTCCGGCACCTCCAGGAGTTCAGGCATCATCTGCTATCCAGCAGGGTCTCCAGCCAGAAGCACTGAGCCTTAATCATTTACAGTTATACTGGAGGGATTTTTGTTTAAAAGAGCAGTATCGCGAAATTTGCATTAAAAAAGATAAATCATTAAATAGCCACACAATAGCTTATAACATGTGTATAAATAATGTGGCGATAGAAAAAGGAAAAAATATCTGCCTTTCTTTTAAACTGTATAATGACAATGGCTCAGTCCATTTGCTGAATAGGGGGATCTGCTGGGTTGTATTTAGTGAGCTGCTTCATTTAGCCCACTGGTCTCCTAGCAACACTTTACCTCAGAGGCTGACACTGTAATCAGTGGTAACGGCTGTGTGTGTGTGAGGTGAGACCAGGTGACTCAAATGTGTAAAATCTATACAAAATAAACTAAACTGACTGAAAATGACTGAAATTCTTCTTTGAATAACTGTGCAGGAAAATCTAAAGGTATTAAAGTGGAACAAAACCCTGAGTGGCCGACCCTGAAGTCTATAAGACCCGGCCATTGACCTTGCCCCTTGGGCATTCTAAATCGGGATGCCCACTGTGTGAAACGACCCCTGGATAACCACAGATCCCCCCATTTTTCTGGTGCGCTCAGGCAGATAGTCATTTAGACAGGCCGGGCGGCCAGGAAGGTTACTGCTCAGGCTCCCCATCTGCGTGCAAACAGAGCTGATTGGATGAGAGCCCGTGCATGCGCTGTGGGACAGGGAAAGGTACGTTTTCACAGGCGAACTTGGGGATTTCCCATATCAGGACATCCCAAGTCGGGATGCCCCTAGGGGCACAAAACAAAACTCCAGATAGTGAAAATCCTGGGTTGGGCTTTGCTCAAAACACATCAAGATGAAAGAAAGATCATATGGAAAAGTGTGTTGAGAAAAGAGAGAGAAAATGGTAAACTGAAAGATTCTGCAGCAGAGCCAACATGAAGGGAAAACTGTCAAAACCAGCTAAATGACTTCTAGAGCTTTTCTCTCTGTTTTAGATATATGAGTTCTGGCCAGGCAATGTTGTTATCTTATGCTGGACGGCTGCCAGCACTGAACAGCTGATACTTTGATACATTGTTTCTCCCCTCTCCTCAGCGTGGAACAGGCCAGAGTGTCAGGCTCCGACACTCAGCAGACATAAACATGAGCTATTAGTCTCCAGCTGCACAACACACAGACATCATTTTTTTCTACATTTGTAATTCTTACTCCAACACCTACCTACATTCAAAGTACCATTTAAATATAAGTCACCAAGAAAAATTCGCAATACTGCTCCTTTAAGCTTACATTCCTCCCTGCCCTCCCTGCCTTGATCCAATGCAATCCTAGAAACCTGTCCGACATGACTGGGCTTCCCTCAAGGACGGAAGTTCAATCAGAGTTGTCGGTAAGGAAGGCCACACTCTGCAATTTATCCAGAACAGTAATTTTTTACAAAATTGTTGTTGTTCCTAGCCAGAGGGACATCCCGATTGTCGGTGCCTCCCTGCACACTCAACCCATTAAACCAGAGAAATCTTACATTTCTCCTTGGTCCCCCAGTGAAATTGAGCCCTGTGATTGGCTGTCGCAGTCACATGGTCCACAGGCATCTTCTGGGTATCCGGCTGCTAGCAATCGCGTGACTGTGGCAGCCAATCACGTAACTCAATTTCGCCAGGGGAACCGATGAGAAAGATAAGATTTCTCCAGTTTAATGGTGTTAATGCGCAGGGGGGGGGGCTTCAGCAATCGGGATGCCCTCCCCCCCCTCCCCTTGCGCTTAGATGTTCCTGTTTATTGTTGCTGGATAGGGGATGCTGGGTATTTCTGAGCACTGGAAATATGCCTGCAGGTGATGTCAGGTGATCAGAGTTTGCGCTACATTTTTTCCAAAGGGGTAAAACACTAATTCTCCAAAATACTCAAGATTAAAGTGGACCAACACCCAGGATTTTCACTATCGTGGGTGTTGGTCCACTTCAGCGGGGCATCCGAGATCAGGATGCCCCGCTGTGTGAAACCCCCCCAAAAAACGTACCTTTTCGGCGACGGACAAGCCGCCGCCGCCTCCTGCGCGTCCCTCTTACAGGGCGCGCGGCATTCACAAACGGCCGGCGCGGGCGCGCGCACTGCTAGAGGGGCCCACGGCAGGCGGCGGCGGCGGCTGATCCGTCGCCGATAAGGTAAAGTTTTTTGGGGCTTTTGGGGGGGTTTCACCCCGCGGGACATCCCGATCTCGGATGCCCCGCGGTGAGGGAGGTGATTGGCCCGGGAATCTTATAGATTCCCGGACCGATCACCCCTGGGTGTTGGTCCACTTTAAAGATACCAAGATTCAGATAGGCTGGGGTGGGAGCGTGTGCACGCCCGGGGATGCGGCAGGCATGATGCTAGGTCATGTGCTTCCGGCGAATCGCGGTGGCTGCAGCAAGTGGGCAGTGAGCCGATAGTGAGGAAGCATAGACATGTGTTGGTGGGGTGCCACCCCGTAGCCCCGCACAGGCCATCTTCCATCCTAAGGTTGGCCGTATATATATAATATAGATGGGTTAATCTGTTCTAACTTAGGTGTGGACCTAGGTGGAGTAAAGATTAGTGTAGGTGCGCTGTGTTAAAATAGGCAGGTTAAAAAGGAGAGGAAATACAGGGTTAATGTTCTCCGCGATCCTGTGAGGAAAAATAGGTTAGTATATAAGCATAAAAGTATGTTAAAAGTAGTAATTACAGACAGGGTAGAAACACACAGCACACAGACTATTACAAATGCAGTGTTACAGAGTTTACAATGAATAAGATAATAAGAAAAGCTACTATCAGGGAATGCGGCTTTATGGAGCTTAACTACCCACCCCACAGCCCAGGCCTGCTCCCTGTGATTACTTTCTGATTGCCTGAAGATAATGCCATCACAGAGGAAGTAACAAGCTCCTGCAGCAGCAAGAAGTCTCATTATATTCTAAGGGCATCCCGACTCTGGAGGTGACGTGGAATAAATGAGTAGAAGTCACTGGGATTTACACTGAAGAGTTGAATTTTTTCAGAAAATGCTGATTTTATATTGAGGTAATTGAACTGTGATGATACCAGTGGGGCAAGATGGGGGCCATCAGATTTAACACTTAGATTAACTTATTCCTTGTAGTTCACTGTCATTTCTTTCAGTTGATTGTTATATTTCAGCACTATTGGCACTTTGATGATAGCACAAGTTTTTTCTTATGGACTTAGGCCCTTATTTATGAAGGAATAGCGACAGGTAGCGACTGGTGAGCGGCCGGTAATGACGGGCCCCGCCACGAGAACGCCGGCTCCCCACCACAATCACACATTTATCAAGCCAATCCTGCTTAGCGACTGAGATAGCGCCATATAGCGACTCATTCGTCATTATTCCAGCCTCAGCCCACAGCGCCAGCGCCCGACCTTGAACAGCGACAGGTATGACCTCTCGCTACCTGGCGCTCTCCAATGCATTTCAATGGAACAATCTTTAAATATTCATAATTAATTATTAATTTATTTTTTTTTTTTTTTAATGTGAAAAATTCTGTGACCACTTCTGCCATTTTAGATAATTTTTTTAAGGTAAAAAAAAAAAAAAAAAAATTGTACAGAATTGATATCACAGGTCTGATATTAATGTATTCATATTGCCAAATTATTTTAAAAACTTGTTTTTTTTGGTTTCCAAAAATATGGTTATTTGGGGGTTAAAAAACTACTTTTAACCCATCGCCGCCAGCGCTCTGGGGTTTAAACATGCATTTCACAGCGCGAGAAATTTTTGAGCGTGATTTTTTAATAAATATGGTGGGAGCCGGTCGCTAGGGCCAGTCGCTATCATGCGCTCCCATACAGCGCGGAACCTGTCAAATAGCGACTCCTCACCCAATATTCAACATTACGGCAAACCGAGTGAGTCGCTATCAACTACCGAACAACGGCCAAGCACAGCGACTACTAGCGGGCGCTCTGAAAATGCCGCTACAGTCGCTCAACTGTCGCTACCTGCCGCTGTTAATGAATCGGCCTCTTAGTTTATTATATAACTTGATGGATTATAAGATTGGGATTATGAGTGGGATGCCCCTGCTGTGGCCATTTTTGTCATTTTAAGTGTATGTTGTTTTTAATATAGTAATAAAAATATTTTTTTTTGTGATATTTTTCATGTATTGAATAGGTGATTATTTGTGGAGTGAGTGGTGCTGATTCTGGGTGTTTTCCGGTTGCGGTTAAACTGGGACCGCAGTGTGTGTGTTTGTATCTCGGATTGAGTTGGTGACACCGGATCGGCACACCACGTCCCATTATTATCCAGGTGGTGCAGGACCATTTTCTACTCTTTGTAGTGAGGCTCTGGGGTAATTGAACACCTTCTTGTTGGGGGGGGTGGCAGCTCGGACCCCCCGATAAGTCTTGTCTGGCCTCTCTGACTCAACCTTTGTATTATTCACCCTTTAACAACCGGTTGGAGAATCATGTGTTTAAATTTAAGAGAGACATGCACTGCGGGACAATTCCACACATGACTCTGTCTATATTGAAGGAAGGATGTATCTTTTAAAGTGGACCAACACCCAGGGGGGATCCCGGGCCGATCAGATCCCTCCCCGCGGGGCATCCGAAATCGGGATGTCCCGCGGGGTGAAACCCCCCAGGAAGCCCACAATCCTACCTTCTCCCCGTTCCAGCGCGGGCCGCCGTTTCTGAATGGCCGGCGTGGGCGCTCTCCCTGTAAGAGTGACGCGCGAGAGGCAGCGGCGGGTGCGCTCGCTTGTCCGTCGACAGACCTCGCTTGTCCGTCGGCGGTGATTCGCTGGAGCGGTCATGTGGGAGCGGGGTCAGGTGAGTTTCCAGCGCTTTCTGGGGGGTTTCACACAGCGGGGCACCCCCGATCAGGGTGCCCCACCGAAGTGGACCAAAACCCAGGATAGTCAAAATCCTGGGTGTTGGTCCACTTTAAAGACCCAACACATCTTGTACAATAGAAATTCACTATGGACAGACACTAACCTCCAGAGAGATGTCGAACACCACTAGCTTGCAGCTGGTCGGGATGGCGTCATAGCAGCGACTCTTCATCATGAACTCCATGTACACCCCAGAATCCTCTCCCAGATCTGCAGTGAGTAAGAGGAACTGTTATCTGTTATGTGTTTGGTGATAAAAAAAAATATTGGGTGCATATCATCAAATCAAATTGCAGGTGTCGGCAGGTGACGCCCCTGAAAAAAGTTTCTCAGCTAGAAAGAAAATCGTATTACGTTCCTTAACTCAGGCCCTTATTCATGAAGGGATAGCGTCAGGTAGCGGCTGGTTAATGAGAGGTAGCGACAGGTAGCGACTGGTGAACGCCGGACACGGCACGCAATTACACATTTATCAAGCAGAATCTGTTTAGCGACTGGGATAGCGCCATGTAGCGTCCGATTCATCATTTTCACAGCCTCAGCGAACAGCGCCGGCGTTCAGCCTTGCACAGCGCCAGGTATGACCTCTCGCTACCTGTCGCTCTCCCATACATTTCAATGGACGATCCTTTTCTTCTCTTTAAACGGGGTTTTTGTTTTTTCCCAAAAAAATCACAAATAATTCTGTGACCTCTTCTGGCATTGAAAAAGCAGTTTTTTCACATTCTTTTTATTTTTTATATATTTCCTCAGAAATGACATTACAGGTCTGCCATTAAAGTGTTCATGTTACAATGTTGTTACAATGTAATTCCATATGTTTTCGCTTTGTTACTAGTGGATAGATGCTGAAAAAAAGACTTTAAACACACCGCCTCCTGCGCTCTGGGCTTCAAACAAGTATTTTTCAGCGCCAGAGATTTGCGAGGCTGTTTTTTTGCTGAATATGGTGTGAGTCGGTCGCTATGAGCAGTCGCTAACATGCGCTCCCATACAGCGCTGTACTGGTCAAATAGCAGCTCCTCACAATGTATTCAACATTACCGGACAGCGACTGAGTCGCTATGAAGTAGCGACCCACGGCCGAGCACTGCGACGACTAGCGGGCGCTCTGAAAATGCCTGCTACAGACGCTCATCTGTCGCTACCTGGCGTTAGTGATGAATCAGCCTGTCCATCTTTTCTTGGGGAGCACTCCCCCTTGTGGCCGAAACCAGGCCACAGTTTACAGCTCTTTGCTATAGTGTGGCCTAGTTTCGTCCCTCTTTGTAGAACTGTTCAGTCTAGCAACTGAAAATATGTAAGAATGTAAAGGGAAAATCCACTTTTAATGGCATTTTTAAAAGTGTATATTTTTGTGCTTAGTAGTATATCCTTAGGGTGCTGAGCTTATCTAGTAATCTTTTTTTTATTTTATCCTGGTGATAGCAAATGTGTACTTTATACGTTAAAGAGAGAGAAACACACAAACGAGAGAAAGGGGAGAGACACTAAAGAGATAGAAACAGGAAATAGAGACATGAGAGGGGGAAAGAGAAAAACGAGAGAAAGAGATGAGAGAAACAAAAGAGAGACACATGCCAGAGAGGGAGAGACAGGAGGAAACCAGAGACAGTGTGGTGTGTGTGTGTGTGGAGGGGGGATAGTTAAAATACCGGGTTTTGGTCCACTTTAAGGATGTCCATGGTATGGAGCAGTTCTTTTGTACCCCCTGCTCCATACCATGGACATCCTTAAAGTGGACCAAAACCCGGGTTTTGGCTATCCATGGTTTTGGTCCTTTCTGCCCCTGTGTGAACCCCTCCAGGTCGCCCAGGAAAACTCAACCCAACACAGGCTCTCGTCCAATCAGCACCCTCAGCTGTATTGGCAATATTGGCTATGATTCGACAAACGGCCACATTCCCGCTAACACTCTAAAAGGGTGAATGCCCCACTAAAGGTATAGATTACTGTGACCACGGCTTGTTGGATCGGGGAGAAGGTGAGTTTTACTAGGAACTCGAGGGGTTTCACACAGCGGGGCATCGCAAATCTGGATACCCCAAGGGGAGGGAATCAGACGGCCCTGGAGTCTTATACTTTTGGTCCACTTTAAAGCAGAACAAAATTCCACCTGACCGCTGGCCTTCCCCTGGAACTTTCCAAATCGGGATGCCCCCTGTGTGAAAACTCGCCTTTTCCAGCGACTCCCTCTGCGATGTAAAGAATCAGAAGCAGGAGCGGACATATTCCCAGCATCTCTCAGTTGTGACGCGCCCCAGCGCCCTCATGGAAAACAACAAAGGATGGGGGCCCTAGACCAGCCCCCGGTCCCCCTGCTAACCGCCGCACACTAAGGCCCTTATTCATCAAGCGATAGCGCCAGGTAGTGTCTGACGAGCGCCAGGTAGCGGCAGCTAACGGCGACTACTGACTCAAGTACGCCCGGCGGCGGTCACAATGACGCATTTATCAAGCAAAATGAGGCTAGCGCCGGCGAGAGCGACGGCTAGCGCGGGATTCATCATGAAGCCGCCTGGACCGAACAGCGCCGCTGCAAATTCCCTCACGGCGCCAGGTATGAGCTGTCGCTCCCTGGCGATGTCCAATGCATTTCAATGGAGCAATCTATAATAATTCATGATTAATTGGTAATAATTTTTTTTTTAATTTTTTTAATGTCAAAAAATCGGAGACCACTTCTGCAATGTTAGGATTTATTTTTAAGTAAAAAAAAAATAAAATAAATATGTGCAGAATTGATCTAACAGGTCTGAGATTAATGTATTCATATTACAAAATGATTCTAAAAACATGTATAATGTTACATTCAAAAAATATGGTTGTTTAGGGGTTAAAAACTAGTTAATACACATCGCCGCCAGCGCTCTGGGGTTTAAACAAGGAATGGACAGCGACAGCACATTCGGAGCGTGATTTGTTGATGAATATGAAGCTAGCCGTTCGCTCTGGCCATTCGTTGTCAGGCGCTCACATACAACGCTGGACCTGTGAAACAGCGACACCCCAGCCCGTATTCAACATTACCGCACACCGACTGAGTCGCTGTCATCAAGCTAATGCCGGCCAAGCACAGTGAATACTGGCTGGCGCTGAAAAAATCACGCTACAGTCGCTCATCTGTCGCTACCTGGCGCTATTGATGAATCGGCCTCTAAGATGTATATTCAATCAATTATATAAAAATATGAATTTATTTAGTCAAGGCTTGAAAAATGACAAACAAAACATGGAAGGACTCATTAAAAAACATTAAGACAATGCAAAACGCTGGAGGGGAAACCCATACCAATGGCTATAATATCTCCTGATAAGGATTAATAAATATATCAAATAAAGCTAATAATTGGTTCTAAATGCAAATGTCGTGCTAGACCTATGTGTGGAACCCAAAATAGCCACAAAAAGTGCTGAAGTGCTAAAGTGCTGGCATATGCCAATAAATAAATACTAATTAAATATCAAGTTAATCAATTCTACTAAAGTGCTGAACCTAGATAATGAACAGTCAATTCATCATTAACCTTTAAACATACACAAACAAGAGCCCCAGCGCCCTGTCATTCAGATAGGCTGGTTGTGGGAGCTCTTCTGATTACTGATAACAGAGCCATTAATATGCACAGCAACTGGCTCTGATTGGATGAGAGGCCACACACATGCTGTGGGACCAGGGAAAGGTGAATTTGTATGGACAATCTGGGGGCTCTCACACAGCGGGGCATCCAAAATAAGAATGCACCCAGGCCAAGACACAAAACCCTGGATAGTCATGATATTGGGTTTTGTTCTGCTTTAAAGCAGACCTAAAACCTCCCTTGCAACTATGACACTAACCTACCCTACCCCCTCACACCATCCGTGAGCCCTGCATTGGAGAGATACTTAGGCCCTTATTTAACAAGGGATAGCGACAGGTAGCGACTGGTGAGCGACCGGTAATGACGCTCACCGCCACGAGAACGCCGGCTCCCCTCCACAATCACACATTTATCAAGCCGATCCTGCTTAGCGACTGAGATAGCGCCAGATAGCGACTCATTCATCATTATTCCAGCCTCAGCCCACAGCGCCAGCGTCCGACCTTGAACAGCGACAGGTATGACCTCTCCAGTGGCGTTGCTAGGGCTGGTGTCACCCGGGGCGGTAGGAAATGGTGTCACCCCCCCCCCCCCCCAAAGAAAAAATTTTTTTGTATGTTGAAAGAACTCAATGTTAATGCTCTTAAAAAATAACGTTTATTTTAAATGCAACCTTTACTGAATAAATAAAAAAAATTACCCCCATACACCAGCATCCCCCCGTCATCAATAAGCCTGCACCCTCATACGCCAGCATCCCCCCTGTCATTACCCAGCCTGCACCCCATACCCCAGCATCCCCCATCATTACTCAGCCTGCCCCCATACCCCAGCATCCCCCCTGTCATTACTCAGCCTGCATCCCATACCCCAGCATCCCCCCTGTCATTACTCAGCCTGCATCCCATACCCCAGCATCCCCCCTGTCATTACTCAGCCTGCATCCCATACCCCAGCATCCCCCCTGTCATTACTCAGCCTGCACCCCCATACCCCAGCCCCCCTGTCATTACTCAGCCTGCACCCCATACCCCAGCCCCCTGGCTGTCATTACTCAGACTGCACCCCATATACCCCAGCCACCCCTGTCATTACTCAGACTGCACCCCACACACACCATAGCACCCCCTGTCATCACTTATACCAGCCAAACCCCCGCCCCACGCAGCACAGAACAGCTTTTGACTTACCTTACAGTCAAGTGATGGGGAGGTCACGTGATGCCGCCAGCGAGTCGCGGGTGTTCTTTCCTCTCCAGAAAACGAGCGCCTGCGCCTGTGATTGGCCGGTGCCCGGTGGAGCCACGCACCAGCCAATGAAAAGCTGAGTTTTGAGTTTATGGGGAGGGGCGGGGTTTATCAGGAGCAGGCGCCGAAGGAGAAGCGGCGCCTGCGGTGTGATGCTTTTTTTTTTTTTTTTTCACACCTGCCCCGGAAACGCGCGGACGGCGAGCGCAGCTGCGCGGGGAGGCGGGCACGGGTGCGCGGCCGCGCAGCTTAGCGGGAACACTGCCCACCAGGTCCCATGGTAGGGCCGGCCCTGGGTGTGCGGTGTCACCAGGGGCGGACTGGGACCAAAAAACGGCCCTGGACTTTTTGGTCAGACTGGCCCTTCTGTACTGTGCTCGGCCCGGTAAAGTATATATATATATATATATATATATATATATCTCTGAGCGGGATCGGCCCGGGACCTCCACCCGGGCATCCAAAATCAGGATGCCCCACTGTGTGAAACTCCCTCAGGTTACCTGCTACACTTACCTTACTTCCCGGTCCAACACCACATGCGCGGGCCACGGCCGCATCCCGGCTATCCCTCTAGCAGGGCGCATGCCCGCGCCAGGCATTTGTGAATGGCCGGTGCAGGCTCGTTTCCCGTTTGAGGGTAGCTGGGGATGCGGCTGCGGCTCACGCATGCGCCGCTGCACTTAGGACGCTGGCTTAGGATAGTCAAAAACCTGGGTTTTGGTCCACTTCAAAGAGTTTTAATCCTTTTCTGTGGGGCGCCCTGATTTGGGATGCCCCATTTTGTGCAACCCCCTCAGATCACCAGTAAAACTTACCTGACCAGCGATCCAGTGGCTCATGCATGGGTTCTCCTCGCTAAGGGCTGGATGGAGCTGAGCTGGCTGCCAGCCACATCCCACCAGCCTCTAGCTGGTGCAGACACATGTTTGAACCACGCATGTGTTGTTTGATTAGCGGCCAGGTATTTTTACTGGGAATTTGACACAATGGGGCATCCCAAATCAGGATGTCAGGGAGGGGCCATGTAAAGAAGCTTCCATCTGTCTATACAATACATTGCTACACCACAGTCCAGCTCCCCTGTGCGTCCTCAATAGATACTGGGTCATACCATGTGCGGGCGGGGGGGGTACTCAAGGAAAAGAAAATCAACAACCACAAACTGTAAAAATTGTACAAAAAAAAACCCACAAAACAGCAGTGTCCATGCTGCTGGGGCCCCATAACAATACTGGTGCAATGCAAATGCTGAAAGCAAACTTTTTTAATTCCCCTGCTGCCGCCCTATTCTATTACACTCTATTAGGGTATAAGGGAGGATACAGAAGGAGAAGAGCTTACAATCTATTAGGGTATAAGGGAGGATACAGGAGGAGAAGAGCTTACACTCTATTAGGGTATAAGGGAGGATACAGGAGGAGAAGAGCTTACACTCTATTAGGGTATAAGGGAGGATACAGGAGGAGAAGAGCTTACACTCTATTAGGGTATAAGGGTGGATACAGGAGGAGAAGACCTTACACTCTATTAGGGTATAAGGGAGGATACAGGAGGAGAAGAGCTTACACTCTATTAGGGTATAAGGGAGGATACAGGAGGAGAAGAGCTTACACTCTATTAGGGTATAAGGGAGGATACAGAAGGAGAAGAGCTTACACTCTATTAGGGTATAAGGGAGGATACAGGAGGAGAAGAGCTTACACTCTATTAGGGTATAAAGGGGGCGGGTTGACAGGAGGGTTGGTTGGTGGGTATTTAGATGTGCGAGTGGGCAGGTGGTCAGGCAGGTAGGTAGGTGGGTGGGTGGCTGCCACCTCCACGTCAGAATCCGCTGATTCGGCCTGCTCATCACTCCAGTCTGCTGCTGGTCCAGGGTCTGGGTAGGTAGGTAGGTGAGTGGCAGGTATATAGATAGGTGGGTGGATTAGGCAGTTGGATTAATAGGTGGGTGAGTGAGCAGGTGGGTAGATGGGCAGGGCAGGGTGGGTAGATGGGCAGAGCAGGTGGGTAGATGGGCAGGGCAGGGTGGGTAGATGGGCAGAGCAGGTGGGTAGATGGGCAGGGTGGGTAGATGGGCAGAGCAGGTGGGTAGATGGGCAGGGCAGGGTGGGTAGATGGGCAGAGCAGGTGGGTAGATGGGCAGGGCAGGGTGGGTAGATGGGCAGAGCAGGTGGGTAGATGGGCAGGTGGGTAGATGGGCAGAGCAGGGTGGGTAGATGGGCAGAGCAGGTGGGTAGATGGGCAGGGCAGGTGGGTAGATGGGCAGAGCAGGGTGGGTAGATGGGCAGAGCAGGTGGGTAGATGGGCAGAGCAGGTGGGTAGATGGGCAGGGCAGGTGGGTAGATGGGCAGAGCAGGGTGGGTAGATGGGCAGAGCAGGTGGGTAGATGGGCAGAGCAGGTGGGTAGATGGGCAGAGCAGGTGGGTAGATGGGCAGGGCAGGTGGGTAGATGGGCAGGGCAGGTGGGTAGATGGGCAGAGCAGGGTGGGTAGATGGGCAGAGCAGGTGGGTAGATGGGCAGAGCAGGTGGGTAGATGGGCAGGGCAGGTGGGTAGATGGGCAGAGCAGGTGGGTAGATGGGCAGAGCAGGTGGGTAGATGGGCAGAGCAGGTGGGTAGATGGGCAGGGTGAGTTAAGAGAAACACATTGCACCATTAATTAGTATTAGCATTTAGTTTGAGGTTTATTGGAACACAATACAGCAACAGCATGGACTCACCTGGAGCCACTTCACTGCCAAGTTGGAGAATCCTTTCTGTTGTTGACGTCTTCTCTGCTTCATGGTGTCTGCAGGCTGCTAACCTGTCCTCGTGGGTGAGACACACACATCTCTCTCTCTCCCTCCCCCTTCCTCTCCTCGGGCCATGGCCGCAACACACACACTCACATTCACACTCAGACTCTCTCTCTCTCCCCCTCTCCCCACTCTTCCCTCTCACCGACCCAGTCGGCTCCAGCCATCAATCACAGTTTCTCTCGTCACTCACGTCATCCTCTCCCCGCGCTGGCCGGCCGGCATGACAGGAAACGGAAGTGCTGGCCTCTGCTGTGCTGTGCTCTGGGCTGTCCTCCGCAGTGGGGGGAAACAAGAGAGGAGTTTTTGGTTCCACTGAGCCACCAATGTAAAAAAAGAAATGACAGCTGCACAACGTGCGCGGCCGCGCTCCCGCGCATCTTACAGGGAACACTGCGACTTGCGGCCCTCCGTGGCACCGGCCTACCGGGATTTTGCCCGGTATGCCCTATGGCCAGCCCACCCCTGGGTGTCACCCTCTAGGTCTGGTGTCACCCGGGGCGGTCCGCCCCCCCCGCCCCCGGGGCGCTACGCCACTGGACCTCTCGCTACCTGGCGCTCTCCAATGCATTTCAATGGAACAATCTTTAAATATTCATAATTAATTGTTATTAATGTTTTATGTTTTTTTTTTTTTTTTAAATGTCAAAAATTCTGTGACCACTTCTGCAATGTTAGATATTTTTTTTAAGGTAAAAAAAAAAATCTGTGCAGAATTGATATTACAGGTCTGATATTAATGTATTCATATTACAAAATGTTTTTAAAAACTTTTTTTTGGTTTCCAAACTTATGGTTGTTTGAGGGTTAAAAAACTACTTTTAACCCATCGCCGCCAGCGCTCTGGGGTTTAAACATGAATTTCACAGCGCGAGAACTTTTTGAGCATGATTTGTAAATGAATATGGTGGGAGCCGGTCGCTAGGGCCAGTCGCTATCATGCGCTCCCATACAGCGCGGAACCTGTCAAATAGCGACTCCTCACCCAATATTTAACATTACGGCAAACCGACTGAGTCGCTGTCAACTACCGAACAACGGCCAAGCACAGCGACTACTAGCGGGCGCTCTGAAAATACTGCTACAGTCGCTCAACTGTCGCTACCTGCCGCTGTTAATGAATCGACCTCTTACTTCAATTTCCAGTCGCCCATAATGAAGGGAATAACGTAAATGCCTGATTTTGGTTTCCTAAGGACCTTTAAAGCAGACCAAAACTCACATTTGTACATAGCATCGCCTGAATTGCTCCCATTATAAAAAGCACTTTTTGCCAACGTTCACTGCTCCTGCTTCACTCTAATCCCAGATAATGGCGCCTGTTTTAGCTGTAAAGCTCCGCCTCCTCCATTCATTGTCACTGCTGTGTGTGGTGATGATGTCATTGCGGCACCTATACAATGACTGATCACCTGTCATCTCACACCGAGGGACAGCAAAAAAAATCAAAAAGCAAAAATATCCTTTTCTAGTTCTACACCCTAAAAGTATCAGCAGGGGCTTTGGCCAAATGTCTTTCACGAGTTCAGTGGGTTTTGGTCCACTTTAACTGTAGCGGCATCCCCGAGGGGCATGTTAAAAGGGACATAAAGTAACTTTGCCTTTTGCTCCACTTTAATCTGGCAATCCTTTATTGTAGTGACCTCCTGTATTCTGACAGATCCTCATTGGATGGTTGGATTGTCTGTTGGGGGAAGTCTATTCAACTTTACCTTAAAGCGGACCTTCACCCTGAATAAGAGCCTATCTTATATGTTTCCCCCACCCTGTACATACAGATTGCTCACATTAATCCGGACCTTCACCCTGAATAAGAGCCTATCTTATATGTTTCCCCCACCCTGTACATACAGATTGCTCACATTAATCCGGACCTTCACCCTGAATAAGAGTCTATCTTATATGTTTCCCACACCCTGTACATACAGATTGCCTACATTAATCCGGCCCCTCACCCTGAATAAGAGCCTATCTTATATGTTTCCCACACCCTGTACATACAGATTGCTCACATTAATCCGGACCTTCACCCTGAATAAGAGCCTATCTTATATGTTTCCCACACCCTGTACATACAGATTGCCCACATTAATCCAGACCTTCACCCTGAATAAGAGTCTATCTTATATGTTTCCCCCTCCCTGTACATACAGATTGCCCACATTAATCCGGACCTTCACCCTGAATAAGAGCCTATCTTATATGTTTCCCACACCCTGTATATACAGATTGCTCACATTAATCCGGACCTTCACTCTGAATAAGAGCCTATCTTATATGTTTCCCACACCCTGGACATACAGATTGCCCACATTAATCCGGACCTTCACCCCGAATAAGAGCCTATCTCATATGTTTCCCCCACCCTGTACATACAGATTGCCCACATTAATCCGGACCTTCACCCTGAATAAGAGCCTATCTTATATATTTCCCACACCCTGTACATACAGATTGCTCACATTAAAAATCATCCTACCTGCATCGACTACATGTTGTGAGCCTTTAAACATCCAAGATGGCAGTCTGTAGAGTCTCAGGCTGCCTGCAAACAGGAAGTGCCTTCTGACTGTGCCGCTCTGCATTCTGGGATTGCTGACCTTTTCCCGACCCCAGCACAGCTATAACCCCGCCCCCTGCACTTTACTCTCTCTCCTCTCCTCAGTATGTGATGCTTCTGAAGCAAGATGGCGGCGCTCGTATCCAGAAGTCCTGAACAGAGTTGCAGCCCAGTGGGGGAAAGAATAATAAGTAAGCAGCTTATAACTTTAAATATATACATTTTAGATGCTGGGGAATAGTTTTTAAGGATTGGGGCTTTTCATTAAATGATGGTAAAGGTCCAGTTTAAAGTGGACCAAAGCCAGGATTTTGACTATCCTGGGTTCTGTTCCTTTCCCCCGATCGGGGATGCCCTGCTGTGTGAGACCCCCCAGATCGCCGAAGTTAACTCAAATATTCCCAGTCCTACAGCACATGGGCGGCTGCTCGTCCAATCAGCGCGCTGACGTCACGTCATCTATGCCTTCGTCTAAGGCCAGCGGCGCACTGGCGGCCACATCCCCCGCTACCCTCTAACAGGGAGCGTTCCCCGCACCGGCCATTCACAAATGCCAGGCGCGGGCACGTGCCCTGCTAGAGGGATAGCGGGGGTGCGGCCGCGGTTCGCGCATGCGCCGTTGGACCGGGAAGCAAGGTAAGTGTAAGGGGCGACCTGGGGGGTTTCATACAGTGGGGCATCCTGATTTTTGGATGCTTCGGGGGGAGGGAATCGATTGGGTCACGGTGGGTTTAGGTCCACTTTAAGGTTACATTTATTGCAGTGTGTTTTGTAACATGCTGATGAACAGGTTACAGGAGGCTGCAGGGAGAACATGTGACATGTCGGCCTGGTTGTTACCTGGAGTGGAAAAAAATGGGAACTCCGGAGCCGGCAAGATTTCCTCCTGTAACAGAAAAACAAACATGTCACGGCAGGAAATGAAGGAGGAATTTACTGCATTACAGTCTACAATACAGCGAACATTGTCCCATCAAAATCAGTGATGTAACTAAGGCCCTTATTTAACAAGGGATAGCGACAGGTAGCGCCTGGTGAGCGGCCGGTAATGACGCTCACCGCCACGAGAACGCCGGCTCCCCACCACAATCACACATTTATCAAGCCGATCCTGCTTAGCGACTGAGATAGCGCCATATAGCGACTCATTCATCATTATTCCAGCCTCAGCCCACAGCGCCAGCGTCCGACCTTGAACAGCGACAGGTATGACCTCTCGCTACAATGCATTTCAATGGAGCAATCTTTAAATATTCATAATTAATTGTTATTAATGTTTTTTTTTTTTTTAAATGTGAAAAATTCTGTGACCACTTCTGCCATTTTAAATAATTTTTTTAAGGTAAAAAAAAAAAAAAAATGTACAGAATTGATATTACAGGTCTGATATTAATGTATTCATATTACTAAATTATTTTAAAAACTTGTTTTTTTTTGGTTTCCAAAAATATGGTGGTTTGGGGGTTAAAAAAATACTTTTAACCCATCGCCGCCAGCGCTCTGGGGTTTAAACAAGCATTTCACAGCGCGAGAATTTTTTGAGCGTGATTTGTTAATGAATATGCTGGGAGCCGGTCGCTCTGACCAGTCGCTATCATGCGCTCTCATACAGCGCGGAACCTGTCAAATAGCGACTCCTCACCCAATATTCAACATTACGGCAAACCGACTGAGTCGCTATCAACTACCGAACAACGGCCAAGCACAGCGACTACTAGCGGGCGCTCTGAAAATGCCGCTACAGTCGCTCAACTGTCGCTAACTGCCGCTGTTAATGAATCGGCCTCTTAATGTGACCGGGCCCTGGTGCAATCATTGAATGGGGCCCCATTATGGCTCATACACTCAGAGGCCCCCCAACCATGATGCCGGGGCTATAGCATTGGGGGCTGGCTTGTGGGTACAGTGGGGCTGACAGGGAGACTAAGGGGGCAGGGGAATGAATGTGGGTGTTAAAAGCAGCAGCCAAACTGTCCCCAAAGCAGTGGGGCCACCATGTCTCCCTATGTCCCAGGTCTCCCTAGGGTCAGTCCACCCCTATGCACAACCATTACCCGACACATATCGTAGGAATTATATTCTGCTTCTTCAGGACAGCGTCTCAAAACTGTGTGTCAAGGCAACCTGCTCCGTGCAACACATGTGGGAGTGGACTGAACCTGTGCCAGCTGGACATGAACAGGCCAAAACAAATATTGTACTGAACTAACCCCGGTGGAAATAGGTAACTCAATCTTTAAAATATTTGAAGAGGAACAATGGCCTCCCTGGAGTCTAACAGACCCCATCCCTGGCATATCCTGAATTGGGGTGCCATGCAGGATTGCCCAGTATACTCACCTTGTCAGCAATGCCACTGCACATGTGCGGGCTGCAACCGCATCCCCCCTAACTCTAACTAAAGCACGTCCCCACGCGTACCCACATGCCTTAGCTAGGTTGCCGTCATTAATATGCATAGCAATGAATACTGATTAGAGAAGAGCCTGCGCATGAGCCGTTGAAGCATGGAGTGAGTAACTGGCAAACCAGGGGTTTTGCATACAGGGGGATCCCTCATTGGGATGCCCCTGAAAAGCAAACTGAAACCCAGGAGGGTTTGCTTTAGGTTAGCCTGTTTTCCAAAGCCCCCATAGATTATGCTATGCTTGTGCTGGATTCTTAGGGCCTTATTCATCAAGGGATAGCGCCAGGTAGTGCCTGTAAAGCGGCAGGTAGCGGCAGGTGAACGCAGACCACGGCACGCAAATCCACATTTATGAAGCGGATTCTGGTGAGCGACTGGGACAATGCCATGTAGCGTCCGATTCATCATTATCGCAGCCTCAGCGTAGAGCTCTGGCTTTCAGCCTTGCAGAGCGCCACTTCTAACCTCTCGCTACCTGGCGCTCTCCCATACATTTCTATGGACGATCCTTAAATCCCTTTCCTTATCCCTGATTTTTATTTTTTTTTTTTAATAACTCAAATCTTCGTATCCTGGGCAAGAAAATGACATTCTTGAAAACTTTTTGGATTTATAATATTTTTATGCAGAATTGTCCTTACAGGTCTGGTATTAAAGTGTTCATGTTACAATGTTAGAACAATGTCATTCCATATGTTTTCGCTTTGTTACTAGTGGATTCATGTTCAAAAACAGACTTTAATCACACAGCCTCTGGCGCTATGGGCTACAACATGATTTTGAGCGCTGTTTGAGGCTGTTTTTTTGATGAATGTGCACTGAGCTGGCGCTACCATTCGCTCCCATACAGCGCAGTACTGCGACTCATATTCATCAATGGCGGCCAGCGACTGAGGCACTCTGAAACGGGGAGGCCGATTCATTAATAGCGGCAGGTAGCGACAGTTGAGCGACTGTAGCGGTATTTTCACAGCGCCCGCTAGTAGTTGCTGTGCTTGGCCGTTGTTCGGTTGTTGATAGCGACTCAGTCGGTGTGCAGTAATGTTGAATACAAGGTGACGAGTCGCTATTTGACAGGTTCCACAATGTATGGGTGCGCATGATAGCGACTGGTCAGAGCGACCGGCTCCCACCATATTCATCAAAAAATCACGCTCAAAAAATTCTCGCGCTGTGAAATGCATGTTTAAACCCCAGAGCGCTGGAGGCGATGTGTTAAAAGTCGTTTTTTTAACCCCCAAACCACCAATTTTTTGGGAAACCAAAAAAAAAAAAAATTTTTAAAGAATTTAGTAATATGAATACAATAATATCAGACCTGTAATATCAATTCTGCACCAATTTTTTTTTTTTTTACCTTAAAAAATTATCTAACATGGCAGAAGTGGTCACAGAATTTTTCACATTTAAAAAAAAAAAAATAAAAACATTAATAACAATTAATTATGAATATTTAAAGATTGTTCCATTGAAATGCATTGGAGAGCGCCAGGTAGCGAGAGGTCATACCTGTCGCTGTTCAAGGTCGGACGCTGGCGCTGTGGGCTGAGGCTGGAATAATGATGAATGAGTCGCTATATGGCGCTATCTCAGTCGCTAAGCAGGATTGGCTTGATAAATGTGTGCTTGTGGTGGGGAGCCGGCGTTCTCGTGGCGGGGCCCGTCATTACCGGTCGCTCACCAGTCGCTACCTGTCGCTATTCCTTCATAAATAAGGGCCTTAAAGAACTATGGCCGAGCACAGCGACTACTAGCGGTCGCTCTGAAATCTGCGTTACAGATCTGTCGCTATCTGGCGTGAGTAATGAATCAGCCTGCCCATTTTAATAAGCTACTTAAAGCGTACCAAACTCTTTAAAACAGACGGCCAGGTAGAGCTACAAACATCATATGAGCTATGGAACTGTAGGAAGTCGGGCCTGAAGCACCGCACATGTGTGTGTGCTCCCAAAAAAAAACATTCCAAGTGGGAATCTTGTGCAAAAGAAGGATTCCTGGTTGATTTAGGCCCTTATTCATCAAGCGATAGCGCCAGGTAGTGTCTGACGAGCGCCAGGTAGCGGCAGCTAACGGCGACTACCGACTCAAGTACGCCCGGCGGCGGTCACAATGACGCATTTATCAAGCAAAATGAGGCTAGTGCCGGCGAGAGCGACGGCTAGCGCGGCATTCATCATGAAGCCGCCTGGACCGAACAGCGCCGCTGCAAATTCCCTCACAGCGCCAGGTATGAGCTGTCGCTCCCTGGCGATGTCCAATGCATTTCAATGGAGCAATCAATAATTAATCATAATTAATTGGTATTATTTTTTTTTAATATTTTTTTAATGTCAAAAAATCGGAGACCACTTCTGCAATGTTAGGATTTATTTTTAAGTCAAAAAAAAAAAATTAAAAAAATATGTGCAGAATTGATCTAACAGGTCTGAGATTAATGTATTCATATTACAAAATGATTCTAAAAACATGTATAATGTTACATTCAAAAAATATGGTTGTTTAGGGGTTAAAAACTAGCTAATACACATCGCCGCCAGCGCTCTGGGGTTTAAACAAGGAATGGACAGCGACAGCACATTCGGAGCGTGATTTGTTGATGAATATGAAGCTAGCCGTTCGCTCTGGCCATTCGTTGTCAGGCGCTCACATACAACGCTGGACCTGTGAAACAGCGACCCCCCAGCCCGTATTCAACATTACCGCGCACCGACTGAGTCGCTGTCATCAAGCTAATGCCGGCCAAGCACAGCGAATACTGGCTGGCGCTGAAAAAATCACGCTACAGTCGCTCATCTGTCGCTACCTGGCGCTATTAATGAATCGGCCTCCCCGTGAAACTCAAAAAGGATACAGAACCCTGCACCCAGAGATCAGCATAGTAACAATCAGCAGAGATGTAGCGATTGATGAGGACTCTGTATCACTTAAATTTCATGAAGTTTTGCCAGTTATTCAACCAAAGCAAAAAGAACAAGAATCTCAGCCACAAGCTCCACATACTAAAAAGGAAAGCACTGAAATAACCAAGGAAGGTACAGAGGATCAGAGAGGCCAAACATAGGAATTCCAGCTAAGCGCCTTTCTTATATGGTCAGAACAATTCCTGAACCAGAGCAGAAGTCTTGGCAGCAGATACAACTGCCTGTCCATAAGAAGCAGAAGTGGATTAAAGCCACACAGATGTGGAGGCTGGTTCATTACTAACGCCAGGTATCGGCAGATGAGCGTCTGTATAGCGGCGCTTAGAGCGAACGCTAGTAGACGCTGTAGGCGGGTATAGGGCACTGTAACAGAGCGCCTCAGTCGCTGTAGTAACCTGATGAATGGGATGTAAGTTAGGCGCTCTAACACCAGAACAGAGTTGCAGGGAGCGAGAGGTGTGGCCAGCTCAGTGCGTCCAACTCTCGGCGCTCCACACCATATTCAACAAAAAAACAGACTCACACAGCGTCGGCGCTCTAAAGCTGGGCGCTGTAGCATAGAGCGCCAGGCGCTGTGTGATTAAAGTCTGTTTTTGAACACATATCCAACAAAGCGAAAACACATGGAATAACATTGTTGTAACATTGTGACATTAATACTTTAATGCCAGACCTGTAATGACAATTCTGCATAAATATATACAAAATCCAAAAATGACTTTTTCTAGGCCAGGAGACGTCACACAATGATTTGGGAGAAAAAAAAATGTAAAACAAAAAAACCCTGTTTAAACAGAAGAAAAGGAACGGCCATTGAAATGTATGGGAGAGCGACAGATAGCGACAGGTAATACCTGGCGCTCTGGAAGCTAGAGCACTGGCGCTATACGCTGAGCCACCCGTAATGATGAATCTGACGCTACATGGCGCAGTGAGAGTCGCTCACCAGAATTAAATGACTTTTTCTAGGCCAGGTGAGGTCACACAATGATTTGGGAGAAAAAAAAAATTTAAAACAAAAAAACCCTGTTTAAACAGAAGAAAAGGAACGGCCATTGAAACGTATGGGAGAGCGACAGATAGCGACAGGTAATACCAGGCACTCTGGAAGCTAGAGCGCTGGCGCTATACGCTGAGCCGCCCGTAATGATGAATCGGACGCTACATGGCGCAGTGAGAGTCGCTCACCAGAATTGCTTTGATAAATGTGGTTTTGCGTACAGCGCCCGGCGTTCACCAGACGCTGCCTGCCGCTACGAGGCGCTACCTGCCGCTTTCCCTTGATGAATAACCCCCAGAGTCTCTTCACCAACTCCAGACATGGAAGCTTACAGAGCTTCCACAAGGCAGGAAAGTATAGGGATGTAAATGGTCATCAAGAACAAAAATGATTCTGAAGGTAAAAGTAAACCTCAACGATTAGTCGCCAAAAGATACTCGCAAAAATATGGTGAGGATTATGATGCTCCAGTTGCTAAGCAAACCACACTCGGAACTTAAAATGCTACAGCAGCCAAAGGTAATTGTTACACCATTGTGTCAGGCTGCGTTTGGCGCTGTCCTAAACTGTTTTCCGTTTTAAAATTGAAGAAGAAATGGCCGAGATATAAAGGTTTACAGGTTACAAGACCTTGGAAATGTAACATATTAGAGTCGATTCATGGTTGGTGTGCAAAAACGCTCAGACAGAGCGCAAATGATTCCGCAGGCGCCTAGACGCATGGTTGCGTGCGCACGCCGGATGCATGTGTGAATCGCCCCGAATGGAAAGCGCACAGGAGACGCGCAAATTGCTCTTCTTGCATCAATTTGCATCTTCCACAAGGAAAATCTGCTGTTTTGAAGCGCAAATGGCCCCACCCACCCCATGCGCATTTGGCCGGCTAAGCACTTAAACCGGACCTTCACCGTGATTTATTGAAAAGCCCAAACCCTTAAAAAACGATTCCCCAGCATCTAAAATTAATATATTTTAAGTTTTTAGTCACTTACTTATTATTCTTTCCCCCACTGGGCTGCAACTCTGTTCAGGACTTTCAGGATATGGGCGCTGCCATCTTGACTCAGAAGCATCACACTTACTGAGGAGAGGAGAGCAGGATAAAGTACAGGGGGTGGGGTTATAGCTGTGCTTCGCTCAGACAGAGCAGAGCTGGAGTCAGGAAAAGGTCAGTAATCCCAGAATGCAGAGCAGCACAGTCAGAAGGCACGTCCTGTTTGCAGGCTGCTGATGTCCCATGAGCCGCCATCTTGGATGTTTAAAGGCTCATAACATGCAGTAGATGCAGGTAGGATGATTTTTAATCAATTAATGTACAGGGTGTGAGAAACATATAAGATAGGCTCTTATTCAAGGTGAAGGTCTGGATTAATGTGGGCAATCTGTATGTACAGGGTGTGAGAAACATATAAGATAGGCTCTTATTCAAGGTGAAGGTCTGGATTAATGTGGGCAATCTGTATGTACAGGGTGTGGGAAACATATAAGATAGGCTCTTATTCAAGGTGAAGGTCTGGATTAATGTGGGCAATCTGTATGTACAGGGTGTGAGAAACATATAAGATAGGCTCTTATTCAAGGTGAAGGTCTGGATTAATGTGGGCAATCTGTATGTACAGGGTGTGAGAAACATATAAGATAGGCTCTTATTCAAGGTGAAGGTCTGGATTAATGTGGGCAATCTGTATGTACAGGGTGTGGGAAACATATAAGATAGGCTCTTATTCAAGGTGAAGGTCTGGATTAATGTGGGCAATCTGTATGTACAGGGTGTGGGAAACATATAAGATAGGCTCTTATTCAAGGTGAAGGTCTGGATTAATGTGGGCAATCTGTATGTACAGGGTGTGGGAAACATATAAGATAGGCTCTTATTCAAGGTGAAGGTCTGGATTAATGTGGGCAATCTGTATGTACAGGGTGTGAGAAACATATAAGATAGGCTCTTATTCAAGGTGAAGGTCTGGATTAATGTGGGCAATCTGTATGTACAGGGTGTGGGAAACATATAAGATAGGCTCTTATTCAAGGTGAAGGTCTGGATTAATGTGGGCAATCTGTATGTACAGGGTGTGGGAAACATATAAGATAGGCTTTTATTCAAGGTGAAGGTCTGGATTAATGTGGGCAATCTGTATGTACAGGGTGGGGGGAACATATAAGATAGACTCTTATTCAGGGTGAAGGTCCGGATTAATGTGAGCAATCTGTATGTACAGGGTGTGGGAAACATATAAGATAGACTCTTATTCAGGGTGAAGGTCCGGATTAATGTGGGCAATCTGTATGTACAGGGTGGGGGGAACATATAAGATAGACTCTTATTCAAGGTGAAGGTCCGGATTAATGTGAGCAATCTGTATGTACAGGGTGTGGGAAACATATAAGATAGACTCTTATTCAGGGTGAGGGTCCGGATTAATGTGAGCAATCTGTATGTACAGGGTGTGGGAAACATATAAGATAGACTCTTATTCAGGGTGAAGGTCCGGATTAATGTGAGCAATCTGTATGTACCGGGCGGGGGAAACATATAAAATAGACTCTTATTCAGGGTGAAGGTCCGGATTAATGTGGGCAATCTGTATGTACAGGATGTGGGAAACATATAAAATAGACTCTTATTCAGGGTGAAGGTCCGGATTAATGTGGGCAATCTGTATGTACAGGGTGTGGGAAACATATAAAATAGACTCTTATTCAGGGTGAAGGTCCGGATTAATGTGAGCAATCTGTATGTACAGGGTGTGGGAAACATATAAAATAGACTCTTATTCAGGGTGAAGGTCCGGATTAATGTGGGCAATCTGTATGTACAGGGTGTGGGAAACATATAAGATAGGCTCTTATTCAGGGTGAAGGTCCGCTTTAACTGCTCCCGATGGTCCCCCATGTTTCTCCATAGCGATTTGATCTCTCCAGCTTCTGTGTTTTTGCCATTTCTGAGCGTATTTTCTGGAGAATCTGGGATTTTTTGGGGCGGGATATTATGATTCCAGTTGACCGTTAACGTTTCTTTGCCCAGTGTTTTGTCCCAGATGTTCTGCTTAATAAAAAACTATATTTTTTGTTTTTGGTCCAATATCCACATTTTTGCTCTTTTGAAAAGGGTTCAATCCCTAAAAAACTTGCTGCTGACACTTTCATTGTACAGAAATACGCCGGACTCTTCAAATTGCCACATTTGCGCAGTCTTATCCGTCCTCTAAACTTACCGTATTTCAGATTGGGAGAGCGCCGAAATGGAGCTAGCAGAAAATTTCAGGCGCGAATTGGCGCATTGGCGAATGCTAGTGCACAAATTGGTGCAAAAACAATTGCACATCCCATATTGATGACCATCAGACAGAAGCGCGACTCGCCGCTCCAAAAAGCATGCGCAAATTCGTTGGAGCGGCAAGTTGCGCCTCCGCGTACACAGGTTCTCCAGAGAATACGCTCTGAAATGGCAAAAACACAGAAGCTGGAGAGATCAAATCACCTTGGAGAAACAGTAAAGAAAAGGAGAGAAACATGGCGGACCATCGGGAGCAGTTAAGCGCTTAGCCGGCCAATTGCGCATGGGGTGGGGCCATTTGTGCTTCAAAATAGCAGATTTTCCTTGCGAAAGGCGCAAATTGGCGCAATTTGTGCTTCTCCCATGTGTGCCAATGTGTGTGGTCCATTTAGCTTCGCCAGCCGTTCATTAATGTGGACATCAGGAGAAGCTGATTGGACAGGTAAGAAAACGGCAGTGTTTAATGCATAGATTTTGTTTTAATGCATAGATGGCCATTGTATGCTTGCGCACACATCGTTAAAAGACGATTGAGGGGTGATCTATTAACTATGTATCAATATATTCGGGGTCAATACAAGGATCTGTCCCACAATCTATTTATACCCCGGAGTGTAACCATAACCCGAGGGCATCCACTAAGGTTAGAGGAAAGGTGCTTTCTCCACCGACATAGGAGGGGATTCTTCTCTGTAAGAGCAGTGACACTATGGAACTCGCTGCCAGAGGAGGTAGTAATAAAGGATACAGTAAAAGTGGCCTTGATGCCACTATGCCAGCCAGCTATGGCTACTAGACCACTGGAAGGAGTTAAACAGGCTGAACTGGATGGACTAAAGTCTTTATTCAGCCTTACATACTATGTTACTATGTATTCATCCTCCGCATTTAACCAATCCGTGCAGTGAGTGTACACATGCCTGGAGCGGTGGGCTGCCCTAATTACCCGGGGAGCAGTTGCGGGGTTAGGTGCCTTGCTCAAGAGCACTTCAGTCATGTCCCAGGACCAGGATTTGAACCTGCCACCCTCTGGTCACAAGTCCGCTCCTTTACCTCTAGGCCACAACTGCCACACAGTGGGGCATCCCAAACCAGGGTACCCCAGGGGGATGGACCAAAACCCGGGATAGGGAAAATCCTGGGTTTTGGCCACTTTGGGTTTATTTTTATTAGGATAAGATTTCTTATTTATCACCATAATACACTTTAATGCCAGACCTGTAATGACAATTCTTTAGGCCACATTTACCCCGTTCTGGATACGTCTGCATTTTTGCATTCACAGATTTACAGCGGCATTTGTGTCTTGGATCCTCTATGTGTTTCTGTGTTTCTGTTTCACTAGACTTCCAATATAGCAGGCTGATTCATTACTAGCGGCAGGTAGCGACAAATGAGCGCCTGTAGCAGGCATTTCAGAGCGCCTGCTAGTAGTCGCTGTGTTCGGCAGTGGTTCGCTAGTTCAGAGCGCCTTAGACGCTGTGCAGCATTGTTGAATACGTTGTGGGGAGTCACTATATGAGCAGTACAGTGCTGTATGAGAGCAAATGGTAGTGAGTGGTCAGTGTGACCGACTCACACCATATTCATCAAAAAAACAGCCTCACACACCACCTGCGATCAAAAATGCTTTGCTGTAGCCCAGAGTGCCGTAGGCTGTGTGATTAAAGGCTGTTTTTTAACATGTATCCACTAGTAACAAAGCAAAAACATATGGAATTACATTGTTATTACATTGTAACATGAACACTTTAATACCAGACCTGTAATATCAATTCTGCATAAAAATATTATTAATCAAAAAAGTTTTCAAAAATGTCATTTTCTAGGCCAGGAAACAAGTCTGAATGATTTGAAATTTTATTCTATATAAAAAAAAAAAAAAATTGTGATCAGGAAAGGGATTTAAGGATCGAACATAGAAATGTATGGGAGAGCGCCAGATAGCGAGAGGTAAGACGTGGCGCTCTGCAAGGATGAACGCCGGCGCTGTACGCTGAGGCTGGGATAATGATGAATCGGACGCTACATGGCGTTGTTCTAGTCGCTCACCAGATTGGCTTCATAAATGTGTAATTGCTGCCGTGTCCGGCGTTCACCTGCCGCTACCTGACACTACCTGCCGCTTACAAGGCGCTACCTGGCGCTATCCCTTCATGAATAAGGCTCTAGGTTTAAAAAAAAGTCCTGCTCACAAACGGATTCCAATTCTCTTCTATGGACCTGCAAGAGCATAGAGTGAATGGAGCCCAAATCAGAACTTTCAGTAAAGCGGACCAACACCCAGGGGGGATCTATAATCTATAATATTCCCGGGCCGATCAGATCCCTCCCCGCGGGGCATCCGAAATCAGGATGTCCCACAGGGTGAAACCCCCCAGGAAGCCCACAATCCTACCTTCTCCCCGTTCCAGCGGCGCATGCGCGTCTGCGGCCACCGCCTCCCGCGCGTCCCTCTAGCAGGGCGCACTCCCTGTAAGAGGGACGCGGGCTCTCTTGTCCGTCGCTGCCTCTCGCTTGTCCGTCGGCGGGGATTGGATGCAGCGGTCACGTGGAAGTGGGGTGAGGTGAGTTTTCGAGGCTTTCTGGGGGGTTTCACACAGTGGGGCACCCACGATCGGGGTGCCCAACCGAAGTGGACCAAAACCCAGGATAGTCAAAATCCTGGGTGTTGGTCCACTTTAAGCACCTGCTTGGTAATAAATCGTTATAAATACCTAAAATGCGCAGAAGAGCTTTCACATGGCAAAGTATACACAATAAATAAAAGCAGTAAAATGGAACAGAGGTCATCCAGCTTCACATATAAACCCTTCTGGCTCCCGATCTGCCATCTGCAATAATCCTCCGATGACACGTCCCGCACTCTGATATGAAGCCTCGGCGCACATCACCACCCGAATGTGTCACCATCTAATAAACAGATCAGGTGCTGGGCGCTGGGGTCACTGGACGAGATGGGTTTCCCCTCAGCAAGTGAAGAAAAACACCCACATGGGATGAGACCTTCTATTCTCATGAACAGTCAGAGCTTCGGGATGCTAGCCTCCGGGTGAGGGATGCCGGGTGATCTCCCACAAGCAGGGGCGGACTGGTCATAGGGAGACCTCAGACAATGCCCGGTGGGCTGCACAGCTTTGGGGCCAGTTGAGCTGCTGATTTTAACACCCACATTCAATCTCTGCCCCCTTAAAGTGGACCAACACCCTCCCATGATCGGCCCGGGAATCTATAAGATTCCTGGACTGACCAGCTCCCTGACTGCGGGGCACCCCGATCCGCTGTGTGAAACCCCCCAGAAACCCCTAAATCCCTACCTGCTCCTTGATCCAGCAGCGCTCGCCGCCGCCTCCCGCGCGTCCCTCTAGCAGGGCGCGCTCCCGCACCGGCCGTTTGTGAATGGCCGGCGTGGGCGCGCGCCCTGTAAGAGTGACGCACGGGAGGCGGCGGCGGGCGTGCTCTCTTGTCCGTCGCTGCCTCACGCTTGTCCTCCGGCGGGGATTGGCAGCAGCGGTCACGTGGGAGCTGGGAGAGGTGAGTTTTCGGGGCTTTCTGGGGGGTTTCACACAGCGGGGCACCCCGATCGGGGTGCCCCACCGAAGTGGACCAAAACCCAGGATAGTCAAAGTCCTGGGTGTTGGTCCACTTTAAGTCTCCTTCTCAGCCCCCTGTATCCACAAGCCAAGGAACCCCAGCCCCGACATCATGGTTGGAAAGCCTCAGCAGGGATGCCTCGGGCCGGTCAGGGGCTGGTAAAATCCAGGGCTGATTTTTGGCCCCAGTCCGCCAAAGGCAGGAATCAGGAGATGCAAGTACCTTGTTTACATACCTTCCAACTTTTCATGGTGGGAAATAGGGACCGTTGTTAAATTAGGCCACGCCCACTCATTGAGGGATGGATGAAGCCCTCATTGAGGGATGAATAGGAGATAGAATGTAACAGTTCCAACAATAGATACAACTTGAATAGGCAAATGAATCATTCATTGATGCAGATCTGCATGTTACACATCAAAGAGGAACAAATGAGGACAACGAGGGACAGGGGGACAAGGACTTAAAAGAGGGACAGTCCATCCAAATCAGAGACAGTTGGGATGTATGCGTTTAAAGTAGACCAAAACCCAGCGCGATCTAGATTCCCGGGCCTATCGATTATCTCCTCCCGGGGCATCCAATATCGGGATGCCCCACTGTGTGAAACCCCCCAGGTCGCCCCATGCACTTAGCTTGCTTCCCGCATGCACGAGCTGCAGCCGCATCCCCGCTATCCCTCTAGCAGGGCGCTCACCCACGCCATTAGAGGGAAGCGGGGGATGCGGCTGCCAGTGGGCAATGCTGCCCATTGTTTTTAATGGGACAGTTCACCTATATACGCAGAGTATATATGTAAATGAGGCCCAGCCATCACATTTTAAAGAAGAACCAGGAAGAGGTGAGTTTTCGGGTGATCTATGGGGGTACACACAGCCGGGCATCCGAAATCAGAACGCACCACCGGGAAGGAACAAAGCCATTTTTTGGGTTTTGTTCTGTTTAAAGGCAGCAATTATAGTGGACATCCTAAAAGTAAGGACAGGAACGGGTTTACTGCCCTACCTAATAGTCACGTGGAGGCTGATTCACTACTAGCGCCAGGTATTGCCAGATAAGCATCTGTATAGCGGCGCTTAGAGCGACAGCTAGTAGATTCTGTAAGCGGGTATCGGGAGCTGTAACCTAGCGTTGCAGTTGCTGTAGTGACCTGGCCGGCATTGATGAATGTGATGTATGTTGGGCGCTCTAACAACAGTATAACGCTGCAGCGAGCGAGAGGTAGCGCCAGCTCAGTGCGTCGGGCACTTGGCGCTCCACACCACCATATTTAACAAAAAACTACACACACACAGCATTGGTCCTCTTAATCTGGACGCTATAGCATAGAGCGCCAGACGCTGTGCAATTAAAGTCTTTTTTTTAACACAAATCCACCAGTAACAAAGCGAAAACACATGGAATGACATTGTTGTAACACTGTGACTTTAACACTTTAGTGCCAGACCTGTAATGACAATTCTGCATAAAAATATAAAAAAGTCAAAAACGTTTCTAAAAGTGTTTGTTTGCAGCCAGGAGACGTCACACGATTGGAGCAAAAAAAAAAAAAAACTATTTTAATTGCCAAACACGCTATTTATACACAACTAATCAACGGTCATTGAAATGTATGGGAGAGCAACACTGAGCGACAGGTAATAAATACCTGGTGCTCTGGAAGCTAGAGCGCCGGCGCTATACGCTGAGCCACCTGTAATAATACATGGGGCACTACATGGCGCTGTTAGAGGCGCTCACCAGATTCGCTTTCATAAATGTGGTTTTGAGTACAGCGCCCGGCGTTCACCAGACGCTGCCTGCCGCTACGAGGCGCCACCTGGCGAAATCCCTTTTTAAATAACACCCTTATGCCCTTATTCATCAAGCGATAGCGCCAGGTAGTGTCTGACAAGCGCCAGGTCCCGCCAGCTAACGGCGGCTACCGACTCAAGTACGCCCGGCGTCGGCCACAATGACGCATTTATCAAGCTAAATGAGGCTAGCGCCGGCGAGAGCGACGGCTAGCGCGGGATTCATCATGTAGCCGACTGCAACGAACAGCGCCGCTGCTAATCCCATCACAGCGACAGGTATGACCTGGCGCTCCCTGGCGTGGTCCAATGCATTTCAATGGAGCAATCTTTAATTAATCATAATTAATTGCTATTAAAGTTTTTTTTTTTTTTTTTTAATGTCAAAAATTCTGTGACCACTTCTGCAATGTTAGGATTTTTTTTGAAGGTAAAAAAAAAAAAAAATGCTTTTGTGCAGAATTGATATTACAGGTCTGATATTAATGTATTCATATTACAAAATGTTTATAAAAACTTGTATAATTTTACAATCAAAAAATATGGTTGTTTGGGGGTTAAAAACTATTTTAAATCCATCGCCGCCAGCGCTCTGGGGTTTAAACAAGGAATTCACAGCGCGAAAAAATTCGGAGCGTGATTTGTTAATGAATCTGCAGCAAGCCGTTCGCTCTGGCCATTCGCTGTCAGGCGCACCCATACAACGCTGAACCTGTGAAACAGCGACTCCTAACCCCGTATTCAACATTACCACACACCGACTGAGTCGCTGTCAACAAGCAAACCCCGGCCAAGCACAGCGAATACTAGCGTGCGCTGTGAAAATCACGCTACTGGCGCTCATCTGTCGCTACCTGCCGCAATTAATGAATCGGCCTCCCCGTCTCTCGCCCCCGCACCAGCTGAGCTGACTGCGATTGTCCTCTTCCTCATCTAGTAATGATGTCACTGGTAAAATCACCCGATTCTGAGATCAGTAATGGCACCGGGATACACAGCTAATAACACACAGACAATTAATAGCTTGATGATAAATACTCAGGGATTACACTAGCACATACCGCCCAACTGTCCCTGATTTGGAGGGACTGTCCCTCTTTTTAGTCCATGTCCCCCTGTCACTCATTGCTCCCATTTGTCCCTCTTTGAGGTGTAACATGCAGATCTGCAGCAATAAATGATTCATTTGTCTTTTCAGTGTTTCTATTGTTGTAACTGTTACACCCTATCTCCTATCCATCCCTCAATGAGGGGGCGTGGCTTAATTTAACAATTGTCCCTCTTTCCCACCCTGAAAAGTTGGAAGGTATGGGCCAGCATCCCTCTCCATTCTGGTCAATGCTAGCTCCTGCCCCAGCCTATCTGAATGGGACGGGAGCGTGTGCATGCTACTGGGGATGCAGGGAATGAAGCAGGGAATACTCACTATTCACAACAATGACAATGAGAGCTATTGGATATGGCTCTGATTGGATGAGAGCCTGCGCATGCACGGTTGAAGTGGGGAAAGGTGAGTGTTTATGGGCGCCCCAGGGGGTTTCACACAGCCAGGCATCCCTGTTTGGGATGCTCCAGGGGGAAGTCCAGTGGCCAGCCCTGGAATCTTTTATATTCCAGGGCCTGGACTGGCAGGCTTTGTTCCCCTTTAAAGCAGACCAACACTTCTGAATTCCATGTACCTGAGCTATAGTCTGGGATGATCTGGGGGCTGTGTGATTAAAGTCCGTTTTTGAACACATATCCACCAGTAACAAAGCGAAAACACACGGAATGACATTGTTATTACATTGTGACATTAACACTTTAATACCAGACCTGTAATGACAATTCTGCATAAAAAATTTTAAAAGTTTTCAAAAATGACATTTAATAGGCCAGGAGAGGTCACACAATGATTTGATTAAAAAAAAAAAAAAAGTATTAAAAGAAAACCCAGTTTAAAGAGAAGAAAAGTAACGTCCATCGAAATGTATGGGAGAGCGACAGGTAGCGACAGGTAATATACCTGGCGCTCTGGAAGGCAGAGCGCCACTGGGATCCGCTGAGCCGTCTGTGGTGATGAATCGGTCGCTACATGGATTCCCCATAATCGCCTTCATAAATGTGGTATTGCGTGCCGCGGCCGGCGTTCACCTGCCGCTACCTGTCGCTTACAAGGCACTACCTGTCGCTATCTCTTGATGAATAAAGCCCAAAGATTCTGGAGATTGGTTACCAAGGGTTTTGGTCCTCTTTAAAGTGGAGCAAAACCCTGGGCCTTTCCAGATAGGCTGGGTGTGGGATTGTGCGCATTCCGCAGGAAAACCGGGGGTGCGGCTGCTCCTGCACATTATTGCCAAGTCATACGTCAAAACAGCCGTATTATCAATTATTAATATGCATAACATACAGCGCTGATTGGATGAGAGCCCGCACATGCGCCATAGGACCAGGGAAAGGTACGTTTTAATGGGCGATCTGGGGGTTTCACACAGCAGGGTATCCCAAATCAGGATGCCTCTGTGACAAGGAACCAAACGCGGGGTTGTGAAAATCCTGTGTTTGGTTCTGCTTCAAAAACAATATGTTTTTTACACTTTCTTGTGTGTGGAGGTGGAGAACTCGCTGCCTTGAGGAAAGGGCTAGTAGCCCTGAAACGTTGGCATGTTTAAAGTGGACCAACACCCAGGATTTTTACTATCCTGGGTTTTGGTCCACTTCCCAGATCACCCTAAAAAACTCACCTCACCCTGCTCCTATGCGAGCACTCGTCCAATCAGAGTGCTCAGAGCCGCTGTGGTATGTACGGACAACCACATCGGCTCTGAGCACGCTGGAGGCCGCATCTCGCGCTTCCCTCTAACAAGGAGCGCGCCCGCGCCGACCATTCACAAACGGCCGGCGCGGGTGCGCGCCCTGATAGAGAGAAGCGCGAGATGCGGCCGCGGCTCATGCATGCGCCATTGGAACGGGGAGAAGGTAAGGTTTCTGGGCGGGGCATCCTGATTTCGGATGCCCCGCGGGGAGGGATCTGATCGGCCCGGGAATCTTATAGATAGGGATAGATATAGATATAGGCTGATCCCCCCTGGGTGTTGGTCCACTTTAAGCCATCCACTTACTAACTTACTAGGTACTTTATAATTGCATTGTTACTCTGTTTTGTGCACATGGGCGGGATGATGATTACCCGCCATGATATCTAGTATGTTTGTTATTAGGATCCGGCTTTAATCTGTGATTGAGCAATATGTATTTTTCTGATTAATAAATATCCTTTTGATGAAATGACCTTTGATAATTGATATCTTTGGGATCTTTTTGGTGCAGTGGTTTATTCCTAAGCAGAGCCGCATGCCTTGTTACATATGTTTTGCTGCTTTGTGCACGTGTTAGTTGATCTGTCACTTTGCATTATTGTTCACATGCTGCTTGGGCTGACTTCACAGCGGGTTTAAAGCGGACCTTCACCATGACTTATTGAAAAGCCCAAAACCTTAAAAAACAATTCCCCAACATATAAAATAAATATATTTTAAGCTTTTAGTCACTTACTTATTATTCTTCCCCCCACTGGGCTGCAACTCCTTTCAGGACTTTAGGATACGGGCGCCGCCATCTTGACTCATCACACTTACTGAGGAGAGGAGAGTAGGATAAAGTACAGGGGGGTGGGTTATAGCTGTGCTTTGCTTAGACAGAGCAGAGCTGGGGTCAGGAAAAGGTCAGCATTCCAAGAATGCAGAGCAGCACAGTCAGAAGGCACTTCCTGTTTGCAGGCTGCCTGATGCTCCATGAGCCGCCATCTTGGATGTTTAAAGGCTCATAACATACAGTAGATGCAGGTAGGATGATTTTTAATGTGGGCAATCTGTATGTATAGGGTGTGGGAAACATATAAGATATGCTCTTATTCAGGGTGAAGGTCCGGATTAATGTGAGCAATCTGTATGTACAGGGTGTGGGAAACATATAAGATAGGCTCTTATTCAGGCTGAAGGTCCGGATTAATGTGAACAATCTGTATGTATAGGGTGTGGGAAACATATAAGATATGCTCTTATTCAGGGTGAAGGTCCGGATTAATGTGGGCAATCTGTATGTACCGGGGGGTGTGGGAAACATATAAGATAGGCTCTTATTCAGGGTGAAGGTCCGGATTAATGTGAGCAATCTGTATGTACAGGGTGTGGGAAACATATAAGATAGGCTCTTATTCAGGGTGAAGGACCGCATTAAAGGCATAGCGTCTTGGAATTCTAAACGCAAATGTTAGCATTGTATAGACTTCATAATTTTTTGCCTATACCTTAACCACATTTAACAGTCAGCCTTTGCAAATAATCCTCAGGAGGACCCAAAGCAACACCTCTTTTTGCTTCTCTTATTGTAATTACCTCTTAGTTGGCATTTGAACACAGCAACATGGAGGCTGATTCATTACTAACGCCAGGTATTGCCAGATGAGTGTCTGTATAGCAGCGCTTAGAGCGACCGCTAGTAGACGCTGTAAGTGGGTATCAGGCGCTGTAACAGAGCACCTCGGTTGCTGTATTAACCTGGCTGGCACTGATGAATGTGATGTATGTTGGGTGCTCTAACACTAGTACAGTGCTGCAGCGAACGAGAAGTGGTGCCAGCTCAGTGTAACCGGCTCCACACCATACTTCAAAAAAAGACACACACACAGCGTCGGCGCTCTAAATCTGGTCGCTGTAGCATAGAGCTCCAGACGCTGTGTGATTAAAGTCTGTTTTTGAACACATATCCACCAGTAACAAAGCGAAAACACATGGAATGACATTGTTATAACACTGGGACATTAACACTTTTGTGCCAGTGTTTGTTTGCAGCCAGGAGACGTCACACAATGATTGAAGCAAAAAATAAAAAATGTCAAACACGCTGTTTATACACAAGCAAATGAATGGCCATTGAAATGTATGGGAGAGCGACACTGAGAGACAGGTTAATACCTGGTCCAGATTTAGAGCGTCGATGTTGTGTGTGTGTCCTTTTTTGATAAGTATGGTGTGGAGCGCTGAGAGTCGGTCGCACTTAGCTGACGCTAACTCTCGCTCGCTGCAGCGCTGTACTGGTGTTAGAGCGCCCAACATATCAAATTCATCAATGCCAGCCAGGTTACCAAAGCGACTGAGGAGCTCTGTTACAGCGCCCGATACCCGCTTACAGCGTCTACTAGCGGTCACTCTAAGCGCCGCTATACAGACACTCATCTGGCAATACCTGGCGTTAGTAATGAATCAGCCTTCACGGAGCCATGCCCCTTCTAATAAGGTGGACCCCATATGTGTCTGTGCAGAAATAGGGTGAGTCCAATAAAAAGCATTCACCTACAAAGCTGCCCCAATGTAGCAGATGTTTCTGATACAATGTAACAATATCAGATTGTATACAGGGCTATAAATAGACGTGTTGCTATATTTAGCCCGCGCACACACTCTGCAGCACGCACATGAAGGACCCTCATATCATAACAAGAAGAAATGTCAGCTCACCTGCTCGGGCTCCTCCTGCTCCATCACCTCCACACCCCATTCCACCTCCATGCTGCCGGGTGAGCTTATCCCATCCTCACCCTTCGGGTCACCGGCAGAGCTGTGCTGCTATTCCGGGTGTGCGGCCTCCTGACATCCCGCCTCCGCCTCCTCCCGGGCTGCGCTGTCAGGATTGAATGTCACACAAGGGTGGGGGGGGGATCAGCCCAATGTTATCCTCACCAGCACCCTGATCCCACCCAGCCTGGCCCTGTGTTGTGGATACAGTATGTCACATCCCTTCCATGTTCCTGACATATCAACAACACAAGGACATGGTGGGGAGGGGGTTGCTGCATGGGGTGCGACATATACACAACACAGGGACATGATGGAGGGACAGGGGACATGCATGCGATGTGACATATTCACAACACAGGTACATGATGGAGGGAAAGGGGACATGCATGCGATGTGACTTATCCACAACATAGGGACATGATGGAGGGACAGGGGACATGCATGGGACGTGACATATCCACAACACAGGGACATGATGGAGGGACAGGGGACATGCATGGGACGTGACATATCCACAACACAGGGACATGATGGAGGGACAGGGGACATGCATGAGATGTGACATATCCACAACACGGGGACATGATGGAGGGACAGGGGACATGCATGGGACGTGACATATCCACAACAGAGGGACATGATGGAGGGAAAGGGGACATGCATGAGACGTGACATATCCACAACAGAGGGACATGATGGAGGGAAAGGGGACATGCATGAGACGTGACATATCCACAACACGGGGACATGATGGAGGGACAGGGGACATGCATGGGATGTGACATATCCACAACACAGGGACATGATGGAGGGACAGGGGAAATGCATGAGACATGACATATCCACAACACAGGGACATGATAGAGGGAAAGGGGACATGCATTGGACAGGACATATCCACAACACAGGGACATGATGGAGGGACAAGGGACATGCATGAGATGCAACGCATCCACAACAGAGGGACATGATGGAGGGACAGGGGACATGCATGGGATGTGAGGTTTCCACAACACAGGGACATGGGACGTGACATATCCACAACACAGGCACATAATGGAGGGACAGGGGACATGCATGAGATGCAATGCATCCACAACAGAGGGACATGATGGAGAGACAGGGGACATGCATGGGATGTGAGGTTTCCACAACACAGGGACATGATGGAGGGACAGGGGACATGCATGGGATGTGACATATCCACAACACAGGGACATGATGGAGGGACAGGGGACATGCATGAGACATGACATATCCACAACACAGGGACATGATAGAGGGAAAGGGGACATGCATTGGACAGGACATATCCACAACACAGGGACATCATGGAGGGACAAGGGACATGCATGAGATGCAACGCATCCACAACAGAGGGACATGATGGAGGGACAGGGGACATGCATGGGATGTGAGGTTTCCACAACACAGGGACATGGGACGTGACATATCCACAACACAGGCACATGATGGAGGGACAGGGGACATGCATGAGATGTGACATATCCACAACACAGGGACATGATGGAGGGACAGGGGACATGCATGGGATGTGACATATCCACAACACAGGGACATGATGGAGGGACAGGGGACATGCATGGGATGTGACATATCCACAACACAGGGACATGATGGAGGGACAGGGGACATGCATGGGATGTGACATATCCACAACAAAGGGACATGATGGAAGGACAGGGGACATGCATGGGACGTGACATATCCACAACACAGGGACATGATGGAGGGACAGGGGACATGCATGCGATGTGACATGCATATAAAATAATAATAACAGTGCAATAGTGGCCATTGTGTGCTAATGGGAATTTTTCCTCTGGATTTTCCCATCCAATGTTTGAAAACATCTCTGTGAACATACATGTGAATAAACACTATATTAGTGAATTACACACAGTGGACACACCAGTGAATAGACACACAGATAAATATCACACTAAGGGGCAGGGAAGTGCATATGTGCCCAGGGCGGTGGGCCGCCATAAACTCGCTCAAGGGCACTTCAGTCATGTCCCATGGCCGGGAATCGAACCTTCACAAAGAGTTAAATTAAAAAAGCACACAGAAAAAAAAATACTTTATTATATTTTTTTTGAATGACCTCCTTCCATCACCGATTGCTGATGAGCTTGGGTCCCGCACCCGGCTTCCACCGATCACTCTGGGCTTCTGACACTTGTTTTTGCTGTGGAGTGGCCTTTTAAAGTGGACCAAAACCCAGGATTTGGACTATTATTATGATTGTTTATTTATATAGCACCATCATCTTCCGTAGACTATATCAGATGCAGTGTTACAGAGTTAACCATGGATATTCTGAATACAAGATACAATAGGGGAGAGAGCCCTGCCCTTGCAAGCTTACAGTCTAAAGGATGAGGGGTGAAGACGAGGGGGGAAGGATCACAAACAAAGGTTTTGGCCCGTTCCCCTGGTGCAACTCACCTCTTCCCGGTCTAATGGCGCGTGCACGGCCACTCGTCTAATCAGCACGCTCGGAGCCGCTGACGTCACGTCATCTAAGCCTTCGTGTAAGGCCAGCGGCTCTGAGGGCGCTGGTGGCCGCATCCCCCGCTTCCCTCTAACAGGGAGTGTGCCCGCTCCCGCCATTCACAAATGCTAGAGGTATAACGGGAATGCGGCCGTGGCTCACACATGCGCCGTTGGACATGGAAGCAAGGTAAGTATATAGGGCGACCTGGTGGATTTCACACAGCGGGGCATCTCAATTTTGGATGCCCCGGGGGTAGGGACTCAATCGACCGGGGAATCTTACAGATTCCCAGGCCGATCGCACTGGGTTTTGATCCACTTTAAGCCAGCAGGGTGAGCTGATGTCATCTCACTCTACAGCGGGCGCGGTCTGTCCCACTGAAGACCCCGGGCACTGGATGCCGGATGGAGGTGGGCTCTCTTTTTTTGTAGCTGCCATCTTGGAAAAACAAGGATACGTAGCATCTACATAACTGGCACTTAATGATTGGAGAGGCAGCTACATAGATGTTACGTACTTGGCACTGGAGCTAAACTGAGTTAAACCCTTAAAAAAATTTTAAACAGCATGGGGTGCCCCCCTATCCAGTGAAACAAGCCAAGCACCAGCTATGGGGGCTGGCAGACCAGGGCGCAAAGGTAGAGTGGCCCGCCCTGGCCCTGAAGACTACCAGCCCACATAGCCCACACGGGCTCCTCTGCACAACCCTGGCCTTCGGGGATGCAGGTAAGTTAGTTAATATTTTTTTTTCTCTTATTACCTCCTTCCATTGTTGTTCTGTGCCGTACATCGCTGCTGTTACCAGCCGGAAGTGATCGGCGGAAACCTGGAGTGGGGCAGAGTATCGGTGGTATCTGCCCCATCCCTGTCTCCGCCCATCACTCTGGCTTTTTTGCTCATTACCGCTGCAGGGAGGAGCCTTTTATACCAGCGGAGTGAACCAACATCATCCCCCTCACCGGGATAAAAGGCCCCTCCCTGCGACAGGCGAGCTAAATGCCAGAACCCACCGTGCGAGGCAGAGAATATGTGTCCTCCACCCCGATGAAACCCTGGACTGGGGATCTGGGGGGAAGAGGAGACCTGGCTCTGGATGGAGGTGACCATTTTTTCTTTTGGCTGGAAACTGGGGAAAGCACCAGGCACGTGGACTCTACAGGCTTGACGCTTACCAGTTGGAGAAGCAGCCCTGCATATTCTACATGTTTGGCATTTAGAGGATTTAAAGTGGACCAAAACCCAGCATTTTGACTATCCTGGGTTTTGGTTCTTTCCCCGGGGGCCCCCCCGATCGGGATTGCCCCGCTGTGTGAAACCTCCCAAATCGCTGCAGTCAACTCACCTCAACCCAGTCCCATGGCAGCGGCTCAGACGGCAGCATCCTCCGCCTCTGTCTAGCAGTGCGCATGCCAGCGCCAGGCATTTGTGACTAACCTACGCTGGCACGCTCCCTGTTAGAGGGAGGTGGAGGATGTGGCCATCAGAGCCGCTGATCTTGGATGCGCCGTGGGACGGGGAAGAAGTGAGTTAGCTGCTGCGTTCTGGGGGGTTTTACACAGCGAGGCACCCCCGATCAGGGGGGCCTCCAGGGGAGTGGAACAATACCGGTTGGCCTGGGAATCTATAAGATTCCCGGGCCGATCGATTCCCTCCCCAAAATCAGGATGCCCCGCTGTGTGAAAAACCCAGGTCGCCCCATAAACTTACTTTCTTTCCCGGTCCAACGGCACATGCGTGAGACGCGCCTGCATCCCCACTATCCCTCTAGCAGGGCATATGCCCACTCCAGGCATTTGAGAATGGCCGGCGCGGGCAAGCTCCCTGTTAGAGGGAAGCAGGGGATGCAGCCGCCAGTGCGCTCGGAGCCGCTGGCCTTAGACGAAGGCTTAGACAACGAGACGTCCGCGGCTCTGAGCACGCTGATTGCCGGGGAGAAGCCGCGCATGCACCGTAGGACCGGGGAGAGGTGTGTTGGCATCAGCGATCTGGGGGGTTTCACACGATTTGGGTGCCCTGGGGGAAAGGACCAAAACCCAGGATAGTCAAGATCCTGGGTTTTGGTCCACTTTAAAGCACTTTCAATTATTCACTTGCAATCAAAGTCATTGCAGCAGTCTGAGTCAGGCCTATAGATAAATAGTAGCTCAGTAATGGGACACAACGCGGAGTCAGCACTCTAATCATGGCGTCTCCGTTTGCCTGGGCATCAGCCGTTGCATAGCGTCGCTTCCTCTTTAATTAGTGCGTGATGTGAGGCTCCTCTCCTCATCCTTTTATAGACATGGAGGCCGCATGGAGGATGGAGTCGCTCCCAGAATTCCTGATTAATCTGCGGGACAGGATGTCTGGGAGCCCTTCTGGCGAATAATGAAGCCGGGCGAGAAACGTTCCTGCAAAGAGTTGGCTCAGCCTTTCCGGTTTACTGAATATTCCGGCATGGTTCCAGCCAAGCTTTCCCAGACAATGGACGCTCTGATGTGGATAACGGCTGCTATATATAAGCGGCATCTTCTGCTAACCAAACACCTCCAGATACATTAAAGCTGTTACATACCTGGGCAGGCGTCAGCACTGGGCAGGTGCTGGGGCCCCTGAACCTTGGAAGGGCCCATCTCATCTCCCCTATGCAGGACTCAGGGCCGTGCAATAACCAGGACTAAGGACTGTCAGCAATGGGCAGATTGGCCATTGGGAGAGACTTTCTTTCTTTCTTTTGTTTCTTTCATTCTATTGATCTGTTCTTTCTGATATTCCCATCTTTCCATTTCTGTCAGTCCTTTTATTTTTTCTTTCTTTCTTTCCTTCAATTCTTTTTTTTATCTATCCTTAGTTTCTGTCTTTTATTTGTATGCCCTGCCATTCATTTTCTATCTTTCTTCTTTCCTTCTAGGAAGAGAGGAGCTTTCCTAGAACTGAAAATATCTGCACAGTACTCAATACAAGGACAGATAGCATTACCCATCAATCCTTGCAGCAGGCGGAGCTATGCAAATCATCTCTTTATGTCTCTGTGCCATCCAAGGCCCTTAGAAACGCTAAGGGTGCAATGCCAAGGATTAGCTTTAAATTTACACAGCCAAACACATCCAACTAGTGAACCTGGTAGTCACCAAGTCTCACTCCCCATACAGCCAGAAACATCCGTCCTAGTGCTGATGAGAGCCCAAAGCTCGAAACACGTGTCCTCTAGTTGGATGTGTTGGGCTGTGTAAATTTAAAGCTAATGCTTGGCATTGCACCCTTAGAGGCGAATTTAAGACGAGTGGCAAGTATTGCCATGTGAGCGTCTATGTAGCTGTGCTTAAAGTGGACCAATACCCAGGATTTTGGGTGGGGCACCCCGACCGGGGGTGCCCAGCTGTGTGAGACCCCCCAGAAACCCCGAAAAACTCACCTCTCCTCGCTCCCACGTGACTGCCGCTGCCAATCCCCGCCGACGGACAAGCGAGCACGCCCGCCGCCGCCTCCCGCGCGTCACTCTTACAGGGAGGGAGGCGCGGTGGGCGCCGCTGGATCGAGGATAAGGTAGGGATTTAGGGGTTTCTGGCGGGTTTCACACAGCGAGGCACCCCCGATCGGGGTGCCCCGCAGTCAGGGGTCTGATCGGTCCGGGAATCTTATAGATTCCCGGGCCGATCTTGGGAGGGTGTTGGTCCACTTTAAAGCGCCTGCAAGAAGTCGCTGCAAGCGGGTGTCTGGCACTGTGACCTAGCTTAGCGGGCTGAAAAGTTACACTGTACTATCCTGTCCAGCATTGATAAATGTGATGTCTGGTGGGCGCTGTAGAAGCTCTCTCCCTGAAGCACTGCAGAGCCAATGGAGAACGCTAGGTGGTGTCCCGAGGTCAAAGCACCCAAGACTACACCACATCTAACAACAGGATAACGCTGCAGCGAGCGATAGGTAGCGCCAGCTCAGTGCATCCGGCACTAGGCGCTGAAGCCCATATTTAAGAAAAACTACACACAACCAGTGTTGGCACTCTAAAACTGGGCGCTCTAGCATCGAGCGCCAGAAGCTATAAAACACATGGAATGACAGAGACATAAAGAGATGATTTTCAAAGCTCCGCCTGTTGCAAGGCTTAATGGGTAATGCTATTTTCTTGTGTTGAGTGAAAAATTTCCATTTTAGGAAAGCGCCGGTTTTCCTTTACCTTTGAGTAGAGGGTTTTTTGGTCTAATCTGATCTGGTTAGCCCCCCTATATTAAGCTTAACATGAGTCTCTCCACATACTGGTTTGCGGAGAAATGGTGGAAGGGGTTAAACACAGTTCATAGCAGGAGCGTTTCTGTCCACTCCTGGGTGCAGATACTATAGAGGCAGGGGAGGCAGCTGCTACCAGGCCTGTAGAGGAAGGGGTCCTAGTGCAGGCACTGGCAGCACCTGTGTGCCACCCAGAGTGGTGCGTTTTATGCCTGGGGTGCCATAGCAGTCTGCTAGCATCTGGGAGCGTGATCAGCTTTCTGTGATGTGTGGGTCATCTCTCCGTAGCAGTAATGTGATGCAAAGATGACACACCTTGACAACGTGACGCTGTGACGTCACGAAACGCGTTGGTGGTGAGGAGTGAGGGCAAGTAAGGAGGGGGGGGGGGGTGTTTGTCCATTGAGTCTGCTTTATTCATTGTCTTTTTATTGCTTGTATTTGGCACTTGTCCACCTGGTGAGTCCTCATAATAATTTCAGATAGGCAGTGTGGTTATAATTTCCTTGCTAGTCAAAGTTTTTTTTTGATAGGATTGTATATATATCTATTAGGATATCACTTAATATATTAATTTAGGTTAAGCACTTTTGCACATTTTCATGAAGTCTCATCATGCACATGATTTTATTAGCTTAGTTTAGATTTTTGCTCTGTTATTGGATAAGCAGTTACAGTAGCGTTGTTATTGGGCCTATTGGCCCTCCTCTCTCCCCCCCCTCCCCCTTTTTTGCTGTGCCTCCTCCTCGGTGTTAGTTGTCTTATATATTTTTTAAAAAATTAATGTTTTTAATATTGTCATGTAGGATTGAATATACAATATAGATTATATGTAATAATAAAATTGGGTTTATTGCTATTATTGTTTAGTGGTGCTTCTGTGACAGGGCTGGGTGGGTGTGTGGGACCCCCGTTCTCTGGGTGATGCAGAGATGACTCACACATTGCAGAAAGTTGTAAGCTGTTAATATTGTAATAGCAGGGTGTGGCTCTTGTTACAATGTAAAAGAGCAAGGACCTAGCCAGCTTTCTACAATGTATCAGTAGGGAGTCTGTTTGCTACATTGCACAGTGCAGCTGCAACACAGGTTTTAAAACTTCCAGCATGAGAATTATTGCTCAGTTATTATTCATTGTATTATTCAGTGCTGCTGCCTTTGTACTATGGCTGCACTCTGGCCAATAAATGGGCCATGCTAGGTCCCACTACCCCCAAACTGGCCCCAGCAGTCTCCAGTATCAGTACAACTCTTTTTTGGGGAGCCCACTATGAATTTTTCTATAGGGCCCTGTAAAACCTACCCTGTTTCCCCGAAAATAAGACACTGTCTTATATTAATTTTTGCTCCCAAAGATGCGCTAGGTCTTATTTTCAGGGGATGTCTTACATTTTTACAAATTTTTACAAATGAACCATTGCTGCAGATCTGCATGTTACACTTCAAAGACAGACAAATGAGAACAACGAGGGACAGGGGGACACGGCCTCCAAATAGGGACACTTGGGAGGTATGCTTACATCTATTAAAGGAAAGGCTTACCTCAGCCTCTCCAGCAAGCACTCACCTACGGTATTGTTGAAGCAGCAGGCGTCCAGTGAGCGATCAGACAGTGGGGCGGGTGATCAGAAGGCCCTCAGCCTGTGCCGCCTGATTCATTGGTGGATCAGCTGCTGGGACCACACCCCCCCCCCCAACTCCCGCAGCTAGCCGGCTCCGCTCTGTCAGGCGAAAGAGACAGGCGCCACCGCTGCGGCCTCACATGGCCTTATGCCTCCTGCGGCCCTGCACTCTGCTCCAATGGCATTCCGGAGCATTTCCTGAGGGGGCGGGGCGGCGGGACATAACAACCAATCCGTGATTGTCCTGCCCAGTTGCGAGGTACCGTATGCAAACGTCAGAACGTTGATTGGCCAGTGTCACCACCCGCCCTCCTGCACATCGGATGCTCATTCGCCGCCCTCCCGCATGACGGCAGCTACAACCCTGCGGCACTCACATCGGCCTCCCTCCTCGCTCCCGCCTTTCAGCTTGTCGGCCGCTAACTCCGCTTCCCTCCCCCATGCATGTTAGCTGCTACCGGTACCTCTACCGCCCTCCTGCACATCGCCACTCACCCGCAACCAGCCTGTTTCAGCTGCTCACCGACCTGAGCTTCTCCTGGTGCGCCCGATGGCCAGTCCGCCCCTGTCTGCAGGTATGTCACCCGAACGCCGGCAAATACGGTATTTTGGGGGGAGGTCTTATTTCGGGGGGGGGGGGGGGGGGGGTGTCTTATTTTCGGGGAAGGCCTTATATTTAGCCTTCATGCTAAAAGCACAGTAGGCCTTATTTTCGGGGTAGGTCTTATTTTCGGGGAAACACGGTATGTACACTCCAGCGTCCACTACTGTGGTCATGTGATTCCTGTGTGTCAGACAGTCAGGAAACAGTGCTCCTCTGTATTTAAACCGGACCAACAAGCTATTTTTATTTAACGGGTGGTGATCCCGCTGTTAGCTAATCAAAACAAGCTCTGGGAAGGGGGCATCCAGAATGCTGGCATCCCCTCAGACATAAACCCCCAGAACGCCCATAATCCTCACCTTCACTACGAGTCAGCACCGGGAAAGAAGTCCCTTTATTGGCTGCCTGGGTGGTCACATGGGACTTGGTCACGTCCTCACCAACGGCCACCAGAATGACCTGTCCCCGTGACCGACCATCAGCCAATCGCGAGACTTTGTTCCCGGCTGGTAATGAAGGTGAGGATTACGGGTGTTCTAGGGGATTATGTGCGAGGGAGACTCCAGCATTCTGGATGCCCCCCCCCCCCGCCCCCGGAGCTTGTTTTGGTTAGCTGACAGGGGGACCAACACCCATTATAGAAAAAACGGGTGTTGGTCCGGTTTAAGCCCTTGACCCCTCTCTGTATTAACCCTTTGCACCCTCTCCCCTTACATGCCTTTCATTTATCTATACACATGTACTGCACCCATATGGCGGACCCTCTGCCCAGGGCATCCCAAATCCTCCTGTATTGAATGACCCTGTATCGCTGTAATATATACCTTTCCAGCAATCCCACAACGCATGTGCAGATCTCACCTCAGTTTGGTCTGATATTAAACTGACTGATTAGGGTTCTGTATGGCCACACTATGGCTGATGACTGGAGAAGAAGGGGGAGTTATGAAGTCGGGTAAACAGGAGATTAGTCTTCCTGGGCTGGAAACACAGAGAAGATATCGAGTGTAGGTGGAGCCAGTTGGCGAGTACAGGGAGTGTATCAGGGTAACACCCGATATCTGCAAAATCCATCCCTGAGCTCCTCACACGGCGTCTCCTGCTCCCGGGTTACTTTAGCTGCCACAATCACTGGGCCAAGCTTCTCCCCCCCCCCCCATTACTTCTACAGAGATTAAAAAAAAAACCTATAAAATAAGCTAGAATTCTGTTCAGATTCTGCTAGTTATGGGATTGGGGATGCCCTGATGTGTAAAATATCCCCTGGATCACCTGAAAAACTCACCTTTGGCATGCCCTGATGTATGAAACCCCCAGCATCATCCGAAAAAGTCACCTTTGGCATGCCCTGAAGTATGAAACCCCCGAGATCACCAGAAAAACTCACCTTGGGGATGTCATGATGTGTGAAACCCCCAGGATTAATCAGAAAACTCCCTATTGGGAAGTCCTGATGTGTGAAACCCACAGGAGCATCCGGAAAACCCACATTTGGGATGCCCTGTGTGAATTCCCCGGGATCGCCCGAAAAAAATCATCTTTGGGAAGCCCTCATGTGTGAAACCCACAGGACTGCCCAAAAAAATTCATCTTCGGGAAAGCCCTAATGTGTGAAACCCTCAGGATCGCCAGAAAAACTCACCTTTGTGATGCTCTGATATGTGAAGCACCTGGGATTGCCTTAAAAACTCACCTTTTCTGCCAATTCCATGGCACATGCGCAAGCCGCTTAACTCTATCTGTGCGTACCCATTCAGAAAAGTCTGGCGCAGGTATGCCCTGAGGAACGGGGGGCACACAGGCAGTGGTGTGCTCTCTATTCAGCTACGGGCAAAGCAAAAGCTGAATGGAATGTGCGCCAGTAATTGGCCGGACACACACACATGCAAGCAAAGGAAAAGGTGAGCAGAGGAAAGGTAAGTTTACAGGGGTGAGGGGGATAGACACCAAATAGGGATGCCCCAGCTAGGAGGAAGAAAAGCTCAGGGTAGTGAAAATGTTTTCCCCGTAAAGGGGCATTCCAAGCAAATCGTAAAATCAGCCCTTCTGCTCTCTTCTCTCTTCATCTTTATATTTGCTTTATATTTCTTAATAAGCGCTTGTGAACTCTTCCCCTTCTGCAGAGCCTCCTCAGCAGTCTAACCATTGGGATGCTTCAATGTGTGAAGCCCCCGGGATCCCCAAACAACTAACCATTGGGATGTCCTGATGTGTGAAACCCCCTAGTCCTTTTTATTCAAGGACAGAAAGGCTGCAAAAGCAGGGGTTCTGGAAAAGAAGTTAAATCAGAAGTCCTGTCAAAAACGGACTTAAAGTGGACCGATCGGGGGTGCCCCGCTGTGTGAAACCCCCCTAAAACACCGAAAAACTCACCTCTCCTCGCTCCCACGTGACCGCCGCTGCCAATCCCCGCCGACGGACAAGCGGGAGGCAGCGACGGACAAGAGAGTGCGCCCGCCGCGCGTCACTCTTACAGGGCGCGCGCCCGCGACAGGCATTCACAAACGGCCGGCGCGGGTGCGCGTCCTGCTAGAGGGACGCGCGGCAGGCGCCGCTGGATCGAGGATAAGGTAGGGATTTCGGGGATCTGGGGGGGTTTTACCCAGCGGGGCACACCCAATCGGGGTGCCCCGCAGTCAGGGGTCTGACTGCGGGGTCTTATAGATTCCCGGGCCGATCTTGGGAGGGTGTTGGTCCACTTTAAAGAGGATAAAAACCCTGTGTGTCCTTTTTTGGAGTCTAAAAGAGTTGGAATGTCCCATTGTGTGATTGGCTGCAAAACTCACCCTTCCGCCATTCCCACGGCGCACGCATCACCATCATCAGCTTCCCACCTCTGTGGCATGCTCTGGCGCCCAGCTATTCAGATACGCTGGGAGCAGGGGCGGACTGGCCATAGGGAGACCTGGGACAATTCCTGGTGGGCCGCACTGCTTTGGGGCCAGCTGGGCTACTGCTTCTAACACCCACATTCAATCCCTGCCCCTTTAGTCTCCCTCTCAGCCCCCTGTATCCAGCCCCACTGTACCCACAAGCCAAGGAACCTCAGCTCCTAAAGCTATAGCCCCGGCATCATGGTTGGGGGGGGGGGGGGGGGCTCAGCAGGGATGTCTCAGCCCAGCTATGGGCTGGTAAAATCCAGGGGTTGATTTTTTGCCCCCAGTGCACCACTGGCCTGGAGCGGTAAGGAACTGAAGACACCGGGGAAGCGGGCGACCCCCTTTTGCTATGCAGCAGCTCTGTTTCAAAGAAAGCTGTATGCCGTGCATTACTAGGCATAGCATATAGTGCATATAGTATAAACTGACCAGATGTCCCACTTTCAGGAGGACAGTCCCAGTTTTAGGCCCCCTGTCTCTGCAAAAACTCTGGAAACACCTAAATGTCCCACTTTTCTGACATGGTGACGACTGTCCCTCCAAATGCATAATGCTGTATGTCTGGGGACTTTACCGCTGCTCTATTTGGTTGCATGGCAGCAGTGGAATGCATGGACTTCTGAGCATTAACTCCATCACAAACATCTTTTATGGACCAAATAGTCCTAGAGCATGTGACTCGTAATAAAGCCACACCCTAAACCACACCCCCACCATCTCCAACAAACATGTTTAAACAGTCCCACTTTGAGGACCCCCCAAAAATTGTCAGTTTAATATAGTGCCAATTCAGGATGCCCCATAAAGAAGTACAGCACCCCCTCCCCTAAGATTCTTATAGACTCGAGGGGGGTGTTGTTAAAGGCAAATTTACTGAATCATGGCCTAGTGTTTCATCACCCAGAATAATCCAGTTATAAAATAGGTCGGGTGGACGGGTATCCCGTGAATGATCGCTCTGCCGGCATGAAGGCTTACAGCCCCGGAGTGTCAGGTAACAGCACAATGACATCACTTTTGGCTGCCCATCACTTGTTGACTTAACCCTTCTGATGTCACAGAGCACCTGTCACTATACTGTCCCTACAACGATCCCTATTAAAATTTATGCTGTAATCAGAGGAAGCCGGTGATCTCCTGACACCTCACCACAGGGGATATATATGGAATAAGAAATATATATATATATATAGGCAGGGAACCCATGTTAAAGGAATTAAAGAGACCAAAAAGACCTTTATTCAAAGTGCAACAAAACCCGGGATTTTGACTATCCTGGGTTTTGTTCCATGCACCGGGGACATCCTAAATTGTTATTTCCTCGCCGTGTGAAAACTAGACTTTCTTTTCCCTTTTTTTTGTTCCATCTATTCTTTGTTTCTTTATTTTATCTGTTTTTTCTGTCATTCCTTTTCTTTTTTTTCTTTCTATTTTTTCTGCCATTTCTTCTATTCTGTGTTTCTTTCCTTCTATACTGTTTCTTTCTTTCCATCTTTTCTTTAATCTGTTTTTTATCTATCTTTTTCTATCCTTTATTCTGTCATTCCCACTATTCTTTTATTCCTTCCATCTCTTTTTTTCTACCATTGCCTCTCTCTCTCCTTTCTGATTTTTTTTTTGTCATTCCTTTTAGTTTTCCTTTGATTCTGTCATTCATTCTATGCTTATTTTCTTTGTTTATCTCTTCATTTTTATTGCTTTCCATCTATTCAATCTTTTTTCTTGTCATTCTTTTTCTCTCTTTTTTATGCCATTCCATGGTATTGTTCTTGTTCTTCCTGTCATTCATTCTCTATTTTTTTTTTCTTTCTGTTCTTGGGCAGTATTTACCATACATGCATCTTTATCATCATGTAGCGCGTAACATACCCCCCCCCCCCCGCAAGGGGCCCATTAAAGCAGACCAAAACCCACATTTTTAACTAGCATTCCCTAAATTGCTCCCCCTATGAAGAGTAACTTTTGCTAATTCCTACTGCTCCTGCATCACTCTAAACTCAGATCATGGCGCCTGTTTTAGCTGTGAAGCTCCGCCTCCTCCATTCATTGCCACTTGTTGTGTGTGGCAATGATGTCATTGTCACACTTATGCAATGACTGATCACCTGCAAACCTACAGAGAAGGAGAGAAAAAAAGTGTTTCAGGGCGATTTGATAAGCGAAAATATCCTTTTCTAGTTCTACAAGAGGGGCGTATCGGCAGGGGCTTTAGCCAAATGTATTTCACAAGTTCAGTGGATTTTGGTCCGCTTTAAGACGCATAAATCCTGAGCGGGCCCTGGTGCATGACATCACGGCAGGTCACAGACAGAGACAGCTACTCAGCAGCGGCAGGCCTGAAATAGACTGACCTACTGCTTGGGTGGCAGGTGCCGCTACAACCTTTTCTTTTACTACAAAGCAAATGCTTGGCCTCCAAAATAAATGTCGGGTCACCCAGAGAACACCCGTTACACAGGAGGATCCTGGGAAATAGCTGCCAAGGCAAGCACCGACATTGCTGTGGGTGTTCCGACCCCAGACAAACATTGTACTGGTATATAAATACATTATACCAGTTTAAAGAGGACCAAAACCGGAACTACTGGTGGTTAAATCCCAACCTACTGTGTGTAACCCTGCCAGTCATTCTACATACCTTCCTGGAGGACTCCTCTATGGCTGTGCAAAGAGGCAGGGCCGGCTCCAAGGTTATGTGGGCCCTTGGGCGCCATGGTCCCAGTGGGCCCCTTTGGGATGAAGAGCCGCAGGAGGTTGGGGGTCTATAATTTCATGGCCAAAACTAAGAAGGGCTGCTTGCCCTCCAACCCCTTGTTGGAGCTGTTTTTTAGTTTGGTCCCACATGAATGGGCAGAGTATTGAGGAAGAGGGGTGGACATAACAGGAAGAGCAGGAATGGATGGAGCAGAGAAAAGGGGACATGGATGGAAAGTGCAGACACACAGGGAGACAGGGATGGATGGGGCAGAAAGACAGAGAAAGGAAGTGTGTGCACTGTGTACCTTGCATTACCTTCTTTCAGCATGTGCAGTACTTTCTGTTGCATTCCTGGGGCCAGGGAGCAGGGTGATGACACATCTCCGGGGGCGGGGCTTGCAGGGAGACTCCGCTCTATGGGGCAACGCTGATCATAGATCAACACACAAGCGAGTGCCGGGCTGAGCAGAGGTTAAGGGGAGGGGCAACTGAACCACCAATGAAAGAGCAAGCAGCTCAGCCTCGATACGAGGGCCCGATGCAAGGTTAGTGGCAAAAAAGTTTAAGTTCTTTGCGCCAGCTGTCTGTGGGGCCCCCGGCAGCTGACCAGCCTTGGCGGGTGCCGACGCCGGCCCTGCGAAGAGGAATGTAGGGTATGCTGTTTCCATTCAGTTTTTTTAGCCACTCATGTACATGCGCAGCCAAGCTATTGGAGGAAAGCTGCGCCTGTGCTGTGGAATCAGCAGCGAGGTATGTGTAACACGGTATCTGTGGGGTTTCACACAGCGGGGCATCCCCAGGGTTACAGATCAAAACTCAGGATAGTGAAAATCCCAGGTTTTGAACCACTTTAATGCAATGCAGGGTCGGCCTTTAGGGGGCGCAAATGAAGAGCCGTGCACAAGACGCTGTCATCCCAGGAGGAGCAAACTTGCTGCTCTCTATTTTTTGATGCAGAAACTCCTTTTACTCCTTTTTACGTTTCCTCCCTCTTTCTATCTTTTTCTACCCCTACCACCGTTCTTTCATTTTCACATTCCCACCATCTTTTGCTCTTCCACATTCTGTATATTGGCCAAAAAAATCCAGGCATGCGGCGTCAACCCCCACATGCAGCGTGGGAACCCTGGCAAAGTGAGTATACCACCGATCCAAGGAAGTTTCAAACAGCAAGACATCCCGAATTGGGATGCCCCGGGGATAGTGAATGACTCCAGGAGCGGCCAAGAAGAGTTTTGGGAAGAAGGGCGGATGCCAGTAGCACACCCATTCCATTTACTGCAATGGAGGGTATGTGCCGTATAACCCTGCATCAGCACCTTCTCCTTCCATTGCAATGAATGGAGTGCACGTTCTGTGTATACTTAACTTATTCATGGTGGCCATCTTGGACTAGAGGGGGCCAATCAATCTCCGATACTGGTAAGCTGTAGTCCAGTGTGTCCTGGCGGTGGAGCTGCCCTAGACAGAATGCAGTTTTTTTGTTTTGTTTTTGGATGGCCAAACTATTCAAAGCCAAACAAAACTCTATGTTTTGACTATCCTCAGATTTGGGATGCGAGAAACCCCCCCAGATCGCCCAGTAAAACTCACCTCTTCCCTTCAGCAAGGGAGCCAGGAAGCAGGTAAGTTTAGCGGGCCTTAGGGAGGTTTCACACATTGGGACACCCTGATATGGAATGCCCTGGGGGAAGATCAGCGGCTGGCCCGGAGAACCTTATAGATTCCAGGGACAGCCATTTGGTGGCCTTGGAGTCTATAAGACCCCAGTGAAGTTCCACTCCTTTTCCAATTTGATGACCCGCTGTGTAAAACCCCCCATATCCCCTCACCGTGGTTGCATCCCCATTCACCTCTAGCCGTGCCCGTTGTTGGGGGGGTGAGGAATGCGGGCGAGTGAAACTGCAGGGCGCTCAGCCAATCATCAAGCTCAGTTTCGGGCAGGCCTGCGCTGTGGGAATGTCATAAAGGAGAGTGGAACGGGCGAACTAGTGGAATACACAGACAGAGGAACACCACCAGGGAAAGTGAAATTCCCATGTGTTGCTCTTCAAAGTGGACCAAAATCCGTGCCCCGCTGTGTAAAACCCCCCAGGCCACCCGAATAAACTCGCCTCTCCCCAGTCCTACGGAGCATGCGCAGGCTCTCGTTCAATCAGCACTTTTGGATCCAACCAGCCCCTTTGTCTAAGGCGAGCGGATCGGAGCGCGCTGGCAGCCGCATCCTCCGCTAACCTCTAATGGAGCGTTCCTGCGCCGCCCATTCACAAACTGCTGGTGCGGGCACACGTCCCGCTAAAGGGATAGCGGGGATGCGGCCGCTCCTCGCACATGTGCCATTGGACTAGGAAAGAAGGTGAGTTTCTGGGTGACATGGAGGTTTCTCGCAGCGAGGCATCCCGATTCTGGATGCCCCCCGGGGGAGGGAATCAAGTGGCCCTGGAACTAGCTGCCATAAAAAAACAGTATCTAAGAGGTATTAGCAATACCACCATCCCACCCCCCCCAAAAAAAACAACATCTTTATTTACGCAGTGTGGTCATCCCTGTTCTTGCCAGTCTTCCTTCAGCCCTGTGACAGCTGCAAGATTCTAGTTCTCACTCGGGGGACTTGGCGTCCTAGGACCTCCAAACCCCAGCTGTACGAGAGACGAGATGGGGAAAGGCTCGGGATTATTTTGGTCTCTGCTAAATATGATCAGCGAAGGGTCCTGGAAATTAACCCCTTCACTGCCTCAGCAGTTGGGCCAAGCATGGTGTTCAGAATGGAGAGGCACCAGCAGACTGAATTTGGCAGAGGGGTATAATGATTAGGCACCGCTTCCACTTAATGGCTTTTAAAGCGCGGAGCCGCAGATGTCAGAGCGCAGGCTGGCACCATGAGAGTCCCTGCAACCCGAGCGCACTGCATGCCTGGATCAGCTTTCTGGGAGCTTCGCCATGTCATGTCACTGCAAGGCAACAGGTGTATCAGCTAAGCACAGATTAAAGAGACACAAGGCAAATAGGAACAGAAGTGAACTGGACAAGTCAGGCTGATAAACATGGCCAGGCTTTGGAGTGTGCAAACTGTGCCCTAAAGCAGTGGTTCCCAACCCTGTCCTCAAGGCACACCAACAGGCCAGGTTTTGCAGATCTCCACAAAGATGCACAGGTGGAGTAATTAGTGCAGCTGCAGAGCAATAGAGCTGGCTATTTGGAGATCCAAAAAACATGACATGTTGGTGTGCCTTGAGGACAGGGTTGGGAACCACTGCCCTAAAGGGACACCGGGAGACTCCATTCAGGCAGACTTTAAGAGACCGCTCTCAGCTGGCTCAGCAAGTCTGCTTAGAATCTCAACTGTGGCACTGCTGGAGAACACATGGTCTCTCTTCTTTTTCAAATTCCATGCTTTATTTTATCATCTCCACCTTTTCTCCATCTTCCACCTTTTTTCTACATACTCTGCCTCCACTCACTTTTTTCACATTTTGTCCATTATACTTCTCCCTTTCCCACATTCCCTCCAACTTTCTCCCTTTCCCACAGGCCCTCCAACTTTCTCCCTTTCCCACAGCCCCTTCATCTTCCACCCTTTCCCATAGCCCCTCCAACTTTCTCCCTTTCCCACAGCCCCTTCATCTTCCTCCCTTTCCCACAGGCCCTCCAACTCTCTCCCTTTCCCACAGCCCCTTCATCTTCCTCCCTTTCCCACAGCCCCTTCATCTTCCTCCCTTTCCCACAGCCCCTTCATCTTCCTCCCTTTCCCACAGCCCCTTCATCTTCCTCCTTTTCCCACAGCCCCTTCATCTTCCTCCCTTTCCCACAGCCCCTTCATCTTCCTCCCTTTCCCACAGCCCCTTCATCTTCCTCCCTTTCCCACAGCCCCTTCATCTTCCTCCCTTTCCCACAGCCCCTTCATCTTCCTCCTTTTCCCACAGCCCCTTCATCTTCCTCCCTTTCCCACAGCCCCTCCAACTTTCTCCCTTTCCCACAGCCCCTTCATCTTCCTCCTTTTCCCACAGCCCCTTCATCTTCCTCCCTTTCCCACAGCCCCTCCAACTTTCTCCCTTTCCCACAGCCCCTTCATCTTCCTCCCTTTCCCATAGCCCCTCCAACTTTCTCCCTTTCCCACAGCCCCTTCATCTTCCTCCCTTTCCCACAGGCCCTCCAACTCTCTCCCTTTCCCACAGCCCCTTCATCTTCCTCCCTTTCCCACAGCCCGTCCATCTCTCTCCCTTTCCCACAGCCCCTTCATCTTCCTCCTTTTCCCACAGCCCCTTCATCTTCCTCCTTTTCCCACAGCCCCTTCATCTTCCTCCTTTTCCCACAGCCCCTCCAACTTTCTCCCTTTCCCACAGCCCCTTCATCTTCCTCCCTTTCCCACAGCCCCTCCCAACTTTCTCCCTTTCCCACAGCCCCTTCATCTTCCTCCCTTTCCCACAGCCCCTCCCAACTTTCTCCCTTTCCCACAGCCCCTTCATCTTCCTCCCTTTCCCACAGCCCCTCCCAACTTTCTCCCTTTCCCACAGCCCCTTCATCTTCCTCCCTTTCCCACAGCCCCTTCATCTTCCTCCCTTTCCCACAGCCCCTTCATCTTCCTCCCTTTCCCACAGCCCCTTCATCTTCCTCCCTTTCCCACAGCCCCTTCATCTTCCTCCCTTTCCCACAGCCCCTTCATCTTCCTCCCTTTCCCACAGCCCCTTCATCTTCCTCACTTTTCCCACAGCCCCTTCATCTTCCTCACTTTTCCCACAGCCCCTTCATCTTCCTCACTTTTCCCACAGCCCCTCCAACTTTCTCCCTTTCCCACAGCCCCTCCAACTTTCTCCCTTTCCCACAGCCCCTTCATCTTCCTCCCTTTCCCACAGCCCCTCCAACTTTCTCCCTTTCCCACAGCCCCTCCAACTTTCTCCCTTTCCCACAGCCCCTTCATCTTCCTCCCTTTCCCACAGCCCCTTCATCTTCCTCCCTTTCCCACAGCCCCTTCATCTTCCTCCCTTTCCCACAGGCCCTTCATCTTCCTCCTTTTCCCACAGGCCCTTCATCTTCCTCCCTTTCCCACAGGCCCTTCATCTTCCTCCCTTTCCCACAGGCCCTTCATCTTCCTCCCTTTCCCACAGCCCCTTCATCTTCCTCCCTTTCCCACAGCCCCTTCATCTTCCTCACTTTTCCCACAGCCCCTTCATCTTCCTCACTTTTCCCACAGCCCCTTCATCTTCCTCACTTTCCCACAGCCCCTCCAACTTTCTCCCTTTCCCACAGCCCCTTCATCTTCCTCCCTTTCCCACAGGCCCTTCATCTTCCTCCCTTTCCCACAGGCCCTTCATCTTCCTCCCTTTCCCACAGCCCCTTCATCTTCCTCACTTTTCCCACAGCCCCTTCATCTTCCTCACTTTCCCACAGCCCCTCCAACTTTCTCCCTTTCCCACAGCCCCTTCATCTTCCTCCCTTTCCCACAGCCCCTTCATCTTCCTCCCTTTCCCACAGGCCCTTCATCTTCCTCCCTTTCCCACAGGCCCTTCATCTTCCTCCCTTTCCCACAGGCCCTTCATCTTCCTCCCTTTCCCACAGCCCCTTCATCTTCCTCCCTTTCCCACAGCCCCTTCATCTTCCTCCCTTTCCCACAGCCCCTCCAACTTTCTCCCTTTCCCACAGCCCCTTCATCTTCCTCCCTTTCCCACAGGCCCTTCATCTTCCTCCCTTTCCCACAGGCCCTTCATCTTCCTCCCTTTCCCACAGCCCCTTCATCTTCCTCACTTTTCCCACAGCCCCTTCATCTTCCTCACTTTCCCACAGCCCCTCCAACTTTCTCCCTTTCCCACAGCCCCTTCATCTTCCTCCCTTTCCCACAGCCCCTCCAACTTTCTCCCTTTCCCACAGCCCCTCCAACTCTCTCCCTTTCCCACAGCCCCTTCATCTTCCTCCCTTTCCCACAGGCCCTTCATCTTCCTCCCTTTCCCACAGGCCCTTCATCTTCCTCCCTTTCCCACAGGCCCTTCATCTTCCTCCCTTTCCCACAGGCCCTTCATCTTCCTCCCTTTCCCACAGGCCCTTCATCTTCCTCCCTTTCCCACAGGCCCTTCATCTTCCTCCCTTTCCCACAGCCCCTTCATCTTCCTCCCTTTCCCACAGCCCCTTCATCTTCCTCCTTTTCCCACAGCCCCTCAAACTTTCTCCCTTTCCCACAGCCCCTCAAACTCTCTCCCTTTCCCACAGCCCCTTCATCTTCCTCCTTTTCCCACAGCCCCTTCATCTTCCTCCTTTTCCCACAGCCCCTTCATCTTCCTCCTTTTCCCACAGCCCCTTCATCTTCCTCCTTTTCCCACAGCCCCTCCAACTCTCTCCCTTTCCCACAGCCCCTCCAACTCTCTCCCTTTCCCACAGCCCCTCCAACTCTCTCCCTTTCCCACAATCTCTCTTTCCAGTCTTCCTCCCATGATTCTCACCTGATTATATTCATCTTGTCCACTTTCCCTCTATCTTTCTTTTACTTCAGCATTCCTTCTGCCATTATTTCTTTCAGAAATTCCCATCTTTTGATATTTTCTGATAACCCCCCTCCTTTCACATTCTCATATCCCTTCATCTCGCCATTGTTCCAGTATTCTGTCTCCTTCCCTTCATCTCTTCTCTTCCTTTTCCCGGCAATCTTTTTCTCATTCTTTTTGCCCATTCATCATTGTCTGAGAGCCCCACAGCCCTAGAGTTGCCTCCTGCTCTACTCCAGCAACATCTACGGACACTGCAGCATCCTTCCGAGCATCAGTTTTCACAACCCAACTGTGGTGATATTTTGTTAAGCCCGCACCTCCTAGTAATGTATGGCATCTCTAGCCAACAGAGACCTGCACAAGCTCAGAAAGCACGAAACAAGATGAAAAACCGCATTGATAAAAAGGAATATGGTGGTTTATTGTAGGACTTTTAGTGACATTTCTTTAAAATCCCTGGTATACAGAGAACAATGTCTTATTCATTATAAGTATTAAATAGTACACTTGTGAATAGAGCTTATGACCCAGTTACAGTACAAGGGACCATCTTACTTCCCCTCCTATATACCCCGCCCAGCACCCTACCCTCTAAGTTTCTCCACTGACTCATCCAGACCTATCCACCCGCCACACAGCACCATAAAAGATACTCCCTATTTTTACGTATAAATGGGCATCGGAGCCAAGTGTTGTCATCCAGGAGTCATCTCCAGTGTGCAGACTTGAGCAGAAAGGTTTGGCGTGCGGGCCATGGTTATCCCCGCAGGGAGTCTTTTAGGTTCCGCAGAGTCTCCCCTCTGCGTAAGCAATTGCGTTTACCCTTCATTTCCATGCACAGTCGTCTGCAAAAGTGTTTAACGAATACATATCCTATGTCATTTCTGTTACAGAACTATGTGCAGTACCCCCCTTCCCTTTTTCTTTACTCCCATACCATTCTTTTAAAGATCAATCAAATTTGATTATATTAAATTGTAAGCTTATGGATCTTAAAGTCTGTGCTGGCACTTGATATATTGTGACTTAGCCCAGAATGTATTAATTATTTTCATTTGCAGTGTATAGACATTATTATGATCAGCTGGACGGGCTGGGAGTAACACAGTAAGGTTCTGGTAGGTATCTGGAGCCATGATGACTGCACTGCCCCTCACAGCAGCTGGAGGGTGCACAGTGGAGGCTCCATAGACCAAAGCAACAATTGAGGTGCTTCCACAAAAGCTCAGTTGGGATTAAATCTGGGAAATGAAGGGACCAGGGTGGTACTTAAAGTCTTGGTCCTCCAACCAATACCATTTGATATGTTGCATTGTCTTGCTGGAGTATCCTTTCCACCCCAGGGAAGGCAATCAGAATGTAATGGAGTATATGATCTGCAATGATGGATTCACACACAAATCAGTTGCAAGTGTCTTTCACATGGATGAGTAGCCCTCGGATGAGTGCAACCAAAAAAAAAAAAAAACATTCCCCAGTCCATAATGCTGCCACCAGCAGCTTGTGTTCTTCCATCAATGGTTGCAGAATGTATGTTCGCATCTGTCTATTGGATGACTCAGAGAACTGAATGCATACAGCAAGTAACCTTGTAGCTCAGGAGCCACATGTGGCTTGCCAGTCTGGATCTGAACACTTACAGAATACTTAGGATACTGTTGTAGTTGAGGGGCAGGGCTGGGTGTTGTCAGTGCCATGCAGCTTCATGAACAGAAGTGTATCTTAGAAGGCCTTTGAAGGACCCGAAACGCGTCAGAGGACTCCCCTTTCGCTATCTGCCCGAGTCCTGTACTGCTTTTAACTCGCTTTGGATGTTTTTGTATTGCTTTTGGAGACAACCGATGATTTTAATGGTCTTGGAATAAAGTATTCATTTTAAGGACGTGCGGATCCACCACCTTCTTTCTCAATTAGAAGCTTCCCACACTATTACTGTGTCCCCCCCAAAAAAGACAGGTCTTGCATGAAAATGTTTGAAAATAAGCCCTAGCACCCGTTTTGGAGCAAAGGATTGTGGTGGCAGTACCAGTCCAGTAGATGCATAGAGCAGGCTGGCTGCATAGGTATTCGGCTGTGTGTGGCGGCAGGCTGGGGTAGAGCCAGCAAGATCACACATTTCACTCCCAACAGACAAGATTATCTGTGAGACTGTGTTCTCATTCTCGTTTACAGGCGCTCCCGTCTCTGCTGAAGCCCGGTAGATGGATTATGAATTGTAACTAGGGCTTCTATTTCACACATTAGCAAAAAAAATGCTAAAAAAATCTTACTAGGGCTTATTTTGAGCAACCAGGTAGGTGTCTAGGTTTCCATTCTGTCCTTTAGTATCTTTGGACCTAGGGTTATAAGCTCATGCGGGGCATGTTTCATTGGAGGACAAGGGGGCACTTTACATATTAAGTTTTGGGGCCTAGGCAAGTTCGATGCTCTTGTTAGTGGATGTATGCTGCCATCCCCAGTGTGCATCCTGATGTCGGCAGCCCCTCTGCTCCATACCACTTAGGAAGCCTAAAAATGTGGAAGCCCGACCCACCCGGTCCAGCTGTGCCGTGTGAACACAAGACTAGTGAGTATAGTAGATTCTCAAAATTTCCCAATTTCAAAGAATGTCCATGGTTATTTAGAACAGTAGTTATCAACTGTCTATTGCCAATTACCCGCTAGCAGCAAGAGCCTCCAGCCAAGTTGTGGTCAGGAGAGGCGAGTAATATTCGTGCCAAAGGGTAAATTGAGCCATCAGGTCAGCCGTAGCCAAAAATCACTTTTTTTCAACACTTGAAAATAGAAGAAATGCCTCCAAAGCCAGCCCCACTGGCCCGTGCATACCCAAACAAGACTAGGGAAAAACATAGGAGATTTCCAACATTTTATTAATAATATATATTATTTGGCAAAAACAATTCACTCATAACAGCAGAAGAGACAACAGCCACACTGTGGTGATTCACCGCGTGCTAAGGCTCCCTGATTTTATCTTGTGCATACGATTGAGGTCCCAACGCAGAACATGGAATATATAAAAATGATTTAAAGGACCTAGCAAAAACCGTGACATTCAGTGTATTTGATCGGGAGCAGGAGCCGTCTGCCTTTTCTTCATCTAGGCACTTTTTCTAAACGGGAACACTGAACAAAAATGAGCTGTGTACAAGGACAGAGCTGCTCGCTGCTTTATTGCGCCCCCTGTGTAAGACACACAAGATCCTCCCTCAGGCTCCCCTTCACTGGAAGTCATCATCCATTGAGGTAGAACTTGTGGAAGTGGAGCTGACTGGAAGATGCAGGTCACATGACCAGCGTGGGCTCTGACACGTTGGACAGTGACTGGGACAACAGCATCTTCTCCTCTTGCTGCTGCTGGAGAGAGGACAGCTTAAAGGATCTTAGCTTCTCCTCGGGCGAGGCCGCTAACTTACTGCAAGAAGAGATTATTATTAAATACCGCCAATAACAGTCTTAAAATACACTTAAACACTTACTTGCCCATACGGCCGACTCACCTGGGTGACGGAACATCTCCTTTGATAAAGCCGTTAAGGTGGGCTGTGCTCTGAGCAGGACATTTCTGTGATGACAGCACGTGCAGGATTAGACCATAATATGTCAAATATTTACATAGTATAATCTTAGTTTTTGTAGAAGGTTTTAATACTAGGGGTTTTAGGTTTTTTTTAAAAAAAAACTATTCTTGTAATCTATAAGTATTTTTGTTTCAAATTATTGGTAAAAAAGTGGGATTTTATTTGTTTTTGGTTTAAGGAAAAAAAAAAAAAAAAAAGTGTCGGGGACTCACCACTGGCGAGCGTGGAGGGTGTAAGGATCCATCGTGATAGGTTATTGTGCAGAGACTTCTCAGCAGTTCACGTCCTGATGAGAAACAAAAATGATGTCATCTACCAGGATCTAACATCACAGGCCAATCAAAATTACTAACACAATGAAAAAGTGACCAAGTGCTGCAATTAAACGCTCAGGTAAGATAAACGTTAGATGAGCCCATCATGGTATATGTTTGGAGGTTCTGCCGCATTTGTACGAGTGATAAATTATATAAAACGGTATGAATTCATATCCTCTGGGTGCATCCGTGTGTTCAACAGCAATGTCCACAGAGGGTGGTCTAGAGGAGCAATCGGATACTACTAATCATGTGGTCACTACGCTAGTGCACATGTCATCAGATGCTTTGTAATCAATAATACAATTCTGTGATTACTCACCTGTAGAATTGTTTTTACGGTGTACAGCACGGCTTGCTTCATTTCAATTCTTTACATGTGGGTAATCCGCCACAGGTGGCGCAATCGATTGCAGGAAGACTTGTGGCCCCTCCCGGACCATAAAAAGGGCCAGAACTACCCAGAAGACCCCAGTGTTTGAAAGCAGTAATGCAAGAAGCCGGGAGGCAAGGACCATGTTAGTAAAACACAGCCCACTAAAAGGAAACTCAACAAAAATCACCATAACAAGGCAAAAGAGAACAACGATAACAAGGGTGGAATGAAGCAAGCCGTGCTGTACACCGTAAAAACAATTCTACAGGTGAGTAATCACAGAATTGTATTTTTCCAGGTGTACAGCACGGCTTGCTTCATTTCAATTCTTTACATGTAGGACATCCAACAGCAGTGTCCAAAAAAGAAGGGGGGATCCCCAGAGAGCAATGGCAGGCAGTTCAAGCCACTACCGCCTAAAGCACCTTGCGGCCAAAAACAGCGTCAGCTGAGGTCTTAACATCAACTTTGTAAAAGAGAAAGGGGGGGGGGGGGAAGAAGGGGGGAAGTGAAGGCATGTACACTCAAGATAAATCTGCTCTTAGCTTCTCTTCTCCCCATAGTGATGTACATCATAAGGGATCTTAAAGCTCTTTGATAAGAAATGATTATTGAGCAGCTAAATTAAGATCCATACTGAATGGGATAAAAAAAGAAAAAAAAAAAAAAAACTTTGTAAAACTTGGAAAAAGTATGAACCGAAGACCAAGTAGCGGCCTTACAAGCCTGTTCAACTGAAGCCTGGTGCTGGAAGGCCCAAGAGGCACCAATAGCCCTAGGTGAGTGAGCTGTAACACGGAAAGGGGGTTCCTTCCCCTTGGCAGAGTATGCTTGCACCACCGCCTGGCCAATCCACTTACTGATAGTGGATTTGGCTGGAGGCAAGCCCTTCTAGGTCCGGAAGGAAGGACAAAAAGAGAATCAGACTTCAGTGGCGACCAAATAATACTTGAGTGCCCTGACCACATCCAGAGACTGAAGGTTCCGTTCCTTGGAATTAGCAGGGGCAGGACAATAGGAAGGTAAGACAATGTCCTCATTGAGATGAAAGGCAGAAACAACCTTGGCAAGAATTCCGGATTAGGACGGAACACCACCTTATCCTGATGCCGCTCAAATTAAGGAGGTTTCATGGAAAGCGCCGCCAGCTCAGACGCGACGCACTGAAGTGATAGCAACCAAAAAGGCCACCTTAATAGTCAGAATAGAAAGAGCAGCATCGCACAGGGGATCGAAGGGGGGATCCTGAAGAGCAGAAAGCACCAAGTACAAATCCCACACCGGTAGCAGAGGCTTACGCGGTGGACGTACATGAGTGACTCCCTGGAAAAAGGGTTTGACAAGCCTATGATTAGCGAAAGATCTTTGGGAAAAAATTGCCAATGCAGAAACTTGTCCCTTGAGGGTACTCAGTTGTAGACCCGACTCTAGACCGTGTTGAAGAAACTCCAGAATCCTGGAAAGGGAGAAGGTGCGGCAAGGGAAGGCCTTAGACTCACACCAGACAATGTAAGCGTGCCAGACCCTGTAATAAATCAGAGGAGGATTTTTTCTGAGCCTGAATCATAGTACTGACGACCGAAGCTGGCAAACCCTTATTCATCAGGATGGAGGTTTCAGCAGCCAAGCCGTCAAAGCTAGCGTTTGTAAATTGTGGTGGCGCAGCTGTCCCTGAGTGAGGAGCTCTGGAACGTCGGGCAGGACGTACTGATCCACCGCCATCTGGACGACGTCTGCAAACCATACCCTCCTCGGCCAGCGAAGGGCCACTAGGATGGTCGGTAGCCCCCCCTGGGCTATCTTGCGCAGCACACGACACAACAGAGGGAAGGGAGGAAAGACATAAAGGAGTCGAAACTCCTTCCAAGGACATGCCAGTGCGTCCGTGGCGAAGGCCAGAGGGACAGGGATACGAATCTCGGAAGCTTGTGATTGTGACGGGACGCAAACAGGTCCACGTCCGGCTGACCCCAGTGGCGACACAGGGCATGAAAGATCTTGTTGTCGAGAGACTATTTCCCTAGGCGAGACGTCCCTCTGCTCAGGGCATCTGCCTCCTGGGTTCTCCACCCCGGGGATGTAAACCGCCGAGATGGATGGAACCGTCTCCTCTGCCCAAAACAATATCAGGGACACTCCCTTTAGGGCTCGTTTTCTCCGAGTCCCTCCCTGATGATTGATGTAGGCGACCGCTGTCTGACTGTCCGAGCAGACCTGGACCGCACGACCCCGAAGGTGGGGAGTCAATTGGAAGAGAACCAACCTGATCGCTCTCAGCTGCAAGAGATTGATAGGCGCGTGGGCCTCTTGAGGGCCCCACTGGCCCAGGAACTTCAGCGATTGCCAAACCCCTCCCCAACCGGTCAGACTGGCATCTGTGGTGACAATCTCCCAGCACGAAGGCAAAAAGGACCTGCCCACTAGAAGATTCCTCGAGTCCAGCCACCACGAGAGGGACTGTCTGGCCAGAGGGGACAGAGCGAATTCCGGCTCCAAGGACTCCTGACTCCGATCCCAGACGGTCAAGAGATTCAACTGAAGGGGTCTCATGTGGAACTGAGCGAAAGGCACAGCTTCGAAGCAAGACACCATGAGACCCACCAACTACAACCCAAGATGGATGGAGGGATGAGGGCAAGCCAACAAGGCCCGCGCCTGCATCTGAAGGCCCTCCACCTTCTGCTGAGGAAGAGACACCTTGACCTGAGAAGTATCCAGCATCATTCCCAGGAAGGATCTTACCAATGAAGGAGAGAGAGAAGACTTGGGATAATTGATCACCCAACCGAAGGACTCGAGGGTGGACACTACCATCCGAGTATCCCTCTCTGCCTGATGCAAAGATGGAGCTGCAATCAAAAGATCGTCCAAGTAAGGAAGAACGCGAATGACCTGGCTCCTCAGAAGGGCCATGACACCCGCCAGCACCTTGGTGAACACCCGGGGGGCCGAGGTGATGCCGAACGGCAAGGACACAAACTGGTAGTGTTGATCCCCCAGGGCGAACCTCAGGAACCTCTGGTGTCCCAGGAAGACAGGAACGTGCAGATAGGCATCCTTGATGTCCACAGCGGTCATGAAATCGCCTGGCCGAAGAGAGCTCACCGCCGACCGTAAGGTCTCCATGTGGAAGCGTTTGAACCTGACAAATCTGTTGAGACCATTTAGATCCAGGATGGTTCTCAGGGAACCGTCCTTCTTGGGCACCGTGAACAGGCTGGCAGTAGAACCCCCGCCTCCGTTCTCGAAGAGGCACATGGCAAACCACTCCTGATGACAGAAGATGTTGAACGGCCAGCCTCAGGCCCTGCGCCGTCACAGGATTTTGGGAGATCCGGTCCGGGCGAGGCCGGAGGAGCAATGGGACTGGGGCCGGCAACACTCGCCCCATCCTGATCCGCAATAGCACTATGGGCGCAGGGCACACAAACCACGTTGCGACCACTCAGCGGGCATGTACTACACACAAGACAAAGCTTAGCAAGTCCAGGGGGGTTCCCAAGCCCGCTACTCCCAGAAGCCTCCATTATGGCGATTATGATAAGAAAGACGAGTCTCAAGGCACTAAGACGGCCCAGAACCGTACAGAAAAAAAACCCAATTTGACTCTCAGCACCCTAACCCACAGGGCAGGAAAGGGTGGAGGGGGGTGTATGGACCGGGAGGAACCACAAGAATCTCAATATGGGACTATATATATGAAAAGACACAAAAGGGAGCAGATAAGTGTCCCACAGCGCATGCACAGCCAATATAAAACACAATAATAAAAGGTACCAACAAGAAAAGACCGGACTCACGGACCAAAAGGAAGCCAGTTGAAGAGCCTGTCAGCAGACCAAGGAGTGACGGCGTGAGGTAAGGAAACTGTGAGGAGAGTGGCGCCGGCCTGCCCAAGCAGCACCTCAAGAGGAGCAGGAGCGGGGAAGGTAAGTATATTATGAGGTAAAAAAATGTGAGAAAAACACACACAGCATAAATTGCACAAGAATAAAGCACGTGGGATACATAATGAAAAGGCAAAAAGGGTGGTTCCTCCCCTCCCCCCGCCTATAGGCTCACCATAGCCTATGGCCGGCTTACTCGAATGCCTGACCCTCGGCGTTCCCCTACCTGCACCTGATCCGCAGCCATGGCTGGGAGGCAAGAAAGGTCCCGGAAGCAGGTGGGAATAGGGCTTGTAGCGGCCGACGGACTATTAATGCCCCGCTTATCTGTGAAGTCCATGGAGAGAGAGAAAATACCATTTTGTGAATACTCACCTTGTAAAATGGGTATTATGAGTATGTCACACACCCCGCTTCAAGAATCCATAACATGTGGGTAATATCGTCCTGAAGAGGGCGTTCCTGCAGAGATGATAGCAAAAGAAAGCCCCTCCCTGATCCATAAATACCTGGGACCTCCCACTCACTACCCAGTATACAGAAAGCAGTAAGGTAAGGGACCAGGAAGAGGCAAATATAAACAACAACCACGCAAAGTTCGCAATAAAGAGGATCCTGAATACAAAAGGGCGGGTTGAAGCGGGGTGTGTGACCTACTCATAATACCCATTTTACAAGGTGAGTATTCACAAAATGGTATTATTCTTAGTATGTCACACACCCCGCTTCAAGAATCCATAACATGTGGGACATCCAACAGCAGTGTCCATAACAAGGGCGGGGATCCAAAACTAGGCAACAATGCACAACCTTAAACCACAACAGCTTGCAAAACTTTGCGGCCAAAAACAGCATCCGCTGATGCCCTAACATCAACCTTGTAAAACTTGGAAAAGGTGTGAACCGAAGACCAGGTAGCGGCCTTACAAACTTGTTCAACAGAAGCCTGGTGCTGAAAGGCCCAGGACGCACCAACTGCACGAGTAGAATGAGCAGTAACACGAAAAGGGGGACTCCTCCCCTTGGCAGAATAGGCCCCAATGATGGCCTGACGAATCCATTTACTAATGGAAGATTTGGCAGGAGCCAAACCTTTCCTAGGCCCGCAGGGCACCACAAAGAAAGCATCAGTCTTACGAAAGGAAGACGTAACCTCCAGATAATGTTCCACAACACGAACTACATCCAAGGAATGCAATGCCCTTTCCTTGTCGTCGCTGGGATTTGGGCATAGAGAGGGCAAAACAATGTCCTGATTCAGATGAAACTCTGAGACCACTTTAGGAAGAAAATCCTGCTTGAAACGAAAGACAACCTTGTCCTGATGTTTCTCGAAGTACGGAGCTGTAATGGATAAAGCTGCCAACTCAGAAACACGCCTAACCGAAGTGATAGCCACCAAAAAGGCCACCTTTTGGGTAAGAGAAGACAAAGCTATCTCCTTCAAGGGCTCAAACGGAGGGCCCTGGAGAGCAGAAAGAACCAGGTTCAAATCCCAAACTGGAACAAAAGGCTTCCTAGGAGGCCGAACATGTGTAACACCTTGGAAAAAGGTCTTGACTAAGGGATGAAGTGCAAAAGACCTTTGGAAGAACACCGCCAGGGCAGAAACCTGCCCTTTCAATGTACTAAGCTGGAGCCACAAATCTAGACCATGTTGGAGAAACTCTAAAATTCTAGGAATGGAGAACTCTCGACAAGAGAAAGACCTACTTTCACACCAATCAATATAGGCCCTCCAAGTCCTGTAGTAAATAGAAGAGGAAGAGCGCTTCCTGGCACAGATAAGAGTCTGAATCACTGCGTCAGAAAGACCTTCCTCCTTCAAGATGGCGGTTTCAGCAGCCATGCCGTCAAAGCCAGCGATGGTAAATTGGGATAGCGCAGCCGACCCTGGGTGAGCAGGTCCGGCAGCAGAGGCAGGGCGAACTGATCCTCTGCCAGTCTTACAAGATCTGCGAACCAAACTCCCCTTGGCCACCTTGGGGCCACCAGAATTGCCGACGCACCATCCAAGGCCAGTTTGCGCAGCACTCTGGCTAGCATTGGGAACGGAGGAAACAGGCAAAGGAGCCCCAGATCCCTCCAGTTTAGAGACATGGCATCCACTGTCAAGAGCCAGAGGATCCCGCAAGAGAGACACAAAGACTGGAAGCTTGTGATTGTGACGAGAAGCAAAGAGGTCCACCGCTGGGACCCCCCACCTGAGACATATCGAACGAAACACCTTGGGACTGAGAGACCACTCCCCCTGACGAGAGGAGGCCCTGCTCAGCAAGTCCGCCTCCGTGTTCTCCACTCCCGGAATGTAGACTGCTGAGATACACGGGACGTGGGTCTCTGCCCAGTCCAGAATCAAAGACACTTCCCTGAGGGCACTCCTGCTGCGAGTCCCTCCTTGGTGATTGATGTAAGCAACCGCCGTTCTGTTGTCCGACCGGACCTGAACTGGCAGGCCTCTCAACTGATGAGTCAAGCGAAACAGAACCAACCTGATGGCTCTCAACTCCAGAACATTGATGGGCTCGTGAGCCTCCCGCGGGCCCCACAAACCCTGAAACTGGAGGTCCTTCCAAACACCCCCCCAACCTGACAGACTGGCATCCGTGGTGACTGTTTCCCAACACGGAGCCAGAAAAGATCTGCCCTTCAACAGATTGACCGACCCCAGCCACCATTGCAGGGATCGACGAACTCGGGGAGTCATCAGGAAGGACTGATCCAGCGATAGAGGAGACTTGTCCCAAACCTTCAACAGATGAAGCTGAAGCGTCCTTGTGTGAAACTGCGCAAAGGGAACTGCCTCGAATGAGGCCACCATTAACCCCACCAGCCTCATCCCTAACCGGATGGTCGGATGAGGGGTAGACAAGAGAAGCCGAACTAACTCCTGAATCAAAAGAATCTTGGCCTGGGGTAGAAACACCCTGGCCTGTGAAGTGTCCAGAGACATTCCCAGAAAGGTCAGAATTCTGGATGGAGAAAGAGAAGACTTGGGGTGGTTGATCACCCAACCGAACCTTTCCAGAGTGGACACCACCGCTCTGGTGTCCAACTCTGCTTGGTTGAAGGAAGAGGCCATGATCAGTAGATCGTCCAAATAGGGCACGATGCGGATACCCTGGCCTCTGAGCAGAGCCATCACCCCCGCTAGCACCTTGGTGAACACCCGAGGAGCTGAGGTGAGACCGAAAGGAAGTGCCACAAACTGAAAGTGCCGATCCTCCACCACGAACCTGAGAAACCTCTGGTGTGCTGGAAAAACCGGAACGTGTAGATAAGCATCCTTGATGTCTATGGACGTCAGAAAGTCTCCCTGACGAAGAGAGTGAATGGCCAAACGCAGCGTTTCCATGCGGAATTTCCTCGGCCGGATGAACCTGTTGAGAAACTTCAGATCCAAGATGGGTCGGACCAACCCGTCCTTCTTGGGTACCGTGAACAGATTGGAATAAAAGCCCCTGCCCCGATCTGAAGGGGGCACTGGGCAAATGACAGCCATGTCCAGAAGATTCTCCACTGCCACCAGGAGCCCCTGCGCCGCTAGAGGCTCCGACGGCATCCGAGACCTGACAAATCTGGAAGGGGGGCGGAGCTCGAACTCCAGCTTGTAGCCGGAAGACACCACTTCCCGGATCCATCTGTCCGAGACCCTTTTGATCCCAGATCTGAGAGAAGTGCTGCAGCCGTCCCCCCACCCGCATGGGTGAGGGCGCCCCCTCATTGCTGAGCCGGCTTGGCAGCCGGTTTGGGCTTAGAGCCCCAACTGTATCCAGAACGGGCACGTCCTCTGCCCCTGTTTGCAGAATCTCCTCTGGAAGAGGGAAATGCAGAACCCCTACCAGATCTGGCCCCCCGAAAGGAGGGGGTAAAGGCAGGCGCCCCCCGAAAAGGGCGGCGTTGTTTCTTACGTTGAGGTAACCTACCACCCTTGGTGACAGAGTCCAATGTCTCTCCAAAGAGCCGTAGACCAACAAAGGGTAAAGCCGTCAGTGATTTTTTGGACATAAAATCGGCCGCCCACTGGCGCAGCCACACCGACCGCCGAATAGCCACAAGCAGAGCCGACGTCCTACCACACATCATCAAAGTGTCATCCAAGGCAGTCAACACAAAGGATAGAAACAACTCACACCGTTTAAGGCTAAGGAACTCGTTACTACCAGGACGAAGCCCGGAAGAAGTCAACAGGTCCCTGACCACAGACCTGGTAGCCAACACCATTAGCTCCGAAGCGCACACAGGCCGGATGGCCGACCCAATGCTAGTAAAGCCATGAGAAGCCATCTGATCAATACGTTTATCCTCTCCATCTTTGAGAGTGGAACAATCAGGTCTGTTTAAAACCGAGGAGTTAGACAACCCCAAAACCGGTGCATCCACCTCGGGGGGAGATGCCCAGCGCTTGACCGCCTCAGAAGGAAAGGGATATTTCCTATCCCACCCCTGAGGGATGCCAGGGAGCCGAGCCGGCCTATCCCATTCCTTGTCAATGATTCTATCAAAATGGCGTTGCGTAGGAAACTCCAGGCGCGGCCTGGATTCCTCAAACAATTCACCTTTCTGCTGTGACGCCTCCTCGGGAGGGGAAATATTCAGAACTTCCAGCATGAGAGACAGAGCGTGAGGAGAGTCCAAGGATCTCCCTAAATCAGAAAGCTCGGCATCAGCGCCAGCAGACTGCTCATCATCCGAAAATTCTGAACCCTCATCAACTTCCCCCTCCTCTAGCTGAGGATAATCAGACCAATCCAGATTGTCTCTGTCATCAAGATCATCCACCGGCGGAGCCGGCGACAAATGTTTTCTCTTAGACGGAGCCTTACGGGGCGACCGAGCTAGAGAGCATTTTCTCAAGGCTAGCCAATCTGGCACACATCTCGGATTGCAGATCCCTGCCCATGACCACGTCACATGGGGCACGAGTCAAGGCGGGAGGGGGAGTTGAGGTGGCCGGCTGTGCTGACCCCGCCGCTTGGGGTTCGGACTGCCGCGTAATAGTTTGCTGTGCACATGATATACACAGTAACACATCATCCCCAGTAATGGAAATCCCACACAACATACACTTTTTGGGATGCCCCGAAGGGGTCCCAGTCCCAGTATCCGGGGATGCCTCCATAAGGTGAATTTTGAGTGGTCGCTATGACCCAGGGAATTACGCCAGTTAGACAACCCGGGATGCCCCTTTAATGTCCCGAGTGGGAGGATTTGTGATGCTAAAATGGACCCAGGATCAGGAGAGACCTTCCAATACTACAGAAGATCCTCCTGGATAACCTTCACCTAAAAGACAGAGAGAGACCCATAAGTCCCTACAATAAGACTTAACAGATAAAGAAAAGAAGAAATAAATGAGGCCCACAGGGCCACTCACAAACGCTGCGGTGAACGATCCGCCTCAGAACAATGGCGATTTCTGAGGTGAAGTGAAGAGAAGAAGAACTGCCTTGTCAGGGGCGTGGTCTGCGCAGCGCTGATCTGTGCCCCTTAAGCTGCCTAGTAACAGGGAGCTGCCTAGTAACAGGGAGCTCAGCTCCGCAGCGGCGCCAGTACAGAGGAGGGCGGAGCCGCGGCGACGCGCCGAAAGCCCGGCTCCGCCCCCCCTACCAGTGTGAATGAAGCGTGAGGGAAGAAGTCCCCCACGCACCAGCCCAGAGACCGGCGCCGCCGACAACCGCGGCGCCGGCTGCCATGACAGCGGGAGCTCCCGCTATCACTAGCGGAGCACCCGCCCCGCTCGCTGCGGCGAGAAATGAATGAGAGAACGGGGGCTGGCCGCGGCAGAGCGCCGAGTGCCAGCCCCGCCCCCCCAAAGCGTGTGAGGTAAAAATTACCTCACAGACTGAAAAACCCTGGCACCCGGCTGCAATGACAGCCGCGGTGCTGCAACATAGTAACAACAGTGCAACCAATTCATTGAGGGATTACTTCCAGACGCTCCACATCAACAAGAGAAAGTGAATAAAGAGAAAGAGAATAAAGCTAACCCCTATGAGAGGAACCCCCAGCCCCCATAGTTGGTAAAGGGAAGGGCCCCCCCCCACAGGGGAAAAGTCAAGGGACGGGGCATCCCAAACCGGGATCACCTACCCGGTATGACCGCCTACCCTCTCTTTTAGGGTCTCACGGTGGAGCTCTGCTCCTCAGCACCAGAGGTGCCAATGTACCCTCGCTCGGGCCAGCAGCCAAGACTGTGGAGGCATGTAATCTGAGGTAAATTTTGGGACAAACAGGGGTCCGAGCGGAAATAGACAAAATAAGAGGCCGGGAGTTACCCCGGCTACCTGAAATCCCCCTGTGCAAGGAGGAGCCATCATCTTCTGACTTGCTCGCCGTCTGCAGAGATGGAAAACTGGGTAGTGAGTGGGAGGTCCCAGGTATTTATGGATCAGGGAGGGGCTTTCTTTTGCTATCATCTCTGCAGGAACGCCCTCTTCAGGACGATATTACCCACATGTTATGGATTCTTGAAGCGGGGTGTGTGACATACTAAGAATAGAGACCATCTTCGCAGTCAGACTGCAGAAGACTGGGGTCTTCTGGGTAATTCTGGCCCTTTTATGGGCCGGGAGGGGCCACAAGTCTTCCTGCAGTCGATTGTGCCACCTGTGGCGGATTACCCACATGTAAAGAATTTAAATAAAGCAAGCCGTGCTGTACACCTGGAAAAGCGCTTGCGATTGACACTGAATACAGCGATTGAAAGCACTAACATTGCACAATTACCAGAGGCACAAGTGAAAGGGCCCATCGGCAACTAAGTGCAGCACTTTCACAAAGATTGCGCAGCGATCACAAGTGAAACCGGATCGCCCAGCAATCGCCATGGTGTGAAAGTAGCCTCTGAGACATGCCGCTGACAGTAGCCATTAGGGGTGTGAATTGGCAAGAATCTGGCGGTACGATACGTATCGCGATACACGTATGACGATACGATATATCCCAATTCTGTCTCAAAGAGGATATATATTGCGATTTTTTTTTAAACTAAATTTTATTTTTAATTTAAAACAAAAAAAGACATAGGGTTAAAAACCCTTAAAAATTCCCTGAAAAAATGGCGCGAGGTCCCCTGTACCTAGCATAACCAGCGCCGGGACCAGCTATGGGGGCTTGTAGAACAGGGTGCAGGGGCCAGCTTTGGTGGCCCCTGGCCCTGCAATTTCCAAGCCAGCATAGCCTAACGGCCACGGGCTCTTCTTCCCCCCCAGGATGACACCCACAGGGGGCACGGGGAAAGGGCCGGTCTGGTTCTGAACCACCCTGCAGGGTGTGGGACCACTTTAAGGGGTGGCCACTTACCGCTCTCTCTGTCATTATAGTATTTCTGCTCCCACTGGTTGGTGAGAATATTGAAATACCGCTGCTGCTCAAAGAAGCGTAAATATCGCGAGGAGATAGCGGAGGGGAAGACTCGCTCAAACTGTCCACACCGAGAAAGCTCATCTTCAGTCTCCATAAGAACCCGGACATCTTCTAGGGTCAATTGGTCCAGCACAGTGGCGTACAGATCCTGTAATACAGAGCAATAGCGCATTATTAAGAATAACTTGCTCCAAAAGCCAACTACATTCTTTGTATAAAAGATATGCTTAAAGCGGAATTAGAGCCACAGAAAGACACAAAGAGGCATCCTCTGGTTCGGTGCGCGTGTCTGTAACCCATTCAATTGAATGGGCAGCAGGCGCGCACATGGAGCCAGGGGATGCCGCTTTGTGCCTTCTGTCAAGATGGCGTTGTCCATGAACCAGAGCACCGGCGACCTGGACCACTTTCAGATTAATTGCAGTTTCTATAAAGGATAAGGCTGCCCCCAATGCGGAGCTGTGTGTACTGCAACTGAATGCATCATCACTGGAACGCACCAGGGGGGCGGGGGCGCTCTGCCAGGGAGCCATATGGCCCATTTCATCCAGTTTGTGTTATAAATATTGGGCAAAGGCTTTAGTATAATAATAAAAAAAAACAAAAAAACACAGCACTTTTGGCGGGCGGACTTGGGGGGGGGGGGGGGTTTACACAAAGTAGAGAATTCCAAAATTGGGATGCCTCAGGAGGCAAGAACTAAAGTACCCAGGATAAGGCTTAATTTCGCTGGCAAACATTTAGCCTGCTATAGAGCAGATAATAGACCTACCTTGTCTGGCAATTTCTGCACGAGGTAACGTGCCCGCTTCGCCTTCTCTTCATTCAGAATCTCCAATGGGCGTCCACGCTCCTTTCCATTGCTGATAAAGATATAACAGAAAGTGAATAACTTAATGCGACCAAATAATATTCCAGAAACTGCTTAGCTGCTAAATCGTGCCAGTCAGAAGCTGGGGTAGCTGCAGGTTATACATCTGAATAAAGGGCAGGCAGCTTGGAATGGAGGCTGTGGGAGCCCATCAGCCCACCAAGCAGCAGGGAGCTATAAGGATTGTGGTCAGAAATGCTACCGGGGGAGTTGCTAAAGTTAGTAGCAGCCTTCTAACTTCAACTGCTGTCTGACAAAGTCACATGATGCAAAGTTGGCTGACTTTAGCCCGGATGAAAATTCACTCACCTCTTGGGGGCTGCCACACCACACACATGGGCCATGGCTGCATCTATGGCCTCCCTGCAGCCATTCAGATAGGCTGGAGGCAGTGGTGTGCGCCAGACCAGAGGGTGACCAGGGAATAAGTCGATCAAGCTTCTCTATGCCAACACTCAAACAACAGCGCTTTATGCCATGCATTAATATACAAAGCATGCAGTGCTGATTGGACAGGAGCATGCACTTTAAGAATTTTGTCAGGACTTCTGCTTTAAAGTGGACTTAACCTCGTGAATTTGACCAACCTGGGTCTTGGTCCAACTTTTCTTGGGCATCCCAACTTTGGAAGTATCCCTATGTGAACACCCCCCCTCAGCGCCATATGCCGTGCATATTAATGTAAGCATACAGCTTTGGTTTGGAACAGTATGGACGAGCATGGGGAGAAACAGATGGGCATCCCAAACTGGGATGGCCAAGGGGTACCTAATCGGCCACACCGTGAAGTCTTTTAGACTCCTGGGCCGGGTAGAAAGTGGATGGTCTCCTTTCAGGGAGGTTCATGGCATGTTTCATATCTGAAATTAAAACACACTACGGGGCTAAATTAAGGGCACTGCAACCTAATAATGCAAAGAATTCATTTTTATTGGAATTACTGAATCAAAAATCCACCATTACAATATATGAATATGAAGGTAAGCATCCTTGATGTCCACAGGGTCATGAAATCCCCTGGACGCAGTGAACTGATAGCCGAGCGCAGAGTTTCCATGTGAAAGCGCCTGCATCTGACAAATTTCTTGAGAATCTTCAAGTCCAGGATGGGTCTGATTGACCCATCTCTTTTGGGCACGGTGAAAAGGTTGGAATAAAAACCCTTGCCTCTTTCCCGTAAGGGGACCTGACAGATGATCCCCAGCTCCAGAAGGCTTTGCACCGCAAGAATCAGAGCCTGAGCTGCCGGGGGGTTCTGAGACATCCGGGATCTGATGAATCTGGGGGGCGGCCAGGCAGCAAACTATCTTGTAACCGGAAGACACTACCTCCTGAATCCACCGGTCTGAGACATGATGCCTCCAGACGTGAGCAAAGAGCTGAAGCCGTCCCCCGGATGGGTGAGGGTGCCCCTTCATGCCTGAGGAGGCTTGGAGGAAGGCTTAGGTTTGGAGCCCCAGGATGGGCTAGGGCATCCATGTCCTCTGACTCCACCCCAGAAATCTCGTCGGGCCCCTGAAAAAGAGACCCCTCTCCCCGCTCTGGGTCCACGGTAGGGGGAAGGAAAGGAGCCCGAGCCCCGAAAGGGCCGAGACTGCCTTCTGCGCTGGGGTAACTTGCCTCCCTTAGCAAACAGGTCCAGGCGGTCCCCAAATAGGCGCAGACCCTTGAAAGGAAACCCAGTGAGAGCCTTCTTGGCAGCGTTGTCAGCTGCCCACTGGCGCAGCCAAACCGAGCAGCGTATAGCCACCACCAAGGCAGAGGTTCTGCCACACATCCTAATGGTATCATCCAGGGCAGAGAGGACATAAGCAACAAATACCTCACAACGTGAGAGTGCATTATACAGTTCACTAAAACATCATCAGGACCTCCATCTAGGACATTCCTGAGCAGAGTCCTAATAGCCACAGCTGTAATGGCAGAGGCACAGACACACACAGGCAAAGGCGTGAGAAGCCAACTGATCAATACGACGGTCCTCCCCATCCTTCAGGGTAGTCGAGTCAGGGGAATACATGACAGAGGTGTTAGACAGGCCTTGAATTGGGGCATCCACTTCAGGAGGGGATGACCAACGTCTAACCACATCAGCTGGAAAAGGATCTCTCTTATCCCAGCTCTTAGGGACTCCGGGGAGCCTGCTAGGATGCTCCCATTCCTTGAGCACAATATTTTTAAAATGAGATTGTTCAGGGAACTCCAAACGTGGCTTAGTATGAAAAAATTCCCCCTGCTGCCTAGGAGCCACGACCGGGGGAGGGATAGAAAGCACTTCAAAGATCTGAGCCAACAGCCTATCAGTATCATCTGGGCCCAGGGACCAGAGCCAGAATCAGCATAACCCTTAGGCCGCTCATCAGATGATTCTGAGTCGGAGAACAATTCCCCCTCTTCCAGGGGGGTATAGCCAGACACTGACACCCCCCCCCCCCCCCAAGAACTACAAGGGAGAGCGAGGGAGGGCAGCGGCCAACTAACATGGGGCCCACCGATAGACAGGGGCGAGGGGCAATAGTGCGGGAGGGGCATCCCATAAAGGCTCACCATGTGCCTATACCGCCTACCCTTTGGTGGGGGATTGCGGTGGAGCAACGCTCCTAAGCACCTGACAGTGGTGTTGCCTACCATCACCCGAACAAGCGCAGCCAAGGCTGGGAGGCAAATTAACAATGGAACTGGTGGGAATAGTCCTACAGGGCCGCAGGCTAAAAGCCCTGCTCACCTGCGAGTAGAGAGCCATCTTCTTGTACTCTTCGCAGTCCAGACTGCAGAGAAAATCTGGGAATTTGTGGGAGGTCCCGGGTATTTACGGGGCCGGGGGGGGGGGGGGGGGGGCCCAATTTCACCATCTCTGCAGTCCAGCGCCATCTGGCGCAGTAATACCCAGAAGTAATGAATCTTTATCTGGAGCAGGACATACTGTACACTAAGAATAGGCCACCTTAAGAGTCAGAATGGGCAAAGCAGCCCCACGTACCATGTGCCATTGACTTTCATTGTCTTCCTATCTGGTGATTCACTAACAGTGAAATTCTCATGCTTTTTTCTCATGAATTGGATTTTTTACTACCATGAGAGAGTTTTTTTCAACCCTTTGTGAATCAAGGCCCATGTTGCAAAAATTCCAGAATCCTGGGGATAGAAAACACGACAAGGAAGAGACTTGGACTCACACCAGGCAATGTAAGCATGCCAGATCCTGTAGTAGATAAAGGACGAGGATTTCTTCCTAGCCCTAATCATGGTAACAACGGAAGCCGGCAAACCCTTATCCATCAAAATGGAGGTTTCAGCAGCCAAGCCATTAAAGCCAGCGTTTGTAAATTGGGATGGCACAGTTGTCCCTGAGTGAGCAGATCTCGATCCTTGGGCAGGGCATACTGATCTACTGCCAACTGCACGACGTCTGCGAACCACACCCTCCATGGCCAACAGGGGGCCACCAGAATGACTAGTACCCCTTCCTGGGCTATCTTGCGCAGCCCCCTGCCCAGCAGAGGGAATGGAGGAAAAACAGAGGAGCTGAAACTCCGTCCAAGGCATTGCTAGCGCATCCGTGGTGAAGGCCAGAGGGTCCTGTGACAGGTACCTGGGAAGCTTGTGATTGTGGCGGGATGCAAACAGGTCCACATCCGGCTGACCCCCAGCGGCGACACAAGGAGTGAAAAATCTTGTTGCTGAGGGACCATTCCCCCAGCAGAGACGTCCCCCTGCTCAGGGAGTCTGCCTCCTGGTCCTCCACCCCCGGAATGTAAACTGCCGAGATGCAGGGGACATTCTCTTCCGCCTAAGACAGTATCAGGGACACTTCCTTGAGGGCTTGCTTGCTCCGAGTCCCTCCCTGATGATTTATGTAGGCAACCGCCGTCTGGTTGTCCGAGCGGATCTGAACAGCCCGACCCCGAAGGTGTGTGGTCAGCTGAGACCTGATCGCCCTCAGTTCCAGGACATTGAAGGGAGCATGGGCCTCCTGGGGGCCCCACCGACCCTGGAACTTCAGAGACTTCCAAAAGCCCCCCAACCGGTCAGCCCGGCATCCGTGGTGACAGTCTCCCAGCACAGGGGCAGAAAAGTCCTGCCACCACAAGAGGGACTGTCTGGCCAGGGGTGACAGAGCAAACTCCTGATCCAGGGACACAGGGACCCGATCCCAAACTGACAAGAGGTGCAACTGAAGAGGTCTCATGTGAAACTGAGCAAAGGGGACCGCCTCGAAACAGGACACCATCAGGCCCACCAACTGCATCCCTTGCCGGATGGAAGGATGGGGACACAAGAGCAAAGTCTGTGCCTGCTTCTGAAGGCTCTCCACTTTCTGCAGAGGCAGAAATACCTTGACCTGAGAGGTATCCAGAGTCATGCCCAGAAAGGACCTCACCAAAGACTGAGACAGTGAAGACTTTGGATAGTTGATCACCCAGCCGAAGGGCTCGAGTGGAGGTCACCACCTGAGTATCCTTCTCGGCCTGATGGAGAGACTGAGCCGCAATCAGAATGTCGTCCAGGTAAGGGAGGATGCGAATGCCCCTATTCCTCAGAAGGGCCATTACGCCTGCCAGCACCTTGGTGAACATCCGAGGGGCTGAGGTGATACTGAACGGTAAGGCCACAAACTGGTAATGCTGATCTAGAGCGAACCTGAGAAGGGTACTGACAGCAGAAGGTAGAGTCTCCATGCAAAAATGCTTGAACCTGACAAACTCGTTGAGGCCCTTCAAGTCCAGGATGGGCCTCAAGGACCCACTCTTTTCGGGGACCGTGAAAAGATTGGAGTAGAACCCTCGACCCTGTTCCTGGGAAGGCACCGGGGCAAATGACTCCTGACTCCAACAGACGTTGAACCGCAAGGCGCAAACCCTGAGCTGACAGAGGGTTTTGAGACATCCAGGATCTGATGAATCTTGGGGCGACCAGGCTGCAAACCATCGTATAACCGGGGACACCCCCTCCTGAATCCACTGGTCTGAGACGCGTAGCCTCCAGACGTGAGCAAAGAGCCGAAGCCGTCCCCCCACCTGGATGGGCGACGGCGCCTCCTCATGCCTGAGGGGGTTTGGGGGAAGGCTTGGACTTAGGGCCCCATGAGAGACCGGGACGACCACGGGCTCTGCCACGGCCCCAAGAATCCCTGCGGGTACCCGAGAAAAGGGAACCACAACCTCCTCTGGGAGCACGAAAGGAGGGAAGGGAAGAAGAGGGCCCCCGAAAAGGCCGAGGCTGCCTCCTACGTTGAGGCAGCCTACTATCCTTGGCTAAAACATCCAGACGCTCACCAAAGAGCACCAGCCCCATAAAGGGGAGCCCAGTGAGAGCCTTCTTAGCGGCAGTATCAGTCGCCCACTGACGCAGCCAAACAGAGCGGCGCATAGCCACCAAAAAGGGCAGAGGCCCTACCGCACATCCGTACCGCATCATCCATGGCAGTAAGGACAAAGGCAACAAAATCAGAGCAAAGCAAAAGGGACCTATAGACCTCCCCCGTTACCAGCCGTAGCGCCGTCCAGGAGACGCTTGAGCTGTTTCTTAAGAGCAATAGCTGTAATGGCAGCAGCACAAACCGGGCGCAGCCCAGCCCCCACACACGTAAAAGCATGGCAGGCCAGCTGATCCATACGCCGGTCCTCGCTGTCCCGCAGAGTAGTAGTGTCAGGGGAAAGCATGACCAAGGTGTTGGACAGCCCTAGCACGGGAGCGTCCACCTCGGGGGGGGGGGGGGGTTAGGCGATGCCAAAGGGGGCGCAGAGCTGGGAAGCGAAGTGGTCAGCCCAGCCTGGAGAGCAAGGACACTTTGGGCGCACGGCACGCACACCCTGACACTGTCACTCACAGGTGATACCCCACACATGGAACACAGCCGGGACTGCCCCGAAGGACTCCCAAGCACGCTATCCCCAGAAGCCACCATATAGTGATTCAGAAGGGCGCAATAGGCCAGCACAGGGTAAAGGCTAACAAAAGCCACCCGGGATACCCCCCGAAGCCAGTAAGGGAAGATGAGGGATGGCAAGGGGTAGGCCCGGGAGAAACCACAACCCACAGTTGTCCGCCTGAAAGACATAAGTAAAGACACATAAGTATCCCGCAGCACATGCCCCAAGGAAACCAAAACCCCCGAAGGGAACTCACGGACCAAGTAGGGCAAGGGCACCAGCCGCCAGACCACAGGAGGAAGCGACAATAGATGGGAACCACCGCCGCAGCTCCGGGATGAAGAGGGGCCCCAGACGCGCAGCAGAAGCAAAATGGCGCCGGCAGAGGAACTTTGAGGGGCGGGCCGCGGGAGGACGGCGTGATACGCGTCATCCACCAACCCCCCCAAGCCCCCCCCCCCCCCCCAAGAGCGCGAAAACAGTGCTCACGTGACCTCCCCGGCGTCATCACAGTAGAAAAAAACGCCTCACACAAATAGAGCCGCCCGCCGCCGATCGTAGTACAAAGAGGCGAGGCGGCCAAAAACACAAAGTAAAAAACAGATTGAAACCAGCAAAAGAGACACCCTCGCCGCTAACACCCGCCCCCGAGCACACGACGGGGAGGGAGAGAGGAAAGCGAGCGAGCAGAGAGCCCAGGCCACGGATGGGGGGGGACCCCAAAACGCCAGAACAAGGAAACAGTCCCCAAAAACACTCACCCCCTCATAAGCTAGGACAGGAACGCCGCATCCCAAACAGGCTCACCATAAAGCCTATGGTCGGCTACCCTTTGTGGTACAGGGTCTGCGGCTTGGAGCAGCGCTCCTCGAGCACTTGACCCTAGTGCTCCTCTACCCTCACCCGATCCGTCAGCCAAGGCTGGGAGGCACAGAGGGTTTCCGGAAACGGGTGGAAATAGCCATGCAGGGCCGCAGGCTTGTTTGCCCCGCTCACCTGCGCAATACAGAGAGCCATCTTCTATCTTTGCAGAAATCACTTATCCTGTGTTCTGCAGAGAGAACACAGGATAAGTCTATGGTAATTCAGTTTTTATATGGTACCGGGAGGAGCCACAACTCTTCTGCAGTACACTACGCCACCTTGTGGCGGAATAACCCAAAATGTATTGACTTCATGAAGCAGGCCGTGCCATGCAATGGGAAAATGACAAAGGAATCAATAGCAAAGACGATCCATAATCTCTGAATAAAGAGTAAATACCGCCCATCAATGATCTATACGAAGGTCCAGGTTGGCAGGAGTGCTGCCCCCACTAACTAGGATGGCCCAGGGGTACCTAATCGGCCACACCGTGAAGTCTTTTAGACTCCTGTGCCGGTTATAAAGTGGATGGTCTCCTTTCAGGGAGGTTCAGGGCATGTTTCAAATCGGAAGTTAAAATGGATATAGGCTTGTCAGATAGTAGTCACAGTCTGTTAGCCAGGACTAGTGGTCCTAGAGGGTTTATGCAGTAGGAATATGGGTAATTATGAGTTATCCCTTGGAGAAGAGTAGGGTGTAAAAGGTTCTAGGGGGCTTGCCAGGTGTGTAGGAGCTTTTGTGGATTATCAGCAGGGAGTTTCACCCTAAATAAGAGCCCATCTTGTAGGTTTCCCCCCACCCTGTACATACAGATTGCCCACATTAAAAATCATTCTACCTGCACCTCGTGCATTCTCTGAGCCTTTAAACATCCAAGATGGCGGCTCATGGAGCATCAGGCAGCCTACAGACAGGAAGTGTCTTCTGACTATGCTGCTCTGCATTCTCGGATTGCCATCCTTTTCCTGACCCCAGCTCTGCTCTGTCTGAGCAAAGCACAACTATAACCCGCCCCCCTGCACTTTTCCCCGCTCTCTCTCCTCAGTGTGTGTGATGAACATTCCCAGTGCGGGAATAAAAAGTAAGCGACTAAAAACTTAAAATATATTAATTTTAGATGTTGGGGAATAGTTTCAGGGTTTGGGCTTTTCATTAAATGAATGCTGAAGGTCTGGTTTAACCAAAGCCATGTATCCATTTTTTAATGATGTGCTGGGTGTCGATGTAAATAACTGTCACGGTTCATCTCCATGCAGCGCCAAAATCTTTACATGATCCACAGACATTGCCCCAATTGCGCTGCACGAGAGTATACCAAGAGGTACTTCTAAGGCGCTCTTATATATGAAAGACTGTAAGCCCAAATAAAAACAAAAAAAACCTTCACTCCCCGGGAGCAGCTCACAGCCAGACCACCACTCATAACCTTGTTTCTGATATCAAGGGGGCCGCAAGCATGCACCTCAAAGTTCTCTGGAGCACGACCAATGTGGTCAGGCACAGCAACTGATGCGAGGGACGGGAACAGCGTGTGGGGGCACCAGGAGCCCCATTAACTTATTTGCATTTTTTTGACTGGGTTTACAGATCCCTTTAAAAGTATTTACTTTACTGTTAGTTTACGGTTTAAATTTTGGTAAACATCCTGGAGTTCTGTATTAAGTGCAAAGCAGAAATGTTTGCTGCTACAGTCTTACCTGGCAGCAGAGCTGCTGGAGGTTGCATTACTGGATATCATGTCCTCTTTATTGGGGAGGAGGAATCCTGCCAGATTTAATAGGTCACGGATCATCTGACCCTTGATGCTGACATCCAGAGGGGAGTTTGAGTGAAGACTGGAGAACAGGGAGAAGGATTTACAATCACTAACGGCAATAAAGGATACCATGGGATAACACTGTACAGCCACAAAAATTGTGGGTCTTCCTATACACAAGTGCCTCTAAGCCCAACCTTCTCTCCTTCAGATCACATTTCCTTTAAACTCCTGAGGGCCGGCATATGTCAAAAAAGCTTATGGAGGATGGCCGAGTAGGCAGGAAAAGGAATACACCACCTAACACTACAACCACTTACTGTCTCTTGCCTTGTAGTAAAAAGTTTCCAGGCTAGAATCTTGCCTTTGACATGCTCTGAATAAAGGCATTATGTGCCCTATGCATGCATGGTTTGCTGGCACTACCTAGTTTTAGTGTGGCTAAAATTCTTTATGTGTTAACACAAGTAATAAGGACTTGCATTAAAGCTTAAAATCTCAAATTTATAGCTGGGTTACTTTCTAAGTTTTTATAAATAATTCTGTAGCCATGTTTGTGGCTTATAGTCGCTTATTACCCACCTCTGTGCAATAAGTAAACATGTCTGTACAAGAGATATGCCCACTGCCACTTCAAAATCACTTATATATTCCAATGTACAAACTATAGAGGTTCAAGCATTACAGGAATTAAAAAAAAAAAAACAAAAAAAAAAAAAACTTCTGCCATCAGAATTAGACACCTCTAAAGATTATACATCAACCTCTCAGTGGCTGGCCATATCTCAAACTGCCCTTTACCAACAGCATTAAATACCAATAGCATTAAAAGTTTTGGGTAGTGTGTTGAGCAGCAGGCAAGGACCGCATGTACCATAGGTGTAACCAGATGTTTTCCTTGCCCCCACCTACCCACCAGATCTATAGGTTCTGGGTCCACCAAATATTTTTATAATGAATCACTTCAAGTTTGGGAGAGATAAAAAGATGAGGATTACCTGGGGGAGATGTTCACTTCCAGAACCCAGGGTTTCAGATTCTCATCCAGCATAATGTCGAATCCAAACAGTTCATGGCAGCTGTAGGGGTTCTGGACACACATCTTTACCAGGCTGTTCACGTAGGGCTCAGACCTGAGAAAAACAAACCGGTCTGAAATTATTCTGCAAAACTACCACCAAGTAAATATAAAAGCAGAACATAATGTGTTTCCACACAATCGATTCATTTAGAACAGGGGGTCTCAATTTCCACTTTCCATTTTCTGATTAAATAAAATACCACCTGGGTGGTGTGTGAGTGTTGTCAGTCACCTACACCCTTAAACATACAAAACACATTTTTAAATTGAATGAATCACATCAAAAAAGGTGCTTTTTTTAATTTATGGCGCAAATCATGTTTGAGTTGCTGATGGCAGCAGATCAGGTTAGGGTACAGATGCAGGACAAGTCTGCTGCTTTGTCAGGTACCACTTGTGAGCACCTGCTGGGAACCTGAAACCTAAAACTTTTTTTACATCGTCATAGCAGCCACAGAGCCTAATAGAGGGAAATCAATAGAGTGAAGCCTTATTAGGAATGGATCTTTTAGAAGTCTAGTAAAATCTAATTACTAGTAAAAAAGACCAAAAATGTACTTTGTGAAAAACCCCTTCATTTCAAAAAGTCTGCATTGCTCGAAGTTTACTTAAAGTAAAAAACGGTTGTTGGTCCGGTTTAACGGGTGTTGGTCCCGTTGTGATCGCAGGAAGCGCGGGGGGCATCCAGAATGCTGGAGCCCCCCTCGCAGCTAACAGCACACAAAGCTTGTAATACTCACCTTCATTAGCCAGCGACGAGAACAGAGTCCCGCGATCCTGCCGGTGGCAGATGCAGAGGACACAACTGTGGCCCACGTAACCGCCCAGCGGCCAATCGCGGGACTCTGTTCCAGACAGCGGGACCAAACACCCGTTAAAGTAAAAACGGGTGTTGGTCCGGTTTACGTGTGTGTTGGGGATTTCCAATGCAGCTCTTATTGCCTTTGCTGGTATCCCCTGCAAATAGGTAGCTTTTAAAGCAGAACAAAACCCGTGATTTTCACAAGTACCTATACAGCAGTGGTCCCCAACCATGTCCTCAAGGCCCACCAACAGGCCAGGTTTTGCAGATCTCCACAAAGATGCACAGGTGGAGTAATTAGTGCAGCTGCAGAGCAATAGAGCTGGCTATTTGGAGATCCAAAAAACATGACATGTTGGTGGGCCTTGAGGACAGGGTTGAGGACCACTGCTATACAGTATGCTCTGGCTCTCGACCAATCCGTGCCATATGCTGTGCATAATAATGATCTGCATAAAGCTCAGCAATAGGGAGTGGGAGCATCCCCAGTTTTCCTTTAGACAAGGTCAAACTCCTGGCCCCAGCCTATCGGACTTGCTGGGCGTGGGAGCGTACCTCAGCCCTCAGCACAGAGATGCTGGGGAAGCGGCGGCCAATCTTTATTTTACTTCGCTGTGGGAGACAGTACAAAGGCCAAGTTTGGGGCAACTGGGGTGGGGGTGTTGGTTCAATCAGGAGTCTATCCCTTGAACGAGAAATATGGTGTCTGGAACAGAGTTATACTGAAAATAACAAATGTTTATAATATATAGTAATAGTAATATGGTTAATGGCAGCTTCTGGTTTGGAACCTTTTTTTTTTTTTTACATTTAGCCATTATTACACACACACACACGTAAAAAACAAAAAAAATGTCTGAAGCAAACAAAAACAAAAAAAAGAGAAGCTGATGTACTATAAGCAGTTCATTGCTTGTAGCTGTAACAAAGTGTAAAAAGGTTGGAGCACAAGACTCACGCAATAATTGTCTTTATCACCATCTCTTTAATCTTCTCCCAGATTTTCTCGCTACTGAAACCCTTCTGATCGAGGTAGGTCCACAATGCCCTGAGTGCCCTGCATAAAGACAGCAATTATTATTTCCAGTACTTTCTTCTGTTAACAGAGAAATAAAAGTCATATGATAAAACCGGTCATGGTTAGCTCTGCCTATTGAACAGAAAGGACTTAGGTGACCAGGGGAAATTGTTTGCCACAAGCCACTTTTACATTTAAAAGTTTCCAGTCTAGCGAGGCAACATCATGGGCGACACTGGTGGGAGGTAGCCATAGCCCCTTACGATTCTTTGATTTGCCAGGGTAACGATGAAGCCCATTTTTAAATGAAATATAATATATATATATATATAAATATAATATAATATAATATAATATAATATAATATAAATATAAATATATATAATATATATATATATAAATATATATAATATATATATATATAAATATATATATATAAATATATATATATATAAATATATATATATAAATATATATAATATATAAATATATATAATATATAAATATATATATATAAATATATATAATATATAAATATATATATATAAATATATATAATATATAAATATATATATATATATAAATATATATAAATAAATATATAAATATATATATATATATAAATATATATATATATATAAATATATATATATAAATATATATATATATATAAATATATATATATATAAATATATATATATATATATATATATATATATATATATATATATATATATATATATATATATATATATATATATATATATATATATATATATATATATATATATATATATATATATATATATATATATATATATATACACACATCCCTCCCCGGGCAATTTAGATTGCTGCACAAAAAATGTATTGCCCTTTTCCGAACTGCTGTAGTGAATTTTAGAAGCAAAATGGCGGCTCATGCATTTACAGGCCACCTGCAAACACCTGCTGCTGGGCTTCCTGTTACTATGCATTGTCAGTTATATCACTTGAATCCGGGCAGCAGCATGGCTGAAATGATGGGAAAGGAAGCTCCAAAATTGCCACCATCTTTCTTTGATTTGTGGACGTGGCCTAAAACTCAGGATTTTTACCATCCTGGGGGTTGAGATGTGCGGCCTCTAGTCCAATCAGCGTGCTTGACTGCGCCAACAACAAACCATCTAAGACTCGGCTCCAACCGAGTCTAGAAGTGAAGATAAGAGCGTGCCAGCGGCCGCATCCCTGCTACCCTCTAGCAGGGAGCCTGCTAAAGGTATAATAGGCAGCAGCCAGCGTCAGCCATGGTGGGGACGCAGTGGCGGCAGCTGGCCACCACGGCAAGGACCCGGTGAAAGGTAAGGCTCCTGCGGATGATCGGAGGGGCTTCATCATCGTCATCTGGCGTGGTTGGTCCACTTTAAATAGATTTTTGTGGTAGTCTGTAACCCTATTAGGCAGACTAAAATCGTTCTAAACCCTTCTTCACCCAAACAGCTGTTGTGTATAACATAATGGCTCTGAACAATTTACAGCGATTCAACTCAAATGAAAAAAAAAAAATAATCTTTATTTATATAGCACCAACATATTCCGCAGCGCGCAAGGTACATTTCCCTGTTAGATCAAAATATGCATTTGCTGCCATTCAAACCTGCAGGTTAAAGGGAAAGTTGCCCTAACCATATACCCTCTGAGGCCTCTTTATTTCTTCACCCACTAATAAGGCTTACAGGCAGGGAATAAATCAAAGCCCCCCAGGTTGTAATTTTCATACCATTTGTGCCCCTGGCAGGCGGTCTCATCCGTGTTGGCCATATAATCCACATTCTTCTTATTTACACTGTAGTTTGTTAAGTGCATAAACTTGTTGCTTAAACTTTTCATGGAAGACGAATACCTGGGGAAAAATAGGAGATTAGAAGACATGAACATACAGAGAAAAATCTATAGAAGTTAAATTGGTTTTAAGTATATCGCTACGCTCTAAATATTTTGCTCAATTATTTGCCCCTAACCCCAGAATGGGCATTCTTTTGGTAAACTACAACCAAAAGTGGAGGCAGGGGCTATACAATTACAGAATGGAAAGTTTCAATGGGTCTGCAGCTCCAGTATAAACCCTATAAGACGCACTTCTTTCCCCCCCAAATGTGGGGGGAAATGTCAGTGCGTCTTATCGGCCGAATGCAAAAACACACACGCACTACCAGCACCACAGTTGACCAAACATAGCCCTAGAGTCCAAGACACCCCTCGCTGTTTGAAACGCCCCAGATTCCCAGTAAAACTTACCCATACGCTATTCCAATGGCGCATGAATGGGCCACGCTTCACTATACCTTTAGCAGATGCACCACTGTACCAGGGCACAACCCTAGCTAGAGAAAATACAATTCTGTGAAACTCACCTGTAGAATTGTTTTTGATTATATCCAGTCCAGGTCGTCCCAGTAATATCATGTGGGTATTCCGCCCCCAGGGGCGGCTCGACTGCAAGATCAAAACATGTAGCTCCTCCCAGCCCCCTAAAAAGGCAGGTGTCCCTCTATCATTCTCCAGTGGTTAAAAAGCAGTACACAAAAAGAGGATAGGCCGGGAAGCCAAGAAACCATGTTACTTCGCATAGCTTCAGCTTGGACTCTCTCTAACAAGACTTAAGAATACAAAGTCCAATGAATAAAAAATGGTAAACACCATAACAGACAAACAAGAGATAAGAACAAAGAGCGGGGTGGGACGACCTGGACTGGATATAATAAAAAACAATTGTACAGGTGAGTTTCACAGAATTGTATTTTTCCCTATATCCCGTCCAGGTCGTCCCAGTGATTACATGTGGGACATCCAAAAGCAGTGTCCATTTGGGCGGGATCCCCAGTGCGGAACAGCATGTAGTTCATTTTACTACCGCCTGAAGCACCTTTCGGCCAAAAGCAGCGTCAGCTGAGGCCCTAACATCCACCTTGTAAAACTTTGCAAAAGACACTACCTCCTGAAACCACTGATCCGAGACGTGCCGTCTCCAAATCTGAGCAAACAGTAGATGCCGCCCCCCCAACCAGATGGGTGAGGGCGCCCCCTCACGCCTGAGGGGACTTGGGCTTGGCTCCCCAGGCGGGATTGGGTCGGCCACAGGACCTCTCTCTACCCCAGGTATCTCTGCGGCCACCTGAGAATGAAGAGCCTCTTCCTCCTCGAAAGGAACGATAGGCAGACGAGTTCCGAAAGGGCAGAGCAGGCTTCCGTCTCTGAGGGAGTCTACCATCCTTGACCAAAAGGTCCAGGTGCTCCCCAAACAGCCTGTGCCCCACAAAGGGGATACTCGTAAGTAACTTCTTGGCCGCGGCATCAGCAGACCATTGCCACAACCAGAGCGAGCAGCTGAGGGCAACAAGCAGTGCCAAAATCTTGGCACCAAGCCGGCTCCATCATCCATGGCAGAGACAACAAAGGCAATGAAATCCACGCAAGCCTTGAGCTTCTTATACTCTGCCCGCTTGCGAGCCTTAGCTCCATCCACCAGATGTCTCACCTTCTTTCTGATGGCCAGAGAGACAATCGCCGCGGCACACACAGGGCGAAACAGGGCACCGGCAAAGGTGAACGCATGGCAGACCAGCTGATCCATGTGCTTGTCAGTCGGGTCATGTAAGGAAGCAGTATCAGGTGATGGCATAACAGTAGTGTTGGAAAAGCCTGACAGGGGGGGGGATCCACTTCGGGAGGGCAGGACCATAGCCGCACCAGCTCCTCAGGGAAGGGATACCGCCTATCCAGGCCCTTAGGCACCGACGGCAGCTTGTTAGGCCTCTCCCATTCCTTGAAAATCATATTAGAAAAAGGCCTGCTCCAGAAAGACCCACTTCTGTCTTTCGGGACTAAACAAATCACCCTGCCTCCTCTTAGCCGCTTTGGGAGGAACAATGTGCAATGTCTCAAATACTAAGGTAAGCAAATTCTCTGTATCATCTGGGAGCCATGCATTCTCGTTCGAGGAAGAACCAGACATACTGTCATCACCAGCCGAAAAATCCACAGTGGAGTGGGAATCATCCGGCAACTGCCCTTCCTCCACAGAGCCCAGATCAAAGAGATCGTCGTTATCCGAGTAAACGGGCTTGAGGTGCTGTTTCTTACTAGTGGCCTTCTTTGGGGCCAATCGCGAGATCTGTCTCTCGAGACTGGCCACCCTAAGCGCCAAGTCCGCGCGGGACCCCCTGCTGGCTCCCCCCTCACTGGGCACTGAAAATACTGTATAAGAAAGAACTACAGCCAGATATCACTTTGAATGGAAGAGGAAGAATTATAACTCTACCACTATATAAACAAGGACTATTTAAAGAGCCAGTGTCACCTGTTAAGAAAACTGCTAGTAGCATTTCTCTGTAGTTTTATATTTACAATTTGAACTTTGATACCTGAGGTGCTAAAGGTGCAGCGTTCTAAGAATGAGCTCTGTATTCCTAATTTGAATTTTGACACTAGAAGTGTTAAAGGAGTAGTGTCTCTAAGAATAGGAGCCAACCAAGGAGCCAATACCTCCTAATTAGACCTAATAGAGGCATTCTTTCTGCTCTGTGTTTATATATTTATAATCCAGATATAATGAATAAGGGCGTGGTGGGACGACCTGGACTGGATATATTCAAAAACAATTCTACAGGTGAGTTTCACAGAATTGTATTTTTCACAATATCCAGTCCAGGTCGTCCCAGAAGTAATGACAGTTGGGACACCTACAAGCAGTGTCCATTAGTGTGGGATCCCCAGTGCGAAACAGCATGTAGTTCATTTCACTACCGCCTGAAGCACTTTTCAGCCAAAGACAGCATCAGCTGATGCCACATCAACCTTGTAAAAACTTTGTAAAAGGTATGAACTGAGGACCAAGTGGCGGCCTTACAAACTTGTTCAACAGAGACCTGGTGCTGAAAAGCCGAGGAAGCACCAATAGCTCTAGTACAATGAGCTGTAACACGAAAAAGGGGGGTTCCTTCCCCTTGGAAGAATATGCTTGCACCACCGCCTGTCTGATCCACTTACTGAGAGTGGACTTGCCCGGAGGCAAGCCCTTCCTAGACCCCTCGGAGAGGACAAAAAAAAAGCAATTCTGTGAGTACTCACATGTAGAATTGTTTTTGTTCTTGCATGGCACGGCCTGCTTCGGCATTCATAACAGTTGGGTTATTCCGCCACAAGTGACGCAGTGTACTGCAGAAGAGCTGTGGCTTCTTCCGGCCCCCTATAAAAAAAACGGGATTAACCATAGAGTTCCCAGCGTAGACAAGCAGTGAGACAAGAAGCCGGGAGAGAATAAAGGTAAAGAATGTAAGAAAAGGTAAAGAACCCCAATTAACTTGGAACAATCACCATAAAGAGGCAACCAAGAATAACGATAACAAGGGTGGGTCGAAGCAGGCCGTGCCATGCAAGAACAAAACAAATTCTACAGGCGAGTACTCACAGAATTGCTTTTTTCTTTATTGCATGGCACGGCCTGCTTCGGTATTCATAACAGTTGGGACATCCAAAAGCAGTGTCCAAAAGTAGGGTGGGATCCCCAATGAGTAATGGCCGGCAGTTCAAGTCACTACCGCCTGAAGCTTGGTGCTGAAAAGCCCAAGAGGCACCAATAGCACGAGTGGAATTAGCAGTAATTCTAAAGGGAGGTTCCTTCCCCTTAGCAGAATAGGCTTGTACCACCGCTTGACGGATCCACTTGCTGATGGTGGATTTAGCCGGAGGCAAACCCTTCCTAGGTCCAGAAGCGAGAACAAAAAGAGCATCAGATTTCCTGAAAGGCTCAGTAGCGACCAAATAAAACTTCAGAGACCTGACCACATCCAAAGAATGCAGCGTCCGCTCCTTGGAATTAGCAGGATTAGGACACAATGAAGGCAAAACAATGTCGGGACAGCGCGTTCCATGCAGTTAGAGAGGGTAGCAAAGGTGATCTGACGCCAGGACGCAATACACGGGACCCCCTGATAGGTCTATTTTTACCTGTTTAGCCCGGAAGAGACTGCCAGGATTCAGGCCGTAAGGGAACCTCAAGTTTAGTACGTGGAACGCGAAGCTCCCACACTGGTAGTTAGTAAAGCAGCATTGGTTTTGGAGCCGCCTACTTCCCTCCATCCTGAGGGGAGAGCTCGGATAAGCCCGATTATGCCGATACATGTACAAAGTATGCATATTTGCATATTTGTGATCTATGCTGCTCGCCACTCTAAGCCATTCCCCCCCCCCCCCCCCAAAAAAAAGGGAATTTTGAATAAGGAAAATCTTGGAAAGGACAGAGGATTGAAGTTTTTTTGAGGCCTTTTTATCTTGCTTTGTCTGGTAAGCATCCCTTTTGGATGGTGGGAGAGATTAGAGCACAATTAATGTCAAGTGCATGCACCGTGGGACTTTCATTTTTGAAATAGCCAAAAAGACTCTTTAAACTGCATATTGCTCTGTGTTATTTCCACATTTGTTGTAGTGTTTTCCTGGTGGATTTGGACAGCCTGTGTACACGTGAGAGCAAAATTAAGATTTATTGTGAGATAAGACATATTTGGATTAGCGCTGTGCCTCAACTGTTTTTATTTAATGTCCTGATTGAGATGAAAGGCAGACTCGACCTTAGGCAAGAAATCCGGCTTAAGCCGAAACACCACCTTATCCTGATGCCTCTTAAAATAAGGAGGTTTGATGGAAAGCACCGCCAGCTCAGAGACTCGCCTGACAGAAGTGATAGCCACCAAAAAGGCTACCTTAAAAGTCAGAATGGGCAAGGCAGCCCCACGAATAGGCTCAAAGGGAGGACCCTGCAGAGCAGACACCAGATTCAAGTCCCAGACTGGTAGCATAGGCTTACAAGGTGGACGCACATGAGTAACACCCTAGAAAAAGGTTTTAACCAACCGGTGACTGGCAAAGGATCTTTGGAAAAAAATTGCCAGAGCTGAGACATGGCCCTTGAGGGTACTAAGTTGAAGGCCGGAATCCAGACCATGTCCCCGACAGGAAAGAGACTTGGACTCACACCAGGCAATGTAAGCATGCCAGACCCTGTAATAGATGAAGGACGAGGACTTCTTCCTAGCCCAAATCATGGTATCCACAACAGAGGCAGGCAACACCTTTTCCATCAAGATGGAGGTTTCAGCAGCCAAGCCGTTAAAGCCAGTGTTTGTAAATTGGGATGGCGTAGCTGCCCCCGAGTGAGCAGATCTGGATCCTTGGGCAAGACGTACTGATCTACTTCCAACTGCACAACGTCTGCGAACCACACCCTTCTTGGCCAACAGGAGGCCACCAGGATGACTGGCACCCCCTCCTGGGCTATCTTGCGCATGACCCTGCCCAGTAGAGGGAACGGAGGGAACACAGAGAAGCCGAAACTCCGTCCAAGGCATAGCCAGTGCATCCGTGGCGAAGGCCAGAGGATCCTGTGCGTCCCGTCACAATCACAAGCTTCCCAAGTTTGTCTCCCTGTCAAACAGGTCCACATCCGGCTGACCCCAGCGGTGACACGGAGAGAAACACCTGGTTGTTGAGCGACCATTCCCCCAGACGAGATGTCCCCCTGCTCAGGGAGTCCGCCACCTGGTTCTCCACCCCCAGAATGTATACCGCTGAGATGCAGGGGACATTCTGTTCCTGCTCAAGACAGTATCAGGGACACTTACTTGAAGGCTCGCTTGCTCCGAGTCCCTCCCTGATTGTTGATGTAGGCAACCGCCGCCTGGTTGTCTGAGCGAATCTGAACAGCCCGACCCCGAAGGTGTGTGGTCAGCTGAGAAAGAACCAACCTGATCGCCCTCCGTTCCAGTACATTGATGGGAGCATGGGCCTCCTGGGGGCCCCACCTACCCTGGAACTTCAGAGACTTCCAAAAGCCCCCCCAGCCTGTCAGACTGGCATCTGTGGTGACCGTCTCCCAGCACGGGGGCAGGAAAGTCCTGCCCACCAGAAGGTTCCTTGAGTCCAGCCACCACAAAAGGGACTGTCTGGCCAGAGGAGACAGAGCAAATTCCTGATCCAGGGACACAGGGTCCCGATCCCAGACTGACAAGAGGTGCAACTGAAGAGGTCTCATGTGAAACTGAGCAAAGGGGACTGCCTCGAAGCAGGACACCATCAGGCCCACCAACTGCATCCCCAGACGGATGGAGGGATGAGGACACAAGAGCAGAGCCCGTGCCTGCTTCTAAAGGCCCTCCACTTTCTGCTGAGGAAGGAACACCTTCACCTGAGAGGTATTTAGTGTCATGCCCAGAAAGGAACTCACCAAGGACGGGGACAGTGAAGACTTGGGAAAGTTGATCACCCAGCCGAAGGACTGCAGAGTGGAGGTCACCACCCGGGTGTCCTGCTCGGCCTGATGAAAGGACTGGGCCACAATAAGGATGTCGTCCAGGTAAGGAAGGATGCGAATGCCCTGGTTCCGTAGCAGAGCCATCACCCCCGCCAGCACCTTGGTGAACACCCGAGGCGCCGAGGTGATACTGAATGGTAAGGCCACAAACTGGTAATGCTGATCCTCCAGCGCGAACCTCAGAAATCTTTGATGACCTGGGAAGATAGGTACATGAAGATAAGCATCCTTGATGTCCACGCTGGTCATGAAGTCGCCCGGCTGAAGGGAACTGACAGCCGAGCGTAGGATCTCCATGCGAAAATGCTTGAATCTGACAAACTTGTTGAGGCCCTTCAAGTCCAGGATGGGCCTCAGAGAGCCGTCCTTTTTGGGGACCGTGAAAAGATTGGAATAGTACCCCTGACCCTGTTCTTGAGGGGGCACCGGACAAATGATCCCTGACTCCAGCAGGCATTGAACCGACGAAAGCAACCCTTGAGCTGACAGGGGGTTTAAAGACATCCAGGATCGGATGAATCTTGGGGGCGGCCAGGCTGCAAACTATCTTGTAACCGGAGGACACCACCTCTTGAATCCACCGGTCTGAGGCGTGGAGCCTCCAGACGTGAGCCGAAGCCGCCCCCAAAACCCCGATGGGTGAGGGTGCCCCCTCATGCCTGAGGGGCCTTGGGAGGGGGTTTGGGCTTGGAACCCCAGGAGAGACTGGGACAACCATGGGATCTGCCCCGGCCCCAAGAATCTCTGCGGCTACCTGAGAAGAGGGAGCCAAGACCTCCTCTGGTAGTACGAAGGGAGGGGAGGGAGACGCTGAGGCAGTCTGCCATCCTTGGCTAAAACATCAAGACGCTCACCGAAGAGCCGCAGCCCCGCAAAAGGGAGCCCAGTGAGAGCCTTCTTAGCAGCAGCGTAAGCTGCCCACTGACGCAACCAAACAGAGCGGCGCATAGCCACCAAAAGTGCAGAGGCCCTACCGCTCAGCCGCACAGCATCATCCATGGCAGTAAGGATAAATGCAACAAAAATCAGAGCAAAGCAAGAGGGCCCTATAATCCTCCCTCCTCCTACCAACCATAGCGCCATCACAGACGCTTAAGCAGTTTAAAGGGCAATAGCTGTAATGGCAGCAGCACAGGCCGGGCGCAGTCCACAAGTAAAAGCATGGCAGGCCAGCTGATCCATGCGCCGGTCCTCGCTGTCCCTCAGAGTGGTAGTGTCAGGGGAAGGCATGACCGAAGTATTGGACAGACCTAGCACGGGAGCGTCCACCTCAGGGGGACATGACCACTGCTTCACTAAATCAGCAGGAAAGGGATACCTCTAATCCAATCCCTTGGGCACAGCGGGCAGCCTATTAGGACGTTCCCACTCCTTAAGCACCATAGTAGTGAAATGTCCCTGCTCAGGGAACTCAAGACGTTGTTTATCAGGGCAAAAGAGCTCACCCTGCTTTTTTCTTAGCCACCTCAGGGGGAGCAATGTGCAAAATTTCAAAAATGTGAGACAGATTATCAGTGTCCTCAGGGTACCATGATTCCTCCCCGGATGCAGACCCAGGGTCACCATCGCAACCCTCCTGCTGGTCCCCAGAGGAGTCAGAATCCTGGAACAGTTCCCCTTCCTCTAGGGAATAACGTCCACCAGTGACAAACTCCTCATACTCCTCTGTGGAGCGTGAGGGAGTGGAAGTCAGGTGCCGCTTCTTGCCAGAGGCCTTCCTAGGAACAGGCCCGGCAAGCTGCCTCTCAATGTTGGCCACACGAAGTGCCAGATCAGACTGTGACCTCCTGCTATTATCCCCCTCACTGGGGGCCAATTGCAGGAGTGGGGGGGTAGGCGACCCCGAAGGGGGCGCAGAGCTGGGATGCGATGCAGGCAAACGAGATTGGAGCGCAAGGACACTTGGGCGCATGGCACGCACACCCTGACACTGTCACTCACAGGGGGTACCCCACACATGGCACACAGCCGGGATTGCCCCGAAATGCCCCCAAGCACTCTATCCCCAGAAGCCTCCATATGGTGATTATCACAGGCGCAAAAGGCTAGCACTGGGCAAAGGCTAATACAAAAGCCACCCGGGATGCCCTCCCACGGGATGCCCCCAGAAGTCAGAAAAGGGGGGGGGGGGGGATGAGGGGGGAGGAAGGAGTAGAGCCGGGAGAAACCACAATCCACTGGTATCCCGCATGAAAGACATAAGTAAAAACGACACATGCGCATCCCGCAACACATGCCCCACGAGACCAATAAAAAAAACCCAAGGGGGACTCACGGACCAAGGACCCCGCAGGGTCACCAATCCACAGACCGCTAGATGAAGCGACATGCTGGGGGATACAACGCTGCAGCCAGAAAGGGAGAAATCCAGACACGCAGCTTATCCAAAATGGCGCCGCTAGAGGTACCTTGAGGGGCGGGCCATGGGGGGGGACAACGTGATAAGAGTCATGCCCCGGCCCCGCCCCCCGAAGAGCTCGAAAACAGAGCCCACGTGACCCCGCCGGTGCCATGACTAAGCAAAAATGCGACAGGTTATAGTGCCACCCCGCTTTGTACTGCGCTTTGCGGTGGGTGGCGCTATAACCTGTGGCATTTGTGGCTAAAAAAAACACCAAAAAACACACTGTAAACGGCAAATACACCACAACTAACACCACTCGCCGCCATGCCCAGAAAAGACCCCACCATCGAGGGAGTGATTGAAGACTTGGGATAGTTGACTACCCAACCAAAATCCTCGAGAGTGGACAACACGGTCTGGGTGTCGCTCTCGGCCTGAAGAAGAGTGAGCTGCAATCAGTAAATCGTCCAGATAAGGCAGCACGCGAATGCCCTGGATCCTCAGGATAGCCTGACGCCCGCCAGCACCTTGGTGAACACACAGGGGGCTGAGAATATCCCGAATGGCAACACCACAAACTGGTAATGCTGATCCTCCAGCGCAAACCTCAGGAACTTCTGATGCCCCTGGAATATAGGGATGTGCAGATAAGCATCCTTGATGTCCGCCGTGGTCAAGAAGTCGCCAGGTCGAAGCGACCTCATTGCGGACCGTAAGGTCTCCATGCGGAAATGTCTGACTTCAGGTCCAGAATGGGTCTCGGCGTTCTGTCCTTCCTGGGCACCGTGAACAGATTGGAGTAAAAGCCCTGACCCCGTTCCTGCCGAGGCACGGGACAAATCACACCTGACAGCAGAAGGTGTTGGACGGCTAACCACAGGCCTTGTGCCGTCAATGAGTTCTGGGAAATCCGTGACTGAAGAAATCTTGAGGGCGGCCAGACTGCCAGCTCTATTTTGTAACCGGAGGAACCACCTCATGAATCCACCGATCCGAGACGCGCTGTCTCCAGACGTGATCAAATAGCAGAAGCCATCCCCCCACCCGGATGGGTGAGGGCGCCCCCTCATGCCAGAGGGCCTTGGTAGGGGGCTTGGGCCTGGATCCCCAGGAGGGATTGGGTCGGCCGCAGGACCTACCTCGTCAGCAGGAATCTCTGCAAGCACCTGAAAATGAAGAACCTCTTCTTCCTCGAAGGAGTGATAGGCAGATGAACCCCGAAAGGGCCGCGCAGACTTTCGTCGCTGAGGGAGTTTTCCGTTCTTGACCAGGAGATCCAGATGCTCCCCAAACCGCCTGTGACCCACAAAGGGTATACTAGCGAGTGCCTTCTTCGCCGGCAAGGTGAAGGCATGACAGACCAATTGATCCATGCGCTTGTCAGCTGGATCACGTAGGGAAGCAGTTTCGGGTGAAGGCATGACCGTAGTGTTGGACAGACCTGACACGGGGACATCCACCTCGGGAGGACGGGACCATAGCCAGACCAGCACCTCGGGAAAGGAATACCGCCTGTCCAGGCCCTTAGGCACCGACGGTAACTTGTTAGGCCTTTCCCATCCCTTGAAAATCATGTTAGAAAAAAAAAGGGCCTGCTCAGGAAAGACTCGTCTCTGTCTCTCAGGCCGAAACAATCCACCCTGCTTCCTCTTAGCCACTCTAGGAGGGACAATGTGAAGTGTCTCAAAGACCGCAGTCAGTAACCGCTCCGTATCATCAGGGAGCCATGTATCCTCATCCGAGGAAGAACCGGGCCCACTATCAAGGCCAACACCTCCAAAGCGATCATCATCATCTCCATTATCAGAATAGACCGGCTCAATATGCCACCTCTTACAAGTGGCCTTCTTAGGAGCTGAGCCAGAGATCTGTCTCAAGGCTGGCCACTCGATACGCCAAATCAGATTGGGACCCCCTACTGGCTTCCCCCTCGCTGGGGGCTTAGAGCAAGCGCGGAGGTTCTGGAGAGGCCACAGGCAATTATGGGCTAGGGGCAGATACGCCCGCCCGATCATGCTCCGAGATAACACTTCTGGCGCAAGTGACACAACCGTGCCAAGTCCGCCCAGAGGGCTAGCAACACACATGGGGCCCCAAGCTCACTATCCCCAAAAGCTTCCATTATGGTGATTTGAGTTATGTTAACAGGTACAAGGCACTAACGACCCAACCTGGCCAGCCCGCAAGAAATGATCCCTCTTAAGTGATCCCTCTTTACAGGGAGAGGGCTTGGAGAGAGAGGGGGGGCAGGAGTGGCCGGAGGCCGAGAGAAACCACAACCCTTAATATCAAGGGGCCCACCTGAAAGACACAAAGTGAATATAAGCATCCCACAGCACATGCCTAGCGCATAAAAGAGGGTCAAGAGGGACTCAAGACACCGCTCAAAGGGCCGACACAGACGACAGCAGCGTGCAGGAGGAGAAGATGGCGCGGATCAGCCAGCAGCACACGTTCCGAGGGGGGCCCCGCCCCCCCAACGGCGCAAAAATTGCACCCGCCCCCAAGATCGCGAAGGGCCCCTAGCAGAAATTTTTACTATACCTGCTAATGCTTAGCAGTTGTAGGAGCCAAGTTGGGTTGAGTATTGGGAACACTGTTAAAATGTGGGACTGATGGGGCTGGGGCTGTAAATAAGGAGCCCATACATTCAGAGCAGTAAGCCAATGGGCGTGTGCATTGCTAGCATGTGGGGTTTGTTACATATAAATGTAGGGGAGTGGTGGAGACATAAGAGTAAGTGGAGACAGAAGGGATCCTGATTCTTATAGAAAAGCTTCATTAGGCTATTTCAAGTGGAGAAATTGTGACCCTAGTCATTGTGGCCTGTGACCAGGTTCCAGATCAATTAAAGAGGATCAGACCTTTTCTGATGGTCCTCTCTAATCATCCCTCCCCTCTCCCTCACTGGATTTAGGATGTCGGCACTATCTAAAACGCCGACATCCGGCAGTGTTCCTGGTCCCTTTCCACCCCCCCGCAATGTTCCTCTTTAAATGGCTCAAGCGCATCAAAAGGTTGAACACCCCTGATTTAGTTGATCCATTAGTTAAAATTTTTATCAAGCGCGTCTCATCATGAAGAGGTTTAATTCTATAAACATAAGTGTAAACTTACTTGCAGCTGGCAAACCGCACCAAGCCATCGGTAAACAGATACACTCTGAGGGGATCGTAGGATGTCACGTAAACATAAATCCTCAGGTCAAACTTGCTGCCGCTGATGAGGTAGGGTTTGTGCAGGTACCTTTAAAGATGCAAATAAGAAGTGGTTTAGTTAAAGTGGACCAACACCCAGGATTTTGACTATCCTGGGTTTTGGTCCACTTCCCCAGGGCACCTTGATGGGGGGTGCGCATCTAAGCGGCGTCAAAGCTCAGCGGCTCTGAGCACGCTGGCGGCCGCATCTCACGCTTCCCTCTAACAGGGAGCACGCCCGCGCTGGCCATTCACAAATGGCACACGCCCTGCTAGAGAGAATCGCGAGATGCAGCCCGTGCATGCGCCGTTGGCCAGGGAATCAGGTAAGGTTTGCGGGTGTCCTGGGGGGTTTCACATAGCAGGGCATTCCGATTTCGGATGCCCCGCGGGGAGGGATTGGATCGGCTGGGTGTTGGTCCACTTTAACAGTCTATGAACATTCACTTTATCTAAAATACTAGCATTGATCATTTATTTTTATTTTGCTGCGTCTTTTAATCTGTTTTAGCTCCCAGATTTCTTCTAAGCTTCTGTGTCAGATGAGTGAAGCTGCTAATGATCCCCAGCTGGTAGGCTAGGTTTAAAATATTAGATTGTGTGAGTCACAGACAACCCATTAGTATTATTCTTTAGCCCGTGAAAGAAGGGGAGCGCTCCTGTTTTTTTTAAGTTTGTTCAACATACAATCAGCAAAAGTCAGATATAAGTCATGGCCATGTAAGCAGCACAACAGAATTAATTAAAATTGATTGACCAACCCAAACTCTCCATTAAATGTCACTTGTCTAACCAAGGAAGAATTGCAGCGCCCGCTCAAGCAGATTAGAATCTATAAATCTCCGGGAACAGCATACATCCCCATGTTTTTAAGGGAGTTATGTACAATAATAGACAAGCCAGTATTTCTAATATTTGTAGATTCAACAATTACGGAGGCTGTTCCAAGGATTTGGTGCTTAGCAAATGCGGTGCCAATATTTAAAAGGGGTCTAAAGGGGAACCTGGGAACTAAAGACAGGTATTTTAACATCTGTGGTGGGCATGCCGTTTGAAAGTTTTCTAAGGAATATTATCCTGTAGTATCTTGGTGAAAATGACCGTATTACTCCATATCAACGTGGATTTATGAGGAATCGCTCCTGCCAGACAAACCTGATCAGCTTTTATGAGGTAAGTTTAAGACTGGATCGGGGGGGGGGGGGGGGGGGGGCTATGGGGGTCTATTGAGATTTAAAATATGCAAAAAACATTATACTGATCAGTTTCACAGTTAAGTGGCATTCCTAATGTGGCGCCATTTATATAGGTTTATTACAAGTTATACCCTTTAAAGTGCTGTAAATCTGCAGAAGATGCAATTTGAAAAAAAAAAAAAAAGACAATTCTGTGAGTACTCACCTGTAGAATTGCTTTTACCATGCATGGCACGGCCTGCTTCACAACGTCATTACAGCTGGGTTATTCCGCCACAAGGTGGCGCAGTGTACTGCAGAAGAGTTGTGGCTCCTCACGGTACCATATAAAAACGGAATTGCCATAGACTTCTCCAGTGTTGACAAGCAGTTATTTCAAGAAACCGGGAGATAATAAAGGTAAATGACCCACTACTAACTTGGAACAACCACCATAAAGAGGCAACCAAAAATAGCGATAACAAGGGTTGGGTGAAGCAGGCCGTGCCATGCATGGTAAAAGCAATTCTACAGGCGAGTACTCACAGAATTGTCTTTTCCCCCAATGCATGGCACGGCCTGCTTCAGTCACATCTGGGACTTCGAAAAGCAGTGTCCATAAAGTAGGGTGGGATCCCCAAAGAGTAACAGGCAGTTTAAACCACTACCGCCTGAAGTACCTTGCGGCCAAAAGCAGCATCAGCTGAGGCCTTAAAATCAACCTTGTTAAACTTGAAAAAAAAGTATGAACAGAAGACCAAGTTCCGGCCTTACAAACTTGTTCAACAGAAGCTTGGTGCTGAAAAGCCCAAGACGCACCAATAGAACGAGTGGAATGAGCAGTAACCCTAAAAAGGAGGAACCTTCCCCCTGGCAGAGTAGACCTGCTCCACCGCCTGACGGATCCACTTGCTGATAGTGGATTTAGGCGGAGGCAAACCCTTCCTAGGTCCAGCAGAAAGAACAAAAAGAGCGTCAGACTTCCTGAAAGACTCAGTAGCAACCAAAATAAAGCTTCAGGGCTCTGACAACATCCAGAGAATGCAGTGTCCGCTCCTTGGAATTAGCAGGGTTAGGACACAATGAAGGCAAGACAATGTCCTGATTGAGATGAAAAGCAGACACAACCTTATGCAAGAAATCCGGCTTAAGCCGAAACACCACCTTATCCTGATGGCGCTCAAAATAAGGAGGTTTGATGGAAAGCGCCGCCAGCTCAGAAACTCACCTGACAGAAGTGATAGCCACCAAAAAGGCTACTTTAAGAGTCAGAATGGGCAAGGAAGCCCCACGAATAGGCTCAAAGGGAGGACCCTGCAGAGCAGACAACACCAGATTCAAGTCCCAAACCGGTAGCATAGGCTTACGTGGCGGACGCACATGAATAACTCCCTGGAAAAAAGTCTTAACCAACCGGAGATTGGCGAAGGAACTTTGGAAAAAAATTGCCAGAGCCGACACCTGTCCCTTGAGGGTACCAAGTTGAAGGCCCGAATCCAAATCATGCTGCAAAAATTCCAGAATCCTGGGGATAGAAAACAACCGACAAGGAAGAGACTTGGACTCACACCAGGCAATGTAAGCATGCCAGATCCTGTAGTAGATAAAGGACGAGGATTTCTTCCTAACCCTAATCATGGTATCAACAACGGAAGCCGGCAAACCCTTATCCATCAGGATGGAGGTTTCAGCAGCCAAGCCGATAAAGCCAGCGTTTGTAAATTGGGATGGCACAGTTGTCCCGGAGTGAGCAGGTCTGGATCCTTGGGCAGGGCACACTGATCTACTGCCAACTGCACAACGTCTGCGAACCACACCCTCCTTGGCCAACAGGGGGCCACCAGAATGGCTGGTACCCCTTCCTGGGCTATCTCGCGCAGCACCCTGCCCAGCAGAGGGAATGGAGGAAACACAGAGGAGCCAAAACTCCGTCCAAGGCATTGCTAGCACATCCGTGGCGAAGGCCAGAAGGTCCTGTGACAGGGAGACAAACCTGGGAAGCTTGTGATTGTGGCGGGATGCAAACAGGTCCACATCCGGCTGACCCCAGTGGCAACACAAGGACTGAAAAATCTTGTTGCTGAGGGCCCATCCCCCAGCCGAAAAGTCCCCCTGCTCAGGGAGTCTGCCTCCTCGTTCTCCACCCCCGTAATGTAAACCGCCGAGATGCAGGGGACATTCTCTTCTGCCCAAGACAGTATCAAAGACACTTCCTTGAGGGCTCGCTTGCTCCGAGTCCCTCCCTGATGATTGATGTAGGCAACCGCCATCTGGTTGTCCAAGCGGATCTGAACAGCCCGACCCCAAAGGTGTGTGGACATTGAAGTTCCAGGGTCGGTGGGTCCCCCAGGAGGCCCATGCTCCCTTCAGAGACTTCCAAAAGCCCCCCCAACCGGTCAGACTGACATCCGTGGTGACAGTCTCCCAGCACGGGGGCAGAAAAGTCCTGCCCACTAGAAGGTTCCCCCGAGTCCAGGCACCACGAGAGGGACTGTCTGGCCAGGGAGGACAGAGCAAACTCCTGATCCAGGGACACAGGGTCCCGATCCCAAAAAGACAAGAGGTGCAACTGAAGAGGTCTCATGTGAAACTGAGCAAAGGGGACCGCCTCGAAGCAGGACACTAGCAGGCCCACTAACTGCATCCCTTGCCGGATGGAAGGATGGGGACACAAGAGCAAAGTCCGTGCCTGCTTCTGAAGGCCCTCCACTTTCTGCTGAGGCAGGAATACCTTGACCTGAGAGGTATCCGGAGTCATGCCCAGAAAGGACCTCAAAGACGGAGACAGTGAAGACTTGGAATAGTTGATCACCCAGCCGAAGGACTCGAGAGTGGAGGTCACCACCTGAGTATCCTTCTCGGCCTGATGGAGAGACTGAGCCGCAATCAGAAAGTCATCCAGATAAGGGAGGATGTGAATGTCCGGGTTCCTCAAAAGCGGCATTATGCCCGCCAGCACCTTGGTGAACGCCCGAGGGGCCGAGGTGATACCGAACGGTAAGGCCACAAACAGGTAATGCTGATCCTCTAGAGCAGTGGTCCTCAAGGCCCACCAACATGTCATGTTTTTTGGATCTCCAAATAGCGAGCTCTATTGCTCTGCAGCTGCACCAATTACTCCACCTGTGCATCTTTGTGGAGAGCTGCAAAACCTTGCCTGTTGGTGGGCCTTGAGGACAGGGTTGGGGACCCCTGCTCTAGAGCAAACCTGAGAAATCTCTGATGACCTGGAAAGATTGGCACGTGAAGGTAGGGATCCTTGATGGCCACTGAGGTCATGAAGTCGCCCGGGCGCAGGGTACTGACCGCCGAGCGTAGAGTCTTCATGCAAAAAATGCTTGAACCTGACAAACTCGTTGAGGCCCTTCAAGTCCAGGATGGGCCTCAGGGACCCGTCATTTTTGGGGACCGTGAACAGATTGGAATAGAACTCTCGACCCCGCTCCTGGCGAGGCACAGGACAAATCAGGCCGGACATCAGAAGACGCTGAACAGCCGTTCTTAGACCCTGCGCCAACAAAGGGTTCTGGGATATCCGCGAATAAGGAAATCTTGGGGGGTGGCCAAGCTGCCAGCTCTATCTTGTAGATGGAGGACACCACCTCCTGAATCCACCGATCCGAGATGTGCTGTCTCCTGACGTGAGCAATATAGCAGAAGCCATCCCCCACCCGAATGGGTGAGGGCGCCTCTTCATGCCTGAGGGGCCTTGACAGGGGACTTGGACCCCCAGGAGGGATCGGGACAACCGCAGGATCTACCTTGTCCCCAGGAGTCTCTGCGGCCACCTGAAAAGGAAGAGCCTCTTCCCCCTCGAAAGGGCCGCACAGGCTTCCGACGCCGAGGGAGCCTCCCATCCCTCGCCAGGAGATCCAGCCGCTCCCCAAATAGCCGAATTCCCCAGAAGGGAATACCAGTGAGAGACTTCTTGGCGGCGGCGTCAGCTGCCCACTGTCGCAGCCAGATAGAACGACGAAGAGCAACCAGCAGGGCCGAAGCCCTGCCGTCAAGCCAGACGGTATCGTCCCTGGCCGAGATTACAAAGGCAATGAAGTCAGCGCAAGCTAGGAGGTCCTTATACTCCTCCGCTCGCTTGCGAGATCTGGTGACATCAACAAGGCGTCTCACCCTCTCTTTGATGGCTAGGGAGACAATGGCAGCGGCACAGACCGGGCGGAGGCCAGCACCCACAAAAATACCATTTTGTGAATACTCACCTGTAAAATGGGTATTGCAAGTATGTCACACACCCCACTTCAAACATTAATTATTACACTTGGGTTACTCCACCAGCAGGTGGCGACATTGCAGAGAAGTCTAGAAAAACGAGCCCCTCCTGGTCTATACATACCTGGTACCTCCCACTCATTCCCCAGCATTCAAACAGCAGTAAAGACAAGGTACCAGGAAAAAAACCATTGGTAACCCTCAAGCTGTAAACGAAACTTCACCCTATAAAGAATCCAGGATACCAAAAAGGACGGGTGAAGTGGGGTGTGTGACATACTTACAATACCCATTTTACAGGTGAGTATTCACAAAATGGTATTATTCTAAGTATGTCACACCCCCCACTTCAAACATTAATTATTACACTTGGGACATCCAAAAGCAGTGTCCAGAAAGGGCGGGTATTCAACAAAGCCAAAATGCAAAACTCAACCACTGCAGCCTGCAGAACCTTGCGGCCAAACACAGCATCCGCCGAAGCCCGCACATCAACCTTGTAAAAACTTGGAAAAGTGTGAACAGAAGACCAAGTAGCAGCCTTACAAACTTGTTCAACAGAGGCCTGGTGCTGAAAAGCCCAAGACGCTCCAACAGCACGAGAAGAATGAGCAGTGATACGAAAAAGGGGAAACCTTCCCCCTGGTAGAATAGGCCCCAACAACAGCCTGACAAATCCATTTGCTAATGGAAGACTTAGCGGGAGCCAAAACCTTTACTAGGCCCAACAGGGCACCACGAAAAAGACACCAGTCTTACGAAAAAGAGAAGTAGTAAACAAACAGTACTTCACACAGCGTACCACATCCAAACAGTGCAAACTCTCTCCTTGTCATTCCTAGGCTTAGGACACAAGGAAGGAAGAACAATGTCCTGGTTAAGATGAAAAGCAGAGACCACCTTAGAAAGAAAGTACGGTTTGAAGCGGAAAACCACCTTGACCTGATGTCTCTCAAAGTGAGGAGCCTGAACCGACAAGGCTGCCAACTCCGAGACACGCCGAACAGAAGTGATGGCCACCAACAAGGCAAGAGTCAGAGTAGGAAGAACAATAACCTGCAAAGGCTCAAAGGAGAAGCCTGAAGAGCAGAGATAACCAAAATCAAAACCCAAACAGGGAGCAAAGGCTTCCTAGGAGGCCGCAGATGCGAAACCCCCTGGAAAAAAGTCCTGACCAAAAGGATGGAGTGCAAATGACCATTGAAAAAAGATAGACAAGGCAGAAACCTGCCCCTTCAAAGTACTCAGCTGAAGACCAGAGTCCAGCCCAGAATGAAGAAATTCCAAAATCCTAGAAACAGAAAAGACCCGACAGGGCAAAGATCTAGCCTCACACCAATCAATATAAGATCTCCAAGCCCTATAATAGATGGTAGAAGAGGATCTCTTCCTGGCACTAATAAGAGTCTGAATGACCGAATCCGAAAGACCCTCCTCAAAGATGGAGGTTTCAGCAGCCAAGCCGTCAAAGCCAGCGTTGGTAAATTGGGGTAACATAGATGACCCTGATTGAGAAGATCCGGCCGAAGAGGCAGATCGAACTGATCCACTGCCAGACGAACGATGTCTGCAAACCACACCCGCCTTGGCCACCTTGGAGCCATGAGAATGGCGGGAACCCCTTCCAGAACCAACTATCGCAGCACCCTGCCTAGCATGGTAATCGGAGGAAACAGATAAGAAACCCCAGATCCCCCAGCTCAGGGCCATGGCATCCGCCGCCAGAGCCAGAGGATCCTGAGAAAGCGACACGAATGTCGGAAGCTTGTGATTGTGACGAGAGGCAAACAGATCCACCTCCGGCGTCCCCACCGGAGACAAAGCGACCGAAAACACCTGGGGGTAGAGAGACCATTCCCCCCGGCGGGAAGAACACCGGCTCAGAACGGCCGCCTCCGTGTTTTCCACTCCTGGAATGTACACTGCCGAAATGCAAGGGACATGAGTCTCTGCCCAAACCAGAATCAGAGACACCTCCTTGGTGATTGATGTAAGCAACCGCCTTCCGATTGTCCGATCGAACCTGAACCGACAAGCCCTGTAAATGCTGCGTCAAGTGAGACAGAACCAACCTGATGGCTCTCAACTCCAGAACATTGATGGGCAAGTGGGCTTCCTGAGGACCCCACCGCCCCCGGAACTTCCAGAAACCTCCCCATCCTGACAAACTGGCGTCCGTGGTGACAGTTTCCCAAAGCGGGGTCAGAAATGACCTGCCCTACAAGAGATTGTCCGAGACCATCCACCACAGTAGAGACTGCCGAACCCGGGGGGACATCCGGAAGGACCGATCCAACGACCGCGGTCGCCGGTCCCAAGACGCCAACAGATGAAGCTGAAGCGTCCGCGTGTGAAACTGAGCGAAGGGAACTGCCTCGAAAAAAGCTACCATCAGCCCCACCAGTCTCATCCCTAGATGGATGGACGGGCGAGGATTGGAAAGAAGAAGCTGAGCCAATTCCTGAATCAAAAGAACCTTGGCCTGAGGTAGAAAAACTCTGTGCTGGCAAGAGTCCAAGGACATCCCCAGAAAGGTCACCACCCTGGCCGGAACCAGAGAGGACTTGGGGTAGATGATCACCCAGCCGGACCTCTCCAGAGTGGACACCACCGTGCTGGTGTCCACTTCCGCTTGACTGAAGGAAGGAGCCATGATGAGAAGATCGTCCAGATAAGGCACAATGCGAAGCCCCTGAGCTCTGAGAAGGGCCATCACGCCCGCCAGCACCTTGGTGAATACTCTTGGAGCCGAGGTAAGGCCGAATGGAACCACAAACTGAAAATGCCGATCCTCCACCACAAAGCGAAGAAACCTCTGGTGAGCTGGAAAGATCGGAATGTGAAGGTATGCATCCTTGATGTCTATGGACGTCATAAAGTCCCCCTGCCGAAGCGAATTGATCGCAGACCGCAGAGTTTCCATGCGAAACTACCATGGACGGACAAACCTGTTGAGGAACTTCAGATCCAGGATGGGGCGAACCGACCCATCCTACTTCGGTACTGTGAAGAGATTGGAATAGTAACCGAGGCCCACTTCCGAGGGCGGCACCGGCCGGATAACAGCCATTTCCAAAAGATTTCTCACCGACGCCAGGAGACCCCGAGCGGCCGAAGGATCGGTGGACACCCGCAACCTGAAAAAACTCGAGGGAGGTCGAGACTCGAACTCCAGATTGTAACCGGACGACACCAGCTCCCGAATCCATCTGTCCGGGACCGCCCGGACCCAAACCTGGGAGAAGTGTAGCCACCGTCACCTCACCCACACGGGTGAGGGCGCCCCTTCATTGCTGAGCGGGCTTGGCAGCGGGCTTGAGCTTGGCGCCCCAAGAGTGACCGGGGCGGCCACGACCTCTCCCCCTCTCCAACCTGCGCCCCTGGTAGCGGAAAAGGATGCTCCTCTGCCCGCCCTGGCTCCCCGAAAGGAGGGGCTAAAAGAAGCTGCTCCCCGAAAGGAACGCGGCTTCTTGTGTTGAGGCAAATTACCTATCTTGGTGACCGAATCCAATCTGTCGCCAAACAAGCGTAACCCCAGGAAGGGGAGAGCAGTAAGCGACCTCTTAGCGCCAACATCCGCCATCCAATGACGAAGCCACACGGACCGTCGAATAGCAACCAACAAGGCCGAGGACCTGCTACACATAGCAATCGCATCGTCCTGGGCAGCCAGAACGCAAGAAGCGAAAGACCCACACTGCCGAAGAAAGCAAATTCCTCGCAGGAGGGATCAAGATCAGCGTATAAATCTCTAATTATGGACTGATACCCATCAACACTATTGCAGAAGCACACACCAGCCATGGCGTGCAAGCTGATCGATCCGACGATCCTCACCATCCTTAATGGTAGTAGTATCTGGAGAATGCAATACAGACGTCTTAGACAGCCCCAACACCAGGGCATCCACATCCGGGTGAACAGACCAAAGCTTCAATTCCTCCTCAAAGGGATACCGCTTATCCCAACTAGGAGGCACCCCAACGAGACGCGTAGGCTGTTTCCATTCTTTAAGAACAACTCAAAGTGTTGTTGCCTGGGAAACAGTAAACGCGGCTTGGGCAAATAAAAAAAAAAAAAAAACTCACCCTTCGGCGGGGGGAGGGGGCGCCACAGGCGGGTCCAAAATCAAAATCTCAAACAATTGGGTCAGCAAAGAGGGGGTATCAAGGGACGCCCTTGCAGTCTGATCGCCAGAAACAGCAGACAATTGTAGAGCGTCAGGCTCGTCTGAATCCTCAAGGAGCTCCCCCTCCTCAGACGGGAGACAATCAGACCATCCAAAACTTCCTCCGCCTCCTCCACCGGGGCCGGGGACGGAGGAAAGACATGCTTCCGCTAAGCCGTAGCCACAGAACTACCACCGCGGAAAACATCTTCTCGAGGTAGGCCAAGCGAGCGCACACCTCGGACTGCGAATCCCCACCCATGACCACGTCACACGGGGTCCGGAAAAGGCGTGGGGGAGTAGGAGATGACTGAGGTTGCGAGGAGCCAGAAGCCGGAGTGCCGGTCAGACGCGCAATATTCTGCTGGACGCATGGAACGCACAATATGACGTCATCACCTGGGAGCGGAGCCCCACCTCCCCCACACTGCCTGGATTGCCCCGAAGAGCTATTTCCGGTATCTTTGGAAGCCTCCATACGGTGAATTTTTGGTATTCGCAAGTACCCAGGGATTTATGCTGTAAGCGACCCGGGATGCCCCTTAACAATTAACGTTCCGAGAGTGGGAGGATTTTTAGAACCCTTAAAAAGACCCAATTTAAAAAGGGCTAGCCAGGTATATCAGACCGGGAAACCCATGCAGCAAGGGTATCCCAGGATCTGAAACAGCCAGAAAAACCCAAATCAGCCTTCACATAAAGATACAGTGCATGCACACACACACATACTGAGAACCAAAACTCATTGCAGGAATAGCCACCAGAGGCCCTGTATGATACAACACATATATATATATATATATCCCCAAGTACAGCAAAGTAATGTATATTTAAATAAAACAAAGTATATACAATATCAATTAAATACAGTGAACAATGCCAACACACAGTGTTAATAGCAGGCCAGTGGTCACAAGGGCAATGGAAGCGCTGACAACAAACCTATATGCGCTATAAAAAACCTGCATGACAACTCACGATTACCACACGCACAACCCGGCACCTGAGCAGCGAGAGGGAACAGCGGGGAACAGCGCTGCTCAGACGAGACGAAGGGCGGGCCCGGAGAACGCGCGCGAAGCGCTCCAGCCCTGCCCCCCCGACCATAGCCCGTACAGCGCGGGCCGCGGCCCCGCCCCCCCCTCACTACCTCAGACCGGTCAAAAATGGCGGCGGCGCCGCCATGAATAAAACCTAATATAAAGAAGACAGCCGCTCCGCAAGCACAAGGGCCGCAAGCCCTAGTAAAAAAACACACACAACGCGCACACTACCGCACTAAGGAGACTCGCAGAACAAATAGAGCAAAGCCTTATAAAAACACACATGCCATGAAGGAAGAACCCCAACGCAAATCACCCCCCCCCCCCAGCGAAGGAATTCTAGTGAGCAGGGGATAGGGGGACTAAAAGGGGGCAAATCGGAACGGGGCATCCCAAAACCGGACCAGATCTTCGCATTGCCCCACGTGTGGGGTCTAGCGGAGGAGATAAGCTCCTAGGCATCATTAGGTGCCATCTACCATTACCCAGCCTAGCAGCCGCGGCTGGGAGGCTTCCATCATTAAACTAACAAAGAATAAAAAGAGGACTGGGTAGAAATAGACCATGGGGGGGGGGGGGGCCGGGGTGTTATCCCGGCTACTTGCAAGCAGGAGACTTCTTTCTTCTGTTTTGTCGCCATCTTGCAGAGAAGAACACTGGGGAATGAGTGGGAGGTACCAGGTATGTAAAGACCAGGAGGGGCTCGTTTTTCTAGACATCTCTGCAACGTCGCCACCTGCTGGTGGAGTAACCCAAGTGTAATAATTAATGTTTGAAGTGGGGTGTGTGACATACTTAGAATAGTGAAAGCGTGACAGGCCAGCTGATCTATGCGCCTGTCAGCAGGATCGCGCAAGGAGGTAGTATCGAGAGACGGCTTAACAATGGTATTGGCGGGACCAAGGGCGAATCAACTCCTCAGAGAATGGATACCGTCTGTCCAGACCCTTAGGCACCGACGCCAATTTATTAGGCCTTTCCGATTCCTTAAAGCCATCTTGGAGAAGTGGCCCTGCTCATGAAAAAATAAGACGCTGTCTCTCAGGCCGAAAAAAGGTCCCCCTGCTTCTTTTATGGCCGCCTTAGGGGGTACAATGTGCAAGGTTTCAAATACCGCAGACAACTTCTCTGTGTCATCGGGGAGCCACAAGTCCTTGTCCGAGGAAGACCCAGGGTCACTGTCAAAGCCACCGGGTCGGTCCCCTGAGGAGTCCGAGTCACAAAACAACTCAACCTCCTCCATGGAGTCGCGGCCACCAAAGGCCTCGTATCATCAGCAGCAGCAGCAAAAAGGGAATAACCCGGCTCAAGATGTCGCTTCATACATTAACGGCACGAACTCCGGGCACCAGGGAGATTGCAAAATGGCGCCCGGACCAAGGCAAAGGGGAGAACAGGCGGGGGAGAACAGGCGGGGGATGCCCCCCCTCCCCAGCGCAGAATGCTATCAGGCGCCCACACAGCGCAGCAGGCATCCGCGCAGGACGAAGCCCGTCGGCTCCCACAGGGAGCTGCTGCCCCCCCTCACAGGACCTACGGAAGGAGAGGAGAAGAAGGAAGGTGAGTAAGAGCAAAAGTAATACAGTGAAAAAGCACACACATACATAATAAAGCTTGTGGGAAACATGCCTGAAAATAAAAGGTCCCTAAGTGGTTCCTCCCCCCCCCCCCCCCCCCCCCCCCCCCACATAGGCTCACCATTGCCTATGGCCGGCTACCCTTCGGGGCTCTGCCGAACGCCTGACCCTCGGCGTTCCCCTACCGTCACCTGTTCCGTAGCCGAGGCTGGGAGGCAGAATGGGTCCCCGAAAGAAGGTGGGAATAGGGCTGCAGTGCCCGACAGGCTTGGGATGCCCCGCTCGCCTGTGATATCCAAAGTTAGAGATAGCACCATCTTCACAGTCAGACTGCAAGAAGAACTCTGGGGGATTTTGAGAGACAGCTGCCTTATATAGGGCCGGGAGGAGCTTTGTTTTCTTCTTGCAGTCACTGCGCCACCTTGTGGCGGATAACCCACTTGTAAGGAATGGAGCGACCCTAACAGGACACTAGGAAAACTTCATTTTACTGGACGGAGGCAATGGAATGGATGGGGGGGGGGGGGGGTAAAAAGGCCTGTTATGGGATTGCTTTAACTTCCTATAGTCCCTTACCTCTGTACCAGCAGTGGTCTCTTCTTAGGAAGCTGGCTCCACCTGTGTATGACCTGGATACCCATTCCTCTGGCTGAGGCTGGCTAAAATTACAAGACAGGACAAGTTGTAGGGTATAGACATATTTATAGCAATGCACAATTCAATTCCCAGGCACCATGGTAATGCTTTGATTTTAGCAGTATAGAGCGCATGTTGTCAATCGAGTGAGAGGAAGGAAATGCAACAGAAACACAAAGCTGAAGGAATCATAATTATTAATTTTACAGTCTAAAGGCACATGTCAAACTCAAGGCTCAGGGGCTGGATGCACCCCCCTACCAAAGCCTTTTTATGTGGCCATCTGACAGCTGCCAGATGGCAGCAGCGTTCCTTTTTGCTGACCCTGGTCTTTCTAAGACTGCTGTGCCGGTGAGTGGCGTTGCCAAGTGACGTGCTGGTACACTGCACTCCACTGTGAAGCAAAGTGCTGCCTCTAATTCTGCCCCCAGACCTGGTGCCTATAAAAGCAGCTGGTGCAAACCATTTTAATGTTTTGGGGGAGAAGAGAGTAGTGTCTACAACTGTCCCGTGCCTCTGTGCCAACAGCTCTCACCACACAAACAGGGCCCACGTAACCCACCCAACTTACTGCCTCAGCAGAGGGTGCTAAATCTGCTGCAGGGGTTGATTCTAGCTATTGCCAGTTTGGGTGGGAAATTTTTTCATTTCATTTTATCAAATTCACTGCTGCATATGTCCAGGGCAAAATAGTTCTGTCTGTAACCATACATTCGAACGGTCATGTGAAACAAAATGCAAACATTATTTCTCATGGCCCTTTTAAGACTACCAGAATGCCGATGTGGCCCTCAGTGAAAAGGAGTTTGACACACCTGGTCTAAGGCCTCAATTCAGTTAAAAAAAATAGTTAAAAAAAAAAAAAATGACTAAGGGGGGAAAAAAAAACATGGGAATGGATATATAGCGCTGTTGCTGCCTGATTCCCCGAGCCTTATCCAAAGAAACTTGGAGAACTCATTTGAAAGGTTTTACCATTTAGGCCTCGATACAATTCGAGTTAAAAAAAAAATAACTTTCGGTGAAAGACAATCACACATATTACTCCTAAGAAAACTAGAGAACTTTTTACAAAGTACCAAAATTTGCCATTGTCTTTCATCGTCTTTCTAGCTGGTGATTCAGGCTCACATAAAGTGAATTTTTTTTTACTACTACCAAGATTTTTTTTTTTTTTTTTTAACTCTAATTGAAATCGAGGGCTAAGAGGTAAAACTTTTCAAAGAAATTTCCCAACAAGTTTCCTTGGACAAGGCTGGGTACACAGGCAGCAAAAAGGAAGGAGAGCAGTGTGACCGTACTGGCTTGACTATCCATTTCTGCTTGGTTCCTCCCTGCTCCCAGGCTTTTTTCAACAGCTTGATGTCTTGAGGAAGAACAAACGACTGAGGGAAAAAGTTGAACTCTTTGCGTCCAAAGCGAGCCTGCATTTTCGACAGGTTCCTCCACAGTCGATCCTTACGCCCAATTTGAAAAGATCCTGGAAAATGATTCAGCTGAGGATAAAAAAAAAAACAAAGTCAGCAAGTGGGATGAAGTCAGGAAAATTTGCATCATTATAAAAGCAACACATAAGTTACCTTCTGATATTCACGTATGGTCTTGAAGGCCACAGATTTCATGTGGTGCCCCCAACAACCCAGCCAGTCATGTTCTGCAGGAAAATCCAAAACCCACAGATTAATAAACATATGGAGGAAAATTATATATATATTTATTTATTTCTGCTCTTGCCTTAAAGAAATATAACACCAGCCATGAAGAAATGCCCAGGAGATAAACGGCCCCTTAGAGACTCTAGGGAGGTGGTTGCTCCACATTTTAGAACATGGCATGAAGCTCAGTTCGGAAACAGAGCCTGACATAAGGAGTGTCTGTCTCGCCAGTTTGCCTGTGGTCTAATGCACACTCCCGTTCCCAGTCTATATAAATAGCTGGACGCTGGGGCACGCATCAGCTGCGAGATGCTGGGAATGTGTGACTGTGGCCCAAACAGCGCAATGTGATCATCAGAAAGGTACGTTTTACGCAATCCCGGAGGATTTCACACAGACATAGGTAACCGGCCTCCAGGGTAAGCCATAGAGGGTTCTGATACTTTTAGTCACAAATTATCCGACCACAGCTGGGAGCTTCTAACCCACTTAAGACTACACCAACATATACTGAAGACATTTCTGAGCTCCGCCTCTTTCTCCAGCACCGAATGGTACTTTGGGCACCAGCTGTGATGGTCGTACAGAGCTACTCACTTTTAGTGACACGAAAGTGAGACCTCGCCACCGCTTGTTTCACTACATTTGGCGTCACGGTGCTCATTTTCCACTTCAGCAGCTTCCTCTGGGCCCAAGGTAATAGTGCCACTGCAGACAGAAATGTACGGGATTGTAAAGCAGAAACTTATTTAGTTTACACGTTCAACATTTTAAATGACTTAGAACAAGAATGGTGAATAGGTATTGTTTCTGCCTGAATGGTCGGTATCCACCAACAAACGCTAATTGAGCTCTGAATAAGCATGCTAGATTGCTGTATTCCACCGTTACAGGGAAGGGCTGCACACCTCTAACTGCTTGGCCCCTTAGCTAGACTATGGACAGCACATAAACCACTAATAATCATTTCACAAAGCATTGGATGATGGGTAAAAGGCCATACAAAGAGGAATTGCCATAGCAATAAGTCATTATTCCAGCACAAGGTGGTTCAGGGGGTAGGCCATTACAGCAGCATGGGGGAGGAAAAAATGGGGACTTGCACTATACCCTATTTAATCTGTAGAGGTGCAGCTCCCAAAGCTGCAAAAGAGCGCATATCAGGAACAAAACAAACATGTAGGGAGGCAACTCTCAACTCATAAATTGATCAAAAAATACATTTTTATTAATTACATATTTATAATCACTACATACAATACACAACATATTAAAATCCCTTAAAAAACATAAATCAAACACCACACAGGACAAAAACAAAGGTGTGTAGGCGATGGGGAGAGTCTCATCACACTAATTGATATCAAATGCCTAAATATATGTGCTAAATCATTCAACATAGTGTTCCAACAGTGCAACTAAACATGTGCAAATCCTGCCTATGATCCAGATCACTATAAAATCTATTTATTGATAAGTGCAAGTGCTCCCAGTCAATCAATTAAGAATTGATATTGCCAACCAAATCCACTCATAAACATATAAACATATCAATCTACTCTATTCACCAATTAAAGAATATGAAGATATAGTTACCTGTATATATTATTAGGCATCCCAAAGGGGAATCACTGATTTATATCACAATACCAATCAAAAAATTAAATCACAAATCTATCACAAAAAAACATCACCAGAAATAAAGCCAAGGTATCATGAAACTAACGTGTGAAGTCTCCCCACCGCACCAGGAGTTCCGTGGGCACATCACCCACTTCATCAGGCTGGATGGGGGCTTCCCAATTTGAGAGGTCTCGCTGCCTTTCGGGATGTCATTTCCCCCCCCCCCCAATGCTGGTGGTATTTAGGAAAGATTTGAGGAACAAAAGACATTCACAGCCCATTTATAGTTTACTTGTATAACTTGTAACTTGTGTAACTTATAAAACTTGGATAAGCGATGTTCTTAGGAACATCCCAATGTGTGATACCCTGCAGTGTGAAATATCCCTGGTTGCCACATAAACTTGCTTAGATTCTGGTTTACATGGCCGCACCCCGCAGCACTCCATAGCATTTCACACTACCCCCGGTCTTCACGGCAGTGGGGCAAGCACACAGAACAGGGTTGCTACCAGAGGCCTGGGTATGCGCGGTAGGATCAGGGCAAGTATATAGGAAACCAGAGGGTGTTCAGAATAGATTGCCAGGTTGGAATATTTAAAAGAGTAAGTCCAGTCTAAAATGACTGGACTCCTTCCATCGGTGTCCAGTAACACAGAAAACAGGGCCCTCCAATACTCAACTCTTCTGGGATCCTTCAATGGCAGCCTATCATAGGCCGCTCGTGTCACAAGGGTAGTGGATCCCCGAAGACAGTATCCAGCCCCATTCTCTGGCTCCAATCTCTGTGTTGCAGCTCATTGATGCACAGCTAATGGGACTGCCTCAATGCTGCATAACAAAGAAGGGAGTCCAGACCAAAACCCAGGCGAGTGAAAAATCTGGGTTTTGGTCAGCTTTAAAAAAATCGGAGCATGATCAGCTTTTAAAAATTGGAGCATGATCTAAAGGACTCTTACCACACGATCTACCATGGTCACAGTTCTCAGGTGAGAACTTTTGGTCCGGTTCACACTTCTTGCATTTTTGCATGACCCTTACCTTTCTCATCCTGAGTGCCAAAGTATAAAGTTAGAGGCATGTTGGGAAAGAGGCTGGGGGTCAGAGCAGGTTTCATCACACTTGTTGTCGGGTCCACATTGTCACCACATCGCCTAGGGAGAAATTTATTTGTTAGAGAGCCAAACTATTTTCCTTCAAAAAAGTTTTCAAAAAAATGTCATTTTCTTGTCCAGGATACATGTCAGAAGTTTTGAGTTTTTTTTTTTTATTATTTTATACAGAATTGTCCTTACATGTCTGGTGTTAAAGTGTTAATGTCACAATGTAATGTAATTCCATATGTTTTCGCTTTGTTACTAGTGGATACATGTTCAAAAACAGACTTCTGGCGCTATGGGCTACAACTACATGATTTGGAGCGGCGGTGTTGTTTGAGGCCATTTTTTTGATGAATGTGGTGCGAGTCGGTCGCACTGAGCTGGCGCTACCATTCAGCGTAGTACTGCGACTCACACATCATATTCATCAATGCCGGACAGCGACTTAGGCGCTCTGAAACAATGATCCATGGCCAAGCACAGCGACTACTAGCGGTCGCTCTGAAATCTGCTCTATAGGCGCTCATCTGTCACTACCTGGCGTTCGTATGAATCAGCCTGCCCGTGTTTGAGAAAGTGAATATATAGCAGAATGCATGGAGCCCCTAGACTACAGAGGGACAACAATGCCTTGTTAGAAAGTCATTGAAGTATTAAAAATACCATTTTGTGAAATACTCATCTGTAAAATGGGTATTATAAGTATGTCACACACCCCGCTTCAAGATATCCATAACATGTGGGTAATACCGACCTGAAGAGGGCGTTCCTGCAGAGATGATAGCAAAAAAGAAAGCCCCTCCCTGATCCATAAATACCTGGGACCTCCCACTCATTACCCAGTATATAGAAGCAGTAAGGTAAGGGACCAGGAAGAGGCAAATATAGACCAAAGCAACACAAAGTTCACAGTATAAAGGATCCAGAATACAAGAAGGGCGGGTGAAGCGGGGTGTGTGACATACTTATAATACCCATTTTACAGGTGAGTATTCACAAAATGGTATTATTCTAAGTATGTCACACACCCCGCTTCAAGATATCCATAACATGTGGGACATCCAATAGCAGTGTCCATAAAAGGGCGGGGATCCAAAACAAGGCAACAAGGCACAACTTAAACCACAACAGCTTGCAGAACTTTGCGGCCAAAAACAGCATCCGCTGAGGCCCAAACATCAACCTTGTAAAACCTAGAAAAAGTGTGAACAGAGGACCAAGTAGCGGCCTTACAAACTTGCTCAACCGAGGCCTGGTGCTGAAAAGCCCAGGACGCTCCAACCGCACGAGTAGAATGAGCAGTAACACGAAAAGGGGGACTCCTCCCCTTGGCAGAATAGGCCCCAATGATGGCCTGACGAATCCATTTAATAATGGAAGATTTGGCAGGAGCCAAACCTTTCCTAGGCCCAAAGGGCACCACAAAAAAAAAGCATCAGTCTTACGAAAGGAAGACGTAACCACCAGATAATATTTCACAACATGAACTACATCCAAGGAATGCAGCGCCCTTTACTTGTCGTTGCTAGGATTAGGACATAGAGAAGGCAGAACAATGTCCTGATTCAGATGAAAGGCAGAGACCACCTTAGGAAGAAAATCCGGCTTGAAACGAAAGATCACCTTGTCCTGATGCCTTTCGAAGTACGGAGCTTTAATGGACAAAGCTGCCAACTCAGAAACACGCCTAACAGAAGTGATAGCCACCAAAAAGGCCACCTTTTGGGTAAGTGAAGACAAAGCAATCTCATTCAAGGGCTCAAACGGGGGACCCTGAAGAGCAGAAAGAACCAGGTTCAAATCCCAAACTGGAACAAAGGGCTTCCTAGGAGGCCGAACATGCGTAACCCCTTGGAAAAAGGTCTTGACCAAGGGATGAAGTGCAAAGGACCTTTGAAAGAACACCGCCAGGGCAGAAACCTGCCCCTTCAAGGTACTAAGCTGGAGCCCCAGATCCAGACCATGTTGAAGAAACTCCAGGATCCTGGAAATGGAAAACTCCCGACAAGGGAAAGACCTACCTTCACACCAGTCAATATAGGACCTCCAGGTCCTATAGTAAACAGTAGAGGAAGACCGCTTCCTGGCGCTAATAAGAGTCTGAATCACCGCATCAGAAAGACCTTCCTCCTTCAAGATAGCGGTTTCAGCAGCCACGCCGTCAAAGCCAGCGATGGTAAATTGGGATAGCGTAGCCGACCCTGGGTGAGCAGGTCCGGCAGTAGAGGCAGAACGAACTAATCCTCGGCCAGCCTTACCAGGTCTGCGAACCAAACCTGCCTTGGCCACCTTGGTGCCACCAGAATCGCCGACGCGCCCTCCAGGGCCAGCTTGCGCACCACTCTGGCTACCATTGGAAACGGAGGGAACAGGTAAAGAAACCCCAGATCCCTCCAGTTCAGGGACATGGCATCCACCGCCAGGGCCAGTGGATCCTGCGAGAGAGATACAAATACCGGAAGCTTGTGATTGTGACGAGAGGCAAAGAGGTCCACCGCCGGGAACCCCCACCTGAGGCAAATCGAGCGAAATACCTGGGGACTGAGAGACCACTCCCCCTGACGAGAGGAGGCCCTGCTCAGAGAGTCCGCCTCCGTGTCCTCCACTCCCGGAATGTAGACTGCTGAGATACACGGGACGTGGCTCTCCGCCCAGTCCAGAATTAAAGACACTTCCCTGAGGGCACTCCTGCTGCGAGTCCCTCCCTGGTGATTGATGTAAGCAACCGCCGTCCGGACCTGAACTGGCAGGCCCTGCAACTGATGAGTCAAGCGAAACAGAACCAACCTGATGGCTCTCAACTCCAGAACATTGATGGGCTCGTGAGCCTCCTGCGGGCCCCACAGACCCTGAAACTGGAGGTCCTTCCAAACACCCCCCCCAACCTGACAGACTGGCATCCGTGGTGACTGTTTCCCAACACGGTGCCAGAAAAGATCTGCCCTTCAACAGATTGACAGACCCCAGCCACCATTGCAGGGATCGACGAACTCGGTGAGTCATCAGGAAGGACTGATCCAACGATAGCGGAGACTTGTCCCAAACCTTCAACACATGAAGCTGGAGTGTCCTTGTGTGAAACTGCGCAAAGGGAACTGCCTCGAATGAGGCCACCATTAACCCCACCAGCCTCATCCCTAGCCGGATGGCCGGACGAGGGGCCGACAAGAGAAGCCGAACCAACTCCTGAATCAAAAGAATCTTGGCCTGGGGCAGAAACACCCTGGCCTGCGAAGTGTCCAGAGACATTCCCAGAAAGGTCACTACCCTGGACGGAGAAAGAGAAGACTTGGGGTGGTTGATCACCCAACCGAACCTCTCCAGAGTGGACACCACCACTCTGGTGTCCAACTCCGCTTGGTTGAAGGAAGAGGCCATAATCAGAAGATCGTCCAAATAGGGCACAATGCGGATACCCTGAACAGAGCCATCACCCCCGCCAGCACCTTGGTGAACACCCGAGGAGCCGAGGTGAGACCGAAAGGGAGTGCCACAAACTGAAAATGCCGATCCTCCACCAGGAACCTGAGAAACCTCTGGTGTGCTGGAAAAATCGGAACATGTAGGTAAGCGTCCTTGATGTCTATGGACGTCAGAAAGTCTCCCTGACGAAGAGAGTGGATAGCCGAACGCAGCGTTTCCATGCGGAATTTCCGCGGCTGGATGAACCTGTTGAGAAACTTCAGATCCAAGATGGGTCGGACCGATCCGTCCTCCTTGGGTACCGTGAACAGATTGGAATAAAAACCCCTGCCCTGGTCTGAGGGGGGCACATGGCAAATGACAGCCATGTCCAAAAGACTCTCTACTGCCACCAGGAGCCCCTGCGCCGCCAGAGGTTCCGAAGGCATCCGAGACCTGAAAAATCTGGAAGGGGGGCGGAGCTCGAACTCCAGCTTGTAACCGGAAGACACCACTTCCCGGATCCATCTGTCCGAGACCTCCTGATCCCAGATCTGGGAGAAGTGTCGCAGCCGTCCCCCCACCCGCATGGGTGAGGGCGCCCCCTCATTGCTGAGCTGGCTTAGCAGCCGGTTTGGGCTTAGAGCCCCAACTGTATCCTGGACGGGCACGTCCTCTGCCCCTGTTCCCGGAATCTCCTCTGGAAGAGGGGAAGGCAAATCCCCTGCCAGATCTGGCCCCACGAAAGGAGGGGGTAAAGGAAGGCGCCCCCCGAAAGGGACAGCGTTGTTTCTTGCGTTGAGGTAACCTACCACCCTTGGTAACAGAGTCCAATTTTTCTCCAAAGAGCCGTAATCCAACTAAAGGTAGAGCCGTCAGTGACTTCTTGGACATAAAATCGGCCGCACACTGGCGCAACCACACCGACCGCCGAATAGTCACCAGCAGAGCCGACGTCCTACCAAACATCATCAAAGTGTCATCCAAGGCGGCTAATACAAAAGACAAAAACAACTCACACCGTTTAAGGCCAAGGAACTCGTCACTACCAGGACGAAGCCCAGAAGAAGTCAACAGATCCCTGACCACGGACCTGGCGGCCACCACCATTAGCGCCGAAGCGCAAACGGGCCGCATGGCTGACCCAACGCTAGCAAAACCGTGACAAGCCATCTGGTCAATGCGTTTATCCTCTCCATCTTTGAGGGTGGAACAATCAGGATTATTTAAAACAGAGGTGTTGGACAACCCCAAAACCGGTGCATCCACCTCAGGGGGGGGGGATGCCCAGCGCTTAAAAGTATCCGAAGGGAAGGGATATTTCTTATCCCACCCCTGAGGAATGCCAGGGAGCCGGCCTGTCCCATTCCTTAGCAATAATTTTGTCAAAGTGTCTTCGAGTAGGAAATTCCAAGTGCGGCCTGGATTCCTCAAAAAACTCACCCTTCTGCTGTGGAGCCTCCTCAGGAGGGGAAATAGCCAGAACCTCAAACATCTGAGCCAGAGCGTTAGGAGTATCTGAGGATCTCCCCAAGTCCCCCAGCTCAGCATCAGCGCCAAAAGACTGCTCATCGTTCGAAATATCAGAATCCTCATAAACCTCCCCTCCCTCTAGCGGGGAATAATCAGACCAATCCAGATTATTAACGTCATCAAGGTCATCCACCGGCGGAGCCGGCGACAAATGCTTTCTCTTAGCCGGAGCCTTACGGGCGACCGAGCTGGAGAGAATTTTCTCAAGGTTGGCCAATCTGGCGCACATCTCAGATTGCAGCTCCCTGCCCATGACAACCTCACACGGGGTGCGAATCAAGGTGGGAGGAGGAGATGAAGCGACCGGCGGTGCTGACCCAGACGCCTGGGGTTCGGACTGCCGCGTAATAGTTTGCTGTGCACAAGGTATACACAGAAGTACATCGTCCCCAGTAATGGATACCCCGCACAACATACACTTCCGGGGTTGCCCCGAAGGGGTCCCGAGCCCAGTATCCGGGGATGCCTCCATAAGGTGAACTTTAAGCAGTCGCTATGACCAAGGGAATTACGCCAATAAGCAACCCGGGATGCCCCTTTAATGTCCCGAGTGGGAGGATTTGTGAACAGTAAATTTAAACCCAGGGACCTAGGACCGGGAGAAACCCCCTAAATACCACTGAAGATCCACCTGAAAGACACAAATAACCCCAATAAATGCCAAATAAGGACTACAGAATAAAATGATGAATGAATAGGGGCCCACAGGGCCACTCACAGAGCCGTCGGGAGCGGGAGTAGTGGAGACCTCACACCGTCCATGAGGGGAAAAGGCAGGCCGAGAATGGGGCGTGGTCAGCGCGGACCGCGCGAAACACTCTGTTCCGCCCCCTTCCTGTCATCCAGCAAGGAGCGACAAGCTCCGCAGCGGCGCCAGTAGTAGAGGGGGCGGGCCGTGGCGACGCGCCGAAAGCCCGGCCCCGCCCCCCCGACGTAGACGCGTGAGGGGAGAAGCTCCCTCCCGTACTGTCCCTCAGAGACCGGCGCCGCTAAAGTCCCGCGGCGCCGGTCAAAAGTGAAACCAACAGCGGGTGCGGCCACAGAGTCCTGCGGAGCATACGCCCTGCTCCCCGCTCACTGCGGGAAGTGCATAGCTTAATGGGGACTGGCAGCGGCAGCGCGCCGAAAGGCCGGCCCCGCCCCCAACTGAAGTGTGTGAGGGAAAAACTCCCCTCACAATAACTGGAGTGAAAACCGGCGGCAATGGCGGCGCCGCGAAAGAACCACAAGTAAAAACACATACACAAATTCATTGAGGGATTACTTCCAAACGCTCCATATCAACACACATAAAATAAAGTTACTTACGCCTAGCACTAAAGGAGTGACCCCCAACCCCCACTGTGGTAGAAGGGAACTGTGGAGGGGCCACCCAGGGATAAATACCAGGGGACGGGGCATTCCAAACCGGGTTCACCTACCCGGTGTAACCGCCTACCCTCTTATGTAGGGTCTCACGGTGGAGCTCTGCTCCTAAGCACCAGAAGTGCTAATATACCCTCGCCCAGACCAGCAGCCAAGACTGTGGAGGCATGTATCTAAGGGGTCAAACAAGAGAAAAAGGGGTCCGAGCGGAAATAAATAAATAACGGGCCGGGAGTTATCCCGGCTACCTGAAATCCCCCTGTGCAAGGAGGAGACATCTTCTGACTTGCTCGCCGTCTGCAGAGATGGAAACCTGGGTAATGAGTGGGAGGTCCCAGGTATTTATGGATCCGGGAGGGGCTTTCTTTTTACTATCATCTCTGCAGAACGCCCTCTTCAGGTCGGTATTACCCACATGTTATGGATATCGTGAAGCGGGGTGTGTGACATACTTAGAATACATGCCGTCCCACAGGAGGCAAGAGCAATCTATTTTATAACAGAATGCGTAATGGTGGAATCTGTTTTATATTAGTTAGGGTAATGGGCTTAACGGTCTGTAAACCCTATAAAAAAAATAAAAAAATTCAAAAAAAAGGATCGTGGCTCCTGCTGTCCATGCGTGCCATTTCCACATCAGCCCCTTCCATTCATTGCAATGGGAGGCACAGTGACTGGCAGGGTGAGGACAGACATGGGAAGCGTTGGTCGTGGCCGAAAGAACTCCGGGGTGCATGGAGGCAAGTGTCTGTTTTTAAAATTTGGGTTTAGAGTCCCTTAAAAATACCATTTTGTGAATACTCACCTTGTAAAATGGGTATTATAAGTATGTCACACACCCCGCTTCAAGATATTCATTACATGTGGGTAGTATGGTCTGAAGAGGGCGATTTGCAGAGATGATTGGAGGAAAGAAAGCCCCTCCCAGTCCACAAACACCCGGGACCTCCCACTCATCACCCAGTATAAAGAAAGCAGTAAGGTAAGGGACCAGGAAGAGCCAAATATTAGTCATAACAACGCAAGGTTCACAAAACGATGGATCCAGAATACAAAAGGGCGGGTTGAAGCGGGGTGTGTGACATACTCATAATACCCATTTTACAAGGTGAGTATTCACAAAATGGTATTATTCTAAGTATGTCACACACCCCGCTTCAAGATATTCATTACATGTGGGACATCCAAAAGCAGTGTCCATAAAGGGTGGGGATCCAAAACAAGGCATAAAGCACAACTTAAACTACTGCAGCCTGCAGAACTTTGCGGCCAAAAACAGCATCCGCTGAGGCCCAAACATCACCCTTGTAAAAACTTTGAAAAAGTGTGAACAGAAGACCAGGTAGCGGCCTTGCAAACTTGCTCAACAGAGGCCTGGTGCTGAAAAGCCCAGGAAGCCCCAACCGCACGAGTAGAATGAGCTGTAACACGTAGGGGAGGATTTCTCCCCTTAGCAGAAAAGGCCCCGACAATGGCCTGACGAATCCACTTACTGATGGAAGACTTAGCGGGCGCCAAAACCTTTCTTGGGCCCAGAGGGTACCACAAAGAAGGCATCAGTCTTACGAAAGGCAGACGTTACCACCAAATAGTACTTCACAACTCGTACCACATCCAGGGAATGCAGGACCCTCTCCTTTTCGTTACTGGGATTAGGACACAGAGAGGGCAAAACAATGTCTTGGTTTAAGTGAAAAGGCAGAAACCACCTTAGGAAGGAAATCCGGGTTAAAACGGAAAACCACCTTGTCCTGATGTCTTTCAAAATACGGGACCTGAATGGACAGAGCCGCCAACTTAGAAACACGCCGAACAGAAGTGATAGCTACCAAAAAGGCCACCTTCTGAGTAAGGGAAGACAAGGCAATATCATGCAAGGGCTCAAAGGGAGGACCCTGAAGAGCAGAAAGAACCAAATTCAAATCCCAAACCGGAATCAGAGCCTTCCTAGGGGGCCGCACGTGCGTAACCCCCTGGAAAAAGGTCTTAACCAGCGGATGAAGCGCAAAAGATCTTTGGAAAAACACCGCCAGGGCAGACACCTGCCCCTTCAGAGTATTAAGTTGGAGCCCTAGATCCAAACCATGTTGCAGGAACTCCAGGATTCTAGAAATAGAGAATTCCCTGCAAGGGAAAGCCCTAGTCTCACACCAATCAATATAAGACCTCCAAGTCCTATAGTAAACGGAAGAAGAAAACCTCTTCCTAAAGACCTTCCTCCTTCAAGATGGAGGTTTACGCAGCCACGCCGTCAAAGCCAGCGTTGGTAAATTGGGGCAACGTAGATGACCCTGTGTGTGCAGATCCGGCAGCAGGGGCAGAACGAACTGATCTTCTGCTAACCTTACCACGTCTGCGAACCAAACCTGTCTTGGCCACCTTGGAGCCGCCAGAATTGCTGACGCTACTTCCAGAGCCAGCTTGCGCACTACTCTGGCTACCATGGGAAACGGAGGGAACAGATACAGAAACCCCAGATCCCTCCAGTTCAGGGACACGGCGTCCGTCGCGAAGGCTAGCGGATCCTTCGCCAGAGACACAGATGCCAGAAATTTGTGATTGTGACGGGAGGCAAAGAGGTCCACCATCGGTGAACCCCACCTGAGACAAATTGAACGAAACACCTTGGGACTGAGAGGCCACTCCCCCTTGCGGGCTGACCACCTATTCAGAGAGTCCGCCTCCGAGTTCTCTACTCCCGGAATGTGAACTGCCGAGATGCACGGGACGTGGCTCTCCGCCCAGTCCAGAATCAATGACACTTCCCTGAGGGCACTCCTGCTGCGAGTCCCTCCCTGGTGATTGATGTAGGCAACCGCTGTCCGATTGTCCGACCGAACCTGGACCGGCAAGCCCTGCAGGAGATGAGTCAGACGAAAAAGAACCATTCTGATGGCTCTCAATTCCAGAATGTTGATAGGCTTGTGGGCTTCCAGGGGTCCCCACAACCCCTGAAATTGCAGATCATTCCAGAAGCCCCCCCATCCTGAGAGGCTGGCATCCGTGGTGACCACCTACCAACGAGGAGTCTGAAAAGACCTGCCCTTCAACAGATTGGTTGAGTTCAGCCACCACCTGAGTGGTCGGCGAGACATCAGAAAGAATTGATCCAGCGACAGAGGAGATCTGTCCCAGACAGACAATAGATGGAGTTGTAGCGTCCTCGTGTGAAACTGGGCAAAGGGGACTGCCTCGAAGGAGGCCACCATCAACCCCACCAGTCTCATTCCTAGTCGAATGGTCGGACAAGGAATGGACATGAGCGACCGAATCAATTCCTGAATCAAAAGAACCTTGGATTGAAGAAGGAACACTCTGGCCTGATCTGTATCCAGAGACATTCCCAGAAAGGATACTATCCTGGACGGGTAAAAGGAGGACTTGGGATAGTTGATCACCCAGCAGAACCTCTCCAGAGTGGATATTACCGTCCTGGTGTCCAATTCCGCTTGGCTGAATGATGATGCCATGATGAGGAGATCGTCCAGATATGGCACTATGCGAATTCCCTGCGCTCTAAGAAGAGCCATCACCCCAGCGAGCACCTTGGTGAAAAACCCTTGGAGCTGTGGTGAGACCAAAAGGAAGAGCTAGAAACTGAAAGTGCCGATCTTCCACCACAAACCTGAGGAATCTCTGGTGCGCGGGAAAAAAATCGGAACATGGAGGAAAGCGTCCTTGACGTCTATGGACGTCATGAAGTCCCCCTGACGGAGAGCGCGGATAGCTGAACGACGCGATTCCATGCGAAATTTTCGCAGCCTGATAAACCTGTTGAGGATCTTCAGATCCAGGATGGGCCGGATAGAGCCATCCTTTTTGGGGACCGTGAACAGATTTGAGTAAAATCCCCGACCCTGATCTGATAGGGGCACTGGCGAGATGACCTATATCTCCAGAAGACTTGAAAAGCGCCTCCCGAAGCCCCTGTGCGCCAGGTGCGTCCGGGGGCACCCTAGACCTGAAGAAAAGCGGAGGAGGACGGGACTCGAACTCCAACTTGTAGCCGGAAGACACGACTTCCCGGATCCGTTTGTCCGAAACCTCCCGAATCCAGATCAGAGAGAAGTGTCGCAGCTGTCCCCCCACCCGCACGGGTGAGGGCGCCCCCTCATTGCTGAGCAGGCTTGTTCGCAGGTTTTGGGTTATGAACCCCAGTTGTATCCTGAGCGGGCACGTCCTCTGCCCCTATTCCAGGAATCTCCTCTAGTGGAAGGGAAGGCGAAACCTCTTCCTGCTCTGGATCCGCGAAAGGAATGATTGAAAGAAGCCGCCCCGCGAAAGGGACGTCGTTGCTTCTTGCGTTGAGGTAACTTACCCCCCTTAGCTACTGAATCCAATTTTTCTCCAAAAAGCCATAGCCCCACGAATGGGAGAGACGTCAGCGACTTTTTTGGCCCAAAGTCGGACGCCCACTGGCGCAACCAAACTGAACGCCTTATAGTCACCATCAGAGCAGAAGCTCTCCAAGGCGGCTAACATGAAAGACAAGAATAACTCACAACGTTTAAGTCCCAGAAATTCGTCACTGTCCGGGTGCAAACCGGACGATGACAACAAGTCTCTGACCACCGACCTGGTAGCCACCACCAGCAGAGATGAAGCGCAAAAAGGGCCGTATGGCTGCCCCAATACTGGCGAAACCATGACAAGCCATCTGGCCAATTCGTTTATCCCCTCCATCTTTAAGAGAAGAGCAATCGGGGTTATTCAAAAACGGCTGAATTGGATAACCCCAGAATTGGTGCATCCACCTCAGGGGGGGGACGTCCAGCGCTTAACCCTGTCCGAAGGGAAAGGATATCTTTTATCCCAACTCTGAAGAATGCCTGGGAGCTGAGCCGGCCTCTCCCATTCCTTAGAAAGAATCTTATCAAAATGCCTTTGATTAGGGAATTCCAAGCGCGGCTTGGATTCCTCATAAAACTCCCCTTGTTGATGAGGAGCAACCTCTGGAGGAGAAATAGCCAGAACCTCAAACATCTGAGCAAGGACGTTAGGAGTATCCAAAGAACTCCCTGACCCCTTCTCAGAGTCCGCACCAACGAATAGCTGGTCGTCCGAATAATCCGATTCGTCAAATAGCTCCCCTTCCTCCAGAGGGGAGTAATCTGACCAATCCAGGCGATCCTCATCGTCATATTCAAATGTCGGTGGGACCAGTGACAAATGCTTTCTCTTAGCTGGAGCCTTCTTGGCAACCGCAGAAGAAATACATTTTTCAATATTAGTCAATCTAGCACACACATCAGATTGCAACTGCCCACCCGTGACAACGTCACACGGGACACGGGCCAAGACGGGGTGGGAAGGGGATGACGCCGGCGGTGCTGACCCAGACGTCTGGGGTTCTGACTGCCGTGTAATAGTCTGCTGTGCACATAGTATACATAGAAATACGTCATCCCCTGTTAGGGATACCCCACAGCCTATGGACTTCCGGGATTGCCCCGAGGGGAGCCCGGTATCTGGGGATGCCTCCATACGGTGAACTTATATGTAGTCGCAATGACCGAGGGAATTACGCTAGTAAGCAACCCGGGATGCCCTTATAATTGTCCCAAGTGGGAGGATTTTAACATGGAATTTAACCCAGGGACCCAAGGACCGGAAGAAGACCCCTTAACACCTAAGGCGTTCTACCTGAAAGACTGCCGGATATAAAGGGTTACATATAAATATCATATCATATATCATATCTATATCTATATCTATATATATATTATATAGAAATATAGGGGGCCCATAGGGCCACTCACTGTGCCTTCCTGCGTGAGGTAAATGGCGTCCACCACACACGCAGCTCACAGAGGCAGAGAGGAGCCTGTGGGCGTGGCCAGCGCTGAGCGCACGATATGCATAGCTCCGCCCCCTTACAGAGCGGAAAGCGGGCTCCGCAGTGGGTCTGCGCCCCTAATAGCAAAATGTGTGAGGTAAATTACCTCAGAAAAACACTATAGCGCACACATATACCGGCGCCATGGCAAGAACAGCAGCCGCGGCGCCGGTAACCACAAAGACCCCAGGGATGTAATGGGTGCGGGCCGCAGCGACGCGCAATCGCCCGGCCCCGCCCACTGTGGCCAGCGCGTGAGGGGAGATATCCCCTCACAAGATTAATGGAACCGCCAGCGCAAATAACCGCGCCGCGGCCATTGCGGTAGTCACCGCAACAAAAAACAGTAAAGCCAGGGGGACAAGCCAGCGCCAACAGCCGGCCCCACCCCCCAACTACAACTTCTGAGGAGAAAAGTTCTCCTCAGCTCTGGCGCCAGTAGCAGTGAAACAATGCACAATAAATAAATCCTAACTCTGAGGTAAAAAAGGTGGCCCCCGACATTTTATCCCCACCACCACAGGAGAAGGGCATCAGGAAAGGGGGGCCAAGGGACAGGGAATCCCAAACCGGGGTCACCAGCCCGGATAACCACCTACCCTCTGGTACAGGGTCTCACGGTGGAGCATGGCTCCAGAGCACTAAAAGTGCCATTCTACCCTCACCCGGGATACAGCCTAGACTGGGAGGCATGTGTATTGGGACTTATAAAAAACATAACCGGGTGGAAATAGAGAGAAAAGCGGGCCGGGAATAAACCCGGCTACCTGAAATCCCCCTGTGCAAGGAGGAGACATCTTCTGACTTGCTCGCCGTCTGCAGAGATGGAAAAACTGGGTGATGAGTGGGAGGTCCCGGGTGTTTGTGGACTGGGAGGGGCTTTCTTTCCTCCAATCATCTCTGCAAATCGCCCTCTTCAGACCATACTACCCACATGTAATGAATATCTTGAAGCGGGGTGTGTGACAGAATATTATTGATTGTAAAGTGATTGAAGTATCACTCACACACCTACAAATAAAGTCTAAACGCCTTGTTTCATTCCTGCAGATATACAATGACCTGGATGAATAAATCTCCAGACATCTCACCAACGACCCAAGTAAGAAAGTTCTGCAAAAAAGTCAGAGCTTCCAATTAACACCAAATAAATGGCGCCATTTATCTTAATTTTAATGAGAGAAAGAGTCATTAGGTGTGAAGTGGAAGCTCTGACATTTACAGAACTTTTATACCTTAAAGTAATAGCTCAGGCAAAGGTAATTGTTACATTATTGCATCGAGCTACATTTGGCGCTGTCCTAAACGGTTTTCAGTTCAGTTTATATATATATATAAAAAAAAAAAAAAAATGCAGGGGTAACTGAAGGTTTGAGGGGGTAGGTTAAATTAATTACGTGACCCCCCTTCCCTGGCACAGAGATGCTAATCTCACTTGAGAGCCATCTAGTCAGAGCAACAACCTACCAAGCCCTCATTATGTATGAGCTACAGAAATCAAGATCTGTTTGTGCAATAAAACAAAACACATACCGGGATGAGTCTGACAAGGATGCAGCTGAGGACACTCTGGTAATAGAGGGATCATCGGGATCTAAAACAAAACCGATATTGACAAAGAGTAAATGCATTTAGAATCACACGCTGTGGACAAATCACAATGACGCCAAAAGGTGACTGTATTTGCTGTATTTTACTTGAAGACATCTAGCAAGTCATTTGACTGCCACTCAAAGAAAGCCAACAGGTGATACACACACAACAAATAAAAAAAACTGCGTGACACCCAACTGATCTACATACCTCGCCGGTGTTCTCACACCACAGTTGAGGCACTTCTCCAATCAGCTACTTCGGCCAAACATATTAATGTGCGTCCAGAGAAGCTGAATGGAATCCTAAGAACGGCTGCACTTCCTGCATCCCAAGGCTATGCGCAGCCAAACCAGCCCTTCAGTTACAGCGGGTGTGGGTATGTACAGCCCCAGAAAAATGCAACAGATGCCACCGCTGGCATATTCGCCATGGGCTCATTGTCAAGGTATGGATGTCAAGCCGGACCTACCGTCTTGTAGATGCTAGGTCTGGTTTTGGTCCACTTTAAGATGCAGCAGTGCAGCAGCATGGGTTGGGATTCTTCCATGACGGCCATAGATCAGCCCATCAAGCTCACACAGGCCGGCAGTTGCACAGTAGTGTTCAGGGCTCCTGGCAAGCCTGGTCACTCCCATGGTACATGAACAGGCTCCCAACCAATGAATCCCCAAATCTGAATGCTCCTAGAATGGACTTTTACCCAGCTCTGAAGTCTCCGGAAAGGTGCTTCAGGTTTTGGTTCCCTGCATAAATGAGAACCTTGCCAGGCACCCCACAATGGCATTTTCTGATATAGGCACACATTCAAAATTAACAAGGCCAAAAGGTTTGGCAATCAAGGCCCATTTTGGGCATTTAGAGGGGCGTATGTATACACAAACCTTCATCGTCATCCTCCTCTTCCTGGCTGTCATCCAGGCCTTCAGGGAGCTCCTCTTCCACACAGTCCTGTTCACAGCTTGGCACTGGAAGCCTACATAGAGAAAAAAAAAAAAAAAAACCAAGAAGAAAAAAATATAACAGCTCACCTAAAATAAAAGTTGCTCATGCGGGATCAGTTTAAATCTAGCACATCCAGTGATTAGTCATTGTCGTTGGTGCAACAAACCCAGTTCTAAAACTTTTAAAGCAAACTTTTAAAATAGACCATAGTTCCTATGTGATATACAGCAGCAGGGCAGCGCAACCCAGGCTGCCCCGCTGCGCATGGCCACCAGTAGAACAAAAAAAGGGCGTCCGGATACTCACACTTCCAGGTCCTCTTTGGGGGCTGCCATGGAGCAGCCCATAAGCTTTCAGGGCCAGTGCTGGCCAAGCCTATCAGCGCTGGCCCTAAAAGCCAATAGGCTCTACGGCAGCCGCCAAAGAGGACCCGGAAGCGACGAGTATCCGGGCACCAGTTTTTTTTTTGTTTTATCGGCGGGCGTTGCACTTCCCTGCTGCTGTATACTACATAGGAACTATGGACCTTTTTAATGGGATTATTAAAGCTTGACAGTAATCAAAAATTACCAAAGGACAAGAAAATTAACATATAAACCATTCTCCGGTGCCCAGTAGTCATCCTTAGTCTATGTTTTAGGTTCAGGGAAGTCCTGCTGGCAACAATGATAGTGAGCAACTTGGCCAAAGGAAAGGAAAAAGATAGAGAATGGATATGACGGGAGGCAAGGGAAGGGCTAGAGACTCTGTCCTGATATATATGTTGGTATTGTCTGTCAAGTGGCCAGCTGATTACCAAAAACAAAACTCTAAGTGGGTTAAAAACCCACCCTGTGTGAATCCCTGACAGCGATCTCCCAGTGCATGTGTGGCCGCTGCCAGCCTCTCCTGTATCTCTCTACGTCTGTGCACGGCCATGGTCAGCCATAAATGAATGGCCGATGCCACTAGAGAAAAGCAGCTATGCTCCTAATCAACTTCTTGAGCTGATCATATAAATATATTAAAAAGTTGATTAAAGAAGAGCGGTGCCTGTTGAGGGGGGGGGGGGGGGAGCACTTGTACACCACCACTGGAGCCCTGGGAGAAATGCCTGGCATAATAAAGCAACAGTTTTTCAATATGAATTGCGGCTTACCATTGGCGAGTGTTTAGACGGGTCGGGGTATTGGTGATAAAGTTAAGATATTGAACAGATAGGGGAAGGGTTATATTATATATTCTGAGACCTAGAACAATCAGCACGTGTATTGGTAGCTTGTCAAAGAATGTTACATACATTAGCTGGTGGGGGGTTGAAAGTGTTTGGGGGTGTTCGTGTGAAGGCCACAAAGGGTTAAAACTGGTAGCCGTTTTTGTCCTTATTCTGATTATCAAAATCTTAAACAGGACCAACAGCCGACACATTTGAAAAAGAAAGGTAGCAGCCATTTTGGAGCTTCCTCTGCCTGGTTTAAGTCATTTTTGACTGTTGGTCCCCTTTAATTATGCTAGTCAAAAAAAATTAGCATTGGAAACATTTTTACATAAAGCAGAACAACCCTCCCCCGCCTAGTGCTGCTCACCTGCTTCCTCGCAATACTGTATCATTGGGTAGTGAGCGAGTTCCCGTCCCCAGCCTATCTGATTGCAGGGGATGCATCCACTCGACAGACTATTGTCGCAGCTCTGCATGCAAACATTACATATGCGCGCCAAACTGCTCTGACTGGACGAGAGCCGTGCATGCCCCGTTGGATAGGGAAGGAGGTGAACTGATTTGGAAGGGGGGGGGGTGGGGGGGGTTCTTACTGCGGGGCATCCCAATCTGGGATGCTCCTGGGGCAGGGAACAAAACCCAGCATAGTAAAAGTCCTGGGTTTTGTCTTGCTTTAATGGTGGCCCACAACCGTTTACCAGATCACTGAGGTGGCCTGCGCTCTTCAAAAAATACCATTTTGTGAAGTACTCACCTGTAAAATGGGTATTATAAGTATGTCACACACCCCGCTTCAAGATATCCATAACACGTGGGTAATACCGACCTGAAGAGGGCGTTCTGCAGAGATGATAGGAAAAAGAAAGCCCCTCCCGGTTCCATAAATACCTGGGACCTCCCACTCATTACCCAGTATACAGAAGCAGTAAGGTAAGGGACCAGGAAGAGGCAAATATAAACCAAATCAACGCAAAGTTCACAATATAAAGGATCCAGAATACAAGAAGGGCGGGTGAAGCGGGGTGTGTGACATACTCATAATACCCATTTTACAGGTGAGTACTTCACAAAATGGTATTATTCTAAGTATGTCACACACCCCGCTTCAAGATATCCATAACACGTGGGACATCCAATAGCAGTGTCCATAAAAGGGCGGGGATCCAAAACAAGGCAACAAGGCACAACTTAAACCACAACAGCTTGCAGAACTTTGCGGCCAAAAACAGCATCCGCTGAGGCCCGAACATCAACCTTGTAAAACTTGGAAAAAGTGTGAACAGAGGACCAAGTAGCGGCCTTACAAACTTGCTCAACCGAGGCCTGGTGCTGAAAAGCCCAGGACGCTCCAACCGCACGAGTAGAATGAGCAGTAACACGAAAAGGGGGACTCCTCCCCTTAGCAGAATAGGCCCCAATGATGGCCTGACGAATCCATTTACTAATGGAAGACTTGGCAGGTGCCAAACCTTTCCTAGGCCCAGAAGGCACCACAAAAAAAAAAAAGCATCAGTCTTACGAAAGGAAGACGTAACCACCAGATAGTATTTCACAACGCGAACAACATCCAAGAAATGCAGCGCCCTTTCCTTGTCGTTGCTAGGATTAGGACATAGAGAAGGCAGAACAATGTCCTGATTCAGATGAAAGGCAGAGACCACTTTAGGAAGAAAATCCGGCTTGAAACGAAAGACAACCTTATCCTGATGCCTCTCGAAGTATGGAGCTTTAATGGATAAAGCTGCCAACTCAGAAACACGCCTAACCGAAGTGATAGCCACCAAAACGCCACCTTTTGAGTAAGTGAAGACAAAGCAACCTCATTCAAGGGCTCAAACGGGGGACCCTGAAGAGCAGAAAGAACCAGGTTCAAGTCCCAAACTGGAACCAAGGGCTTCCTAGGAGGCCGAACATGCGTAACCCCTTGGAAAAAAGTCCTGACCAAGGGATGAAGTGCAAAGGACCTTTGAAAGAACACCGCCAGGGCAGAAACCTGCCCCTTCAAGGTACTAAGCTGGAGCCCCAGATCCAGACCATGTTGAAGAAACTCCAGAATCCTGGAAATGGAAAACTCCCGACACGGGAAGGACCTACCTTCACACCAGTCAATATAGGACCTCCAGGTCCTATAGTAAACAGTAGAGGAAGACCGCTTCCTGGCGCTAATAAGAGTCTGAACCACCGCATCAGAAAGACCTTCCTCCTTCAAGATTGAGGTTTCAGCAGCCACGCCGTCAAAGCCAGCGATGGTAAATTGGGATAGCGTAGCCGACCCTGGGTGAGCAGGTCCGGCAGTAGAGGCATAAGGAACTGATCCTCTGCCAGTCTTACCAGGTCTGCGAACCAAACCTGCCTTGGCCACCTTGGTGCCACCAGAATCGCCGACGCGCCCTACAGGGCCAGCTTGCGCACCACTCTGGCTACCATTGGAAACGGAGGGAACAGGTAAAGAAACCCCAGATCCCTCCAGTTCAGAGACATGGCATCCACTGCCAGAGCCAGTGGATCCTGCGAGAGAGACACAAATACCAGAAGTTTGTGATTGTGACGAGAGGCAAAGAGGTCCACCGCCGGGAACCCCCACCTGAGGCAAATCGAGCGAAACACCTGGGGACGGAGAGACCACTCCCCCTGGCGAGAGGAGGACCTGCTCAGAGAGTCCGCTTCCATGTTCTCCACTCCCGGAATGTAGACTGCTGAGATACACGGGACGTGGCTCTCCGCCCAGTCCAGAATCAAAGATACTTCCCTGAGGGCACTCCTGCTGCGAGTCCCTCCCTGGTGATTGATGTAAGCAACCGCCGTCCGGTTGTCCGACCGAACCTGAACTGGCAGGCCCTGCAACTGATGAGTCAAGCGAAACAGAACCAACCTGATGGCTCTCAATTCCAGAACATTGATGGGCTCGTGAGCCTCCTGCGGGCCCCACAGACCCTGAAACTGAAGGTCCTTCCAAACCCCCCCCCCCAACCTGACAGACTGGCATCCGTGGTGACCGTCTCCCAACACGGCGCCAGAAAAGATCTGCCCTTCAACAGATTGGCAGACCCCAGCCACCATTGCAGGGATCGACGGACTCGGGGGGTCATCTGGATGGACTGATCCAACGATAGAGGAGACTTGTCCCAAACCTTCAACAGATGAAGCTGGAGCGTCCTTGTGTGAAACTGCGCAAAGGGAACTGCCTCGAATGAGGCCACCATCAACCCCACCAGCCTCATCCCTAGCCGGATAGCCGGACGAGGGGCCGACAAGAGAAGCCGAACCAACTCCTGAATCAAAAGAACCTTGGCCTGGGGCAGAAACACCCTGGTCTGCGAAGTGTCCAGAGACATTCCCAGAAAGGTCACTACCCTGGATGGAGAAAGAGAGGACTTGGGGTAGTTGATCACCCAACCGAACCTCTCTAGAGTGGATACCACCGTTCTGGTGTCCAACTGCGCTTGGTTGAAGGAAGAAGCCATAATCAGAAGATCGTCCAAATAGGGCACAATGTGGATACCCTGAACCCTGAGTAGAGCCATCACCCCCGCCAGCACCTTGGTGAACACCCGAGGAGCCGAGGTAAGACCGAAAGGGAGTGCCACAAACTGAAAATGCCGATCCTCCACCACGAACCTGAGAAACCTCTGGTGTGCTGGAAAAATCGGAACGTGTAGGTAAGCGTCCTTGATGTCTATGGACGTCAGAAGGTCTCCCTGATGAAGAGAGTGGATAGCCGAACGCAGCGTTTCCATGCGGAATTTCCGCGTGGAAGGGGGGCGGAGCTCGAACTCCAGCTTGTAACCGGAAGACACCACTTCCCGGATCCATCTGTCCGAGACCTCCTGATCCCAGACCTGGGAGAAGTGTCGCAGCCGTCCCCCCCACCCGCATGGGTGAGGGCGCCCCCTCATTGCTGAGCCGGCTTAGCAGCAGGTTTGGGCTTAGAGCCCCAACTGTATCCTGGACGGGCACGTCCTCTGCCCCTGTTCCCGGAATCTCCTCTGGAAGAGGGGAAGGCAAATCCCCTGCCAGATCTGGCCCCACGAAAGGAGGGGGTAAAGGAAGGCGCCCCCCGAAAGGGACGGCGTTGTTTCTTGCGTTGAGGTAACCTACCACCCATGGTGACAGAATCCAATTTCTCTCCAAAGAGCCGTAATCCAACAAAAGGTAGAGCCGTCAGCGACTTTTTGGACATAAAAATCGGCCGCCCACTGGCGCAACCACACCGACCGCCGAATAGTCACCAGCAGAGCCGACGTCCTACCACACATCATCAAAGTGTCATCCAAGGCGGCTAATACAAAAGACAAAAACAACTCACACCGTTTAAGGCCAAGGAACTCGTCACTACCAGGACGAAGCCCGGAAGAAGTCAACAGGTCCCTGACCACGGACCTGGCGGCCACCACCATCAGCGCCGAAGCGCAAACGGGCCGCATGGCTGACCCAACGCTAGCAAAACCATGACAAGCCATCTGGTCAATGCGTTTATCCTCTCCATCTTTAAGGGTGGAACAATCAGGATTATTTAAAACAGAAGTGTTGGACAACCCCAAAACCGGTGCATCCACCTCGGGGGGGGGGGGGGGGGGGGGGATGCCCAACGCTTAACCGTATCCGAAGGGAAGGGATATTTCTTATCCCACCCCTGAGGAATACCAGGGAGCCGAGCCGGCCTGTCCCATTCCTTAGCAATAATTTTGTCAAAGTGACTTTGATTAGGAAATTCCAAGCGCGGCCTGGATTCCTCAAAAAACTCACCCTTCTGCTGTGGAGCCTCCTCAGGAGGAGAAATAGCCAAAACCTCAAACATCTGAGCCAGAGCGTTAGGAGTATCCGAGGATCTCCCCAAGTCCCCCAGCTCAGCATCAGCGCCAACAAACTGCTCATCGTCTGAATTATCAGAGTCCTCATAAACCTCCCCTTCCTCTAGCGGGGAATAATCAGAATAGTCCAAATTATTAACATCGTCAGAATCATCCACCGGCGGAGCCGGCGACAAGTGCTTTCTCTTAGCCGGAACCTTACGGGCGGCCGAGCTGGAAATTAATTTTTCAAGGTTGGCCAATCTGGCGCACATCTCAGATTGTAGCTCCCTACCCATGACAACGTCACAAGGGGTGCGTATCAAGCTGGGAGGAGGAGAGGAAGCGACCGGCGGTGCTGACCCAGACGCCTGGGGTTCGGACTGCTGCGTAATAATTTGCTGTGCACAAGGTATACACAGAAGTACATCATCCCCAGTAATGGATACCCCACACAACATACACTTCCGGAATTGCCCCGAGGGGATCCCGAGCCCAGTATCCGGGGATGCCTCCATATGGTGAACTTGTGTGTAGTCGCTATGACCAAGGGAATTACGCGTATAAGCAACCCGGGATGCCCCTGTAATGTCCCAAGTGGGAGGATTTGAAATAGGTAAATGTAACCCAGGGACCCTAGGACTGGGAGAAACCCCCCTAAACCTAATGTAGGTCTATCTGAAAGACACAACAGAAAAGGCTATCAGCACATTGAAAAGGACACAAGGAATAAAAAAAAAAAAAAAAAAAAAAAAAAAAAATAGATATGGGGCCCACAGGGCCACTCACGGTGCTTCCGTCTTCCAAAATGGCGTCCGTCTCACAGGCGCCAGCAGCAGCAGTAGCACGGAGGGAGAGAGGAGAAGGGGGGGCGTGGCCAGCGCGGAGAGCGCGATTGTCCGTGGCCCCGCCCCCCCCATGTCACGGCCAGGCTCCGCGGCGGCGCCTGCCGAACGGGGGCGGGCCTCGGCGTCCCGCCGAAAGCCCCGTCCCGCCCCCTCTAACACAAGCGTGAAGGGATCTCCCCTCACGACACAGGAACAAGGACCGGCGCCGCAGCGGTATGCGGCGGCTGCGGCGCCGGTGAGCAGACCGATAGAAAGGAGGGGGGGGCAGGCCGCGGCGACGCTCCGACGCCCGGCCCCGCCCCCCTACTCCAGCATGTGAGGAGACAAACTCCTCACCTGCGCGCTGCAATGTGACAGAGTACATGTAAGACAATCACACAGGCGGGCCGCGGCGATCGAGCCCGCGCCCGGCCCCGCCTCCAAGTACCAGGCTGAGGAGAAGGATCTCCTCAGCCAGCAAAAAAATACAGTGAAAAGCACTACACTACACATAATAAAGGCCCCTAAACACCCCCCCCCCCCACAAGGAGAAGGGCAACCGCAGAGGGGGAAACTACCTGGGGTAAAGGGCCAAGGGACAGGGCATCCCAAACCGGGGTCACCAGCCCGGAAAACCGCCTACCCTTTGGTACAGGGTCTCACGGTGGAGCTTAGCTCCTGAGAACCTAATGTGCTGTTCTACCCTCGCCCAGACCTCAGCCAAGGCTGGGAGGCATGTATACTAATAAAAAGGAGGGATCTGGGCGGAAATAGAAATCAAAGGCGGGCCGGGAAGGTCCCGGCTATCTCAATTCCCCCTGTGCAAGGAGGAGGCATCATCTTCTGACTTGCTCGCCGACTGCAGAGATGGAAAACTGGGTAATGAGTGGGAGGTCCCAGGTATTTATGGACCGGGAGGGGCTTTCTTTTTCCTATCATCTCTGCAGATCGCCCTCTACAGGTCGGTATTAACCACATGTTATGGATATCTTGAAGCGGGGTGTGTGACATACTTAGAATAGTTGGAGCACCCCTACTGTAGGCCATGGCCTCTTACATCACACCTTTCCAAAACTATAGAAAGAACAGAGAGACAGGTAGGGTACAGGTAGAAAAATAAAAAGGCGAGAGAAAATACATACTCGCTATCACTGGCTGCAGAATCTGGTCGATCACTCGCCTTATTCACACCAGTCCGATTAAGATGAATGGTTGAGATTTGTGAGGCCATGATGGTTATATTTGTCGGCTGAGCAGATTCCCCATTAACCGGAGGTTTGATTGCTATATCAGAATTGTCAGTATTCTGGCAGGAGGTACCAAGATCACAAGAGTCACTGAAGCCGCTTTGGTCATGGCAGACATGGTTGTTTGATGGATTTCCATGGTCACCATTAAGGCAAAGACCATTAGATGTCCAGCTACAGGAAGCCATGCAGTTTAAAGGCTCAGATTGGACGGTGGATGGCGAGTTTTCAAAGCAGCTAGCAAATGCTTGATCCCTTTGGCAGACTGGTTGAGGTGAAAGGTCAAGCTGCCTTCCAGCCAGTCGTCTCACAGCTTCAGTGAGCTGGATGCCCCTGTAGGGGATGTTGGCAACGTTGCCATTCACAGGGCAGGCAGCACCCTCTGCTTTAGCTGTTCCCTGAACACCGGAGGAGGCCGCTTTGTGCAAAGTGTTCTCTGTACCAATACTATTGTGATTAAGAGCAGTGACCCCACCATTGGGCCAGCCGAAGTCTACCTTCTCGCCACTGTGCCAGGAAGAAGACTTTGCTCCAGCGTGAGGAGGGGCCAGATTCTTTTGGGGAGATAAAGGCACTTTAGCACTTGTAGGATGCAGAAAAGAGTTTGTGATTAGAGACGTCCTGGAAACATCCGAAGACCGTTTTGGCGATAAACTGGAAGGTCTCCCAATACCAACTTCGGGGGGCTCCCCCGTGGCACCAGGCAGGGGGATCTGATCAACAAGCGAGGAAGTCATGGCACGCTGAATTCTGACCGGTTTAAAAAGGGGCCGGACTGTAGTATACGAGTTCTGGGAGGTGTAAGGCCTCTGATCTGCTTTTGTTCTTAAAGGAGGTCCAAAGCGTCTGAAGGGTCTCTGGTTAATTGACAGTCTGTGGAAAACCAATGTTCTTTCAAGAGCGTCATGCAAGGGCCTTGAGGGAGTCCGTGGTGGAGACGGAGTTATGAGTGGGGGCGTCTGGCTTGGCTCGAAGTAATAAGCATGAGGAACCACGCAGCGAAGGGAACGGTGACTTGAGGCAAAATGAGCATTCTTGATCTCCGACTGCCAGATGGGTACAGCGGGTGCAGGAGGAAGGCGATTTCTGGGCGGTTTCGGTCGGTCCAATTGAGTGGTAGTTAGCTGTTGACAACGCTCGCATTTAACTTCTGCATCATACACTCGGGTCCAGACAGATGCCATGAATAGCCATGCCACCGGAACACTGACCACATCTACACTTCAGAGTGAATGCCCCATCGCTGATGGCCAGTGGACATCTATGCCTAAAATAAATAAAGGAAACATTAGTTTTGACTGCTGTGTATGATCCTGGTGTGCCATTGCTCATTTGAAATCTGCTTTTAGGGGACACGTCGTGTCACTATGTGTTGAATCAAGCCACAATCTAATGTAGAAACTAGAATAACCAATGTGACAGACTACGAGGCTTCAGTAAGACATAGCAACCAAAAGCCCTAAAATAAACCTCCTACTTCAAGGGTAAGTCCACTTTCTATTGAATTTTTAAAAGTGTATATTTTTGTGTGGAAAAATTAGGTCTTAAAATACAAAGAAAGAGATCTTGGCCACAAAAATCTCCTAGGGTATCCCGGGCCCCAGACATAAGTTAAAGTCTTCGGGACCGGGAAATGGACCTCCTGCTTAGGCCCACAGTACTGAATAATACTCACCTGAACCCATCGGTCCAGGAGCCAGTGGTCATGTTCCTTCCTCTGGAGGAACACGGAAACAACTGGTGAAGGGAGGGAGGAGCCAAGACTTTATGCCGGTGGTCATGTGTTCCAGTTGAGGGGAGGAGCCTGGAGGTCTCATGCGTATGCTGCCCGAAGGATGTTTTGAGAAAAAGGTGCTGAGATGATCTAGTTTTCTAATGTTTCTAATGCTAGCATATTTATGGGAGCAATTTTCATCTGTTGCTATTGGCAATGTACACCCAGTGCAGACTTGGTGTACGTTGCCAATAGCAACAGAATGCAGTTATTAGCTCAGGACACTGCTGCTGGGCATGTGTAAGTGTTAGTTAGCCCCCTCACCTCAGTAGTGGCCATAGCCACAGTGTTCTGTATGTACACTCCTCTTCTTGGTGTACAATAGCAGCAAAAAAAAAAAAAAAAAAAAAGCTTTTTTGTATGGGGCATACAAGCCAAGGATAATGGTATTTCTCCCAGAATCCCATGTAAGAGGTGGACCCATGCAAATTATCTCTGTACACCTTTTACAGCTGTTGTCAAAGCTCCTAGAAACCACCAGAGTGTGCATTGCTCTTGTACTGCATATAAGAGATAAGTCACTATCCACTCCTACTTGTGGACACGTGTTTTAGGCTTTTTGACCCTCATCGGCATCAGATTGAAGATAGTGACATCCGGGATAGGGCTTGGAGTAGCAAGTTAGGGAAATACCCATGTTAGGCAGCATTGAGAGATTAAAGAGACCAATACCCTTTTTATTATCCTGGTTTTGGTTCTTGCCCCAGATTTGGGATGCCCTTCTACAACCCCCCCCCCCTTGCATCACCCTAAAACATATGCTGACCCACTTTGCATGCACAAGATCTTATCTGAACATGCATCCCAGAATCTGCTTGGAACAGAGCACCAGCAGAGAAACGTGGGAGTGGCTGTATCCCTGGGCTTCCTGCGGTCTCCCTTGAAGTGTGAAATCTCAGGTGGTGTTCCTCTTTTACAACGCAAATTCCATTGTTTAATGCTGTCAGTGTTATGTGCCATTTACTATGAGCGATCTTATGTGCACTGACCTAAGCCTCTATTCCTGGCCCTCCACACAGGGCCGCTACCTAGCCAACGGCCCTCATCTGCTGATTGGCTGATCAAATTTGCTGACTGATGAGCACTCCTATCCCTAGCCAAACGGAAACCAGGGTTGCGGCCACTTGCTGTAAAGCCTCTGTGGAAGCCCTGGGAAAGGTGAGTTTTGTGGACGATCAACCAGGTTTCACACAGCATTCAAACCTGGCCTTTATTTATGGATCATCCATAACGCCAGAGCATTTTTTTTCCAACAGACCAAATCATATTATAAAGTATAGGTATGGGATCTCACACCCAAATAAAACACCAACTGCTCAGGCCTAGATAGAACAGTAAAAAAAAACTGAAGATCATGAAGGATAATTCAACAACAGTTAGCAGTGCCATTCAGTTAAAATCTCAAGAAATAATCAATCCTTGTAGGCATTGGCATAACTAAATGTGACGGGGCCCTGGTGCAAACATTAATGGGACCCTTTCACGGCTCATACAGCAACTTCTATCTTTATTTTAACTCAATTGGATGCAGCTAGACAACTAAAGACTGAGTAAGGAGAGAGAAATGGCGCTTCCTTTATATAAATAATGCCAAGTGAGCACAAATATGATAAGGCCAAGGAGCAACTACGATGGGGCCCTGGTTGTGGTCGCACCCCCTGCACCCTCTCAATTTACACGCCTGCTTGTAGGAGACTTTTTAAAACCAAAAACAAAGCAGGTGTCAGCAAGAATCATAAGAAGTGTCCAACATGCTTCTCCCTGACAACTGACACCAATGGGGCAATTAGCCAGAGGCCGGTAAAGCTTACACACAGCTCTGCTGAACACCACTCGCATAAATAATTTCAACATCGCCTCTCCTGATATATTTATAAGGCTGGATTTCCCAACATGGATTGAGTGTCTGCAGAGTGTTGGCTAAGGTGTCCAATGTCAGGCAATTAACCTGATCTTCTGTACTGGAACGAGATAATCAGGGATGTGGAGTCCGGTACCGACTGCAGCATAAAAAAAATAAATTAATCTCTGTATAATAATGTAACTATCATAGGAAGTTTAGAAATGTTAATCATAAATATATTTTTGCTCCATAAGACTAGCGGAGAAAAACAAAAATCATTAACCAACCCCCCCAAATCTTCTATAACAAGCTGTGTGGAAAAATCCCCCCAATCTGCAATAACAGGCAGTGTGGCAGAATTCCTAACACCCCCCCCCCCCCCCCCCCCCCCATCTACTGCATGTTATGAGCCTTTAAACATCCAAGATGCAAACAGGACGTGCCTTCTGACTGTGCTGCTCTGCATTCTGGGATTGCTGACCTTTTCCTGACCCAAACTCTGCTCTGTCTGAGCAAAGCACAGCTATAACCCGCCCCCCTGTACTTTATTCCACTCTCCTCTCCTCAGTAAGTGTGATGCTTCTGAGTCAAGATGGCGGTTGAAGCCCGCTGCAGGAAAGAAGAAAAAGTGACTAAAAACTTAAAATATATTAACTTTAGATGCTGGGGAATCATTTAAGGGTTTGGGCTTTTCAATAAATCATGGTGAAGGTCTGGTTTAAAGTAATACATTTCAGATAAAGGCTACGTTTGGCACTGTCCTAAAAACGGTTTTCCATTTTTAAATTGAAGAAGAAATAGCCAAGATATCAAGGTTTACAGGTGCAACTTATGATTCATCTTCTGAAGCAAGTGGACATGGCCCTTGGCTCTGCAATGATGCATAATAATCAGCATAATGGACGGGGTCTGTAAGATTCCCAGAACTTGCTTCAGACATCCTGGCTGTGATTCTCCCCCTCCCCTGGTTGCTAGGCGGTATTAGAGCCTAGATCAGCACTCCCACTAAAGTGCTGGAGCGGCGCTTGCTTACCGTGGCGGCATCCGGCACTGCTGTCTGTTGTCCCCCGTCCCCGCTCCCTGATGTTTCCTTAGCTCTTGTCCCCAGAGGCGCTGAGGAGGTATCAGAGCGGGGACAGCAGCACCAGGAGTCGACATTCACAAGTATGCGGTGGATATGTAAAGCGGCATGGAGACGCAGACAAGGATGGGACTAAGGCAAGTGAAAGTGGACCAAAACCCAGAATTTTGACACACCCTGATCGGGGGTGCCCCGCTATGCGAAACCCCCCAGAACTCACCTCACCACGGTCCTGCGGCGTATGGACAGCCAGTCGTCCAATCAGCGAACTCCAAGCCGCTGAGCCATGGACGTCTAACCAGTCTTAGCTCAGCGGCTCCGAGCACGCTGGCGGCCGCATCTCGTGCTTCCCTCTAGCAGGGAGTGCGCCCACGCCGGCCATTCACAAATGGCCAGAGTGGGCACGCGCCCTGCTAGAGAGACAGCGGGGATGTGGCCGCGGCCCACGCATGTCCTGTTGGACCAGGATTAAGGTAAGGTATCCTGATTTTGGATGCCCCGCGGGGAGGGAATGGATCGGCCCGGGGATCCAGCTGGGTTTCAGTCCACTTGAAGGGCAGGCAGGGGCAGTGGGAGAGTGAGTTCATGTCTACCCTTCTGCCCCTGCCAGCTACAGCCCTTTAAAATCCAAGTCTTTTAGACTCTGGAGCCAGGTTACTAGGGTTTTGATCCGCTTTTGAGTGAGTTTGTATGTTATTTATTTATCATTCTGGTTATCATTTGACCGACTCAGCTGGTGATGCTAGTATACACAGACCACCAATGCTTTTCATAGCTTTGGATCTATTTGGTGGTCAGTGTATACTGCTCCTCAGTAGGTCACTGACAAAACCAGCTGATTCAGGGATGAAAAAAACGGAACACTAACTGGCTAACAGTAAAACCTCTGGCAAATGTCAAACTACTGCAATCCTCCTCACTGCTGCCAAAAAAACAGCGAGCACAGCGTGAAGCAGAGGCACGCCACTCTGACTCAGCACAAGCTCTATTCATACAATTGTCAGGCCGGGATCCAGCTATGTGCTGAGATATTCTCAGAAGTTGACATCACGAGGGTTCCAGTTGCATCCCCCCCCCCCCGGCCACCATTACAGTTTTGCTTTATATTCCTAGAGGAGACAAATGTTAATTGTTTCCAGGTTTTAAACTGTTCAGGAAACGCTGCAATTCAAGATCTGGTTTATTGCAAGAAGTGTCACTTGCACCGGGGAAAACAATCGAGACACGTTCATGGGATTCTAGAGGGGTAGATCATCATGCAAAATCAGAAACTATGGGAAAAGGACTGTAGTAAAAACAGCCATTGCGCTTCAGGTGCCGTTAAAGTGGACCAAAACCCAGGATTTCGACTATCCTGGGTTTAGGGGGTTGGCCCGCTGTGTGAAACCCCCAGATCGCTGATGCCAACTAACCTCTTCCCGGTCCTAGGGCGCATGCATGGCTGCTCATCCAATCAGTGCGCTCGGAGCCACTGACGTCATCTACGGCCAGCAGCTCCGAGTGCGCTGGCGGCCGCACCCCCTTCTCTCCAACAGGGAGCATGCCTGCACCGGCCATTCACAAATGCCTGGCACAGACACGCGCCCTGCTAGAGGGATAGCGGGGATGCAGACGCGGATTGCGCATGCGCTGTTGGACCACGAAACAAGGTAAGTGTATGGGGCGACCTGGGAGCTTGCACACTCCTGATTTTGGATGCCCTGGGGGGAGGGAATAGATAAGATTCCTGGGCAGATCGGCGTGGGTTTTGGTCCACTTTAAGCAACAAAACAGACAGTATTGATGACAGCAGAAAGAAACATAAACCGGACCAACAGCCTGGCACAGTTGGAAAAAAAGGTAGCAGCCATTTTGGAGCTCTCTCTCCCAGCATCTTAGCCATGCTGCTGCCTGGATCCAAATGACAATGCACAGTAAAAGGAAGCCCAGCAGCACTTCCCGTTTGCAGGTGGCCTGCACATCCATGAGCATTTTGTTTCTAAAATGTACTTCAGCAGGAGTTAGAAAAAGGAAAATTATTTTTTAATGTGCAGCAATCTAAATCTCCATGGGGAGGGATGCATATGAGCAATGTTTGTTGTGTTGGTCTGGTTTAAGCCATTTTTGACTGTTGGTCTGCTTTACCGGACTGTAAACCCAACAGACATAAGGCAGGGAGCAGCTCACCTGATGCCTGTCCCATGTGCCTCTACTCGATATCTTGCCAAGTAGAAGCCATAGCAGGCCTCCAAAAATTGCCCTACTTTAATTTCATTCCTTCAGGAGCATGCAAAAACAATGGTCTAACAGCCACTGTCCTTGAAGCTCACAGTATGAGTGAATGTAGCAAACCACAGCTGTCCAACCACAGCAGAGCATGCTCAAAAGTCATAGCCCGGACTAAGAAATTGAAAAAAGCGGCTTTGCTTTAGAATGTATAAGCAATTTACAGCAAATATTTTGAGATGCTTTGAAGGAAGTTAGTCTATACCTGTAGAAGGACTTTTAAAGCAGAACAAAACCTGGGATTTTCACTATCCTGGGTTTCGTTTCTTGTCCTGGGGCATCCAGAGTTTAAATGCCCCGCTATGTGAGTTCCCTGTTGAAAGGGAAACAAAAAAACAACCTCCCTTGACCTGGGGCACCACGATTTGAATTGCCGATTATCTGTCCACCTTTGAAGATTTGGGATGCCGATTATCTGCCCACCTACACCATGAGATCCCTGGATTTCTCCGAGATACACTGGGATAACAGAGAAAACTCATTTCAGATTCAAAATCCCAGGTTTTCACTATTCCAGGTTTGCCTTGGGGCATCCCGATACAGAAAGCCCGGCTGTGTAAACCCCCAGAGAAACTCACCTTTCCCCGGTCCAGCAGCGCATTCTCGGGCCCCCATCTTGCAGAGCTTGTTGTGCATATTTAAGGTTCGGCAAACGGCTCTGTTAATGGCAATCGGTAACCTAAGCGGATGCATCACCAGCCTACATGAATGGCTGGGGACAGGAGCGCATGCACAGGCCAAAGATGCTGGCGTTGCGGCCGACCAATATTTACATCGACGAGTGCACCGGGAAGCAAGCGAGTTTCTTGGTGCCCGAGGGGGCGTTTGGGTTTTACAAAGCAGAGCTTCCCGATTCAGGATGCCCTGGGGGAAAGTCAGCGGCTGGCTCTGAAATCTTTTAGACCTGGGTAGATTTTGTTCCGCTTTAAGGTTAACCGCCTTGTTTTAGATCAGTACTATTCATGTAGCTGTTGCCCAGGTATTGTGCCCAATTAGCATGGACAGCCCTTTTTTGTCAATACATGTCCTTCAATGGGCAATTAGGGGTAAACAGAATGTGTGTGCACAATGAAGGCATCCACAACCATTTGTTCAGAATCGAAATGTAAAAATTTGTGAAACAAATGGAACAGAAATCATGGACGTCACTTGTACAAAAACTCTGTTGCGCAGTAACCGGATTCACTCGCCCTAGCACCCATATTGTAGCGACACTTCACCCCCTGGAAGGAGCAGCCCTTTATACATCCATCTTCGGTGTGGCAACAGGTCAGGAAACATTGCCGTTACCTGCTGTGATATCCAGTGTGTATCGGCACAGTGTAGCATGCAGTGTAGCATGCACAGACATGTATTATATAGTCAATATGTCACAAGACCAAGCTCAAAAGGTGCTTAGTTCCGCTGCACAAAGGCTCCTTCATAGCTGCCTTCAGCTTCCCACTTACCTCCCCACTCCACCCCCTATGGTATATTGCTCAGAGGGTCCCCGTGGGGAGAAGCCCAGCATGGCGGCTTTAGATATGCTAGCGATGATGCAGGATGAAAATATAAATACGTTTGGCCTCATTTCACACAAAACAAGAGGTAGCTTGTTTCAAGGAATGACAACGATTGTACACCCGTTACAAGAGTCTAAAGCAGAGGTGTAACCCACAAGAACCAATCATAGTCCTGCAGTGCCAGAAATATGGCTGTCGCATTCAGATTTAAACATGATGCATATTGCCCCCCTCCAGGCAAAGGGTTAAATTATCCCGCTTTCAGCTGTCCCTATGCAGGCCGTCAGAGGCTGAATCATACTGCCTTCATTCAGTCTGCTTAGTATTGCTCAATAACACCCCAGTGAAATCAGTCCTTTCTGCTGGGTCTCCTCAGCAGCTGATGACTCACCTGTGCTTGTTTCAATGCGAGAGGCCCTTCAGAAGTCAGTTCAATTTAGGTATCACGAGAAATGATGGGAGCAGGTTCTATAGGGTTTATCAGGGAAAGTTCAGGAATCTATACGATTCCCAGGCCGATCGATTCCCTCCCTCGGGGCATCCAAAATTGGGATGCCCCTCTGTGTAAAGCACCCCAGGTCACCCCATACAATTACCTTGTTTCCTGATCCAGCGGCGCATGAACGAGCCACCACCTCATCCCCGCTAGCCCTCTAGGAGAGTGCGTGCCCGTGCCAGGCATTTGTGAATGGCCGGCACGGGCACGCACCGTTAGAGGGAAGCAGGGGGATGCGGACGCTGGCCTTAGACGAAGGCTTAGACACTCAGAGCGTGCTGATTGGACAAGCGGCTGCACACACGGCATAGGACGGGGAAGAAGTGAGTTGGCATCGGTGATCTGGGGGTTTCACACTGATCGGGGTGCCCTGGGGGAAAGGACAAAAACCCAGGATAGTCAAAATCCTGGGTTTTGGTCCACTTTAATGTGGACAAAACCCACCCTATCTATGGCAGGTCTACTCCCTCCATTGGCAGCATCCCAAACTGGGATGCACTGGGATGCACTGCTCTGTGACTCTACCCCCCCCAAGTCACCCAATATTTTTACCTTTCCCTCGAACCCATGGCGCATGCACAACCAGAGCCGGCATTACTTGCTTCCCATGTTGTGGTGTGCGGCGCCCCATCCGCTGCAACTGAATGGCTGTGAGGGTTCGCACACAGCTAAAGGGAGCCGAGTGATGCCGCGTGCAAGTATGGCTAGGATTCCAGCATGTTGCTCTAGCCACAGCATGGGCTTGTGGAGAGGTAAGCAAGCTTGGTGACCAAAGGGGGTTTCACACAGGGGGGCACTCCAAAATGCCAAAATGGGGCACCCCAGGGGTACAGACCAAAACATATGATAGTGAAAATCCCTGGTTTTGGTCTATTTCAACCCTTTGTCTGGAAGCCCAATTTAGGCAAAAAACTGGGAGACAGGCAATCTGCAGGAAAGAAGAAGATGGGATCTTGATTGCTGCATAGGATCGGGTCAGTGTGACCGTTCATGTTTGTCACTCAAGTCAAAGTGTCACTCCAGCCTATGGCTGCCCCCCGCCCATTTGAGGGGAGGTTTTCGGCAGTCAGGTTAGTTCCTTTTTGAATACCCAAATCAGGTTTAGCACATGGGTGCTGGTCCACTTTAATAGTCGGTGATAATTCTGCGATTGGTTGGCTCCTCCTTTATATGACACTTAGCCATTAGTTTCAGTATGTATTAGGAAACTGGCAATCTGCCTCCTTTCATTCATATGGCACTTTTCCCCAGCCAAGTACTCTTTATTTTACTAACTTTTCTAAACCCTGAGCTCAAGCAAAAAAAAAAAAAAAAAAAAAAAAAAAAAAAAAAAGAAGGGGAGGTTACCCAAGTTCCGTGAGCCAGTGCCAAAGCAATTTGCAGGATCACAGAAAAATCACTTTGATGGAAGGTTAATCTATTGAGCTGTCAGGGCAAATAACATTATCACTCAGATACTGAGTGACCCGCTTAGCGTGCAATACACCAAAGCTTAGGTTTCCAAAAAAAGAAAAAGCTCAGGTGTGTGGGCACAGGCTGAATCATGTCACTGTTGTGTTGTAACAACCCCACGACAGAAAATATTCTGAGCATTGCAAGTCACATTTACTCATCTCCAAACACTACATTGCTGGGACCGGAAAAGAAGACCATTATGAAGCCATGGAGCAACTAGTCAGAGGCCATGACAAAAGTGTTGGGTGAACACAGGTAAATGTTGTGGTCTCTTTAGGTAGCAATGGGTGGGTAAGCAAACAAGCGATAATGAAGAGGATTGATTTAGGGCATAGTTTGGGGGGGGGGGGCATCTATAGTGGCAACTAAGGGAAGGGGTGGTTTGGGCATAATGGAGGTCAGCAGAGTAGTTACAGATATTGGAGAGCGGTGGGTGCATAGTTTAGGGGATACTTGGGAGAGGCAGTATTTACAAACACTGGGGTAACTAAAAGATAGGGGCCAAGTTCAAGGGGTACTTGGGGTAATCAGACATGTAGTTACAGATGTTAAAGACAAGCAACTAAGGGATAGGGACATAGTTGGGGGGGGGCAATGGGGTAGATACAGACATTAAATAGTAATTGAGAGCTATAGTTTAAGGGGATACTGTGGCTAAGCAGAGGGGTGGTTACAGATATTGAAAAGGAGTAAATAATGCACAGGGACATAGTTTAGGGGTACAAGGGATAAGGGGGGGGTAGCTAAAGATATTGAAGAGGGGCAACTAAAGGCCAGTGAAAAGTTCAGTCACGGGCAAGGCACAGGAGTATTCATAAATATTAAAAAGCTTTAACTATAAAGGGTGGGGTAAACATAGAAAGTCAGAAATGGTCACAATTTGTGTATGGGGGGGTAAGTAGGGCTTAGTTTGTAGGTCGGTTATATGAATGAGGTATAGCTTGGTGGGGGCTAATAAGTGGGGCATAGATTAGGTGGGTAAGAGATGGGTGCATAGTTTAGGCAGTAATGAGGTAAGAAAGGGGCTAGGTACAGATAACTGAAAAGGGGGAACTCATGGAGATGGGGCATAGTTTTTGGGGGTGGGTAACTAAATAATGGGGCATAGCATAGGGTGTAAGCAGAGGGATAAATAATAAGGGTGGTATAGCTTGGAGGGTAAGTAGAGGGGTAAGTAATGGAACAGTTTAGGTGTACTAGGATAACACAAGGGGTGGTTACAGATACCAAAAAAGGGGTAAACTAAGATGAATTGGGGATAGATTTGGGGGCAACTAAAAAGTTGGCCGTAGTCTGGGGAAGTAACTAAAGTTCTAGATACGAAATAGGGTAAACTAAGGGGGACAGGGCATAGTTGGGGGCAGGGTGTAACTAAGGATTGAGGTATAATTGGAGGGGGGGGGGGGTTACCTAAGGAATGACATAGCTGGGGGGGGGGGACTGGAGGTAAGAAGTAGGGTAGTTACAGATCACCAAAGAGGAGCAGCTAAGGGGGATAGAGCATAATTTGTGGGGCTATTATGAGAGGGGCATAACTTAGAGGGTAGGCAGAGAGGTAACTAATTAGTGAAGCATAGTTTGAGTGGGGTATTTTGAGGGGTAAGGGGTGGGAGCATAGTTTAGGGGGTGCTAGGAGCAAGACAATCGGTAATTTTAGATACTATAAAGGGGCAATTAAGCAGCATAGTTTTTAGGGTAAGTAGGGCATATTTAATGCAGGGGTAAATAATAAGGCATAGTTTGGTGGGGGGGATAAACAGTGGGGTAAGCATTTGGGGGGCACTAGGAGTAAGAAAATAAGTAGTTCTAGATACAGGAGAGGGGTAGCTATGGGGTATAATTTGTGGGTGAAATTTGTGGGTAATATAATAAGGCATAGCTTTGGGGGGGGGGGGGGGGGGTAAGCAGGGGGCAACTAATTACAGGGGCAGTTTGAAGGGGGTATGTAGAGGGGTAAGGGATTGGGTACTGGGAGTAATAAGAGGGGCAGTTACAGATACCAAAGAGGGTAAACTAAGAGGGGCATGTCATAGTTTGGGGGGTAACTAAGCAGTAGCCATAGTTTAAAGGGGGTAAGTAGAGGGGTAAGGGATTGGGTACTGGTAGAAGAGGGGTAGTTACAAATACCAAAGAGGTTAAACTAAGGGGCAGGTCATAGTTTGGGGGTAACTAAGCAGCGGCCATAGTTTGAAGGGGTGTAACTAAGGAATGAAGCATAATGGGGGGTTAATAAATAATGGGGCACATTTGCGGGGGGGAAGAGGAGTAACTAAGTGATGGGAACATAGAATAGTGGGTAAAAGGGGTAGTTTAGGAATAGTTTAGGGGGTAATAGAGGCCAGCAGAGCAATTAATGAGGGGTAACTAAGGGCTGTGAGTACTGGGAACAGGCAGAGGGGTAGTTACACATAATGAAGAGGGGCAACTGAGAAATATAATTATTATATACAATAAATGCAGGCGGTAACTCACCCGTCCCGCCACCCGGGCCTCCTCCACTCAGGCGCTCCCGGCTTTGGCGGCCTCGGCTCTCCTAGCAACCAAGCACCTCACTAGGAGCGTCGCTCTACATCACTTCCCGCTCAATCTCCGCTACAGCCAATCAGCGCCCAACACTCGCCACGAAGAGGCGTGGCCGCTGCTTGTACGGCGCAGCTGGGCGTCCATCTTGCTGCACCCAGCAGCTTGGATTGAATGCAGCAGCAGCCGCCATATTGGTACTCCCCCGGTTTACGTGTTGGTGACTAAAACCGGCGGAAATTGGCGAGTGCCGCCGCGGACACGTGGAGGACACGTTCCGCTAAGTGTGCAAAAAGTGTCCATTTTATGTGTGGCTTCATTTGCTTTGGAAACTCTAGGGCGTCCCTCGCAAGTGTCCCTGATTTGGAGGGACTGTCCCTCTTTTGAGTCCATGTTCCCCTGTCCCTCGTTCTTGTTTGTCCCTCATTTACGTGTGACATGCAGATCTGCAGCAATAAATGATTAATTTGGCCTATTTAAAGTGTTTATAATGTAACTACATCTCCTATCTATCAGTCAACGAGAGGGATTTAAAGCGGACCTTCACCCTGAATAAGAGTCTATCTTATATGTATCTCACATCCTGTACATACAGATTGCTCACATTAATCCGGACCTTCACTCTGAATAAGAGCCTATCTTATATGTTTCCACACACTGTACATACAGATTGCTCACATTAATCCGGACCTTCACTCTGAATAAGAGCCTATCTTATATGTTTCCACACACTGTACATACAGATTGCTCACATTAAAATCATCCTACCTGCATCTACTGCATGTTATGAGCCTTTAAACATCCAAGATGGCTGATCTGACTGTGTCGCTCTGCATTCTGGGACTGCTGACCTTTTTCTGACCCCAGTTCTGCTCTGTCTGAGCAAAGCACAGCTATAACCTGCCCCCCTGTACTTTATTCCACTCTCCTCAGTAAGTGTGATGCTTCTGAATCAAGATGGCGGCGCCCGTATACTAAAGTCCTGAACAGAGTTGCAGCCCGGTGGGGGAAAGAATAATAAATGACTAAAAGTTTAAAATATACTAATTTTAGATGCTGGGGATTTGTTTTATAAGGGTTTGGGTTTTTCAATAAATCATGGTGAAGGTCCGATTTAAAGTGGACCAAAACGCAGGATTTTGACTATCCTGGGTTTTGGTTCTTGCCCCCCGGGCCACCCCGATGTAAAAGACTCCAGGGCCTCCCTAGTTCCAGTCCTTGGGGCATCCCGAATTGTGTGCAACCCCCTGGAACACTTACCCTCTCCCGGAGCCCTCGCCACATCTGTGCGCCCCAGCTGCATCAGTGCTCACCCCTAGCCTGGTGCGCGCCCGACCTTCCTGAATTGGTCGCACGATCATGCCATGGCTGCCAGGTGGGAGGGGGATACGGGTGGTGGCAGCGGTGCCTCTCGGCTGCTCAGCCGTCTTCGGCGGCGAAAAATAGCTAAGTGACAGCGAGCGCGCTGAGCGAGCCACTCAGTCAATATGTCAGATTCCACAGAAGCACTCTTACCAAAGACAGCGTTGTGGTGGGTGCTGTGGCCGGCGGTGGCGCCGCAAACAAACAAGAAAGACGATCAGCCAGCACTCCAAAAGATATTCTATTCAAATCCAACAGGTCGATATCACAGCAAAGACCAAAAAGATCCAACAAAATCCAACGTTTCGGGGCGTCTAGCGCCCCTTCATCAGGGAGCTTGTTGTTGCTCCCTGATGAAGGGGCGCTAGACGCCCCAAAACGTTGGATTTTGTTGGATCTTTTTGGTTTCGGCAGAAGAAATCAAGTTCTGTAGGGTTTATCAATGCAAAGTGCTGCCCCCGACAGCCAGCATTGGTCAAGATGAACGCAGACTAAGGGGGTTAAGAAGGGATAGCGCCAGGTAGTGCCTCATAGTGGCAGGTAGCGTCTGGTGAACGCCGGGCGCTGTACGCAAAACCACATTTATGAAAGCGAATCTGGTGAGCATCTCTAACAGCGCCATGTAGCGTCACATGTATTATTACAGGCGGCTCAGCGTATAGCGACGGCGCTCTAGCTTCTGGAGCGCCACGTATTACCTTTCCCTCAGTGTCGCTCTCCCATACATTTCAATGGGCTTTCCTTAGTTGTGTAAAAAATAGCGTGTTTGGCGTTTTTTTTTGCTCAAATCATTGTGTGACCTCTCCTGGATGCAAACAAACACTTTTAATATATATATATATATATATATATATATATATATATATATATATTTTTTTTTTATTTTTATGCAGAATTGTCATTACAGGTCTGGGACTAACGTGTTAAAGTGGACCAACACCTTGCTGGATCGGCCCAGGAATCAATAAGATTCCCAGGTCGATTCGATCCCACCCCGCGGGGCATCCAAAATCGGGATGCCCCGCTGTGTGAAACCCCCCAGGACGCCCCCTAAAACCTTACCTTACTCCCGGTCCAACGGTGCATGCGCAGGCCACATCTTGCGCTTCTCTCTAGCAGTGCGCAGGCACGCTCCCTGTTAGAGGGAAGCGCGAGATGCACCCGCCAGCGTGCTCGGAGCCGCTGTGGTTTGAAGCTGCTTCGACGCGCATACCGAGCACGCTGATTGGACGAGCGGCCGCAACTGCACTGTAGGTAAATTTAATCCGGAAATCTGGGGGGTTTCACCCCGATCGGGGTGCCCCGGGGAAGTGGACCAAAACCCAGGATAGTACAAATCCTGGGTGTTGGTCCACTTTAATGTCACAGTGTTAAAACAATGCCATTCCATGTGTTTTCGCTTTGTTCCTGGTGGATATTTGTTCAAAAACAGACTTTAATCACAGAGCATCTGGCGCTCTATGCTGTAGCGACCAGATTTAGAGTGCCGACGCTGTGTGTGTCTAGTTTTTGTTAAATATGGTGTGAAGCGCCGAGTGAGGGACGCACTGAGCTGGCACTGTTGAGCTGACCTGACGCACTGAGCTGGCTTGTCCTGTTATTAGATGTGATGTAGTCTGGGGCGCTTTGACCTTAGGACACCACCTAGCATTCTCCATTGGCTCTGCAGTGAGTCAGGGACAGCCCTTCTACAGCGCCCTGCACACATCACATTCATCAATGCCGAGCAGGATACTACATCGAACGCTATGCTAGGTTACAACGCCTGATACCCGCTTACAGCGTCTACTAGCGGTCGCTTTAAGTGCCGCAATACATGCACCCACCTGCCAATACGCGGTGCTAGTAGTGAATCAGCCTTCACTATAACACTTTGGAATGTCCCTTTAAAAATGATCCTGTCATTTAGCTCCAACATTTAGGAGAATCAGAGAAAAATATAATTTGCATAATAATTTGGAATGCGTTTTATAAAGGCGTAACCCCTGGCCTATAGTCTATAGGACTCTATGGAGGTTGGTTTCCCTGTCTACGGAGCATCTCAATTGGGATGCAAGGGCTCGCTGAGAAGGAAGGGATCCAGCGGGGTTTCAAACATTCCAAATCGGGATGCCCCCAAAACCCAGTATAATTGAAACCCTGGGTTATGTTCCACTTAAAGTAGGTTTTAGTCGGCGCTCATTCTATTATTAAGTCTGGGTAAGATTGTACAGATCAGATTGTTAGTCTCTGACATTGGCCACACACATAACAAAGAGGCAGGGCAGGCGCTAGCATCCGGCAAGGTTGGGCATCTGCCGGGGGCCCCTACAGTGGGGGGGGGGGGGGGGAGCTACTGAGACAGCACAGCCTATAAAAAGGCTGTCTGTGCTGTACATCGGCCCCAGGCCCACTGCACGGACCCTAGCTCACTGGTTTGGCTGGTGGGCAGGGCTATCTCCCCCTCCCGCCCGGATTTCCTCCTGCTCCAATGCGCTGGCTGGTTCGTTTGATTGGGGCGGGGCTATCTCCCTCTACCGCCCAGATTTCCTCCTGCCCTAATGTGCTGGCTGGCTGGTTTGATTGGGGGTGGAACTATCTCCCTCTGCCGCACAGACTTCCTCATGCGAGAGTGAATAGAGGTGTTGTGGGGGGTTTCACACAGCGATTCAGGATGCCCTAGGGCAGCGGTACTCAACTGGCGGACCGGGGTCCAAATGCGGACCTCCGCCCCAGATTTCTGGACCCCTGCCCCCTTTACTTGATCAGCGATGTAGTGATTAGTCTCCCTGCCAGTGTCATGACTCTGCTCCCTGGCACCTAGCATTGCAATATGAAATACAACATGGGCAGAAAGTGACATTGCAGGGTACACAAAAACATTGTTTCTCAGTTTCTTTGCCCCATCCAATCCTGTCCCCCCACCTCAGCCCCATACATCTCTGCCACATCCATCCTCGTCCTCCCAGCTCAGCCCCATCCATCCCTGCAATTTTAAGCTCAGCCCCATCCATCCCTGTAATTTTAGCTCTGCCCCATCTATTCCTGTCCTCCCAGTTTTGCCCATCCAATCCCTGGCCTCCCATATTTCTCTTTCTTTCATTACTCTGGCACACGCACGCACGCACACACCCCCCCCCCCCCAGTTCTATCCATCCATCCCTTCTCCCAGCTCTCTCTCCATCCCCTTCCTGTTCTGTCTATCCATCCCTCCTTACAGCTCCTCTCCAATTCATCTCTCTCCCCCGAGCTCTATCTATCCATCCTTGTTACCAGACCTCATTGCCATCAACATTTTGGACCCTAGTTCACCCCTATATACAAGCAGTGTGCCGAGGGGCCGAGCTGTAGGTTCTGTTTTTATTTTCCCCAGTGTCCTTGAGGTGGGGGTAGACAAGCAGCCTTTTTTAGTTTTGCCGGTGGAATTTACCCCCCCCCCACAGTGCGTTGATTTCTAACTATCCACCCCCCGCGACAGCCCCCGTGTCCGGACCTTCACCTCTCACTGGATGCCTGAAAATGGACCTTTAGAAGAAGTGGTCGAGTACCCCTGCCCTAGGGGAAAGTCAGCAGTCAGCCAGCTCTTAGGGCCAGACTTGTTACACTTTCACACATCCCTGTTCAGGATGCCCTGGGGAGAGGGAATAAGTCTGGTTTTGGTCCACTTTAATCATCTTATCCACAACCGCACATGTGACTATGACATTCAGCAGGCTGCTCTCGGGTGTGAGGGTGATGCAGCAGCTCACGCTCCCCATTGTAGCCCATGATAGCCATTTGAGGAATTACATGGCACAGCAGATGGCTCTCATTGGACGGAAGCCCACACATGTGCCATTGGATCAAGGAAGAGGTGAGGTTCTCTGGGGGTTTACACGGCAGGGCATCCTGGTTTGGGATGCCACGGGGAGAAACAAGCAGAGCTTGAATGCTTTAGATTCGGTGCCCAGATGTTTAAGCTGGGTGTGGAAGCGTATCAGGTAACAAGGTTAAAGTGACATGACAAAGGGGGCCCACTGAGACACTGCCGCTCAAGGGCCCACAAAACCCTGGAGCCGGCCCTGCAAAGAGGACTAAAGGCAGTGAGGAAGCTTCATGCAGTGAGCGAGCTTACACTGTGCCGGTGCACACACTCCCCTCATGCAGCGTTTGGTGCTCGGCGCTTCTCCGTGACACCAAAGCCTTTGCCACTAGACTGGGTTACACCTGAACAAGGCTCAGCTACCTGTGTCCAAGCACCTGTTATAGGATACCGATCCCAGCGTGTTACTGAGGGGAGGACAGCCAGGGAGCAACAAGGGCTAACACAAGGTGCAAACGTCTAGCACCCCAAAAATACTCACCCCCGGGAGGTGCTTTTTATTTATTTATTTCATCCTTTCTATCTTGCTTCCTTTTTTTTTTATTTCTTTCCATATTTTTTCCTCCCTCTCTAGATCTTTCTTTTTCTTTCCTTCCTTTCATTTTTTTTATTTGTTTTATGATATTCTTTTTATTTTCTAATTTCATTTCTTTTTTTTTCCTTTCTTTATTTTTCTACTCTTTACTTTCCATCTTCCTTTTTTTTTATTCCGTCTAACATTTTTCTTTCCTTTTATTCCTTTTTGTGTTACTTTCCTTCCCCCACTCTATTTTGCTTTCTTTCCTTCCTTTCTTTTTTTCTTTCATTTTTTTATTTTCTTCCACCTTTTTTCTTTCTCTTCTTACTCTCTTTTCTGCCTTCATTCACTTTCTACAGTGATGCCTCACAGCATCAGGTTTTGATCAATCTATGATTGGCAATAGACTTCTGGAAAAAAATGGATAGGACCGAGACCTGACCCTTGAGGGTGCTCAAGTGGAGGCCCAAGGCTAGGCCATATTGCAAAAACTCTAGAATTCTAGAAACAGAATATCTCCGGCAAGGAAACTTCCTGGCCTCACCAAGCAATACAGGCCCGTCAAACTCTGTAGTAATCACAGAAGAAGTCTTCTTCCGTGCCTTAATCATCATGTGAATAACCATGGCCGATAAACCAGTTTCCGTCAGGATGGAGGTTTCAACAGCCAGGCCATCAAAGCCAGCCTCTGTAAATTCGGGTGCCGAAGTGACCCCTGTGTGAGAAGCTCCGGATCGTCGGAATCTGTTGACATCCTTACTATGTCCGCAAAACAACTCCTCCTTGGCCAACGCGGAGCCACCAGGATGGTTGGTACATCCTCCTGGACTATCTTGCGTAGTACTTGGTCCAGATGCGGAAACTGAGGAAAAACATACAGAAGATGAACCCTGTGCAGGGAATCGCCAGGGCGACTGTTGCTATGGCCAAAGGGTCTCTTGAGAGAAATACAAACCCTGGAAGTTTGTGATTGTGTCTTGACGCAAAAAGATCCACGTCTGATTGACCCCGGCGGAGGCATAGGGCTTTGAAAGGCCTTCCTGCTGAGAGACCATTTCCGCAGATGCAAGGACCTCCTGCTCAGGGAGCCCACCTCCTGGTTCTCCACCCCCAGGATGTAAACCGCCGAGATGCGGAGAACATTCTCCTCTGCCCAACTCGGAATCCGGCTTGAGGGATCTCCTGCCCAGAGTACCGCCCTGGTGGTTGATGTAGGCTACAGCCATCCGATTGGACCTGAATCGCATGGCCCCTTAAATGGAGGGGTCAAATGTAGGAGAACAAACCAAATCACTCTCAATTCCAAGAAATGTAAGGGCAGCCAGTTCTCTCGCAGAACCCTACTGATCCTGGATCCTCTGGGTCTGCCAAATGCCTCCCCAGCCTGTAAGACTGGCATCTGTGGTAACTATCTCCCATTGGGGAGTCTGAAAGGACTTGCCTACCAACAGATGCCGAGGATCCAACCACCACAAAAGGGATTGCCTGACCGGCGGCACAGCACAAGTCTTTGGTCCAGGGATTCCGGGGAGTGATCCCAGCTAGATAGCAGGTTCAGCTGAAGAGGCCTCATGTGGAATTGGGCACCGCTTCGAAGCAAGCCACCATTAGGCCCCCAGTCTCTAGGCGCACTGATGGCCGTTGACGAGCCAGCAAGGGCTGTACTTGCGCTTGGAGACACAAGACCTTCTGCTGTGGCAGAAAGACCTTGACTTGAATGGTGTCTTGGGTCATCCTCACTGTTGACGGAGCGATATAAAACTTGGGGTAGTTGATCACCCAATCAAGCGCTTCTAGAGTTGACAGCATGGTCCGGGTGTCGCTCCCGGCCTCCTGAAGGGACGGGGGCCGAGATCAGAAGGTTGTCCAAATAGGGTAAGGCACGAATACCCTGATCCCTCAGGATAGCCATGATGCCCGCCAGCACCTTGGTGAACACCCTGGGAGCTGACAATATGCCGAAGGGGAATGCCACAAACTGGAAATGTGGACCCTCCAACGCAAAACTCAAAAATTTCTGATGCCCCCGAAAAATAGGGATGAGTAGATACGCATCCCTGATGTCCACCGCAGTCATAACATCGCCGGGCCGAAGCAATCTCCGACCACAATGTTTTCATGCGTAAATGCTTCACCTTGATGAACTTGTTGAGGCCCTTTTAGGTTCAAGATCGGCCGCACCGATCCATCCTTCTTGGGAACCATGAATAGGTTGGAGTAAAAACCTTAACCCTCCTCCTGCCGGGGCACATGACAAATCACCCCTGTCCGTAGGAGGTGCAGAACAGCGGCTCTTAAAGCCTTTGCCTTTCGCGGGTTTCGGGATGCCATTGACCATAGAACTTGTGGGTGGTCTGGCTGCCCGGTTGATTTTGTAACCGGATAACACCACTTCCTGAATCCAAAGATCTGAGACGTGATGTCTCCAGATTGGAGCAAACAGCAGTAGCCATCCCCCCACCTGTACGGGTGAGGCTCATGCCTGTGTAGGCTTGGCTGGAGGTTTGGGCTTAGCACCCCAGGCGGGATTGGGCCGACTGCGGGACCTACCTCTGCCCCAAGAATCTCTGCGGGCACTGGAAAAGGAAGAACCTCTTCCCCTCCCCCGAAAGGAGCGGTAAGAAGAGGAGTGGCGAAAGAGCCGAGTAGGCTTCCTTCTCTAAGGGAGCTTACCATCCTTGACCAAGGGTCCAACCGCTCCCCGAACAGCTGGCCCCCCACAAGGGGTAAATTTGTGAGGGACTTCTTGGCCGATGCGGCCGACCACTGCTTCAACCACAGCGAACGGCGTAAAGCTACAAGCAAAGCCGAGGTCTTGGCACTTAGCCTGACTACATCATCCATGGCAGTAACAAAGCCGATGTAATCCAAACAGGCTCTGAGTTCCCTGGAATCCTGCGCCCGCCTGCGAGACTTAGGCTTAGCCACCAGCTGTTTAACCCGTTTCCTCGTGGCTAGGGAAACAATTGCCGTGGCACACGCAGGGCGTAAGAGGAAACCCAGCAAGGCAAAAGCATGGCAAGCCAACTGATCCATGCGTTTATCCGCAGGGTCTCTTAAAGTGAACCAACACCCAGGGGGGATCGGCCCGGGAATCTATAAGATTCCCGGGCTGATCAGATCCCTCCCCGCGGGGCATCCGAAATCTGGATGTCCCGCGGGGTGAAACCCCCAGGAAGCCCACAATCCTACCTTTTCCACGTTCCAGCGTCGCATGCGTGTCCGCCGCCCGCGCGTCCCTCTAGCAGGGCGCGCTCCCGCGCCGGCCGTTTGCGAATGGCCGGCGCGGGTGCGCTCCCTGTAAGAGGGACGCGCGGGAGGTGGCGGCGGACGCGCTCTGCTTGTCCGGCGCTGCCTCTCGCTTTTCCGCCGGCGGGGATTAGCTGCAGCGGTTACGTGGGAGCGGGGAGAGGTGAGTTATCGGGGCTTTCACACAGCGGGGCACCCCCGATCGGGGTGCCCCACCGAAGTGGACCAAAACCCAGGATAGTCAAAATCCTGGGTGTTGGTCCACTTTAAGGAAGCATTATCAGGTGACAGCATTATAGTGGTGTTGGACAAACCTGCCGGAGGGTCCACCTCGGGAGGATGCGACCAATTTAATCAACCCGGCAGGGAAAGAATACCATCTCTCCTGGCCCTTAGGAACCAACTGCAGCTTGTGGGCCTTTCCCACTCCTTAAGCACCATGTTAGAAGAATGCGGCTGGAAAAAAAATGCAGCTGTCTTTCAGGCCGAAACAAATCATCCTGCTTTCTTTTGGCGATCTTGGGAGGAACAATGTGTAAAGTGTTAAAAACAGAGGAAAGCAAGCTTTCTGTATCACCTGGGAGTAAGAAATTCTCATCAGAGGAATAACCAAAGTTGCCGTCTTCTCCACCGGAGAGCAACTCACCTTCCGAGAGTGGCTCATCCGCCGACTCCCCTTCCTCCGCGGACCCAAAGGAACCAAACAAATCATCGTCTGAGTAAACCAGCTCCAAGTGCCGCTTCTTACTCAAGGCCTTTTTAAGAGCTGCCAGTGAGAGCTGTTTCTCAAGGCTAGCCAGCCTGTGCGCAAAATCAGAGTGTGTCCCCCCGCCGGCTCCCCCTTCGCTAGGGGCTAACTGCAGCAGCGGGGGGATCCGGAGAGGCAGGAACTGACGCAGGGCTAGGGGCGGAAGCGACAGCCCTCTCATGGTCCGAGACAACGCCTCTTGCGCAAGTGGAAAAATTGTGCTGAACCCGCCCAGGGGATTCCGTCTGCACAAGGGGCAGAGCCTGTCTTGCCCAAGTGGGATGCCCGGCTCACGCTCCCCTGATGCCTCCATTATGGTGATTTAGGAATATGCAATATTCGTGAAAGGCAAGATAGACGTTAATGTCCTAAGCCTATAGCCGATCCCCCTACAACGGGGACCGGGAGAAACCACAACCTTCTTCCCACACTCTAAAATCAAAAAGAGGGGACAGTAATCACAATATGGCCCACACTGCCATAATAAAACATACAAAGATAAAAATACCATTTTGTGAGTACTCACCTGAAAAATGGATGTTGTTGGTGTGCCACACACCCCGCTTCACCTTTAATTCTTCACGATTGGGTGACGCTGTTGCAGAGAGGAAGTCTTGTAACGAGCCCCCTTCCGGCCTATATATACCTGGTACCTCCCATTTATCACCAGTGTATTAAAAAGCAGAAAGACAAGGTACCAGTAATTTAACGGTAACCTCAAAATAAATCAAAATAAAAGCTTCACCATATAAAGGATTCGGAATACCGAAAAGGGTGGGAGCGAAGCGGGGTGTGTGGCACACCAACAATATCCATTTTTCAGGTGAGTACTCACAAAATGGTATTATTCTTGGTGTGCCACACACCCCGCTTCACCTTTAATTCTTCACGATTGGGACATCCAAAAGCAGTGTCCACAAGGGATGGGCATCTCAAGGCCAGGTGAAGCATAACTTAAATGACTGCAGTCTGCAGAACTTTGCGGCCAAAAACATCAACTTTGTAAAACTTAGAAAAAGTATGAACAGAAGACCAAGTGGCGGCCTTACAAACTTGTTCAACAGAAGCTTGGTGCTGAAAAGCCCAAGACGCTCCAACGGCGCGAGTAGAATGAGCAGTGATACGAAAAGGGGGAACTTTCCCCTTAGCAGAATAGGCCGCAGTAACGGCCTGACGTATCCATTTGCTAATGGCAGATTTGGCTGGTGCCAAACCCTTCTTAGGCCCACAGGGCACAACAAAAAAGGCATCCGTCTTACGAAAAGGAGATGTGATAATCAAGTAGTACTTAACACAGCGTACTACATCCAAACAATGCAAAACCCTCTCTTTGTCATTCTTAGGATTAGGACACAAGGAGGGAAGAACAATATCCTGATTCAAATGAAAAGCAGAAACAACCTTAGGAAGAAAGTCTGGCTTGAACCGAAAGACCACTTTATCCTGATGCCTCTCAAAGTAGGGCGCCTGGATAGACAAGGCCGCCAACTCCGAGACACGCCGGACCGAAGTGATAGCTACCAAGAAGACAATCTTCTGAGTCAGGGTAGACAAAGCAATATCTTGCAGAGGCTCAAAAGGAGGAGCCTGCAGAGCAGAAAGAACCAAATTCAAATCCCAAACCGGGAGTAATGGTTTCCTGGGAGGCCACTGCCAGAGCCAGAGGATCCCGGGAGAGCGACACGAAGTTCGGGAGCCTGTGATTGTGACGAGAGGCAAACAGGTCCACCTCCGGTGTCCCCCATCGGAGACACAGTGAGCGAAAAACTTCAGGATGGAGAGCCCATTCTCCCAGACGGGGAGAGCCCCTGCTCAACCGGTCCGCTTCCTGGTTCTCCACTCCTGGAATGTATACCGCCGAGAGACAAGGAACATGGGCCTCTGCCCAGGTCAGGATCAGGGACACCTCTCTGAGAGCACTCAGACTGCGAGTCCCTCCCTGATGATTGATGTAAGCAACCGCTGTTCGATTGTCTGAACGCACCTGGACCGGAAGGCCCAGAACGTGATGAGTCAGGAGAGCAAGCACCCGACGGATGGCTCTCAGTTCCAGAACATTGATGGGTAAGTGGGCCTCTTGAGGTCCCCACTGCCCCTGGAACTGAAGCTCCTTCCAGAATCCGCCCCATCCCGAAAGACTGGCGTCCGTGGTGACAATTTCCCAAAGAGGGGTCAGGAAGGACCTGCCCCTCACGAGATTGGCCGAGACCAACCACCACTGGAGGGACTGCCGGACCCGGAAGGACAACTGGAAGGGCTGATCCAGCGACCGAGGCTGCCCGTCCCAGGACGCCAACAGATAAAGCTGAAGCGTCCTCGTGTGAAATTGAGCAAAAGGAACTGCCTCGAAAGAGGCGACCATCAACCCTACCAGCCTCATCCCCAGACGGATGGACGGTCGAGGATTGGAAAGTAGGACCCGAGCCAACTCCTGAATCAGATGAATTTTGGACTGGGGGAGAAACACTCTGTGTTGATGAGAGTCCAACTGCATCCCCAGAAAGGACACCACCCTGGCCGGAGCGAGGGAGGACTTGGGGAAGTTGATCACCCAACCAAAGCTTTCCAGCGTGGTGCTGGTGTCTGTCTCCGATTGATTGAGTGACGGAGCCATGATGAGAAGGTCGTCCAAATAAGGTACGACCCGAATGCCCCGAGATCTGAAAATGGCCATCACCCCTGCCAGCACCTTGGTAAACACTCTTGGAGCTGAGGTAAGGCCAAACGGAAGTGCCACGAATTGAAAATGCTGATCTTTCATCACGAATCGAAGAAAACGTTGATGAGCGTGGCAGATGGGAACATGAAGATAAGCATCCTTGATGTCTATGGACGTCATGAAGTCCCCCTGCCGAAGGGAACAGACGCCCATATGCAAAGTTTCCATGCGAAACTTCCGAAAACGGATGAACTTGTTGAGTAATTTCAGGTCCAGGACGGGACGAACCGACCCGTCCTTTTTGGGGACTGCGAAAAGATTGGAGTAGAAACCGAGGCCCATCTCTAAGCGCGGTACCGGCCGGATGACCGCTATCTCTAACAGATTCTTTACCGACGCCAGGAGCCCCTGTGCGGCCAAAGGATCGATGGGCACCCGAGACCAAAAGAACCGTGAAGGAGGGAGAGACTCGAATTCCAGCTTGTAACCGGACGACACTACCTCCCGGATCCATCTGTCCGGAATCTCCTGGACCCAAACCTGGGAGAAGTGTCGCAATCGTCCCCCCACCCGCACAGGTGAGGGCAGCCCCTCATTGCTGAGCGGGCTTACCGGCAGGCTTGGGCTTGGTGCCCCAGGACTGTGCAGGGCGGCCACGGCCCTTCCCCCGAGTCCAACCTGCACCTCTGGTAGCGGGAAAGGAAGCCCCCCTACCCGCTCTGAATCCCCGAAAGGAAGGCCTACCAGAACTTGCCCCCCGAAAGGGACGAAGAGGCCTCTTACGTTGCGGCATTTTACCACCTTTTGCAACTGAATCAATTTTATCACCAAACAGTCGCAATGCCAAAAAGGGGAGAGCTGTGAGCACCCTTTTAGAAGCTACGTCCGCCGACCACTGGCGCAGCCATACTGCCCGACGAATAGCCACCAGCATTGCCGCTGTCTTGCTACTCATAGCCAGTGCATCGTCCTGAGCGGACAGAACATAGGAAACAAAAGACTCACACTGCTTAAGAGCAGTAAACTCCTTACAAGTGGGATCAAGATCCACACACAGACCCTGAATTACAGCTCTAACCGCCAATAGAAGAAGCGCCGAAGCACACACCGGGCGCATCGTTGACCCGGCATAACTAAAACCATGGCGAGCGTACTGGTCAATCCGACGATCCTCACCATCCTTAAGGGCAGAAGTCTCAGCAGACTGCACCATAGCCGTGCTGGAGAGCCCTAGCACAGGGGTATCGACGTCAGGAGGAACCGACCAAAGCTTCACCAATTCTGGCGGAAAGGGATAACGCTTCTCCCAACTGGAAGGAATTCCAGTTAACCGCGTGGGATGTTCCCATTCCTTAAGCACAACCCTCTCAAAGTGGTGTTGTCTCGGAAAAACCAAACGCGGCTGAGGCACATTAAACAACTGACCCTTTGGCAGGGTGACGGCCTCAGGCGGATCTAAATTCAAAATTTCAAACATTTGAGCCAGAATGGAGGGGGTGTCAAGGGAAACCCCCGCAGACAAATCGCCAATAGCATCAACCTCAAGCCTGTGAAGCCGGAGGTACAGGAGAAAGGTGTTTCCGTTTCGCAGTGGCCTTTAACCCTGCTTTAACGGAAATTATCTTCTCGAGGTTGGCTAACCGTGCCGCCACCGCGGATTGCGAATCCCCACCTTTGACAATGTCACGGAACAGGGAGGGAGGGGTAGGGGATGATGGAAGTTGCGAAGAGCCCGCAGCCGGAGCAACGGACTGACGCGCAATATTCTGCCTTGCACAAGGAATGCATACAAAAACATCATCGCCTGGTCCCACAACCTCCACACACCCTAGATGGCCCAGAAGAACCATTTCCGGTATTATCGGAAGCCTCCATATGGTGATTTATAGTATTCGCAAAATCCTGGGTTTAAGGCATAAGCCACCCGGGATGCCCCTTTATGTTAATGTCCCGGGAGGGAGGATTTAATTAATAAAGATCCCCTTAAAATAATTATATATAGACCCCCAGAACCAATGGCAACATGCAATATAACATACACACACAGCACCAGAGTGCCTTTAAAGAGGCTAAGAAAACTGGCCTCTGAATTTCCTCTTTTTTTTTTTTTATAAAAATAAAAGTATTTCTCCATTAAACATTTTACTTTTTTTTTTTTTTTTTTTAAATAAACAGTCAAACACCATAAAATATAGACGGCCCCACGCCAGGTGAGGCCGCTTACCTGCCCAAGTAAGGCTTGCAAAAGCCCAGCACTCGGCCATGGAAGTGGTGGAAGACAGGCAGCAAATGTCAGCGAAGGCGGCAGTGGCAGCAGTGGGAGCCGTAGCGGCAGAGCTCGCAGAAAAGGAAGAAGCGGCGGAGCGGGCAGCAGTAGCAGCAGCAGCCCCCATATGCGGCTGGGAGCCCCGCACGCCGCCTCCTGATAAACAGGAAGGAAGTGCGGCTGGCCGGTAAACGACGCGCCACCGGACCACGCCCCCACCCCTGACGTCACCGGGCCCCGCCCCCCCGCGCCAAATTTGAACAGTGCGGCCCGCCGGGCGGCGGTGCCAAGGCAGCCAGAGGGCTAACAAGCCCTCAGTAAAAAAGGAGAAGGGGGGAGGGGGAGCCAGAGATCCTAGGCAGCCTGTGCTGCCCCCAAAAATAAACACGCGGCCCGCCAAGCGGCGGCCGTTTAAAACCAAGGAGACAAGGGGAGGGGGGAGGGGGAGCTGAATAAACTGAGAAGGGCGCAGGCAGCCTGACACCGTACAGCCCGCCCCAGTCACCCCTAAAGCTGACCCAAAGCTCTGGCCCTATAGGCCAGCAGCAGCAGCCCGCATAACAGAGACTGCCACATAAGGAGGAATCTAAGTCAGGCCACACGCACACTCGCTTGCGGTGCAGCCTGACCAACGTTAAACACATGAACATACAGTAAACCATACACACAATACACATCCCTCTACCCCCCCCCCCATAGTGAAGGGAGAAGGGACCGAAACGGGAGAGCAAGGGGCCAAGGGGACCCTCAGGACAGGGGCATCCCACCTCCGGATCACCACGCCGGATAGCCGCATTGCAAAACGGGGGGTCGAGCGGAGGAGATAAGCTCCTAGGCGCCTATAGTGCCGTCTACCAATTGCCCAGTGAGCAGCCTAGGCTGGGAGGCTTCCATTCAACCACAAAGGTAACAAACAATCAAAACCGGGCAGAAATAGACCAAAAGGGGGGTGCCGGGGTAAGACCCCGGCTACCTGCAAGCAGGAGACTTCAACCTTCTGTCTTGTCGTCATGCAGAGAGAAAAACACTGGTGATAAATGGGAGGTACCAGGTATATATAGGCCGGAAGGGGGCTCGTTACAAGACTTCCTCTCTGCAACAGCGTCACCTGGCGGTGAGTAACCCAATCATGAAGAATTAAAGGTGAAGCGGGGTGTGTGGCACACCAAGAATATACATATTTAAAATTATTCTCATCATAGAAATACCTACATATATAACCATTCCCCCTCTCTTCCCTCCTTACAAATGCAAGCAACAAGAAGGAAGAAGTAGGACTCACGAATTCGCGTTCCACCAGTGCTAGAGGAACACGTAGCAGCAGGCGTCTTCGAGAAGTTTCTGGCCGGGGGAGCGTCACTGGAGTGACAGCCAGGCCTGTGCGCCGCAAGCTCGTGACTCCACCCCCCCGGCCAGTCACCAATAGCGGCCTAGCAGCGGCGGCCGTGACCGCCGCCTGTCCCCCCCCCCACCCGAGAGGAGCCCGCGGGACTCGCCGGCCCGCGCCCCCTTCCAGAGGCCTCCGCACAGTGAGGGAACGAGGGAGGAGCGAAAGCGGACTGCCCCTCGCCGTAGCGCTGCTATGGCGACGGAGCTCTCAGTCGCTCCCCCACGCAGTAGTTTACACAAGCACATACACACAAAAAACCATGTGGGAGAAGGGAGGGTGATATACAAAATATATATCATGGTTTCTCAGCAGGTTCACCATAAGAGACATGCGGCTGACCTGCTTGTTCTATGAAGCCTGCAGCCCAGAGCCATGTGCTCTGTAAAACGCCCCAGACCCCGGCGTTTCACCCTACCGTCACAGATCCCAAACAGCCAAAGCTGGGAGGCATCAAATGGGTCAGAAGAATCCGCGGAAATAGGGTCCTGCAGCAAGCCGACAGGTTAGAGGGCCCCCGCTTTGCTGCCAAAATCCTGAGAGAGTGTAAGCGATCTGTGCAGCTCCACTGCAAGAATTAAACTGGTCGAGAGGCACCTGCCTTTATAGGGGGCAGGGAGGAGCTACATCTTTGATCTTGCAGTCCACGCCCCTTCAGGGCGGAGTTACCCATCTGTGACAACTATCGGGGCGGCCTGGAATGGATTGGAAAGAACATCACTTCCTCATTCAGCTTTCAGTCACCACCCCAGTGACCTGGTCCATCAATCAACCTTCAGTGGACCAAGAACAGAAACACCCCCCACTTGCTACCCAAACGTCCTGATTGGCTGCCTCTCTGCAGCTCTGAACCCCCGCCCTAGTCTCACACTCATCACAGAGTGCTTACATCACACCACTGTTGCCATACCCACTGTTTCTCTTCATTTTTTAAATACTTTTAAAGATAACTTAGGAACAACAGGGTCTTTTTGAAAATAGAGTGAAGTTTTGGACAGTGCAACATGTAGCCCGAGACAATGGGACAACAGGAATACGATTGTAAGGATCCGCACTCTCCATAAAACTTCACTTTTAATAAAAAAATTAAAGCATCTCCATAATATCCAAAAAGGTATCCACTAACGTGTTTCGGGCTGCAGGCCAACAATCATAGTAACTATGATCAAGGGCCTGGAGCCCGAAACGCGTTAGTGGGTACCTTTCATCTTGTGCCAGGACTTGATCTTTACTGATTTTAAGGTTGGAATTTTTTGGGGATATTATGGAGATGCTTTTATTGGATTACTATTAAAAGTGAAGTTTTATGGAGGGTGCAGATAATTACAATCTTATTCCACTGGCTCTGTGTGGTTTGGGATCACCCACGATCGGGCACCTCCAGAAGCAAGTGAGTGGTTGAGCTGAAATATATATTGACAATGGGACAACAACTGGGCTTCCCTTTAGTATACCTTTAAATATAAAGCATTCTCAAAAATCATTCTTGGACCTATTTTTAAAGGTAGGTCTTATTTTCAGGGAAACAGGGTATTGTACTCCCCGTCACAACATATTCCTCGTGTGTATGTAAAGTATGTGCCTGGCGAGAATAAGGGTCTTATTTATGAAGGAATAGCGCCAGGTAGTGCCTATACAGCATCAGGTAAACGCCGGACACGGCACGCAATTACACATTTATGAAGCCGAATCTGGTGAGCGACTGGAACGACGCCATGTAGCGTGCAAGTCATCATTATCCCAGGCTCGGCATACAGCACTGGCGTTCAGCCTTGTAGAGCGCCATGTCTTACCTGTCGTTACTTGGCGCTCTCCCATACATTTCTATGGACGATCCTTAAATCCCTTTCCTGATCACAATTTTTTTTTTTTTTTTTTTAAATCTCTCAAATCTTTCTGACATGTATCCTGGCCTAGAAAATGACATTTTTGAACACTTTGATTAATAATATTTTATGCAGAATTGTCCTTACAGGTCTGGTATTAAAGTGTTCATGTTACAATGTAATAATGTAATTCCATATGTTTTCGCTTTGTTACTAGTGGATACATGTTCATAAAAAGATTTTAATCACACAGCTTCTGGCGCTATGGGCTACAGCGACCCGATTTTGAGTGCCGGTGATGTTTGAGGCTGTTTTTTTGATAAATGTGGTGTGAGTCGGTCGCACTGAGCTGGCGCTACCGTTCGCTCCCATACAGCGTAGTACTGCGACTCACACAACATATTCATCAATGCCGGCCAGCGACTGAGACGCTCTGAAACAAGGATCTATGGCCGAGCACAGCGGGCGCCTTTTGAAATCCTCGCTACAGACGCTCATCTGTCGCTAGTAATTAATCAGCCTGTAAATCTGACTCCACTTTCTCATTGTTTGAGGGCCATTCTGCTTCCAGCGACACACAGCACATCCATAAATAACACAAGGTGGTGAATGTATTAAGTGCTTTTATTGGATTAGTGGGAAATCGATCATCTCTACAAAATGTAAGTCATCACAAAGAAAGCAAACCAACCCCCCTGATGAGTAATAAAGAGCATTCCCAGCAAAGGCTGCGGCACAATCATACTGGCCGCACTTGTGGCAACCCCATCGCTGCACCATTGGACCAGGAAAAGGTGAGCTTAACTGGCATTTGGAGAGGCGGGGGGGGGGTTCACAAAGCTGTGCATTCAAATTCAGGATCTTTTAGATTCCAGGGGTGGCCACCCTGGGTTTTGTTCTGCTTTAAAGTGGATATCCAGATTGCCACAGAACAGAATGTGCCCACTGGGAACAATTACACCTCCATACACTGAAGTTCCAGGTGTATGGAGGCACCCATCGAGCTCAATGGGAGGGTTTAGCGGCTAAGCCACGCCCACTCATCAGCATCTCAGAACAGTGCTGCGGGGAGTCTTGTGCCAGAGGTTCAGCTTTGAGGTCTGAACTTACCCGAAAAAAATTACTTATTCGCCTTTAGAAGACCCCAAATCTACCTGGACTTGTGGAGCCCCATAGCATCCATCTCCTACATAAAATACCAACTGCCAGCTCTGCAATTGTTTCCAGTCCCCCAGCAGGCAGGAGACCAATGGCACTCTCTATGCTTTTAATAGCCTGGCTGTTTCAGGCTGCAGGAACACTTACCTTGACCATCTACCTGTCTGCTGCCTAATCACCACTTTGTGAAACATTTCTCTACCACATACAAATGATTCTGCACTGTCATCACCACTAACATCCCACCATCTTTAAAGTGGAACAAAACTCAGGATTTTGAATATGCTGGGTTTTGCTCCTTACATCCCGATTTGGGATGTGTGTGTGAAACCCCGGGATCCCCAGTAACGCTTACCTGACAGCTGATCCAACAGTGCATGTGCGGACTCCAATCTTCCAATCAGCGCCGTATGCTGTGCATATTAATGATAAGCAATAAGCCTATCTGCATGGCTTGGAGCGGGGGTGCGCCTCTGCCCAGAGATGCTGGGGATGCGGCCGCTGCAGTTTACATCAATGTGGGAGCCACACTAACCCCCGGGGTTTCTCACTGCAGGATATCCTGATTTGGGATGCCACAGGGGAAAGCCAGCAGCCTTCTTTTAGACTCCATGTGCGGTCGCTTTCACTTTGGTTCTGCTATAGGACTAATAGGACTGGAAGTCATCTCTCCGCTCCAACAAGGGGGCATTTTTTTTTTTTTTTTACTTTCAACTTGCCAATCACTTTAAGGATGTCCCAGAGCAGTTAAAAGAAAAGCATGGGCACAACTTAAATGTAAAAGACTAAAGAGATTGTATCCTATCCTCCCACCATAGAAGGGCCCTGGAACCAAGATTTTGCTTCACATGCCTTGAGCTCATGTCTGCCCTCTCCTGGAGACAGGAGGATATTACCTATAGTAAAGGGACTTTTTGCCTATGTGACTCAGAAAGCTGCAGGCTCAATCTAGACTTTTATTTTTTGGGTGAACCAGATTTTTTTTTTTTGCCAACCATATAGCCATTCACTTTGCTGTGTGCTCTAGTAAAATATAGCAAAATATAAATGCAAAAATGTCTTTAGTCCTTAAAATAAAAATTGACTAACGCTAGAAATATTAGTAACAAACTGTAAACTGGTTTGTTTTCTCTTTAAATGCATCATGTTTAGGCTTTTGTGTTATTTGTGCAAAACTATAAAAGAACGTTTCATCCGGTATGAGAGAAAGTGCGTGGAGCCGTGTTTTGGGCTGGTGTCCGCTAGCTTTAAATAGGCGTGAGAACAGAAATGAGTGAAGTGACTAAAGGGTGAAATACATACAATAAAGGGAAAGGTCCGTGAACGTTTAGTATACAGTATATCTATAGAAAAAAAAAAAACCAAGGCAACTGGACTATATACTTGCTGTAATGAAGGTAAAAAGACTTTTCTATGTAAAAATAAATCCAGATTGCCCTAATGTGTTACTATAGTTATACAGGACAGATCTACGAAGTTTCTCATTCATCCAGGCCCTGGTATATGTATAGTAAAAGTTCAGGGCAATTACGACTTGCTGTAATCAGGGCAACTTGACTTACCATGTAAAATTAAGCAAGTCTGGGTTGCCCTGATTTGTTACTATAGACATACAATAAAAGGATATGCCTGTGAAGGTTCTCATTCATCCAGGCCATAGTATAACTATAGTTAAAAAAATAATAATAATAAGACTTGATGTAAGTCTGGATTTGCCATGTAAATTAAATCAAGTCCACGTTGCCATGATGTATTACTGTAGATATACATGAGTATGTAAGTGGAGAATCTCATTCACCCAGGTCAAGGTACATGTATAGTATAAAAAAAAAAAAAAAAAAACACAATTTGACTTGCTGCAATCAAGACGACTAGACTTGCCATGTAAAAATAAAGCAAGTCCAGCTGGCCCTGATGTATTACTGTAGCTATACATAAAAGAGGGTATGTAAGGGAGAATCTCATTCACCCAGGTCAGGGTACATGTACAGTAAAAAAAAAAAAAAAAAAAACACACACACACACACACACACACACAATTTGACTTGCTTTATTTTTACATGGCAAGTCCAGTCACCTTGATCGCAGCAAGTCAAAGTGTCTATTTTTTTATTATACATTTACCCTGACCAGGGTGAATGGGATTCTACCTTACATATCCTCCTATGTATAGCTACAGTAATACATCAGGGCAACCTGGACTCGCTTTACTTTTCATGGCAAGTCCAGTCACCTTGATCGCAGCAAGTCAAAGTGTCTATTTTTTTTATTATACATGTACCCTGACCTGGGTGAATGGGATTCTACCTTACATATCCTCCTATGTATAGCTACAGTAATACATCAGGGCAACCTGGACTCGCTTTACTTTTCATGGCAAGTCTAGTTACCTTGATTGCAGCAAGTCCAGCTGGCCCTAATGTATTACTGTAGCTATACATGAAAGGGTATGTAAGGGAGACATCTTCACTCAGGTCAGGGTACATATATAGTCAAAAAAATAAAGACAATTTGACTTGCTGCAATCAAGGCGACCAGGGTATGTAGGGGAGAATCTCTTTCACCCAGGTCAGGGTACATGTATAGTAAATAATAAAGACAATTTGACTTGCTGCAATCATGGAAACTAGACTTGCCATGAAAATTAAAGCAAGTCAAATGGTCTTTATTTTTCACTATACGTGCACCCTGACCTGGGTGAATGAAATTCTACCTTACATACCCTCTTATGTATAGCTACAGTTATACATCAAGGCAACCTGGACTCGCTTTACTTTTCATGGCAAGTCTAGTCGCCTTTATTGCAGCAAGTCCAGGTTGCCCTGATGTATTACTGTAGCGATACATGAAATGGTATGTAAGGTAGAATCTCATTCACCCAGGTCAGGATACATGTATAGTAAAAAATAAAGACAATTTGACTTGCTGCAAACAAGGTGACTGGACTTGCCATGAAAAGTAAAGCAAGTCCAGGTTGCCCCGAAGCATTACTGTAGCTATACATAAGAGGGTATGTAAGTGGAGAATCTCATTCACCCAAGGTCAGGCTACATGTATAGCAAAAAATAGACAATTTGACTGCAAACAAGGTGACTGGACTTGCCATGTAAAAATAAAGCAAGTCCAGCTGGCCCTGATGTATTACTATGAATATAAAATAGAGGGTAGTAGAACCTGCAACATCCTTTGACAACGTGGTTAGCTTCTCCACCTCTCACCTCAGCTAACCCGGGACTAGGAAGCTTTTGAACCTGGCTACGTTGGCGTCCACACAAAAAGAGGTTTTCAGTTCCAAAGCATCAGACGCCCCAGTCTCTGAGGTGTGGCCAGGCGAGCGCGGGTGTCCGGGATATTTTACAGTGCAAGAATTTGGGCAGTTGGAGAACAGGAGAGAGCCAGGGAAGCTGTAGTGATCCAGTCCAGGGAAGGCATGAATGAGTGGTCGGTTGTAAATGCAGCGCGTGGTGTTTCTTTGACCGCCGGGCGATTTTGGTTTGGAGCAATAAGGGCAGTACCGTTCGGGGGGTGGTAGTTCCTCGCTTGAGGTTTCCCCAGAGTCGCCGTAGGCCAGGGCAGTCAGCACAGATCCCCACAGGTACAGGGCGGTCGCTGTGACGCTCGACCGCCTCTGTGCGCACTCCTCCTGCATGGGACATGGAGGGGCAGGGGCGTGGATGGCCGGGAGGTCCTCAGCTGGAGACAGGATGATAAGCGGCAAGGTGGCGTCTGGACTGGGCTCTGTGATAGCGGGAAGGAGGGCCGTGCCGTTCATCTCCCAGGTAGCCTTGTGCAGGACAGCAACTGAAGCAAATAAGGTGGCGACACCGCTTAAATAGACCAGACCCAGTATACAGGCCAACTAGGGAAATGAAAAACAAGTCAGTAAATAAGAAAGGAGTGGTTTAAAGGGGCTGGCTGGGTAAGACATAGAAAAAAAAAAAAAACATGCATACATGCCTTTAGTTCTATACATCTGATCTATCCCTACTTTACGACATATCGTATTTTTTCGCACTATAAGACACACTATTTCCCCCCTAAAAAAAAAAGTGTGGGGGGGGGTGGGGGGAGTCCATCTTATTAGGAAAAAAAAAAGTATACCTACATGAGTCTCGCGTCCGCTCGCTGTCCCCGCTCTGGCTTACGGCGCAGCCACCACCTCTTGGGACTGCCCATGGGGAATGGGTGGGGGGAAATGCCCGAAGAAACTCACCTCTTCCCGGTCATACAGCGCATGCATGCTCGTCCAATCAGCGCCCTCAGAGTAGCTGACTTCACACCATCTAAGACGGCGACTAACTCCGGCAGCCGCATCCCCCGCTTCCCTTTAATAGGGAGTGTGCCATTCACAAATGGCCGGGAAGAGGAATAGCAAAGATGGGGCCCGCGCATGCGCAGTTGGAGAGGAAACAAAGGTGAGTAAACGGGACGACCTGGGGGGCATCCAGATTTTGGATGCCCCGGGTGGGGGTGGGGGGATCGATTGGCCTGGGAATCTATCGGCGTGGGTTTTGGTCCACTTTAAACTCATGTTAAAGAGGATCGCCGGGGGGCCAATTGATGGGGGATGCCCTGCACGGTGTGTGCACTCTATATGCTGGAAGATTAAATGGACTCCGTGCCATTGGTTTGGGATGCCCAGCTGTGGGACGATCGGCCTGGGAATCTATAAGATCGAGCTGGGTTTTTAACCAATTTAAAGAGGCGCAACAACCTCCCTTAGAATATATAAGACCCTAGGACGAGTGGTCTTCCTCATTAGGGGGCATCCCAAATTGGAAAACCCCGAAGAACACCCCCGAAACCCACCTTGCCGGTGATCCAACGCTGCATCTCCGGGTGGCAGGCCCATGCCCGCTAAACCTTTACCTGGGTCAGTACCTGTGCAAGGCGTTTCTGAATCTCATAGCGGCAAGGAAAATCTGAATCGAACGCGAGCTGCTGACTGGCTGAGCTGCCAGCCGTGGGCGAAGGTGAGTTTTTGGGGACCCACAGGGGCTACTACAGCCTTGATCATCTATATTAGTCCTCACCTTGGTGACATGCTGACAGAGATCTCCGAAGACTTTTTGCCACAGGTCCTGTTCCAGGAGAACAGCCAGATCTGTATAAGTGAACCAGCCCCGCTTCATGCCCTGCTGCTCTGCCACCCTGGAAGGAAAACAATGTTAAACCAACTGCTGGAATTCTAACTTGACTCAGGAATACGAGAGGACAAAAGATTTTAGATCAGCGGTACTCAACTGGCGGACCGGGGTCCGAATGCGGACCTCGGTGCCAGATTTTCGGACCCCTTCCATGTAGCCCTGCACTCAGTTGCTTATGTGTTGCTATGCTCAGAGCTGCCCCTTGATAAGCGATGTAGTGCTTAGTCTCCCTGGCACCTAGCATACCTAGCATTGTCGTATGAAGTACTACACTGCACTATAACTATCCACCCCCCACGACAGCCCCCCATCCGGACCTTCACCTCTCATGGGATGCCTGTTAATGGACCTATACAAAAAGTGGTTGAGTACCCCTGTTTTAGATGCTTGAAAAATCCAATCCAAGTAGAATTTAGCCCAGATGAAAGTTCTCCCAACAACGGACACAATTTGCATAATATAAATTTACTCTGTCTGCAATGAATGAGGCTGCCAGCGCCATTCACTACTATTGAAAAGATGAGGCTCCATCATTCACTATCACTAGCCATGCTGCTGGGTGATTTCTCAGAAGAACACAATTGGTCAGGCCTAGCACACATTTTTTAGTCTTTCAAAGAATAGTGTATGTATATAGAAACAAAAGTCATCCGACCGGTTTACCCATACCAGTCCAAAACCTCATGTAGATTTACCAATTTAGAGTAATGCACACCGTGCCCAGAAAAGTGCTTTATAGAATATATGTATATTTTCAATGATATTAGTGCATATGTACAACTATTTATTTCAGATCCAAACACATCAACCCTACAGAATATCCAGAGTCTGCAAAAAGGTGATGAAATTCATATACTGGCAAAATACATAAAGAATAATGATTAGCGAGTAAAGAAGAAACCGAGTAGTATGTAATAAGTAATAATGGTGAGAAGGTAAGTGGGGAGGACATAAGGGCGATTGATGTAGATTTTATGTTATACATTTTTGGCTTAAGGTGACCCATGTGTGTTCTGACGCTTTTATGGCATGAATAGGCACCTCTGGCAGTATTGATATATTAAACACAGAAGCACTTTAGCACAAGGCACTTTTTTCTTTTGCACTTTATATGTTAATTGCGCATATTTATTCCTTTATTTATGAATATGCATCAAGAGCACTGTATAGTTATTGCCAATTTACAGATAGGGAATGCACAAGCACTTTAGATTTCATGGCATGAGCGGCAGTACACTTATGTGGCCACACGGCAGAGCCCTTATAATGATTTAAAGTGGACCAACACCCAGGATTTTGACTATCCTGGGTCTTAGTCCACTTCGGTGGGGCACCCCCGATCGGGGTGCCCCGCTGTGTGAAACCCCCCGATCACCCTAAAAACTCACCTCTCCCCGCTCCCAGCGCCGACGGACAAGCGATTTGACAGCCGCTTGTCCGTGGCTCCTCCGCCGCCGCCGCCTCCTGCGCGTCCCTCTTGACGCGCGCGCCCCCGCGCCGGCCATTCACAGACGCCCGGCGCGGGGGCGCGCACGCCTAGAGGGGCGCGAGGGAGGAGGCGGCCGGCCGCCGCCGAAACTAAGGTAAGGGGGTTTTGGGGGGGTTTCACCCCGCGGGACATCCCGATCTCAATGTCCCGCGGGGAGGGAGGTGATCGGCCCGGGAATCTTATAGATTCCCGGGCCGATCACCCGAGGGTGACGGTCCACTTTAAATTATTGGACTGATCATATAAGCTAAGGCACATTTGGAATTGGAGTGCCTTGTAAATTAAGCCCTGGGAGTTCCTCCCCACTTAGGGGGTTTTTTATATATGTTTTTTTATCATGTTTTATGTCGTTTTTGTCCTATGCATGAGCAGTGTACATATATCAGTTATTCAATACTTGATACTTAAATTTAACTGGTGTGCAGCCTGTTTGGTGGGAACATTGAGGTGGGTTAGCCCTGGAATCCCACCCAGACAAGAAGTGGTATATGAGTAAATTGGTTCCATAGGCTAGCACCCAGAGGTATATGAATAGCAGTGCATACCCTACATAGTTTGGAGTATGTAATAAGGAATCATATCCGTATAGTGCCAATAAAGCTTCTTGGAGCACAGTCAGGCAGCATGCAGGGTATGGAAAATGAATAGTGATCGCTGCGCAGGGATAACCGTTCCCTCGCTCACTCAAATAAGATATAATGACAAAATACTGCAATGCCCACGCTGTGTCTCACAGAAGGAAAAGTACAATGCTGCCCTCTGGCAGCGGAAATAAAAATCGTCACATACAAATATGAGGCGTGGATCTCCTATTCACATAGCATAGGTGAAGCATAGGACGTGTGAAGCCTCAGTTTCTCACAGTATAATCACAGGGCTGCTGCCCAAGTATATACATTACACAGATATAATGACAATAGATAGTGTACCAGCAAAATTAGGCACTTATCATAAAATTGAAACATTGTGTTACCAAGTACTCGTTGCTGATCGCCCACATAGAAGTTTCTGGACAGTTGTCCCTTCCTCAGCAGCAGAGCGATGGCAAGTGTGCGCATTCGCGCCTTTTTATATTAGTTTCCCCCCCCCGCCGGCGAGTGACGTGTCGGGCGCAGTCAGATTGGATGCGCTCCGCTGCGTCACATCCGGCCGCATTCCAGCCAGCTGGTTTGTTCAAACCAGAAAGATGGCGGCGGCGACAGAAGGAGCCTCAACAACTTTATTAATAACGAACAATGTCGGCAAAAAGAACAATGCGATGGGTGATTTCTCCTCAAGCCCTGAAAGAGTTAAAGAAGCAGCCCAAAGGGAGGGGTGAAGAAATCACTCAGCACAGCAGGAGACCTGCCTTGTTAATAGAAGTCTATGGCTGCAGTAGCTGCTGGAGAGCTTATCTGTGGTTACACAGCATTAATTCCCCCCCCCCCCCCTCCCCTATCGGCCCATACTTACCTTTTAGACATCGGCTGCTGTGGCAACATCCGGAGTCTTGTGGGTCCGGTCCTCTTCTCCCCTAACTTAGCTGTTTGCGACAGCTCGGCTTCAGCCGTACTCTTCAAAGTCCCGAACAACTCAGCGAAGTCTCACGGGATTTCGGGAGGTTCCTTTGCATCCCACACGGCCCCTGATTTCGGTCTGTGAAGTGTCTATGAATGGGATGCCAGAAGGTCGGCCAGAATCCGGGGGACCCAGAAGATGGATCCCCCAGCAAGGTGAGTAAATAGTACCCAGAGGTAAAAACAGAAGGGGGCAGCATATCGGAGAGGTGTGGGGGAGGTTCTAACGTCCCCCGATGTTCCTCTTTAAATAGTGTCCCAGAATATGCAGGCTCCATCAAAAAGCTGTACTATTTACTTATTGCCAGGATCCCAGCAACTTATACCTGTGGTACAGCGCCATCTAGCTGTCAACACTGGCATTTTCTGAGACTCCAGGGCAGGCATATACACTCCCCCCGGGGTATCCTGAACTGGGACGTCCCACTGTGTGAAACCCCCCCAAAATTCTTACCTTTCCCACGATCCCACAGCCCATGCTCTGCGGACACCAGCATCACTTGCATCCCTTCTCGCTGTGCGCCGCCTCGCCCGCCACAACTGAATGGCTGTGTGGGGCCGCGCACTGCTGAAGGAAGCGAGAGATGGCGCGTGTCGCTGGTATGTGTGGCTAGGATCTCCATTCAGTTTCTGTGGCTGCACATTAATATGCGCGGCAGGAGAAGCCGATTGGAGGAGCGGCCGAGCCTGCACCGTGGGCTTGAAGAACGATGAGTCTGCCTGGCATTCTGGGGCTTTCACAGAGCGGAGAAAAACCAGACTCACGGAAAATGAAAATCAGGAGTTTTGGTCCACTTTAACCTCTGTTCAGTTTGTGTTTCCTCCTAGGGGGGAGAGTGGTCTCCTGGGGTTGTCCTGAAGGACCAGGCGAGAAAAATATATATTTTGGGGTTTATGGTCACATGGAAAACGTTACGTTGGGTATAGGTCGACCCCAACTATTTTAACCAGGCCTTTGAAAATCGACCCCACCCAAAGATATCAGCACTTCAATATTACAATAAAAATACTTCACATTTATTAAATGATCTGTTAAAAGGTTATGTACAAAAATTATGGTATACAACACCATACAATTAACGTACAAAATCAGAAGCATGGAGATACGGTTACCTGCAGCAGTGCGGGTCATCTCCCGGCATAGTAACCTCCAGCCGGTGACATCACGCAGAGTTCACCCTGCATAGAGCCACTGAATCTACATCTCCAAAAATACCATTTTGTGAATACTCACCTGTAAAATGGGTATTATAAGTATGTCACACACCCCACTTCAGGTTACTTAAATCCTTAAGCATGGGTTATACTCACCGCTAGGTGGCAGTCTTGCAGAGAAGTCCAGAAAAAGACAAGCCCCTCCCGGTCTATACATACCTAGTACCTCCTAACAAATCCCCAGTAATTCAAACAGCAATAAGACAAGGTACCAGGAAAAAAAAAACAACGGTAACCCTCAAACATAACAAAAAAGCTTCACCATATAAAGAACCAGGATACCAAAAAGGGCGGGTGAAGCGGGGTGTGTGACATACTTATAATACCCATTTTACAGGTGAGTATTCACAAAATGGTATTATTCTAAGTATGTCACACACCCCGCTTCAGGTTACTTAAATCCTTAAGCATGGGACATCCAACAGCAGTGTCCAAAAAGGGCGGGTATCCAACCAGGCAATAATGCAGAAACTCAAACCACTGCAGCCTGCAGAACCTTGCGGCCAAAAACAGCATCCGCTGAGGCCCGCACATCAACCTTGTAAAACTTGGGAAAAGTGTGAACAGAAGACCAAGTAGCAGCCTTACAAACTTGATCAACAGAAGCCGGGTGCTGAAAAGCCCAGGACGCTCCAACCGCACGAGTAGAATGAGCAGTAACACGAAAAGGGGGATCCTTCCCCTTGGCAGAGTAGGCTCCAACAATCGCCTGACGAATCCATTTACTAATGGAAGACTTAGCCGGAGCCAAACCCTTCCTAGCCCCACAGGGCACCACGAAAAAGGCATCAGTCTTACGAAAAGAAGACGTAGTACGCAGATAGTACTTGACACAACGTATCACATCCAAACAATGCAACGCCCTCTCCTTGTCATTCCCAGGCCTAGGACACAAGGAGGGAAGAACAATGTCCTGATTCAGATGAAAAGCAGAAACCACTTTAGGGAGAAAGTCTGGCTTGAAACAAAAAACCACTTTGTCCTGATGTTTCTCAAAATAAGGAGCCTGAATAGACAAGGCTGCCAACTCCGAAACACGCCAAACCAAAGTGATGGCCACCAAAAAGACAACCTTCTGAGTCAACATAGATAGAGCAATATCCTGCAAAGGCTCAAAAGGAGGAGCCTGAAGAGCAGAAAGGACCAAATTCAAATCCCAAACAGGGAGCAAAGGCTTCCTAGGAGGCCGCAGATGCGAAACCCCCTGGAAAAAAGTCTTGACCAAAGAATGGAGAGCAAAAGACCTCTGAAAAAAGATAGACAAGGCCGAAACCTGCCCCTTCAAGGTACTAAGCTGCAGACCGGAGTCCAGCAAAGATCTCGCCTCACACCAATCAATATAAGATCTCCAAGCCCTATAATAGATGGAAGAAGAAGATCTCTTCCTGGCACTGATAAGAGTCCGAATGACCGAATCCGAAAGGCCTTCCTCCTTCAAGATGGAGGTTTCAGCAGCCAAGCCGTCAAAGCCAGCGTTGGTAAACTGGGGTAACACAGTAGACCCTGAGTGAGAAGATCCGGCCGAAGAGGCAGCCCAAACTGATCCACCGCCAGACGAACGATGTCTGCGAACCACACCCGTCTTGGCCACCTTGGCGCCACGAGAATTGCGGGAACTCCTTCCAGAACCAGCTTTCGCAGTACCCTGCCTAGCATGGGAATCGGAGGAAACAGATAAAGAAACCCCAGGTCCCCCCAGCTCAGAGCCATGGCATCCGCCGCCAGAGCCAGAGGGTCCTGAGATAGCGACACGAATGTCGGAAGCTTGTGATTGTGACGAGAGGCAAACAGATCCACCTCCGGCGTCCCCCACCGGAGACAAAGCGACCAAAACACCTGGGGATGGAGAGACCATTCCCCCCGGCGGGAAGAGTACCTGCTCAGGAAGTCCGCCTCCGTGTTCTCCACTCCTGGAATGTACACTGCCGAGATGCAAGGAACATGAGTCTCCGCCCAAACTAGAATCAGAGACACCTCTCTGTGGGCACCCAGACTGCGAGTCCCTCCTTGGTGATTGATGTAAGCAACCGCCGTCCGATTGTCCGACCGAACCTGAACCGGCAGGCCCTGTAAATGCTGCGTCAAGTGAGACAGAACCAACCTGATGGCTCTCAACTCCAGAACATTGATGGGCAAGTGGGCTTCCTGAGGGCCCCACCGCCCCCGGAACCGAAGATCCTTCCAGAAACCTCCCCATCCTGACAAACTGGCGTCCGTGGTGACAGTTTCCCAAAGCGGTGTCAAAAATGACCTGCCCTTCAGAAGATTGTCTGAGACCATCCACCACAGAAGAGACTGCCGAACCCAAGGAGACATCCGGAAGGACCGATCCAACGACCACGGTCGCCGGTCCCAAGACGCCAAAAGATGAAGCTGAAGCGTCCTCGTGTGAAACTGCGCGAAGGGAACTGCCTCGAAAGAGGCTACCATCAACCCCACCAGTCTCATCCCTAGCCGGATGGACGGGCGAGGATTGGAAAGAAGAAGCTGAGCCAAATCCTGAATCAACAGAACCTTGGCCTGAGGGAGAAAAACTGTGCTGGCAAGAGTCCAAGGACATCCCCAGAAAAGTCACCACCCTGGCCGGAACCAGAGAGGACTTGGGGTAATTGATCACCCAGCCGAACCTCTCCAGCATAGACACCACCATGCCGGTGTCCCCTTCCGCTTGACTGAAGGAAGGCGCCATGATGAGAAGATCGTCCAGGTAAGGCACAATGCGAATCCCCTGAGCTCTGAGCAGGGCCATCACTCCTGCCAACACCTTGGTGAACACTCTCGGAGCCGAGGTGAGGCCGAAAGGAAGAGCTACAAACTGGAAATGCCGATCCTCCACCACAAAGCGAAGAAACCTCTGATGAGCCGGAAAAATCGGAATGTGAAGGTATGCATCCTTGATGTCTATGGACGTCATAAAGTCCCCCTGCCTGAGCGAACCGATCGCAGACCGCAGGGTTTCCATGCGAAACTTCCGGGGACGAATAAACCGGTTGAGAAACTTCAAATCCAGGATGGGACGGAACGACCCATCCTTTTTGGGTACAGTGAAGAGATTGGAATAATACCCGCGCCCCACCTCCGAAAGAGGGACCGGGCAGATGACTGCCAATTCCAGAAGATTCCTTACCGCCGCCAGGAGCCCCTGCGCGGCCAAAGGATTTGAAGGTACCCGAGACCTGAAAAACCTTGGAGGAGGGCGGGACTCGAACTCCAGCTTGTAACCGGCCGACACCACCTCCCGGATCCACCTGTCCGAGACCTCCTGGTCCCATACCCAGGAGAAGAGTCGCAACCGTCCCCCCACCCGTACGGGTGAGGGCGCCCCCTCATTGCTGAATGGGCTTGGCGGCTGGCTTGGGCTTGGCGCCCCAGGCGTGAACGGGACGGCCACGGCCTCTACCCCTATTCCAACTGACGCCCCTGGAGGCCGAGAAGCCCGCACCCCTGCCGGCTCTGGCTCCCCGAAAGGACGGATTGAAGGGGGCCGCCCCCCGAAAGGAACGGCGAAATTTCTTGCGCTGAGGTAACTTACCTCCCTTGGCAACAGAATCCAGCTTTTCACCGAAAAGCCTCAAACCCAGAAAGGGAAGAGCCGTGAGTGATCTTTTAGAATTAAAATCAGCCGTCCACTGTCTCAACCACACAGAGCGGCGAATAGCCACCAACAGAGCAGTAGCCCTGCCACACATCAACATGGCATCATCCTGAGCGGCCAGAATAAACGACAAGAAGGATTCACAACGCTTAAGAGCAAGAAACTCATCACCGGTAGGCTCAAGATCCACACATAAGTCCCTAACAATAGACCTAACCGCCAATGTCAAAAGTGCCGAAGCACAAACAGGCCTCAAAACTGAACCCGCACAGACAAAAGCAGGGCGGGCCAGCTGATCAATCCGGCGATCCTCGCCGTCCTTGAGAGACGTCGTGTCAGGAGAATGTACAACCGCCGTATTAGACAGTCCCAAGACCGGAGCATCCACCTCAGGAGGTACAGCCCAACGCTTAATCAAGTCCGCCGGAAAAGGATATTTTCTATCCCAGCTAGGCGGTACCCCTACGAGACGCGTAGGTTGCTCCCATTGCTTAAGGACAATGTCCTCGAAATGCTGTTGACTGGGAAACTCCAAGTGCTGCTTGGACACCCCAAAAAGCTGACCCTTAGGCCGAGGAGCAACTTCAGGAGGATCCAAATCCAAAACCTCAAACATTTGGGCCAAAATGGAAGGTGTATCAGGAACGGGACCTTCAGCCTGGTCCCCGTCAGCGCCCAGCAACTGCTGGCCCTCCAGATCCTCAACGAGCTCACCCTCTTCAAGGGGACGATCTGGGCAATCCAGATCCTCAACAACCTCCCCATCGGAGTCCGGCGGAGGCGGAGATAGATGTTTTCGCTTAGCCGTAACCTTCTGAGCGGCCATGGCGGAAAACATTTTCTCGAGGCTGGCCAGACGGGCGCACACCTCAGATTGCTAATCCCCACCCATGACAACGTCACACGGGGTCCGGAACAGGTAGGGAGGGGAGGGAGATGGTGCGGCCGATGAAGTACCAGGCACCGGGGTGCCGGACTGGCGCTCAATGTTCCGCTGTGCACATGGAATCCAAATAATGACATCATCCCCCGGGAGCGGAGTCCCACACCCCCCACACAGCCTGGATTGTCCCGAAGGACCGTTTCCGGTATCTTTGGCAGCCTCCATATGGTGAATTTATGGTATCCGCAGAACCCAGGGATTTACGCAGTAAGCGACCCGGGATGCCCCTCTCGTAATTCAACAAAAATATATAATATATATAAATATATATAGCCCTGACCAGGGAAATTTAGCAAACAACCCAGGAAGGACTATAAGGCCAACCCCAACTAGCCAGGTATATAAGACCGGGAGAGCCCAGCAGGATGGAATCCCGGATCTGAAAAACAAAGACAAGAGACAACAGTCATATCCAAGCGCAACAAAGCTGGCAAGCACACAATAGTAAAAACACTGAAATGCCAGGGGCGGGTCAGACTAGCAGAGAAAAGGGGGGAACAGGGCCAGGTACATATAACACATAATATAAGTATAGCTGTTTAAAATACTCCACAATTCAATATATCAGAATAGGAAAATCCAGCCAGCAAGCCCAGAGCCTGGCTAAATAACCCCGCCATCTACCCCAGCGAGGGGGGGGGGGAGTAACGGCCGAGGGGCCGAAAACAGCAAACAAACAACAAGTAAAAGAATCCTACCTGGATCCTGCTGCCAACTTATGAAAGCATATAAATGGCGGCCAGCCAGGGAAGAAGGAGAGGACGCGGGGCGGGCCCAGCAGAAACGCGGGAGCCGCTGTGGCCCCGCCCCTCCCCATCCCGGCAGACACGGCGCGAGCGAGACGCGGCCCCGCCCACCACTGAGGCCGAGCAAGCAGCGGGCGCCACAAGGAATGGCGCCCGCAGAGGCCGTCAGGCGCACCGGCGGCACGCATGCCGCCCGGTCCCGCCCGCCAATAAAGTACCGCCAGCAAGCGCCTTCACAACCTATGGACCGGCGGCGCAGCACGCCGCCCGGCCCCGCTCACAGGCAGCCAAAAAACGGGGGAAACCAGTCAAAAGACGGGCGCCAAACATGGCGCCCGCCCTAATACCGAAAGGCGGGCCGGCGGACCCGCCGCCCGGCCCGTCCCCAAGTAATAACACAGGGGCTCAGGGAGCCCACAAGCACAGTAGACCAGCAGAGACGGACGGCCAGCCACAGGCCACCCGTCCCTGCCCACTCATACACACACACACACACACACACACACACACACACACACACACACACACACACACAACCTTCCATACCCACATACATGAAGGAAAGTTAAAGTCCAAGGAAAAACTAATGGGGATATGAGGGCTGGGGCATCCCACGTCCGGATCACCACTATGCCCCATAATATAGGGTCGAGCGGAGGAGCTAATCTCCTAGGCACCATAAGTGCCATCTTCCCTTGCCCGGCCTACAGCCTAAGCTGGGAGGCTACCATTAAACAAGGGAATAAACACAAAAAAGAGCCAGGCAGAAATAGACCATGGGGGGGGGGGGGGGCCGGGATGATACTTCTTTCTTCTGTCTTGTCGCCACCTTGCAGCGAAGAACACTGGGGATTTGTTAGGAGGTACCAGGTATGTATAGACCGGGAGGGGCTTGTCTTTTTCTGGACTTCTCTGCAAGACTGCCACCTAGCGGTGAGTATAACCCATGCTTAAGGATTTAAGTAACCTGAAGCGGGGTGTGTGACATACTTAGAATATATGAATGGTGACGTATGTAGTTCCACCACGGATATTTGTATATTAGAGTACAGAATATACAAACTAATACTGAATGAGGGGACTAAACTTTGGCGCAGAAGAAGCCCACATAAGAGGCCAAACTAGTCCGCCTATCCCCTTTCAATTATCAGTATAGCTAACAGGGAACATACCTTCAATCCGTATGTAAGATACCTGCAAAATCGAGCTACTTTAAAGTGAATGACAAATGAATACAAGAAAGAAATCGGAGAATCTCCATATCATGGTTGTGATTTTGTACGTTAATTGTATGTATACCATAATTTTCTGTACATAACCTTTTAACAGATTGATAAATGTGTATTTTTAGTAATATATATATATATATATATATATATATATATATATATATATATATATATATATATATATATATATTTATTAAAAAAGTTATTATATATTATATATATATAGTAAAAAAAGTATTTTTATTGTAATATTGAAGTGCTGATATCTTTGGGCGAGGTCGATTTCAAAGGCCTGGTTAAAATAGTTGGGGTTGACCTATACCCAACGTAACATAAAAACTTTTTCCTTTTGAATATTGAGGCCGTGAATTCGTACCAGCCAAACACCCGCTAATTTTCTGAGGGTGGGTCACAAAAGTAGGGAGGTCGGGGTTTGTTCAAGGACAACCTCAACATCCCTACACTTTTCCCTCTTTTTGGTTACGGTTACATGCTTCACACCCACCTTCCCTCCAGCCACTGAAGAACTTTGTAGAAATCCCTTGGACGTGTGTACAGACTCCAGTCCTGTAGTGGGGAAAAATATTAAATCAATTACCAAAAAAGAAAAAAAAATGCAATGAATAAAACAACGAAATTATTACTGCAGCCTTGGGCCGGCAGATCCATGACTGTAGAAGGCGATTCACTTCAGCTGCTGCGCACTCTGCCTGTTATGGGGCGATTGGGGAGAGATTCTGCACATTGCCTGTTATGGGGCGATTGGGAGGAGATTCTGTACACTGCCTGTTATGGGGCGATTGGGAGGAGATTCTGTACACTGCCTGTTATGGGGCGATTGGGAGGAGATTCTGCACACTGCCTGTTATGGGGCGATTGGGAGGAGATTCTGCACACTGCCTGTTATGGGGAGATTGGGGAGAGATCCTGCACACTGCCTGTTATGGGGAGATTGGGGAGAGATTCTGCACACTGCCTGTTATGGGGTGATTGAGGGGAGATTCTGCACACTGCCTGTTAAGGAAGCGGAGGGGGGGGGGGGGGTCGGGTCTGAAGACTGCATGTATTCTGGTTCTTGGTGGTGGGCGGCACACTGCCTGCACCCCATTTGGTTCAGTATATATAGGTCTCTATTTTTCTCCTCTAAACCTCTAAGTGTTTCTTATGGTCACATGCTACAAAAGACTCAGTACTACAGAAGCGTGCGGCTGTCAAAGATAAAATTAAAAAAAAAAAAAAAAAAAAAAGTGACTAATAAAGCGTATGAGAAATAACTCACAATAGCCCGGAGGAAATTCATCTCCAATGTGTTCACTGTCTGGGTGTCCAGTCTCCCGGCCGCCCCCCACTCGTCATTAAACACTTCCTCCTCCTCGCCTTCATCGTACAGATACTTGCTAGCGACCATCTGTGAGGGAAAGCCGTGCAGGATTCATGGTTATAATGGGAGCTACCAAAGCGGACCTGGACCTTCAACAGGGTGATATTATGTCAGGGGAGCTTTCCAGAACACCTAGTTCTCTTTGTCAGACATAATCTTGTAAAAGGAATCCATATAATGACAGACATTTATACACAAACTTCAAAGGTGTTCCATGGTTCAATGTCACATGTGCAGGCTCTCGTCCAATGAGACCGGCCTGCTGTGATTATATCATTCGGCCAACGGCTCTTATTGACCCCAATGAGGAGTGCACGCTGCCGCACCCCCTGCGGCATGGGCACACTGAGTAAAGTCTATATGGGCCGTTTCCCGAATTAAATAAACAAAGCAAATGGCTAATCGGTTGTGCGTCCGAGCCTTAGGAACGAGGGAGAGTAGTCCTGGGCTTTCTGGAGGGTTTCGCACAGGGATGCCTCGGGGGGATCGGAACAAAACCTGGGAAAGTCAAACTCCCGGGTTTTGTTCCGCTTTAAAGTGGACCAAAACCTAGGATTTTGACTATCCTGGGATTTGGTCCTTGCCCCCGGGGCACCCCGATCGAGACAAAAAAACTCTCTACTTAAATATTTGCACAGAACCCAATACAAGGACAGACAGCATTACCCATCAATCCTTGCAGCAGGCTGGTCTATGCTAATAATCTCTTTATGGCTCTGTGCCATCCGAGGCCCTTAGAAACGCTAAGGTCAGCCAATCGGATTCTTTTTTCCCCATACCGTCCCCCAATCAGAGGATTGCTGATCCCACCCTCCTCCTCCAGATTTCTCCCCAGCTTCTGCTGCCTCCTTCCCACTTAGCCTGAAGATTGTGAGGCTAAATTAGAGGAGGAGGGGTTAAACCTCTGCCTCAGCCAATCAGACGATTAGCAAGCCAGAGTCAGGATGTCCGCTATGTACCCTAAACACCAGTTTGTGCACAGTTGCTAAGTTAAACAACTTGTTTTTTTTTTGTTTTTATAACAAAGTTGCAAACAAACTTGGACCTTCAGCGTCACTTAATGAAAAGCCCAAAAAAGTATTCCCTAGCATTTAAAATTAATACATTTAAAGTTTTAAGACGCTTCCATATTATTCTTTCCCCCTCTGGGCAGCAACTCTGTTCAGGACTCTAGGATACGGGCGCTGCCATCTTGCCCCAGAAGCATCACACTTACTGAGGAGAGGAGAAGGATGAAAAGTACAGGCGGGCGAGTTATAGCTGTGCTTTGCACAGACAGAGCAGAGCTGGGGTCAGGAAAAGGACAGCAATCCCAGAATGCACAGTCAGAAGATACTTCCTGTTTGCAGACCGCCTCTATGGACCGCCATCTTGGATGTTTAAACGCTAAGAAAATGTAGTAGATGTAGGTAGGATGTGAGCAATCTGTATGTACAGGGTGGGGGAAACATATAAGATAGGCTCTTATTCAGGGTGAAGGTCCGGATTAATGTGAGAAATCTGTATGTACAGGGTGGGGGAAACATATAAGATAGGCTCTTATTCAGGGTGAAGGTCCGGATTAATGTGGGCAATCTGTATGTACAGGGTGGGGGAAACATATAAGATAGGCTCTTATTCAGGGTGAAGGTCCGGATTAATGTGGGCAATCTGTATGTACAGGGTGGGGGAAACATATAAGATAGGCTCTTATTCAGGGTGAAGGTCCGGATTAATGTGGGCAATCTGTATGTACAGGGTGGGGGAAACATATAAGATAGGCTCTTATTCAGGGTGAAGGTCCGGATTAATGTGGGCAATCTGTATGTACAGGGTGTGGGAAACATATAAGATAGGCTCTTATTCAGAGTGAAGGTCCGGATTAATGTGAGCAATCTGTATGTACAGGGTGGGGGAAACATATAAGATAGGCTCTTATTCAGGGTGAAGGTCCGGATTAATGTGGGCAATCTGTATGTACAGGGTGTGGGAAACATATAAGATAGGCTCTTATTCAGAGTGAAGGTCCGGATTAATGTGAGCAATCTGTATGTACAGGGGGGAAACATATAAGATAGGCTCTTATTCAGGGTGAAGGTCCGGATTAATGTGGGCAATCTGTATGTACAGGGTGGGGGAAACATATAAGATAGGCTCTTATTCAGGGTGAAGGTCCGGATTAATGTGGGCAATCTGTATGTACAGGGTGGGGGAAACATATAAGATAGGCTCTTATTCAGGGTGAAGGTCCGGATTAATGTGAGAAATCTGTATGTACAGGGTGGGGGAAACATATAACATAGGCTCTTATTCAGGGTGAAGGTCTGCTTTAACAGATAAGATCAGCACCTTGAGACTTATTTTGGCACACGATAATGGACACTTGGCATCGAAATTGGACTTTCCCTTTAAAAATGAGGGGGGTAGGAAGACCTATTGAAGGCCCTGTAAGAACACGCAAGCCACAGATAACACTTATGTCACCACAAGATACCGCAACGCAACAACAATTACTCAGCAGATTAGGGGCCAGACGCGGATGGATGTTGTTTGCGTACATCACATGTGTGCACATGACTAAGTGACACTGCTATGTGTGCGTTTGTGTGAGCTGCAGGGCACGTCCACCCGCCATTACCAGACAGGAAAAGCAGGTTTGCTGCATAGTCTCCAAGGAGGGTTTAAATAGCAATATGAAGTGAAGGACAAAGAGGAGGACGTGTTGTAGTACAAATATAGAGACCAGACTGTTTAGGGATAGAAGGTGGCTTCCCGTAACCAGAGTTTAGGGATTCAAAATGGCCGTCAGCGCCATCTTTTTAAGCTGTATATAATGAATATTTTGACGTTCTACGCGGTTCTCGTCTCGTAAGATCGGTACATGGTTCTCTTCGCTCAAAGCGTTGTTGCTACCAGGCCCCCTGCCCGTCCACTGTTTGTGTCTCCGGTGGGATGTTCTATGGGCAGGTGAGGATTGTCAGCTCGGAGGCGATGTTTCCCTGTGAAGAAGCGAGTACGCCACTCCTCCTCATACTGGAATTGTAGTAGAGGCCATGACCAAGTATTGAGTATTAAAGTGGACCGAATCCAGGGATTTTCACCATCACGAGTTATGGTCCGTCCCTGTGGGACACCCCAGGTTGGGATGCTCCGCTGTGTGAAACCCCCCAGATCACCGCTGTTCTTACTTGAATGGAATCCATCACTTCCATCCTTCGGGTGTGCGCAGCCACGGACAGCAATTCAGTTATGGCAGTGATGATGCCGCGGTGGTACAGAGGAAAGGCAAGAACAGCGGGTGATCTGGAGCATCCCAAACTTGGGTTCTGTAGGGGGATGGACTAAAAGCCAGGATAATGAAAATCCGGAACAAAACCCACCAGCGGTCAGCCTGGAATCTAATAGTTTCCAGGGCCAACCACTGGATTTACTCTGGGCTTCCCAATTTGGCATCTCCCACTGTGAAACCCTCCCCCCCAAGAAGCCCCCAAAAACTAGCCTCGCCACTCTCCAATGATGCATGCGCCCAATGAGAGTCGCTTGCTGGGATGTCGTCATTCAACAGACGGCTCTCATTGGGCTGGGGGCACGTGCACAGCCGGGGATACGGCAACGCCCACTTCCTATTGATTAGAATGAGAGCCGTCTGCCAATTGATGTTGTCATAGCAGATGGCTCTAATTGGACGAGACCCTGTGCATGCACCATTAGGAGAGTAGCGAGTCGGGTTTTTTGGGGCTTCCTAATGGGGTTTCACACAGCGGGCATCCTGCTTCGATATGTCCCGGGGGCACAGAAAAAAACCTGGGAAAGTCAAATTCCCGGGTTTTGCTTCGCTTTAAAAGTCTATTGAATTTTTGAACGTTTATATTTTTGTTGTGGCAAAATGAGGTCTGAAGGTGCTGAGCTGATCTGGCATTTTTATTTTTTTTTCTTATGTTAGCAAATGTGTGTTTTATGGAAGCAGTTTTCACTACCTGCAATCTGTTGCTATTTTCAATGTACACACTGAGTGCAGACTTGGTTTATGCTGCCAGTAGCAACAGATTGCAGATACTTGCACAGAACAGTCCTGCTGGGCATGTGTAAGGGTGGGTGGGCTCCCTCACATCACCTCAGCAGTGGCCATAGCAGCAGTGTCCTGTGAGTACAGAGCTCACTTCTCTCTTCTTGGTGTATGTTGCCAATTGCAACTGACTGCAGATAGTGAAAACTGCTCCCAAAAAAGAAAATATTTGCCAACATAGAAATATTATAGTTAAAAAAAAAAGGACTTTCAAAAATTGTATTGAAAGTGGAATTACCCTTTAAGTTGTGTCAGAACTCATTGTGGAGTATTGGTGTATTTAACCTTTGATTGCAATTAATCTAAAATTATACTTCAAATCACCTATTGCTCGTTATTCAACTAAGACCTATTGAATATTATTCAATAAAGTGTTCATTCAATTCAAAGCTTAATATTTAATTAGTGTTCAATAAAGCTTCTACAAAGCTATACCCGAGCCTACAAATATTGTTGTTTAGTTGGCAATACACGTGTGACGCTTGGCAGTGGTGCCGCTTACCATAGATATGAGAAACAGGTCAGAGGATGAAATCTGCTGCAAATACTCCGGGTTCCGGTGGCGAAGTCTTTCGATGTAAACCAAAGCTAGCATCATGGAGCAGGGAGAGATGCAGGCCTCCCTAGAAGAGAGACATCAGCCATGAGCGACACTGTAGGCGCGCACATTTATCGATATCCACCTCACTATCATGTTTACTGTCTGCTCTATGTGAGAAGCAGGTGCCCAGACACGAGTTGGAAGCTCCAGCTCTGAGTAAACTGGTGGGCGGGGAGTGGGTTAAAGAAGAACATCGGTTAAAATCTCCCCCAGACCTCACCAATCTGCTGCCCACCCCCCTCCAGTTTTACATTTGGGCAATTTTTACTTGCCTCGCTAGGGCATTCATCTTCTGGGTCCCTCGGATCCCGGGTGACCTCCCAACTGGTGGCGCCATCTTGCATCCAATCAAGCACTGCGCACCCCCCGATCTTGCGCGGGTGCAGTGGGGGATGCAAGGGGAGAAGCCGAAACGCAGCGAGATTTCGCTGAGTGGCACAGGACTTTGAAGAGCACGGTTAAAGCCGTACTGTCATTTAGAGAGGGCTAATAGAAACAACATTCCCCTCAAGTCTAAGACTCTTTTGGGGGGGAGGGGGGGGGGGGGTTTGGTCTACCTCTTTATGGGTCTTTATGGGTCAACCCCGCCCTCAGATTGCCTGATATACTCACCTTTTTCCAGAGCCCTCGCCGCATCTCTCTAGCTAGTGGCCCAACCAAGCCAGGTCTTTCTAAACGGTCGGCACGGGCTCACCAACAGCAATAGTAGGGGCGGGGCAGCACTAGCGCCAGGAAATCCGAATGGGACAAGCGCCGCTGACTGGATTAGGCCCACATTCATAATGAGGAGCCTGAATTTACACGCGATCCTGGGGGGTATCCCAAAGCTCAGAGCGGCAAAGGAAACGTAAATGGAGTGAGCTCTGATGGCTCCATATATATCCCCAGGTAAAACAGACAGCTTACTCAGTGGAATGAGAGCTAAAACTATGTGACCACTGACTGCTCAAATGGCCTCCTGCTTCAGAGATCATTTTCCCACAGTGGCAGATTGGAGGAAGGGGCGCTGATCTTTTACGTCAGTAACATAAGTAGTAAAGTATGAACGGCTGAGTGAAGACTTTAGTTCATCCTGGATATAAAATAAGATCTCCTTCCATTGGTCTAGAAGCCATAGCTGGAAATGTTATTACATGCAAGGAGGGCATCCCGGCCACTATAGATCTCCTTCCAGTGGTCTAGTAGCCATAGCTGGTAATGTTATTACATGCTAGGAGGGCATCCCGGCCACTATAGATCTCCTTTCTGTGGTCTAGTAGCCATAGCTGGTAATGTTATTACATGCAAGGAGGGCATCCCGGCCACTATAGATCTCCTTTGTGTGGTCTAGTAGCCATAGCTGGAAATGTTATTACATGCCAGGAAGGCTTCTATCTGGTGGAGGAAGTTCCTTAGCTCTAACCTTAGTGGGTGCCCCTGGGTTATGGTTACACTCCAGGGGGTAAATAGATTGTGGGACCGATCTTGATATATAACTGCAGTGATTAAACCGGCACAGTCGATATGAAAGTTCGGTGCCCCTTCCTCCAATTTGGAGCAAACAGGAACACAGGAAAAGGAGGCAATATGAGCACACAGTATTGACCCAGAGAAAAAAATGCCACGAGGCAAATTCCTGCAAACAGTGTAATGTCTATAGTAAGACACTGGATAGCCCAAGGAAAGGCAAGAAGATATGGACACACCCTTAAAAGACAGCATCACAGAAAAAAAAAAACACCCCATTACTAGTCCAATGTGAGCAGTAGACATTTTTGTTTCCCAAATCTTTCTTACCTTGACACATAAGCTGCGTATTTCTTTTGCAGGCGACGGATGGGGCTGGGAGCCGCCTTCTGAAGCAACTCAACAGCAATGTCTTGGAGAAAAACAGAACAAAAGATATTAAAAGCAGACCAAAACCCCCCAAAACAAATCACCTACCTTTCCGATGTTCCCATGTTGGGTTTGCGGGCTGTGGCGCGCTCCTGTCCACAGTTATTCAGACAGGCTTGGTGCCGGATCACACTGCAGACCACAGCAAGCCCGGGGGATGCAGCAACTCCTTATGCCTGACCTCTACCTGAACATAGCACAGTGTGCCCGCAAATTTGCCATGGAATGTGGGGAAGGCAAGTTTAAAGTGGACCAAAACCCAGGATTTTGACTATCCTGGGTTTTGGTCACTGCCCCTGGGGCACCCCCAATCGCTGTCTGAAACCTCCTAGGTCGCCTCTTCCTGGTCCTACGACGCCTCCGCAGCCGCTCGTCCAGTCAGCGCACTCGGACCTGCTCGAGCCCCTTCGTCCAGGAACTTGTCTCATATGAGCGTATCCGAGCAAACTGGTGGCCGCATCCCCTGCTACCCTCTAAGATGGAGCGTGCTCGCGCCAGCCATTCACAAATTCCTGACGGGGGCACACGCCTTGCTAGAGGGATAGCGGGGATGCGGCCGCTGCTCACGCATGTGCCGTTGGACCGGGAAAGAAGGTGAGTTTATGGGAGACCTGGGGGGTTTCACCCAGTAGGGCATCACGATTCTGGATGGCTGTCCCGGGGGGAGGGAATCAATTTTGGTCCACTTTAGGGGAGGTTGGGGAATGATGAGTTGCACACAGTGAGGCATCTCAAATTGGGATTCCCCAGGGACAAGAACAGAAACCTGGGATAGTGAAAACTCTGGGTTTTGCTCTACTAACACCAGGAACATTCACTATCCAGGGCATTATTGTTCTTCAGTGGGGCCATCCAGACTTGCGCACACATAGGAATTTTACCTATCCATGCAGTGAGACAAACAAGCACAGAGTGAACACATGCCTGGAGAGGTGGGCTGCCCCAACCATGGCACAAGGGGAGCAGTTGAGAGGTTAGGTGCCTCGCTCATGGAACCGGAAACCCACCTATCACACGATCGCCTCATCAGCTTCTCGTCCTCCATTCAGCTTTTACCAGCTGCTCTGAAGCCAAGACAGCTTAGTAAAATTGAATGAATTGAGAGCTGGATGGTCAGCCACACCAGCCATTCAGGAATGCCTGCCACGGGTTTGAGCCTCAAATGGAGGCGAGTGGGGATATGGCCGCAACCCATGAATGTGCCGTGGGATCGCAAGAGATACTGTATTAAAAGGGACAAGAAAGAAAAAAACCCTGCACCACCCCAAGTATCAAAAACACACAATTCTAAAAGGGGTGTGCCAATGTGGGAAACCCTAAGCAAATAGCCAATTTGAAACAATATAACAGTTTATGGCCCCAGCAACCACAAGGAAGACCCACAGCGGCACCACCAACCCTGTAATTTCACTGATCAAACATATATCATATCATAGTCATGGATTTATTAAAAAGACAAAGGCCTAGATCCAATAAAGGTAGAAAAAAATACCATTTTGTGAATACTCACCTGTAAAATGGGTATTATAAGTATGTCACACACCCCACTTCAGACTTTAATAATTACACTAGGGTTAACGCACCGCTAGGTGGCAGCATTGCAGAGAACTTCTCCAAAAAACTTCAACAGGCCCCTCCCGGTCTATACATACCTGGTACCTCCCAAGAACCTCCCAGTATTAGAACAGCAGTAAGACAAGGTACCAGAACCAAACAATGTAACCCTCAACGTAAAGAACCAAACTTCACCAAATAGAGAGCCAGGATACCAAAAAGGGCGGGTGAAGTGGGGTGTGTGACATACTTATAATACCCATTTTACAGGTGAGTATTCACAAAATGGTATTATTCTAAGTATGTCACACACCCCACTTCAGACTTTAATAATTACACTAGGGACATCCAACAGCAGTGTCCAGAAAAGGGTGGGTATCCGAACAGGCAATAATGCAAAAACAATTCAAACCACTGCAGCCTGCAAAACCTTGCGGCCAAAAACAGCATCCGCTGAAGCCCGCACATCAACCTTATAGAACTTTAGAAAAAGTATGAACAGAAGACCAAGTTGCAGCCTTACACACTTGTTCAACCGAAGCCTGGTGCTGAAAAGCCCAGGACGCACCAACCGCACGAGTAGAGTGAGCAGTAACTCGAAAAGGGGGATCCTTCCGCTTGGCCGAATAAGCACCAACAATGGCCTGACGAATCCATTTACTAATGGAAGATTTGGCCGGAGCCAAACCCTTCCTAGGCCCACATGGCACCACGAAAAAGGCATCAGTCTTACGAAAAGAAGACGTAGCACGTAGATAGTACCTGACGCAACGTACCACATCCAAGCAGTGCAAAGCACTCTCCTTGACATTCTTAGGCTTAGGACACAAAGAAGGAAGAACAATGTCCTGGTTAAGATGAAAAGCAGAGACCACTTTAGGGAGAAAATCAGACTTGTAACGAAAAACCACTTTGTCCTGATGATCCTCAAAATAAGGAGCCTGAATAGACAAGGCTGCCAGCTCAGAAAGGTACTCAGCTGAAGACCAGAGTCCAGCCCCGCCTGAAGGAACTCCAAAATCCTAGACACAGAAAAGACCCGGCAGGGCAAAGACCTAGCCTCACACCAATCAATATAAGATCTCCAATACCTGTAATAGATGGAAGAAGAAGATCTCTTCCTAGCACTAATAAGAGTCTGAATGACCGCCTCCGAAAGACCCTCCTCCTTTAAGATGGAGGTTTCAGCAGCCAAGCCGTCAAAGCCAGCGTTTGTAAACTGGGGTAACAGAGTTGACCCTGAGTGAGAAGATCCGGCCGAAGAAGCAGATCGAACTGATCTACGGCCAGACGAACGATGTCCGCGAACCACACCCGCCTTGGCCACCTTGGAGCCACGAGAATGGCGGGAACTCCTTCCAGAACCAACTTTCGCAGAACCCTGCCTAGCATGGGAATCGGAGGAAACAGATAAAGAAACCCCAGGTCCCTCCAGCTCAGGGTCATGGCATCCACCGCCAGAGCCAGAGGGTCCCGGGACAGGGACACAAAGGACGGAAGCTTGTGATTGTGACGAGAGGCAAAAAGATCCACCTCTGGCGTCCCCAACCGGAGACAAAGTGACCGAAACACCTGGGGATGGAGAGACCACTCCCCCCGACGGGACGCACACCGGCTCAGAAAATCCGTCTCTATGTTTTCCACTCCCGAAATGTAAACTGCCGAGATGCAAGGGACATGAGTCTCCGCCCAGATCAAAATCAGAGACACTTCCCTGTGGGCACCCAGACTGCGAGTCCCTCCTTGGTGATTGATGTAAGCAACCGCCATCTGATTGTCTGAGCGAACCTGAACCGGCAGACCCTGTAAATGATGCGTCAAGAGAGACAGAACCAACCTGATGGCTCGCAGTTCCAGAACATTGATGGGCAAGTGGGCCTCCTGAGGGTCCCACTGCCCCTGAAACCGAAGATCCTTCCAATAACCTCCCCAGCCTGACAAACTGGCATCCGTGGTGACAGTCTCCCAAAGTGGAGTCAGAAAAGACCTGCCCTTCAGAAGGTTGTCCAAGACCAACCACCACAGAAGGGACTGCCGAACCCGAGGGGATAACCGGAAGGACCGATCCAACGACCCCGGACACCGGTTCCAAGACGCCAAAAGATGAAGTTGAAGAGTCCTCGTATGAAACTGAGCAAAGGGAACTGCCTCGAACGAGGCCACCATCAACCCCACCAGTCTCATCCCCAGCCGAATGGACGGATGAGGATGGGAGAGAAGCAGCTGGACCAATTCCTGAATCATCAGAACCTTGGCCTGAGGAAGAAACACTCTGTGCAGGCAGGAATCCAACGACATCCCCAGAAAGGTCACCACCCTGGCAGGAACCAGCGAGGACTTGGGGTAATTGATCACCCAGCCGAACCTCTCCAACAGAGACACCACCGTGCTGGTGTCCCCCTCTGCTTGACTGAAGGAAGGAGCCATGATGAGAAGATCGTCCAGGTAAGGCACAATGCGAATCCCCTGAGCTCTGAGCAGGGCCATCACCCCCGCCAACACCTTGGTGAACACTCTCGGAGCAGAGGTGAGACCGAACGGAAGAGCCACAAACTGAAAATGCCGATCCCCCACCACGAAACGGAGGAACCGCTGATGAGCAGGAAAGATCGGCACGTGCAGGTACGCATCCTTGATGTCTATGGACGTCATAAAGTCCCCCTGCCGAAGCGAACCGATCGCAGACCGCAGGGTTTCCATACGAAACTTCCGAGGACGGATAAACTTGTTGAGAAACTTCAAATCCAGAATAGGACGGAAGGACCCGTCCTTTTTGGGGACCGTGAAGAGATTGGAATAAAACCCGCGCCCCACCTCTGAAGGAGGAACCGGGCAAATGACAGCCAAATCCAGAAGATTCCTTACTGCCGCCAGGAGCCCCTGCGCGGCCAAAGGATCCAAAGACACCCGAGACCTGAAGAACCTTGGAGGAGGAAGGGACTCGAACTCCAACTTGTAACCGGCCGAAACCACCTCCCGGATCCATCTGTCCGGGACCTCCTGGTCCCACACCCGGGAGAAAAGTTGCAACCGTCCCCCCACCCGAACGGGTGAGGGCGCCCCCTCATTGCTGGGTGGGCTTGGCAGCCGGCTTGGGCTTGGCACCCCAGACGCGAGTGGGGCGGCCACGGCCTCTGCCCCTATTCCAACTGCCGCCCCTGGGGGCCGAGGAGCCCGCACCTCTACCGGCGCCGACTCCCCGAAAGGACGGATTGAACGAGACCATCCCCCGAAAGGAACGGCGAAATTTCTTGCCCTGAGGTAACTTACCTCCCTTGGCAACAGAGTCCAGCCTCTCACCAAAAAGCCTCAAACCCAGAAAGGGCAGAGCCGTGAGCGATCTTTTAGAATTAAAATCAGCCGTCCACTGTCTCAACCACACACAGCGCCGGATAACCACCAGCAAGGCAGTAGCCCTGCCACACATCAGCATGGCATCCTCCTGAGCGGCCAGGATAAAGGACAAAAAAGCATCACAGCGCTTAAGCCCAAGGGACTCATCACTGGTGGGCTCGAGATCCACCCCCAAGTCCCTGACAATAGACCTGACAGCAAAAGTCAAAAGAGCCGAAGCACAGACAGGCCTTAACACCGAACCCGCACATACAAAACCATGACGGGCAAGCTGATCAACCCGGCGATCCTCACCGTCCCTGAGCGAAGTCGTGTCAGGGGAATGCACGACCGCCGTGTTGGACAGTCCCAAGACCGGAGTATCTACCTCAGGGGGGACAGACCAACGCTTCATCAATTCCGCCGGAAACGGATACTTCCTATCCCAGCTAGACGGCACACCAACAAGACGTGTAGGTTGCTCCCATTGCTTGAAGACAATTTCTTCAAAATGCTGTTGGCTGGGAAACTCCAGACGCTGCTTGGACACCCCAAAAAGCTGACCCTTGGGCCTGGGAGCAACCACCGGAGGCTCCAAATCCAAAACCTCAAACATCTGGCTCAAAATGGTAGAGGAATCGAGAGGGAGGCCATCATCCTGATCCCCCTCAGAACCCAGCAACTGCTGAACATCAGAATCTTCATCCTCAATGAGCTCACCTTCTTCACGGGGACGATCCGACCAATCCAGATCTCCCACAACTTCCTCATCTGAATCCGGCGGAGGCGGAGACAGATGCTTTCGCTTAGCTGAAGCCTTCTGAGCGGCTATAGCAGAAAACCGCTTCTCAAGGCTGGTCAAACGGGCACATACCTCAGCCTGCGAATCCCCGCCCAGGACAACGTCACACGGGGTCCGGAATAAGCGAGGGGGAGAGGGAGATGGCGCGGCTGAAGAAGTGCTAGGCACCGGAGTACTGGACTGCCGTGCAATGTTCTGCTGTGCACAAGGGATACACAAAATGACATCATCTCCCTGGAGCGGAGCCCCACAACCCCCGCACACCTTGGATTGTCCCGAAGAACCATTCCCGGTATCTGTGGCAACCTCCATGTGGTGAAATTATGGTTTTTGCAGAACCCAGGGATTTATGCGGTACGCGACCCGGGATGCCCCTTAATAACCTAACACTTGTCTAAGGACAGTCACAAGATCCTGACCCAGGGGAATAGCATAAGACCCTTATAAAAATACAAATAAGTGTATATATATAAATATATTGCAAGGAAAAGACACCCCCACGAGCCAGGTATATATGACCGGGAGAGCCCTGCCAGACGGGATCCCAGGATCTGAAAAACACAAAGGGAGAGGGACAGGCGTCAATCAGCACCATGCCAAAATACCACATAATATACAAAACCCCCCTCACACCACCCCCCCCCCTCATTAACCAGAGCAACGGAAATGGTTAATGCCAACCAGCACCATCAAGATGCGCCGGGGCGAGGAGGGAGGAAAAGGAGGAGGAAGGGATCCGAGGGGTCACTGACATACAAGCCAAAAAACGCCTACCTGGAGAGGAGAGGAAACCGCGCAGCCAGCAGAAGATGGCGGCCAGCACACAGTGGACAGAGGAAAAGAGAAGCTCCGGGAGCGCGGGAGCCGAGAAGGCCCCGCCCCTCCGTGCGTCCAATCCGTGCGCGCGCGACCCCGCCCCCAGGCAGCGTCAGCGTCTGCCTGCGGGGACCGCAATCAGACCTCGATAACGGGACCGGCGGCGCCACCCGCCGGCTCCCAGTGTACAGCGCCGGAGTAACACAGACCCACACACTGATAAAAGGTCCCCCCTGAGCAGCCGGGCAAGCAGGCTGCAAGCGCCGGGTACGGCGTTCAGCCACCAGCGGGACCGCGGCGCAGCACGCCGCGAGGCCCCGCCCCCCCGGCTCCTGAGGGGAGATACACACAGCCATGGGAGAAAAGAAAAACGGAGAACAGACAGTGAAATCAGACAAAGTAAAAACACAAAGGGAATCACAAGGTAGAGCGCAGCAGCACACTCACACAGCATGTCACTTAATAAAAGCATGACACTGTCCCCAGCGCGTCCCACACCCCGGAAGAGACACAATCCCAGGGCAAGACACAACCTGACCACTAACTCCTATAAAATGGGGCATCCCACATCCGGATCACCACTCCGGGAATCTCGCTATGCCCCGCAATGAAGGGTCGAGCGGAGGAGCTAATCTCCTAGGCACCAATGGTGCCGGCTACCTTATTGCCCGGCCTACAGCCGAAGCTGGGAGGCTGCCATTACATAGAATACATTCAAACAAAGCCGGGCAGAAATAGACCACGGGGGGGGGGGGGGCCGGGGGGATACCCCGGCTACCTGCAAGCAGGAGACTTCTTTCTTCTGTCTTGTCGCCACCTTGCAGAGAACAACACTGGGAGGTTCTTGGGAGGTACCAGGTATGTATAGACCGGGAGGGGCCTGTTGAAGTTTTTTGGAGAAGTTCTCTGCAATGCTGCCACCTAGAGGTGCGTTAACCCTAGTGTAATTATTAAAGTCTGAAGTGGGGTGTGTGACATACTTAGAATAATTCTCATGGTAGTAAAAAATTCAATTCATGAGAAAAAAGCCTGAGAATGTCACTGTTACTGAATCACTAGATAAAAAGAAAAAGTCAATGGCAGCTTTTACTACAGTGTAGAAAGGGGTAAACAGTTCTCTACTTTTCTTAGGAGTAATTCAGCACTAGTGAATTTCTCAGGCTTTTTTCTCATGAATTGAATCTTTTACTACCATGAGAATTTTTTTCTACCTTTATTGAATCGAGGCCAAAGACTTACAACAATTATCTAAAAACATTCCAACAGTAGGGATCATAAGGCCAAAAAGTGCCATACCACAGCCAATGACGTATCTTTACAAAGTATTCAGAAAACCATTTCATGTATAAAACAGTGCATGTAAAACAGTTTGTACAAACACCTATGCGTACCTAAAGTGCTGATATAAATTGCAAATGCCTAATACATAAAGAGAAACCCTTTAAAGTGCCCAAGAAAATTCAACATAAAAGAGTATCACCCTGTATATTGGCCGAATGAAATCTCCACTGGAGCCTGGTGTCATTTAACAATCACAAGAGAGGCAGAGGCGAGTATACAGGGCAATTTGAGGAATTTTGCGCAGCTTTGGTCAGATATTTAGAGCGGTAAATGCTCTCCACAGGCTGGCTCAGAAGACAGGCACTGGAATGGAGCAGATCACCCCTGTAAAAGTGGAACGATACCCTTAAGAAACTCGTCAACTATGAATGTTATTTCTACCCGCAAAGGAAAACCACAAGCTTGGTGTGATTTCTTTTTTAGTTTACCCTACATGTTTATATGGATTGTTAATATTGAGGATTCCTCGATACAGCTCCTTTAAAAGCATAACTATAGTCAAAAACGACTATAGTTCCGCTGTACTATATAGAAGCGGGGGATTGAGAACCGGATGCCCCACTGCGCATCGCTGCAGTTAAAACAAGAAACCAGACACCCACTCACCACTTCCGGGCCTCTTCTGTGCCCTTCGCAATGCAGCCTATCAACCTCCAGGGCCAGCGCTGATAGGCTGCTTGCAGTCACGTGGGAGCGTCCTGGAGGCTGACAGGCTGTGCCGCGGCGGCCGCAGAAGAGGCCCGCTAGCGGTGAGTATCCGGACACCAGTTTTCTTGTTTTACTAGCAGCGATGCGCAGCAGGGCATCCTGGGTCCCCCTGCGGTGGTGTTCCTATTTCATTTGCAGGGAACCATCCAGAGCTCAATTATTGAATGGACAGGGGTCTCTTTTGCCCTACATAGTTGCAGTCTAGCCTTGAATAAATGAGGGTTGTGTACTCACCGGTGACAGGGCCGGAGAGGGTCTCCATGGGGCTCTCGGCATCCCAGCCATAGTAAAGGCGTTTGCACACTCGCTCGCTCAGCTGGGGGTGTCCAGGCAAAAACTGTAAGAAAACAAGATAACCATTAAAGATCGATAATAGAGAAGGGGGCTGAAAGTAAACTGGGTGTGGTTAAAGTGGACATGTACCATTCCTGCCATTTTTGTCCCATGGATGGAGTCTACCCACTGTGAGCCTAACCTGCACATCTCCTGCCACATAAAGCAAGGAGATTCGCTGCATCTTGCACCCGGCTTCTGCCAATCACCGGCCACCTGTCAGTAATCGGCCTGGGATCGGAGGTGAGTGGAGAAAATAAAAATGTTTCTCTTTTTTTTTTTTTTAAATACATGTAATTTTATCTGCTGTTAGAAGTTTTTTTCCACATTTAACCCTTTGTGAACTGGTAAGAAATCCAAGAGACCCCTATACCAGTTCACAAGGCTTAGGGGGCTGGCAAGTCATTAACCCCCAGCCCCCCATCACCTGCCTCCCCAAAGCAACCCATACCATTTTAAAAAAATCCTTTTTAAGGGTGATCGGCGTGGAACACTGATCGGAAGTATATAAAAGTAATGATAAAATATTTTTTACATTTTACCCTATGTGAACTGGTAAGGGGTTCATGAGACCCCCATACTAGTTCACAAGACTTGAAGGGCTGGCAAGACACCTGTGGCAAGTGGATGACTTCCCATCAACCCTTCCGGCCCCATTACCTACCTGCCTTCCCAAAGCAGGGGGGGGGGGGGGCGCAGAAGTGTCTGTGGCTTGCGAAGGCTAAGCAGGCTTGTAGCCTTCAGAGCTGGGGAGCTACAAGTCTTTAAACACATAGCTTGTGCCCAGGCTGTCTTTTGGGTGAAATCTGTAAAAAAAAGGTGGGTCAGGTGGGTTTTGTTCTGCTTTAAGCAGACAGACATTCTTAAAGAAAAACAAAGACAGATTTCCTCATTCACGGAGCATCCATATTTTGGCTGCCCCACATCGTGTAAGCCCCGGGATCACCAAGGGGGGGGGGGGGGGGTCGTCACCGGAAAGGTGAGTAAATACAAACAGGGATGCCCCTCTGCAGAGGAAAAACAACCGGGAGAGTGTGGAAAGCTTGGTCAGTGCACAGGCAAACCGAAACAAGGAAAATAAATGTCCATTCAGCGAAGCACATAAAATCAGGGCTCCCTTTGGGGAGAGACTCATGCAGACCATAGGCCACAAAACTTTTAAAAAATTGATGTCAATAGCAAAACAGTCAGTATAAAGAGTGCAAAGACAGAAGCATTATGGGAAATAAAGTGAATTGGAGGTCACACGTAGTCCACATGTTTCCCATAACCACATGACCCCCGTGGGAAAATAAGAAAGTCAGAGTAAGGAAAAGTTGAAGTGTTGCCAATAGTAACAGAATTGCTATAAAAAGAACAGAGTTTAAGTTTTATTCTTTGTATTGGGATTACTATAAATAGAACAACAAGGTTGAAGTGTTGCCCTCAGTAAAAGGATTACTATAAATAGCACAGTATAGCTGAAGTGTTGCCCTTAGTAACATGATTACTATAAATAGCACAGTATAGCTGAAGTGTTGCCCTTAGTAACATGATTACTATAAATAGCACAGTATAGCTGAAGTGTTGCCCTTAGTAACATGATTACTATAAATAGCACAGTATAGCTGAAGTGTTGCCCTTAGTAACATGATTACTATAAATAGCACAGTATAGCTGAAGTGTTGCCCATAGTAACAGGATATATACGCTATAAATAGCACAACAGTTGTGAATTGAAGTGTTGCCGCTGGTGACTGGATTTCTATTAATAGCACAATATAGTTGACGTGTTGTCCTTAGTAAAAGGCTGACTATAAATAGCACAACAGAGGTATACTGTTGCCCATAGCAACAGAATTACTATAAATAGCACAAAGACTAGGAAAGAAATGAGGCCGGGCAGTAGCGTTGCCCGTAGTAACGGGACAACTATAACTAGTCTAGAAATAAAAGAATTAGAGGAATATAAAGACGTGAGGCAGCGCTGAAGTGTTGCCAATAGCAACCGCACTACTATTATGGAAGTCGCCCTCGCTGCCTGGTTGCTAGGAGCAACCCCCCTTTGCCCCGCCCCTCCCTTGGGCCTGCTCACAGGATGTACTCACGGGGAAGTCTATGAAAGGGCGCTCGGGCCTGCTGTCCTCCCGGGTCCCTCCTCGCAGCAGTCCCGGCATCCTGCGCTCCATGCTCGGGAGCGGACAATGGCGACCAAGTGGCACAACAAAAGTTCTGCGGGGCGGAAAGACGCTGAGGGCAGCTGCCAGACGGCCACTTCCGGGAGGTGACGCAGCTGACAGGGGGCGGAGCTGTGACGTCACCTCCCAAAGCGTGTCTGCCATTAACCCTCTGCGTGCCGCACTCACCTGTTCTCCTGCGCACATCCCCAGGGGCGTTCAACCGGACCTTCACCCTGAATAAGAGTCGATCTTATATGGTTCCCACACCCTGTACATACAGATTGCTCACATTAATCCGGACCTTCATCCTGAATAAGAGCTTATCTTATATGTTTCCCCCCTGTACATACAGATTGCTCACATTAATCCGGACCTTCACCCTGAATAAGAGCTTATCTTATATGTTTCCCACACACTGTACATACAGATTGCCCACATTAATCCGGACCTTCACCCTGAATAAGAGCCTATCTTATATGTCCCCCCCCCCCATACATACAGATTGCTCACATTAATCCGGACCTTCACCCTGAATAAGAGCCTATCTTATGTTTCCCCCCTGTACATACAGATTGCCCACATTAATCCGGACCTTCATCCTGAATAAGAGCCTATCTTATATGTTTCCCCCACCATGTACATACAGATTGCTCACATTAATCCGGACCTTCACCCTGATTTATTGAAAAGCCAAAACCCTTAAAAAACTATTCCCCAGCATCTCAAATTAATATATTTTAAGTTTTTAGTTACCGGTAGTTACTTATTATTCTTTCCCCCACTGGGCTGCAACTCTGTTCAGGACTTTAGGATACGGGAGCCGCCATCTTGCCTCAGAAGCATCATATACTGAGGAGAGGAGAGCGGGATAAAGTACAGGGGGGGCAGGGTTATAGCTGTGCTTTGCCCAGACAGAGCAGAGCTGGGGTCAGGTAAAGGTCAGTAATCCCAGAATGCAGAGCAGCAGTCAGAAGTCACTTCCTGTTTGCAGGCTGCCTGATGCTCTATGAGCCGCCATCTTGGATGTTTAAAGGCTCATAACATGCAGTAGATGCAGGTAGGATGATTTTTAATGTGAGCAATCTGTATGTACAGGGTGTGGGAAACATATAAGATAGACTCTTATTCAGGGTGAAGGTCCGGATTAATGTGAGCAATCTGTATGTACAGGGTGTGGGAAACATATAAGATAGGCACTTATTCAGGGTGAAGGTCCGCTTTAAGGGGATGCGACCGCACTGGGTCCTAGAAGGTCAGGGGGGCCCATCAGTGTTTATCTTAACCTTTATCATATTTGTGCTCACTTGACATAATTTAGATAGAGGAAGCGTAATTGGTCTCTGCTGTTTCAGTCATTGGCTTCCTAGCTGCATTCAGTTGAGTTAAAGAGGACCAACACCCCGATCAGATCCCTCCCCGCGGGGCATCCGAAATCGGGATGTCCCGCGGGGTGAAACCCCCCAGGAAGCCCAGAATCCTACCTTTTCCACGTTCCAGCGGCGCATGCGCATCCACCGCCGCCGCCTCCCGCGCGTCCCTCTAGCAGGGCGCGTTCCCGCACCGGCCGTTTGTGAATGGCGGGCGCGTGCCCTGTAAGAGTGACACGCGGGAGGCGGCGGCGGACGCGCTCTGCTTGTCCGGCGCTGCCTCTCGCTTGTCCGTCGGCGGGGATTATCACGTGGGAGCGGGGTGAGGTGAGTTTTTCGGGGCTTTCTGGGGGGTTTCACACAGCGGGGCACCCCCGATCAGGGTGCCCCACCGAAGTGGACCAAAACCCAGGATTTTGACTTGATCTTGGGCTTTGGTTCTTGGCCTGGGGGCACCCCAATAGGGGTCCTGCTGAGTAAAACCCCCAAGGTCGCCCAAACTAACTCACCTCTCCCCGGTCCCATTGCACATGCACAGCTGCCCGTCTAATCCAGCTGAGTCCTGCTGAGTGCGCCAGTGGCCGCATCCCCGCCTGCCCGCGTCTGCCAATCAGAAATGCCTGGCGTGGGCACGCGCCCTGCTAAAGGTGTAGCCATTGGATCGGGAAGAAGGTGACTTTACTGGGCGACCTGGGAGGGGTTTATTCAGTGGGGCATCCTGAATATGGATGCCCCAGGGGGAGCGAGTATACCTGCTCTGGTGTCTCATAGGATCAGGTAGAAGGTGAGTTTATTGAGGGGGGCATCCTGAATTTGGATGCCCCGGGGGGAGCGAGTATGCCAGCCCTGCAGTCTTATAGAATCAGGGAGAAGGTGAGTTTATTGAGGGGGGGCATTCTGAATCTGGATGCCCCGGGGGGAGCGAGTATGCCAGCCCTGGACTCTCATAGGATCAGGGAAAAGGTGAGTTTACTGGGCGACCTGAATCTGGATGCCCTGGGGGAAGAAAGTATGCCTGCCCTGGAGTCTCATAGACTCCAGGGTGGGTTTTGGTCCGCTTTAAAAGACAGAATAAAAGCACAAGCCGTGAAAGAGCCCTCCTTTAATGTTTGCACCAGGGCCCCATCGCATTTAGTTACTCCACTGGTCACCCCAAGGCTATGTGGTCGCCCTTTGCGATTGTATTGTGACACTTTATCCTGCGGTGACCCGGCAAAAAGACAAATTACAATCGCCCTGCACAGGCTCAGACTGACCTATGGGGGGTTACCGGTAAATCTCCCCTGGTCCCCGGGGCCGTTTGTGGACCTTCATCGCCAAAACCTGAACTGAGCTTATATCTGGCATCCTAATTGCCCTGCACAGACTGACCCATGGGGTTACCAGTAAATCTCCTGGTGGGACAAGTGTTTGAGGGCCTTTCCTTCCCAAATCCTGAGCTGGGTATGGCATAGGTGCTCAAGCCTCGTCCTCACGTCGCCACCAGCAGGCCAGGTAATGCATAATGTCACACTGATGGGCAGGTGATGTAATTAGTGCGGAGTGTACAGCTCTGTATGGGCACTAATTGCCTCCCCTGTGCAATACTGGGCCTGATAGTGGCCCCTGAGGATAAGGGCTGAGCTCATAGCTGGTATAAAAAACATACAAGTGAATAATACTGCGCTATACTTTTCCAACTTACCTGCCCCACAACGCCGTCTTCGCCGGCGCCTGCATCCCGAAGCTGTACCCGGTCCCCGCGATCAGCCATTCAGACAGGACGGGCCTGCGGGAGAGCAGCTGTGTTATGTGCACTGCTTAAAGTGGACCAACACCCAGGATTTTGACTATCCTGGGTTTTGGTCCACTTCAGTGGGGCACCCCAATCGGGGGTGCCCCGCTGTGTGAAACCCCCCAGAACGCCCGTAAACACTCACCTCCCCACGCTCCTACGCGGGCGCTCGTCCAATCAGAGAGCTCAGAGCCGCTGTGGTATGCACGTACAAGCGGCGTCCAACCACAGCGGCCCTGAGCGCTGGAGGCGGCGTCTTGCGCTTTCTTCTAACAGGGAGCGCGCCAGCGCCGGACATTCACAAACGGCCGGCGCGGCTGCGCGCCCTGCTAGAGGGAAGCGCGAAGCGCGGCTGCGGCCCGCGCATGCGCCGTTGGAACGGAGTTAAGGTAAGGTTTGTGGGCGTCCTGGGGGGTTTCACCCCGCGGGACATCCCGATTTCGGATGCCCCGCGGGGAGGGATCTGATCGACCCGGGAATCTTATAGATTCCCGGGCCGATCCCCCCTGGGTGTTGGTCCACTTAGAGAGCTCCTCAGTCATGTCCCGACTAGGGAATCGAATCTGCCCCCCTACAGTCACAAGATTGTGTCCTTACCCCTGCCCCCTTACCCCTAGGTCCCTTTTCATCAGCATCAGGGATCCGCCAAAGACTTTTGTAATAATGTTATATTTTGCCATAAGTACATCGCCGGGCCAAAACAGGTTCACACACTCTTAGAACAGAACAAAACACAGGATCTTGACTATCCTGTTTTTTTCCCCTGACCCGATTTGGGATGCCCCGCTGTCTGAAATGACTCCAGATCGCCCATATAAACTCACCTTTCCCCGGTCGTATGGCACATGCGTGGGCTCTCGTCCAATCAGAGATATTTGCAGTACATATTTAAAGTGGACCAAAACCCACAATCTATAAGTTTCCCGGGCCGATCGATTCCCCCGCCACTGTGTGAAACCCCCCCCAGGTCGCCCCATACACTTACCTTGTTTCCCAGACCAACGGCGCATGCGCGAGCCGCGGACCCGCCATCCCTCTAGCAGGCCGCGTGCCCGCGCCAGGCATTTGCGAATGGCCGGCATGGCTCCCTGTTAGAGGGAAGCTGAGGATGTGGCCGCCAGCGCGCTGGGAGCCGTTGCTCTTAGATGTGCTGTAGGACCATGAAGAGGTTAGTTGCCTTCGGTGATCTGGGGGGTTTCACGCAGCGGATCGGGGGGGGCCCAGGGGTTTTGGTCTACTTTAAAGTGAACAAATCACCAGAATTTTGACTATCTTGGTGATCGGTGCTTGCCCTTGTGGGATGCCCCGCTGTGTGAAACCCCCAGATCACCCACTCGACTCACCTTTCCGTCATTCCCACGGCACATGCACGGGCGCTCGTCCATTCAGTGCTTTATGCCCTGTATATTAATGCACAACGTAAACGACGTTGTTTTGGACGACACATCGGCACAGGGAGCAGGGGGCCGCTGTGGGGTGCACACTCCAGCACGCAGGAGCGCACACAGCTGCAGGGACTCCGGGGAGGCGCCGGCAGCCCATTGATCCCAGCGAGGGACCGGGAAAGGTAAGGCAATCTGGGGGCTCCAACAGTGGGGGCATCCCCCAGGGGCACCTAATCTAAAAGACTCTAGGGCCACCTGATTCAATCCAATTTGGGATGCCTTGCTGTGTGAAACCCCCTGGATCCCCGGTAAAGTGTACCTCTTCACCAATCCATGTCAGACGTCACTTTAAAGTAGACCCAAACCAGACCTAGTATCTATAAGACTCTCGATCTAGTTAAATACCCACTCCAGGGGCATCCCGATCTTGGATGCCCCTCTGTGTGAAACCAGTATTCTTACCAACAAACCCACAGTGAATGCATGGCCGGCGGCGGCACCTCTCACTTCTTTCTTGGTCTGTATACGGCCGCACCCACTGTAACTGAACGGCCGGCACGGCCACGCAAAACCATATAGGGATGCAGGGGGTAAAGTGCGCTGATTGCAATTGCAGCTATGCTCCCCCCATTCTTTGGGATATGAACCTGGTTAGAGCAGAGCCGCACCTGTGCTGCGGGAACGCCAGTGAGGTATTATATCAGGGCGACTGATTGGGTTTTACACAGTGGGGACATTCCAAATCGGGATGCCCCAAGGTATGTACAAAACCCAGGATAGTGAAAATCTCGAATGTTGGTCCACTTTAATGCATCAATGTTCAACCGGACCTTCAGCATCATTTTATGAAAAGCCCAAACCCTTAGAAAACTATTCTCCAGCAACTAAAATTAATGCATTTTAAGTTTTTAATCACTTACTTATTATTCTTTCCCCCACTGGGCTGCAACTCTGTTCAGGACTCTAGAATACAAGAGCCGCCATCTTAACTCAGAAGCATCACATATTGAGGAGAGGGGTGAAAAGTGCAGGGGGGCGGGTTATAGCTGTGCTTTGCACAGACAGAGCAGGGCTGGGGTCAGGAAAAGGACAGCCATCCCAAAATGCAGAGCAGCACAGTCAGAAGACACTTCCTCTCTGCAGGCAGCCCGAGACTCCATGGGCCGCCAACTTGGATGTTTAAAGGCTCATAACATGCAGTAGATGCAGGTAGGATGATTTTTGAGGTGAGCAATCTGTATGTACAGGGTGGGGGAAACATATAAGATAGGCTCTTATTCAGGTTGAAGGTCCGGATTAATGTGAGCAATCTGTATGTACAGGGGGGAGAGGAACATTTAAGACTTATTCAGGTTGAAGGTCCAATTTCAGCAATAAGGTGTGAGCCATCATATTAGGCCCAGTTTACATCTATGCAAGTGCGGTGCGGTACAACACTATACCCATACCTCCCAACTGTCCCTGATTTGGAGGGACTGTCCCTCTTTTGAGTCCATGTCCCCCTGTCCCTCGTTGTTCCCATTTGTCCCTCTTTGAGGTGTAACATACAGATCTGCATTAATAAATGATTCATTTGCCTATTCAAAATGTTTCTTTTGTTGTAACTGTTACATCCTATCTCCTATCCATCCCTCAATGGGGGTGTGTGGCTTAATTTAATAGATGTCCCTCTTTCACATCCTGAAAAGTTGGTAGGTATGCATACCACGTGATTGGTTATGAAGTATCAGAGTTACATCACGCCTGGGATCGTTAATAATGCGTCATCATTGTCGTTACAACACACCAGGAACGTCACACATGCTGCACTGCTGTGCTCACAGTGACCGAGAATGACATCACTGACAGAAACTCCCCTCTATGCCCCTCCCCCTCTGTGATGTCCAAGTCACATGGGGGAGATCCCAGAGAGGCTCCGCCTCTAAGTATAAAAGGTGCCAGGATGAAAGGGTTCCCCTTTGTTCAAAATGTTGGCGAAGCTTTAACAGATGCCCCCCTAGCATAATTTGCATGGATGCAGCGCTGGGTAATGGTCGGGGAAAGGTAAGTATCAGTAGATAAAAGTAATAAAGGGCTTTATTCATCAAGCCATAGCGACAGGTAACGAAAGGTAGCGAACGGTGACCGCCGGGCGCTGTACGCAATACCACATTTATCAAAGCGAATCTGGTGAATGAGTCTAACAGCGACACGTAGCGACTGATTCATCATCATAGACAGCTCAGTGTATACCGCCGGTGCTCTGGCTTCCAGAGCCTGGTATTACCTGTCTGTACCTGTCTCCCATACATTTCAATGGACGTTCCTTCTCTTCTCCTTAAACAGGAGCTGTAATTTTTTTCTTTTAATTAATAAATCATTGTGTGACCTCTCCTGGCCCAGAGTCATTTTTGAAACGTTTTTGATTTATAATATTTTTATGCAGAATTGTCCTTACAGGTCTGGTATTAAAGTGTTCATGTTACAATGTAATAACAATGTAATTCCATGTGTTTTTCGCTTTGTTACTAGTGGATATGTGTTCAAAAACAGACTTTAAACACCCAGCTTCTGACACTATGGGCTACAACGACCCGATTTTGAGCGCCGGAGCTGTGTGAGGCTGTTTTTTTTTGATGAATATGGTGTCGGTCGCACTGAGCTGGCGCTACCGTCCACTCCTATACAGCTGTACTGGTGTTAGGGCAACTCACACAATATATTCATCAATGCTGGCGAGCGACTGAGACGCTCTGAAACAGCGAACCATGGCCGATCACAGCGACTACTAGCGGTCGCTCTCAATGCCTTGCTACAGACACTCATCTGTCCATACCTGGCGCTAGTAATGAATCAGCCTGCTCGTATTTTTGATAAGTGTGATGTGTTTTTATTTTCACTTTTGAACTGGTAAAGGCGTCCCAAATCACTCCTATACCAGTTCATTTACTGGTAATGACCAAGGCAGGAAGTTCGTCCCTTGAGCCCTAGAATTACAAGCCCCTATGCTTTGCCTTTGCCCAGTTAGTAAGCTTTGGGGGGGGCACACATTTTTCAGATTTTTTTTTCTAATGAGGTGGGAGGGGCTAATTGAAAAAAACATTCCCACCCAAAAATTTGGGAAAAAAATGTATGCTCCCCCCCCCCGTCCGTAAAGCTTACCAACCCAGAAGACTAAGCATAGGGGCTGGTAATTCCAGGGCTCAAGGACTGATCTGCCCTGGTCATTACCATTACACCTTATGCCCTATAACACAGGTCCGGTACCCAGCACCGGTCCTTGCTATGGGCTGCCGGACTCATCCGCACAACCATGCCAACTGGTGTTGCAGGTAATAGTAATCCATGGTGCCCCTTAGCAGTTCAAATGTAAAGAATACAAATAAACACACCACACTTTTAGCAAACATATTTTATTATTCTTAATTAACTGCTACTTACCTATCCCCGTCCACTGGCTCTGCTGCATCCATGCAAATCATGCCGGCGTGGTGTCTACCGACACTGGCATTTTGAACGAAGAGTAACATAGGTTTCTCTCATTTCGTCCCGGCATTTCGTCCCGGCACCAGGCCAGAGATTGCTTAAAGTAGACTATCCTGGGTTTTGGTCCACTTCTGCGGGGCCCGATCGGGGGGGCCCCGCTGCATGAAACCCCCCAGAACACCCGGAAACACTCACCTCACCACGCTCCTACGGCGCACGCTCATCAGCACGCTCGGAGCCGCTGTGGTATGCACGTCCAAGCGACGTACAACCACAGCGGCTCTGAGCACGCTGGTGGTCGCATCTCGCACTTCCCTCTAACAGGGAGCGTGCCAGCGCCCGCCATTCACGAATGGCCAGCGCGGGCACGCGCCCTGCTAGAGAGAAGTGGGAGATGCGGCCCGCGCATGTGCCGTTGGATCGGGATGCAGGTAAGGTGAATGGGGCGTCCTGGGGGGTTTCACACAGTGAGGCATCCCGATGTTGGATGCCCCGCAGGGAGGGATTGGATCAGCCCAGAAACCTGGGTGTTGGTCCACTTTAACGAGCCTTTTAAAGTGAGAGGTGGAGCCTCTTTGGGATCTTCCCCATCACATCACATGAGGGGAGGAAAACCCCCCTCCATGCTCCTCCCCTCCTGTGATGTATGCAGTCACATGGGGGGAGATCCCAGGGAGCCTTCGCCTTTCTGTATAAAAGGCGGCTTCTCCAGCTTCACATGCAGTCCTTGCAGCCACCTCACCACCAGGCGGCGGCGGTATTTTCACTGGCCTGCTGGTACAAGTGCTTTTATTGCCGGCATTTTTCTCATCATTGGGGCCGCAGTGAAAATACCACTTTGCCAAGGAAAAATCGGGGGCCCCTGAATAGCGGCGCCCCTCCCTTGCATGCCATGACCCAATCATGTGCTGTTGCTGACACCGATTGGTAGCTCAGATAACTTCACCCCAGCCCACCTGCTTTCCTTTGTGGGGGCTGTGTGTGAATTTACACCCCTCCCGCTATGCCCAACTAACCCCTCCACCCCTGCCGCTATGCCCAACTAACCCTTTCACCCCTGCCGCTATGCCCAACTAACCCCTCCACCCCTGCCGCTATGCCCAACTAACCCCTCCACCCCTGACGCTATGCCCAACTAACCCCTCCACCCGACGCTATGCCCAACTAACCCCTCCACCCCTGCCGCTATGCCCAACTAACCCCTTCACCCCTGCCACTATGCCCAACTAACCCCTCCACCCCTGCCGCTATGCCCAACTAACCCCTCCACCCCTGCCGCTATGCCCAACTAACCCCTCCACCCCTGCCGCTATGCCCAACTAACCCTTTCACCCCTGCCGCTATGCCCAACTAAACCCTCCACTCCTGCCGCTATGCCCAACTAACCCCTCCACCCCTGACGCTATGCCCAACTAACCCCTCCACCCCTGCCACTATGCCCAACTAACCCCTCCACCCCTGCCGCTATGCCCAACTAACCCCTCCACCCCTGCCGCTATGCCCAACTAACCCTTTCACCCCTGCCGCTATGCCCAACTAAACCCTCCACTCCTGCCGCTATGCCCAACTAACCCCTCCACCCCTGACGCTATGCCCAACTAACCCCTCCACCCCTGCCGCTATGCCCAACTAACCCCTTTACCCCTGCCGCTATGCCCAACTAACCCCTTTACCCCTGCCGCTATGCCCAACTAACCCCTTCACCCCTGCCGCTATGCCCAACTAACCCCTCCACCCCTGCCGCTATGCCCAACTAACCCCTCCACCCCTGCCGCTATGCCCAACTAACCCCTCCACCCCTGCCGCTATGCCCAACTAACCCCTCCACCCCTGCCTCTATGCCCAACTAACCCCTCCACCCCTGCCACTACCCTGCCTAACTCCTCCACCCCTGCCACTATGCCCAACTAACCCCTCCACCCCTGCCACTATGCCCAACTAATCCCTCCACCCCTGCCACTATGCCCAACTAACCCCTCCACCCCTGCCACTATGCCCAACTAACCCCTCCACCCCTACCACTATGCCCAACTAACCCCTCCACTCCAGCCACTGACTTACACCCCCACCTAACCTCTCCAGCCCAACTTAACCCCCCTCCCTAGCCACGGACATGAACCTCTAACCTAAACCCCTTCCCCAACCACTGGCCCACACCTCTCACCTGCCCCCCCTCCCCAGCCACTGACCTGCACCCCTCACTTACCCACCATTCCCAACCATTTACCCGCAACCTTTACCACCCACTGACATATAATCACCCTGTAATGTTGTGATCGAACTCTCATTTTTTAAGAATAGGGTTCTGTGCAATCAGCCAACTGCGTGTATGGACCACGCCCCCTACAAGACCACACCCTCTGCACCCATGAAATGTTGGTTAGCCAGGATGGAAGAATGAGGGACCTGTGGCAAAAAAAGACTCAAGAAGATGGCAGAGGAGCCCCCAAGAACAGAGGAGACCCGAGCAGGACACAGACAACCCGATGCACCACGCTGGAGTGGTAAGTAGTTAAATTAAGTCTTTATTGTTTTACAAACTTGGGGTGAACTAGTAAGAGCTAGACCAGTTCACTGGGTATGAGGCCGGTGTGGCGGGTGACATTGCAGAACCCCTCCTGATTACCTGCACCCCTACTTGGGGGGGGGGGGGTGCGGAAGAGCCCAGTGCCCATCTATATGATCACTGGGTTCTTCTAGGGGGTGACAACAACCCTTATGCCTGCTTCCCGAGGAGGGGGGGGGGGCATGCCTTTTTATTTTTACTACTAGCTCCCTTGATCCCATTCCTACTCACCTAATCCTGCAACTGTCGTCCTCCCTCGCCCCTGCCCTTACATCCCTCTTTAACCTCTCCCTATCAACAGGCATCTGCCCATAATCGTTCAAGCATGTGGTTGTAACCTCATTACTCAAAAAACCCTCCCTAGACCCCCTCACAGTATCCATTCCTCGTCCTTTATCTGTTGGGGTACCACAAGGATCTGTCCTGGGCCCCCTACTCTTTTCAGTCTATACCTATGGCCTTGGACAACTTATAAACACTTATGGATTCCAACACCACTTCTATGCAGATGACACCCAAACCTACCTCTCAGGCCCTGACCTCTCCTCCATCTCGGGGCACCTGACTGTATAACTTCTCTCTCTTAATTCATGTCCTCTCGCTCTCTTAAACTGAACCTGGACAAAACAGAGCTCGTCATCTTCCCAGAATGCAGTTCTGCTCCCATCTCCAACATTAATGCGGACCTTCACCCTAAATAAGAGCCTATCTTATATGTTTCCCACACCCTGTACATACAGATTGCTCACATTAATCCGGACCCTCACCCTGAATAAGAGCCTATCTTATATGTTTCCCCCACCCTGTACACACAGGTTGCTCACATTAAAAATCATCCTCCCTGCGTCTACTGCATGTCATTAGCCTTTAAACATACAAGATTGCGGCTCATGGAGCATAAGGCAGCCTGAAAACAGGAAGTGTCTTCTGACTGTGCCGCTCTGCATTCTGGGATTGCTGTCCTTTCCCTGACCCCAGCTCTGCTCTGTCTGAGCAAAGCACAGCTATACCCCTCCGCCCCCTGCACTTTATCCCACTCTCCTCTCCTCAGTATGTGATGCTTCTGAGTCAACATGGCGGCACCCATATCCTAGAGTCCTCCCCCTGGCGGGGGAAAGAATAATAAGTGACTAAAAACTTAAAATACCGGTATATTCATTTTAGAAGCTGGGGAATAGTTTATTAATGGTTTGGGCTTTTCATTAAATCATGCTGAAGGTCCGGTTTAATGTATCTGTCAGTGACCTCTATATCACAGCAGCTCCTCATGCGCGTTGTCTACTGGACTCCTCTCTTTTCATTTACACCTCACATTCAGTCACTATGCACCTCGTCACCTCCAATTCAAAAACAATCGCCCGCATCCTCCTTCCTCTCACCTGAGACCACTAAAATTCTAGTGACGCCCTGATCGTCTCCCGCTTAGACTACTGCAACTTCCTCCACAGTGGTCTACTGACTAACAGACTGGCGCCCCTGCAATCAATCCCCAACTCTACTGCCCGTCTCATCTACTTATCCCCTCGCTCTTCCTCAGCTGCTCCTCTCTGTCAGTCACTCCACTGGTTCCCACTTTCTGAAAGAATTCAGTTCCCCTCCCCCCAGGGGCATCCAAAATCGGGGGTGCCCCCCTGTGAAACCCAACAGGTCGCCCATAAACTCACCTTCTTTCCCGGTCCAAAGGCGCATGCGCGAGCAGCAGCGGCATCCCCGCTATCCGTCTAGCAGGGAACATGCCTGCACTAGGCATTTGTGAGCGGTCGGCGCGTGCACTCTCCCTGATGGAGGGTAGCGGGGGATGCGGCTGCCAGCGCGCTCGCCTTAGGCAGGCTGACATCAGCGGATGCGAGAGCACTGATTGGCTGCGCATGCGCCGTAGGACCGAGGAAGGGTGAGTGCGATCGGGCGATCTTGCATCCCATCAGGCACTGCGCACGGCCCCTGATCTCGCGTCTGCGCAGTGCCCATGAATAGGATGCATGGGGCAGGCTGAAATCCCACGAGACTTCGCTGAGCTGCGAGATCAGCGCGGGACATTGAAGAAGGATCAGGCCCTAAAGTAGCGGGATGTCCGAACATCTAAAAAATACCATTTTGTGAAATACTCACCTGTAAAATGGGTATTATAAGTATGTCACACACCCCGCTTCAAGATATCCATAACATGTGGGTAATACCGACCTGAAGAGGGCGTTCCTGCAGAGATGATAGCAAAAAGAAAGCCCCTCCCTGATCCATAAATACCTGGGACCTCCCACTCATCACCCAGTATAAAGAAGCAGTAAGGTAAGGGACCAGGAAGAGGCAAATATAAGTCAAAACAACGCAAAGTTCACAATATAAAGGATCCAGAATACAAGAAGGGCGGGTGAAGCGGGGTGTGTGACATACTTATAATACCCATTTTACAGGTGAGTATTTCACAAAATGGTATTATTCTAAGTATGTCACACACCCCGCTTCAAGATATCCATAACATGTGGGACATCCAATAGCAGTGTCCATAAAAAGGGCGGGGATCCAAAACAAGGCAACAATGCACAACTTAAACCACAACAGCTTGCAGAACTTTTCGGCCAAAAACAGCATCCGCTGAGGCCCGAACATCAACCTTGTAAAACTTGGAAAACTTATGAACAGAGGACCAAGTAGCGGCCTTGCAAACTTGTTCAACAGAGGCCTGGTGCTGAAAAGCCCAGGACGCCCCAACCGCACGAGTAGAATGAGCAGTGATACGAAAAGGGGGGTTCCTCCCCTTGGCAGAATAGGCCCCAATGATGGCCTGACGAATCCATTTACTAATGGAAGATTTGGCAGGAGCCAAACCTTTCCTAGGCCCAAAGGGCACCACAAAAAAAGCATCAGTCTTACGAAAGGAAGACGTAACCACCAGATAATATTTCACAACACGAACTACATCCAAGGAATGTAGCGCCCTTTCCTTGTCGTTGCTGGGATTAGGACAAAGAGAAGGCAGAACAATGTCCTGATTCAGATGAAAGGCAGAGACCACCTTAGGAAGAAAATCCGGCTTGAAACGAAAGACAACCTTGTCCTGATGCCTTTCAAAGTACGGAGCTTTAATGGATAAAGCTGCCAACTCAGAAACACGCCTAACCGAAGTGATAGCCACCAAAAAGGCCACCTTTTGAGTAAGCGAAGACAAAGCAACCTCATTCAAGGGCTCAAACGGAGGACCCTGAAGAGCCGAAAGAACCAGGTTCAAATCCCAAACTGGAACAAAGGGCTTCCTAGGAGGCCGTACATGCGTAACTCCTTGGAAAAAGGTCTTGACTAAGGGATGAAGTGCAAAGGACCTTTGAAAGAACACCGCCAGGGCAGAAACCTGCCCCTTCAAGGTACTAAGTTGAAGCCCCAGATCCAGACCATGTTGAAGAAACTCCAGGATTCTGGAAATGGAGAATTCCCGACAAGAGAACGACCTACTTTCACACCAGTCAATATAGGACCTCCAAGTCCTATAATAAACAGTAGAGGAAGAGTGCTTCCTGGCGCTAATAAGAGTCTGAATCACCGCATCAGAAAGCCCTTCCTCCTTCAAGATGGCGGTTTCAGCAGCCACGCCGTCAAAGCCAGCGATGGTAAATTGGGATAGCGTAGCCGACCCTGGGTGAGCAGGTCCGGCAGTAGAGGCAGAACGAACTGATCCTCTGCCAGTCTTACCAGATCTGCGAACCAAACCTGCCTTGGCCACCTTGGTGCCACCAGAATCGCCGACGCGCCCTCCAGGGCCAGCTTGCGCACCACTCTGGCTACCATTGGAAACGGAGGGAACAGGTAAAGAAACCCCAGATCCTTCCAGTTCAGAGACATGGCATCCACCGCCAGAGCCAGTGGATCCTGCGAGAGAGACACAAAGACCGGAAGCTTGTGATTGTGACGAGAGGCAAAGAGGTCCACCGCTGGGAACCCCCACCTGAGACAAATCGAACGAAACACCTTGGGACTGAGAGACCACTCCCCCTGACGAGAGGAGGCCCTGCTCAGAGAGTCCGCCTCCGTGTTCTCCACTCCCGGAATGTAGACTGCTGAGATACACGGGACGTGGCTCTCCGTCGAGTCCAGAATCAAAGACACTTCCCTGAGGGCACTCCTGCTGCGAGTCCCCCCCTGGTGATTGATGTAAGCAACCGCCGTCCGGTTGTCCGACCGGACCTGAACTGGCAGGCCCAGCAACTGATGAGTCAAGCGAAACAGAACCAACCTGATAGCTCTCAACTCCAGAACATTGATGGGCTCGTGAGCCTCCTGCGGGCCCCACAGACCTTGAAACTGGAGGTCCTTCCAAACACCCCCCCAACCTGACAGACTGGCATCCGTGGTGACTGTTTCCCAACACGGAGCCAGAAAAGATCTGCCCTTCAACAGATTGACTGACCCCAGCCACCATTGCAGGGATCGACGAACTCGGGGAGTCATCAGGAAGGACTGATCCAACGATAGAGGAGACTTGTCCCAAACCTTCAACAGATGAAGCTGAAGCGTCCTTGTATGAAACTGCGCAAAGGGAACCGCCTCGAATGAGGCCACCATTAACCCCACCAGCCTCATCCCTAGACGGATGGCCGGAAGAGGGGCCGACAAGAGAAGCCGAACTAACTCCTGAATCAAAAGAATCTTGGCCTGGGGCAGAAACACCCTGACCTGCGAAGTGTCCAGAGACATTCCCAGAAAGGTCACTACTCTGGACGGAGAAAGAGAAGACTTGGGGTGGTTGACCACCCAACCGAACCTCTCCAGAGTGGACACCACCACTCTGGTGTCCAACTCCGCTTGGTTGAAAGAAGAGGCCATGATCAGAAGATCGTCCAAATAGGGCACAATGCGGATACCCTGAACCCTGAGCAGAGCCATCACCCCCGCTAGCACCTTGGTGAACACCCGAGGAGCCGATGTGAGACCGAAAGGGAGTGCCACAAACTGAAAATGCCGATCCTCCACCACGAACCTGAGAAACCTCTGGTGTGCTGGAAAAATCGGAACGTGTAGATAAGCATCCTTGATGTCTATGGAAGTCAGAAAGTCTCCCTGGCGAAGAGAGTGAATGCAGCGTTTCCATGCGGAATTTCCGCGGCCGGATGAACCTGTTGAGAAACTTCAGATCCAAGATGGGTCGGACCGATCCGTCCTTCTTGGGTACCGTGAACAGATTGGAATAAAAGCCCCTGCCCTGATCCGAGGGGGGCACTGGGCAAATGACAGCCATGTCCAGAAGATTCTCTACTGCCACCAGGAGCCCCTGCGCCGCCAGAGGCTCCGAAGGCATCAGAGACCTGAAAAATCTGGAAGGGGGGCGGAGCTCGAACTCCAGCTTGTAACCGGAAGACACCACTTCCCGGATCCATCTGTCCGAGACCTCTTGATCCCAGATCTGGGAGAAGTGTCGCAGCCGTCCCCCCACCCGCATGGGTGAGGGCGCCCCCTCATTGCTGAGCCGGCTTAGTAGCCGGCTTGGGGTTAGAGCCCCAACTGTATCCTGGACGGGCACGTCCTCTGCCCCTGCTCCCAGAATCTCCTCTGGAAGAGGGGAATGCAAATCCCCTGCCAGATCTGGCCCCACGAAAGGAGGGGGTAAAAGAAGGCGCCCCCCGAAAGGGACGGCGTTGTTTCTTGCGTTGAGGTAACCTACCACCCTTGGTGACAGAGTCCAATGTCTCTCCAAAGAGCCGTAAGCCAACAAAAGGTAGAGCCGTCAGTGACTTCTTGGACATAAAATCTGCCGCCCACTGGCGCAGCCACACCGACCGCCGAATAGTCACCAGCAGCGCCGATGTCCTACCACACATGATCAACGTGTCATCCAAGGCTGTTAACACAAAAGATAAAAACAACTCACACCGTTTAAGGCTAAGGAACTCGGCACTACCAGGACGAAGCCCGGAACAAGTCAGCAGGTCCCTGACCACAGACCTGGCAGCCAACACCATTAGCGCCGAAGCGCAAACAGGCCGCATGGCTGACCCAACGCTAGCAAAACCATGACAAGCCATCTGGTCAATACGTTTATCCTCTCCATCCTTGAGGGTGGAACAATCAGGTCTATTTAAAACCGAGGAGTTGGACAACCCCAAAACCGGTGCATCCACCTCGGGGGGAGATGCCCAGCGCTTAACCGCCTCCGAAGGGAAGGGATATTTCTTATCCCACCCCTCAGGGATGCCAGGGAGCCGAGCCGGCCTGTCCCATTCCTTAGCAATAATTTTGTCAAAATGCCTTTGTGTAGGAAATTCCAAGCGCGGCCTGGATTCCTCAAACAATTCACCCTTCTGCTGTGACACCTCCTCGGGAGGGGAAATATTCAGAGCCTCCAACATCAGAGCCAGAGCGTGAGGAGTATCCGAGGATCTCCCCAAGTCACCAAGCTCGGCATCAGCGCCAAAAGACTGCTCATCGTCCGAAATGTCTGAATCCTCATAAACCTCCCCTTCCTCTAGCGGGGAATAATCAGACCAATCCAGATTATTAACGTCCTCATGGTCCTCCACCGGCGGAGCCGGCGACAAATGCTTTCTCTTAGTCGGAGCCCTTACGGGCGACCGAGCTGGAGATAATTTTTTCAAGGTTAGCCAAACTGGCGCACATCTCAGATTGCAGCTCCCTGCCCATGACGACGTCACACGGGGCACGAGTCAAGGCGGGAGGGGGAGATGAAGCGACCGGCGGTGCTGACCCAGACGCCTGGGGTTCGGACTGCCGCGTAATAGTTTGCTGTGCACATGGTATACACAGAAGTACATCGTCCCCAGTAATGGATACCCCACACAACATACACTTCCAGGGATGCCCCGAAGGGGCCCCGAGCCCAGTATCCGGGGATGCCTCCATAAGGTGAACTTTTAATAGTCGCTATGACCCAGGGAATTACGCCACTAGACAACCCGGGATGCCCCTTTAATGTCCCGAGTGGGAGGATTTATGAGTAATAAATGAACCCAGGGATCTAGGATCGGGAGAGACCCCCTAAATGCTATTGGAGATCCTCCTGAAAACCTCCGCCTGAAAGACACAGAAACAGCTTATAAGGCGATGGGAAATAAAAGACACATGCAAACAACACAGGATGGGGAAGAGGGGGGCCACAGGCCACTCACAGTACCGCGGGAGCTTGCAATGGCGTCCAGACCGTGAGGAAGAGGCTTTGCTGACAAGAAGAGGAGAAAGGGGCGTGGTCAGCGCGGGACGCGCGTGACGCCAAGCTCCGCCCCCCCCCCTTCCTATGCAAGGCAAGAGCTCCTCAGCGGCGCCAGGGATAGATGGGGGCGGGCAGCGGTGACGCGCCGCAAAACCGGCCCCGCCCCCAGGACAATCGTGAGGAGAATGTCTCCTCAGAAAAGAGGCGCCAAAACCGGCCGGCGCCGCAGCGTTATGTGCGGCCGCGGCGCTCGGCCGGTGGAGTAAAAACAGTAAAATGTGAACCTGCACCTAAGCACCGCAGCAGACAATACCAGGAGGGACGGACCCCGGCCCCGCGCCGACGGTCCGGCCCCGCCCCCCCCACTACATGGTCATCCATACAGTGCGTGAGGTAACTACCTCCGCCATTATGAGGAAAAGGAGACAGACCCAGCACCGCACAGAGGCCTCCACAAGAACGGCCGCGGCGCCTGAATGAAAGACAGTTAAAGTGACACACACACACTAACACTAGTAAAAGACAGAAAAGGAGAGTGGTAAAGAAGGGACCCACACCCCCCATCCCCACTGTGGAAAAGGGATCCTGGGAGGGCCATTCAAGGTTAAAACTAAGGGACAGGGCATCCCAAACCGGGGTCACCAACCCGGTGTAACCGCCTACCCTCTTGTATAGGGTCTCACGGTGGAGCGTTGCTCCTGAGCACCTGAGGTGCTGATATACCCTCGCCTGGACCCACAGCCAAAGCTGGGAGGCATATGGATTCTAGGAAAAAAGGGTCCAAACAGAAATAAATAAGTAGCGGGCCGGGAATCATCCCGGCTACCTTAAATCCCCCTGTGCAAGGAGGAGCCATCATCTTCTGACTTGCTCGCCGTCTGCAGAGATGGAAAACTGGGTGATGAGTGGGAGGTCCCAGGTATTTATGGATCAGGGAGGGGCTTTCTTTTTACTATCATCTCTACAGGAACGCCCTCTTCAGGTCGGTATTACCCACATGTTATGGATATCTTGAAGCGGGGTGTGTGACATACTTAGAATAGTAAGTAGGGGGCGGTGTGTGTGTCTTTGTGTGAAATTGGTCCCTTTTTAATGTTCTGACGTTCCTTTTTAAAGTGGACCAAAACCCAGCGGGATCGGGCCGATCCATTCCCTCCCCCAGGGGCATCCAAAATTGGGATGCCCTGCTGTGCGAAACACCCCAGGTCGCCCCATACACTTACCTTACTTCCCGGTCCAACGCTATCCCTCTGAGAGGGAGCGTGCCCGCGCCGGCCAATCACAAATGGGGAATGCGGGTCCAAGCGCGCTGAGCGGCCGTGCATGCACCGTAGAACCGGGATGAGGTGAGTTTCCTCGGGTGATCGGGGGGGGGGGTTTAACATACCGGGGCACCCCCAATCGGGGTGCCACGGGGGAAAGGACCAAAGCTCAGGATAGTCAAAATCCTGGGTTTTGGTTCACTTTAAAATTAAGAATCATTTAAATGAATAAAGACAAGAGGCATCAGCTGATTTCATGAATAATTTATAAATCTATATTTCAGTGGAGCTTGCTTACTCCAGTCAGTGCTTACACTCGCTTAGTGTCCTTATACAATCACTGGAACACTCTACAGCCAGAGGGTATCAAGTCTCCAATAGAAAAGCCTTACAGTGATCCTATACCCAGAAAGGAAGCTGCTTATGTTATCACCTTCTACCACCACAGCCCAGTGTCCCAGGAACAGTCTGTGCTTAGTTTTTTTTTTTAACTAAAGCCTTTGTCCATTATTAATAAAAACATGAACTGGATGCAGTCTGATGTTTGAATGACGGCTGTATGACCCCCCCTGGCTGTGCTGCAGCGCCCCCTGGAGCTTCCCAGTGATTATACATTCAGTTACACCCTCAGTATTAAGGGTCAGCTATATCATTTATAACAAAAATAAAAAATATATTCCCCTAACCCAACACCCTTGGTTGAACTTGAAGGACGTGTCTTTTTGTTTCAGCCGAATTAAAGTGGACCAAACCCCAGTTCGATCAGCCCCGGCCCCATCGATTCCCCTCCCCAGGCATCCAAAAATACCATTTTGAGAATACTCACCTTGTAAAATGGGTATTATAAGTATGTCACACACCCCGCTTCAAGATAATCATTACATGTGGGTAGTATGGTCTGAAGAGGGCGATCTGCAGAGATGATTGGAGGAAAGAAAGCCCCTCCCAGTCCATAAATACCTGGGACCTCCCACTCATTACCCAGTATAAAGAAAGCAGTAAGGTAAGGGACCAGGAAGAGCCAAATATTAGTCATAACAACGCAAAGTTCACAAAATGAAGGATCCAGAATACAAAAGGGTGGGTTGAAGCGGGGTGTGTGACATACTTATAATACCCATTTTACAAGGTGAGTATTCACAAAATGGTATTATTCTAAGTATGTCACACACCCCGCTTCAAGATAATCATTACATGTGGGACATCCAAAAGCAGTGTCCATAAAGGGTGGGGATCCAAAACAAGGCATAAAGCACAACTTAAACTACTGCAGCCTGCAGAACTTTGCGGCCAAAAACAGCATCCGCTGAGGCCCGAACATCAACCTTGTAAAACTTGGAAAAAGTGTGAACAGAAGACCAGGTAGCGGCCTTGCAAACCTGCTCAACAGAGGCCTGGTGCTGAAAAGCCCAGGAAGCCCCAACCGCACGAGTAGAATGAGCTGTAACACGAAGGGGAGGATTTCTCCCATTAGCAGAAAAGGCCCCGACAATGGCCTGACGAATCCACTTACTGATGGAAGACTTAGCGGGCGCCAAAACCTTTCTTGGGCCCAGAGGGTACCACAAAGAAGGCATCAGTCTTGCGAAAGGCAGACGTTACCACCAAATAGTACTTCACAACTCGAACCACATCCAGGGAATGCAGGACCCTCTCCTTTTCGTTACTGGGATTAGGACACAGAGAGGGCAAAACAATGTCTTGATTTAAGTGAAAAGGCAGAAAACACCTTAGGAAGGAAATCCGGGTTAAAACGGAAAACCACCTTTTCCTGATGTCTTTCAAAATACGGGACCTGAATGGACAGAGCCGCCAACTCAGAAACACGCCGAACAGAAGTGATAGCTACCAAAAAGGCCACCTTCTGAGTAAGGGAAGACAAGGCAATATCATGCAAAGGCTCAAAAGGAGGACCCTGAAGAGCAGAAAGAACCAAATTCAAATCCCAAACCGGAATCAGAGCCTTCCTAGGGGGCCGCACGTGCGCAACCCCCTGGAAAAAAGTCTTAACCAGCGGATGAAGCGCAAAAGATCTTTGGAAAAACACCGCCAGGGCAGACACCTGCCCCTTCAGAGTACTGAGTTGGAGCCCTAGATCCAAACCATGTTGCAGGAACTCCAAGATTCTAGAAATAGAGAATTCCCTGCAAGGGAAAGCCCTAGTCTCACATCAATCAATATAAGACCTCCAAGTCCTATAGTAAACGGAAGAAGAAAACCTCTTCCTAGCGCTAATAAGAGTCTGAATAACCGCATCAGAAAGACCTTCCTCCTTCAAGATGGAGGTTTCCGCAGCCACGCCGTCAAAGCCAGCGTTGGTAAATTGGGGCAACGTAGATGACCCTGTGTGTGCAGATCCGGCAGCAGGGGCAGAACGAACTGATCTTCTGCTAACCTTACCACGTCTGCGAACCAAACCTGTCTTGGCCACCTTGGAGCCACCAGAATTGCTGACGCTCCGTCCAGAGCCAGCTTGCGCACTACTCTGGCTACCATGGGAAACGGAGGGAACGGATACAGAAACCCCAGATCCCTCCAGTTCAGGGACACGGCGTCCGTCGCGAAGGCTAGCGGATCCTTCGCCAGAGACACAGATGCCGGAAGTTTGTGATTGTGACGGGAGGCAAAGAGGTCCACCACCGGTGAACCCCACCTGAGACAAATCGAACGAAACACCTTGGGACTGAGAGGCCACTCCCCCTTGCGGGCTGACCACCTACTCAGAGAGTCCGCCTCCGAGTTCTCTACTCCCGGAATGTGAACTGCCGAGATGCACGGGACGTGGCTCTCCGCCCAGTCCAGAATCAACGACACTTCCCTGAGGGCACTCCTGCTGCGAGTCCCTCCCTGCTGATTGATGTAGGCAACCGCCGTCCGATTGTCCGACCGAACCTGGACCGGCAAGCCCTGCAGGAGATGAGTCAAACAAAAAAGAACCATTCTGATAGCTCTCAATTACAGAATGTTGATAGGCTCGTGGGCTTCCAGGGGTCCCCACAACCCCTGAAATTGCAGATCATTCCAGAAGCCCCCCCATCCTGAGAGGCTGGCATTCGTGGTGACCACCTCCCAACGAGGAGTCTGAAAAGACCTGCCCTTCAACAGATTGGTTGAGTTCAGCCACCACCTGAGTGGTCGGCGAACCCGGGGAGACATCAGAAAGAATTGATCCAGCGACAGAGGAGATCTGTCCCAGACAGACAATAGATGGAGTTGTAGCGTCCTCGTGTGAAACTGGGCAAAGGGGACTGCCTCGAAGGAGGCCACCATCAACCCCACCAGTCTCATTCCTAGTCGAATGGTCGGACGAGGAATGGACATGAGCGACCGAATCAATTCCTGAATCAAAAGAACCTTGGATTGAAGAAGGAACACTCTGGCCTGATCTGTATCCAGAGACATTCCCAGAAAGGATACTGTCCTGGACGGGTAAAAGGAGGACTTGGGATAGTTGATCACCCAGCAGAACCTCTCCAGAGTGGATATTACCGTCCTGGTGTCCAATTCCGCTTGGCTGAATGATGATGCCATGATGAGGAGATCGTCCAGATATGGCACTATGCGAATTCCCTGCGCTCTAAGAAGAGCCATCACTCCAGCGAGCACCTTGGTGAAAAACCCTTGGAGCTGTGGTGAGACCAAAAGGAAGAGCTACAAACTGAAAGTGCCGATCTTCCACCACAAACCTGAGGAATCTCTGGTGCGCGGGAAAAAATCGGAACATGGAGGAAAGCGTCCTTGATGTCTATGGACGTCATGAAGTCCCCCTGACGGAGAGCACGGATAGCTGAACGAAGCGATTCCATGCGAAATTTTCGCAGCCTGATAAACCTGTTGAGGATCTTCAGATCCAGGATGGGCCGGATAGAGCCATCCTTTTTGGGGACCGTGAACAGATTTGAGTAAAATCCCCGACCCTGATCTGATAGGGGCACTGGCGAGATGACCTCTATCTCCAGAAGACTTGAAAAACGCCTCCCGAAGCCCCTGTGCGCCAGGTGCGTCCGGGGGCACCCTAGACCTGAAGAAAAGCGGAGGAGGACGGGACTCGAACTCCAACTTGTAGCCGGAAGACACGACTTCCCGGATCCGTTTGTCCGAAACCTCCCGAATCCAGATCAGAGAGAAGTGTCGCAGCCGTTCCCCCACCCGCACGGGTGAGGGCGCCCCCTCATTGCTGAGCAGGCTTGTTCGCAGGTTTTGGGTTTTGAACCCCAGTTGTATCCTGAGCGGGCACGTCCTCTGCCCCTATTCCAGGAATCTCCTCAAGTGGAACCTCCCGAATCCAGGTCAGAGAGAAGTGTCGCAGCCGTTCCCCCACCCGCACGGGTGAGGGCGCCCCCTCATTGCTGAGCAGGCTTGTTCGCAGGTTTTGGGTTTTGAACCCCAGTTGTATCCTGAGCGGGCACGTCCTCTGCCCCTATTCCAGGAATCTCCTCAAGTGGAAGGGAAGGCTAAAGGAATGATTGAAAGAAGCCGCCCCGCGAAAGGGACATCGTTGCTTCTTGCGTTGAGGTAACTTACCCCCCTTAGCTACTGAATCCAATTTTTCTCCAAAAAGCCGTAGCCCCACGAATGGGAGAGACGTCAGCGACTTTTTTGGCCCAAAGTCGGCCGCCCACTGGCGCAACCAAACTGAACGCCTTATAGTCACCATCAGAGCAGAAGCTCTCCAAGGCGGCTAACATGAAAGACAAGAATAACTCACAACGTTTAAGTCCCAGAAATTCGTCACTGTCCGGGTGCAAACCGGAAGATGACAACAAGTCTCTGACCACCGACCTGGTAGCCACCACCAGCAGAGACGAAGCGCAAAAAGGGCCGTATGGCTGCCCCAATACTGGCGAAACCATGACAAGCCATCTGGCCAATTCGTTTATCCCCTCCATCTTTAAGAGAAGAGCAATCGGGGTTATTCAAAAACGGCTGAATTGGATAACCCCAGAATTGGTGCATCCACCTCAAGGGGGGACGTCCAGCGCTTAACCGTGTCCGAAGGGAAAGAATATCTTTTATCCCAACTCTGAGGAATGCCTGGGAGCCGAGCCGGCCTCTCCCATTCCTTAGAAATAATCTTATCAAAATGCCTTTGATTAGGGAATTCCAAGCGCGGCTTGGATTCCTCATAAAACTCCCCTTGTTGATGAGGAGCAACCTCTGGAGGAGAAATAGCCAGAACCTCAAACATCTGAGCAAGGACGTTAGGAGTATCCAAAGAACTCCCTGACCCATTCTCAGAGTCCGCGCCAACAAATAGCTGGTCGTCCGAATAATCCGATTTGTCAAATAGCTCCCCTTCCTCCAGAGGGGAGTAATCTGACCAATCCAGGCGATCCTCATCGTCATATTCAAATGTCGGTGGGACCGGTGACAAATGCTTTCTCTTAGCTGGAGCCTTCTTGGCAACCGCAGAAAAAATACATTTTTCAATATTAGTCAATCTAGCACACACATCAGATTGCGACTGCCCACCCGTGACAACGTCACACGGGACACGGGCCAAGACGGGGTGGGAAGGGGATGACGCCGGCGGTGCTAACCCAGACGCCTGGGGTTCTGACTGCCGTGTAATAGTCTGCTGTGCACATGGTATACATAGAAATACGTCATCCCCTGTTAGGGATACCCCACAGCCCATTCACTTCCGGGATTGCCCCGAGGGGAGCCCGGTATCTGGGGATGCCTCCATACGGTGAACTTATATGTAGTCGCAATGACCGAGGGAATTACGCTAGTAAGCAACCCGGGATGCCCTTATAATTGTCCCAAGTGGGAGGATTTTAACATGGAATTTAACCCAGGGACCCAAGGACCGGAAGAAGACCCCTTAAAACCTAAGGCGTTCTACCTGAAAGACTGCCGGATATAAAGGGTTACATATAAGTAAATATATATATATATATATAGAAATATAGGGGGCCCATAGGGCCACTCACTGTGCCTTCCTGCGTGAGGTAAATGGCGTCCACCACACACACAGCTCACAGAGGCAGAGAGGATCCTGTGGACGTGGCCAACGCGGAGCGCGCGATATGCGTAGCTCCGCCCCCTTGCAGAGCGGAAAGCGGGCTCCGCAGTGGGTCTGCCTAACAGGGGCGGGCCGTGGCGTCCCGCTCAACAGCCCGGCCCCGCCCCTAATGGCAAAATGTGTGAGGTAAATTACCTCAGAAAAACACTATAGCGCACACATATACCGGCGCCATGGCAAGAACAGCAGCCGCGGCGCCGGTAACCACAAAGACCACAGGGATGTAATGGGTGCGGGCCGCGGCGACGCGCAATCGCCCGGCCCCGCCCACTGTGGCCAGCGCGTGAGGGGAGATCTCCCCTCACAAGATTAAGGGAACCGCCAGCGCAAATAACCGCGCCGCGGCCATTGCGGTAGTCACCGCAACAAAAAACAGCAAAGCCAGGGGGACAAGCCAGCGCCAACAGCCGGCCCCACCCCCCAACTACAACTTCTGAGGAGAAAAGTTCTCCTCAGCTCTGGCGCCAGTAGCAGCAAGCGCCGCTGTTAAAGTGAAACAATGCTCAATAAATAAATCCTAACTCTGAGGTAAAAAAAGGTGGCCCCCGGCATTTTATCCCCACCACCACAGGAGAAGGGCATCAGGAAAGGGGGGCCAAGGGACAGGGCATCCCAAACCGGGGTCACCAGCCCGGATAACCGCCTACCCTCTGGTACAGGGTCTCGTGGTGGAGCATGGCTCCAGAGCACTAAAAGTGCCATTCTACCCTCACCCGGGATACAGCCTAGACTGGGAGGCATGTGTATTGGGACTTATAAAAAACATAACCGGGTGGAAATAGAGAGAAAAGCGGGCCGGGAATAAACCCGGCTACCTGAAATCCCCCTGTGCAAGGAGGAGACATCATCTTCTGACTTGCTCGCCGTCTGCAGAGATGAAAAACTGGGTAATGAGTGGGAGGTCCCAGGTATTTATGGACTGGGAGGGGCTTTCTTTCCTCCAATCATCTCTGCAGATCGCCCTCTTCAGACCATACTACCCACATGTAATGATTATCTTGAAGCGGGGTGTGTGACATACTTAGAATATAGGGATGGCCCGCTGTTTGAAACTCCCCAGGTCGCCCCATACACTTACCTTCTTTCCCGGTCCAACGGCACATACGCAAGCTGCAGCCACACCCCGCTACCCCTCTAGCAGGGAGGATGAGGGTAGCGGGGGAAGTGGCCGCCAGCCTGCTCGACTAAGGCTTAGACGACATGGCGTCAGCAGATCTGAGCGCGCGTGCGCCGTAGGACCAGGAAGAGGTGAGTTGGTTTCAGTGACCTGGGAGGGTTTCACACAGCCGATCACCCTGGGCAAGGACCAAAACCCAGGTTAGTCAAAATCATGGGTTTTGGTCCACTTTAAGGTTCAGGCTTATCATTTATAACAAAAATTAAAAAATGACCCCCTTGGTTGAACTTGATGGATGTCTTTTTTCAACCATATTAACTATGTACGAACTAAACTGCACTACGAACTAAACTACCACTTATCCACTTATGTGGCCGTTTAGCTTGTAACAGAATGTCTCATTGCTGGAGAGCACCAGAGAAAAGCAGAGTGCATTCTGTTAGTGTTGTTATGAATATTGGGCAAATGCTTTAGTAAAAAAAAGAAACACAGGCTGTTTTGGGGCACTGGGCTGGCAATAGAAAGTGACGACAAATTTCCTTTCTTGGAATGGGGTCACTTTAAATGTAACCTAAAAAGGACAATTTTTTTTTCTACAATCAGTATAAAAACAGCGGACATAAGTAGAAATTCATTGAGCAATTGTTTAACTAAACTCCATTTTTTTTTACATGCTGGAAAGCCTCCCCCGGGTGGTGACAGCATCTAATTTCCCTGCCAGTGCTGGCCGTTAGCCTCCCCCCCTGGGCATCTTAAAGTGGACCAACAACCAGGATTTTCACTATCCTGGGTGTTGGTCCACTTCCGCGGGGCACCCCGTTTGGCCCCGCTGTGTGAAACCCCCCAGAAAGCCCCAAACACTCACCTGACCCCGCTCCCACGTGACTCGCTCCACCAATCACCGCCGACGGACAAGTGAGGTCCATCGACGGACAAGGTGAGAGCGCCTGCCGCCGCCTCCCTCTTACAGGGAGCCCTGCTAGAGGGATGCGCAAGAGGCAGCGACGGCCCGCGCATGCGCCGTTGGAACGAAGAACAGGTAGGATTTGCGGGCGTCCTGGGGGGTTTCACATCAGGGGGCCCCACAGGCAGGGAGCTGATCGGCCGGGGAATCTTATAGATTCCCCGGCCGATCAGCGGTGGCTGTTGGTCCACTTTAAATTGGGATACGCCAATGTGTGAAACTTCAGGGGTTACAGACTTTTACCTGTGCCCCCCACAGCGCTGTCTATTACCAGTGGTGGCATTCCCGGCTTCCCTGTATCTGAGAGGCGGTGCCCCTTACCGGGGCTCCCACAGCACTGTCCCCAAATCCCAGCTTTTCCTTAGCCAAGGCGTGCTCCCGTTGCCAGCCATTCAGATAGTCTGAGGGCAGGAGCACTAGCCAGACTAGAGGGAAGCCAGGGATACCGCCAGCGAGCAGGTCACATCATCTGGCTTTTTTTAGATCAGCCAATCCTTGGATTTAGTCCTTGGCACCGGGGCACCCCAAGTGTGTGTGAAACCTCCCAGGTCGCCTGAACTAACTCACGCGTCCTACCGGTGTCTCCCACAGTGCTGTCTTTTGCCAGTGGCGGTATTCCTGGCTTCCATGTATCTGAGACGTTGTGCCTGCAAAGGTCACCTCCACCGGGGCTCCCACAGCGCTGTCCACCAATCCCGGCTTTCCCTTAGCAAAGGGTGCTCCTGTTGCCAGCCATTAAGATAGACTGAGGGCAGGAGCACTAGCCAGACTAGAGGGAAGCCAGGGATGCTGCCAGCGAGCAGGTCACATTATCTGGCTTTTTTTACATCAGCCGATCTCACAAATGGGTGGGTGTGGCCATGGCAGTGGAAAAACCCGTTAAAAAAAAAATAAAATGAGCCACCGCCGAGCTGGCGATCAGGTCGATCTCACAAATGATGGGTGGGTGTGGCCATGGCAGTGGAAAAACCCGTTAAAAAATAAATAAAATGAGCCACCGCCGAGCTGGCATCACCAGAGGTTACTTGGGCATTTGTGAATGGCGGACAGTCCCTCTATTATAAAGATCATCATATGTACAGTCTCCATCAGATCACTTTGTGGGACAGGCTTTCTGCATCACTGCCTATAACAAGCAAAGCAACTGTCACTAAAAATTCCCACTGTGTCCGGCTCACTATAAAATCATTATAAATCACATTATTTACACACCCGTGTTTTTATGCAAAAACTGAATAAAAAAAAAAATCTGTGCTAAAATGTTTCCCTGAAATGACAGAAGCATTTACTGATTGGGGACAGGGTGTGTTTGGTGTCCTCGGTCATGACCAGCCCCTAAAGCAGCGGCTCCTCCAATGAGAACGTTACTGTAGTGGCTGCTTAAACCGGACCTTCACCATGATTTGTTGAAAAGCTCAAACCCTTAAAAAACGATTCCCCAGCGTCTAAAATTAATATATTTTAAGTTTTTAGTCACTTACTCATTATTCTTTCCCCCCACTGGGCTGCAACTCTGTTCAGGACTTTGGGATACGGGCGCCACCATCTTGACTCAGAAGCATCACACTTACTGAGGAGAGTGGGATAAGGTACAGGGGGGCGGGTTATAGCTGTGCTTTGCACAGACAGAGCAGAGCTGGGGTCAGGAAAAGGTCAGCAGTCCCAGAATGCAGAGCAGCACAGTCAGGAGGCACTTCCTGTTTGCAGGCTGCCTGATAAGATGGCGGCTTTCACAAGGCTCATAACAAGCAGTAGATGCAGGTAGGATGATTTTTAATGTGAGCAATCTGTATGTACAGGGTGTGGGAAACATATAAGATAGGCTCTTATTCAGGGTGAAGGTCTGGATTAATGTGAGCAATCTGTATGTACAGGGTGTGGGGAACATATAAGATAGACTCTTATTCAGGGTGAAGGTCCGGATTAATGTGAGCAATCTGTATGTACAGGGTGGGGGAAACATATAAGATAGGCTCTTATTCAGGGTGAAGGTCCGGATTAATGCGGGCAATCTGTATGTACAGGGTGTGGGAAACATATAAGATAGACTCTTATTCAGAGTGAAGGTCCGCTTTAAAGGGGAACTCCAGAGGCCTTGGCGTCTAAAAGACTCCAGAGCTGTCCGAGTCCCATTTGCTGTGAATTGGGATTCCCCACTGTGTGAAACCCTCCTGGGTCACCTGATCTCCTTACCCTCCTCAGCCCTCACCGCATCTCAATGACACGGCGCCGTTTTCCCAGCATAGCTCCGGCTATGCGTGTACCCGCACCATGCATTTGCATATGGGAGGTGCGGACACGCCCACAGCTAGAGAAGCGAGCGAGGATACGCTGGAAAGGCGAGTTTCCTAGCCGATCCCTGTGGATACACACAGCAGGGGCACCCTGATCTGGGATGCCTCACTGCGTGAAACTTCCAGGAACGTCTTGTATTCTTAGCCCGGCTGCGATCCCAAAGCGCATCCAATCAGGTTTCTAAGCATATTAATGAGCGGCATAGAAAGCAGAATGGAGGAGGAGCGGCCTTTTAGATTGTTGGGGGAGTGTGCAGCAAGTGGAAGGATGCCGCTGTGGTCCATGCATGTGCCGTGGGATCACCAGAAAGGCAAGTCTGATGGCAATCCTGGGGGTTTCACACATCAGGGCATCCCAAATGCAACCAGCAATAGAGCGGCAACCCGTGTTTTTATGCAAAAACTGAATAAAAAAAAAAAATCTGTGCTAAATTTTTTCCCTGAAGCAACTTGGGCGGCCCTGGAGTCTGAAAGGAACCAGAGCTTTCCCAGTCCCACATCCTGAATTGGGATGCCCCACTGTGTGAAACCCCCCCCGGGTCACCTGATCTCCTTACCTCTTCCTGAGCCCTCACGGCGTCTCAACGACATGGCCGTTGTTACAGCGTACCTCTGGCTATGCACGTACCCGCTCCAGGTCTTTCTATATGGGAGGTGCGGGCACGCCAACAGCTAGAGAAGCAAGTAAGGATACAGTGGAAAGGTGCGTTTCCTAGCCAATCCCTGGGGATACACACAGCAGGGCATCCCAAATCAGGATGCCGCGTCTGAGAAAAACGAGCTAAACCGGACCTTCACCCTGAATAAGAGCCTATCTTGTATGTTTCCCCCAACCTGTACATACAGAAACACATTTAAAATCATCCTTCCTGCATCTACTGCTTTTTCTGAGCCTTTAAACATCCAAGATGGCAGCACATGGAGTCTCAGACTGCCTGCAAACAGGAAGTGTCCTCTGACTGTGCCACTCTGCATTCTGGGATTGCTGTCTGTGCAAAGCACAGCTATAACCCCGCCCCCTGCACATTTGCCCCCTCTCCTCTCCTCAGTATGTGATGCTTCTGAGGCAAGATGGCGGCACCCGCATCCTAGAGCCCTGAACAGAGTTCCGGTGGGGGAAAGAATAAAACGTAAGTTATTAAGAACGTTAAATATATTAATTTTAGATGCTGGGGAATAGTTTTTTTTTAAGGGTTTGGGCGTTTCATTAAAAGCATGATGACGGTCCGGTGTAAAGTGGATTAACACCCACCGCTGATCGGCCCGGGAATCTATAAGATTGCTGGGCCAATCAGCTCCCTGCCTGTGGGCCCCAGGACGCCCACAAATCCTACCTGTTCCTCGTTCCAACGGCGCATGCGCGGGCCGCCGCCATCCCTCTAGCAGGGCGCGCACCCTGTAAGAGGGACGCGAGAGGCGGCGGCGGGCGCTCTCACCTTGTCCGTCGACGGACCTCGCTTGTCTGTCGGCGGTGATTGGTGGAGCGAGTCACGTGGGAGCGGGGTCAGGTGAGTTTTTGGGGCTTTCTGGGGGGTTTCACACATCGAGGTGCCCCGCGGAAGTGGACCCACACCCAGGATAGTGAAAATCCTGGGTGTGGGTCCGGTTTAAATTCACAGGTGGTGTTCCTCATAAAACAGGAACAAAACCCAGGATTTGCAGGTTTTGTTCCTCATTCCCGGGGCATCCTGATCTGGGATGCCTGACTGTGTGAAACTCCCAGGAACGTCTTGTATTTTTACCCCGGCTGTGATCCCAAAGCGCATCCAATTAGCTTTCTAAGCATATTAATGAGCGTCATAGGAAGCCAGTGGCCCCCAGTGGCCTTTTAGATAGAATTTCTGGAGGAGCGTGTAGCAAGTAGAAGGATGTTTTGTTTCTCACTCCCGGAACATCCTGAATTGGGATTCCTCACTGTGTGAAACCCCCCTGGGTCACCCGATCTCCTTACCTCCTCCTGAGCCCTTACAGCATCTCACCAACATGGCCGTTTTCCCAGCATACCTCTGGCTACGCGCGTACCCGCGCCTGATCTTTCTAAATGGGCGCTGCGGGCATGGCCACAGCTTGACAAGTGAGCAGGGATACAGTGGAAAGGTGAGTTTCCTACCTACAGTGGAAATCGGAGGTTGCCGTCCCTGGGGATACACACAGCAGGGCATCCCAAATCGGGATGCCGCGTCTGACCCCAGACAGTGAAATTCTCTTAAAACAGGAACAAAACCCAGGATTCACAGGTTTTGTTCCTCATTCCCGGGGCATCCTGATCTGGGATTCCTCGCTGTGTGAAACTCCCAGGAACGTCTTGTATTCTTACCCCCGGCTGTGATCCCAATGCACATCCAATCGGCTTTCTAAGCATATTAATGAGCGTCATAGGAAGCTGAATGGAGGGGGAGTGGCCTTTTAGATAGAATTGCTGGGGGAGCGTGCAGCAAGTAGAAGGATGCCGCTGTGATCCATGCATGTGCCGTGGGATCACCAGAAAGGCAAGTCTGATGGCAATCCTGGGGGTTTCACACATCTGGGCATCCCAAATGCAACCAGCAATAGAGCGGCAACCCGTGTTTTTATGCAAAAACTGAATTAAAAAAAAAAAATCTGTGCTAAAATTTTTCCCTGAAGTGACAGAAGCATTTACCGATTGGGGACAGGGTGTGTTTGGTGTCCTCGCTAATGACCAGCGGCTCCTCCAATGAGAACATTACTGTAGTGCAGGGGTACTCAACCACTTCTTCTAAAGGTCCATTTAAAGGCATCTGGTGAGAGCTGAAGGTCCGGGTGGAGGGCTGTCACGGGGGGGGGGGGGGGAGTATTAGATGGGACAAAGAGACCAAGAAACAAAGTTTGTGTGTACCTTGCGTGTACACTTCCCGCCCATTCAGTACATCATATTACAATGCTAGGTGCCAGGGAGCCATGACATTGGCAGGGAGACTAAGTACTACATTGCGGATCAAGGGGGCAGCGCTGAGCACAGCAACACGGAAGCAACAAAGTGTAGGGCAAGGGTCCGGAAATCTGGCACCGAGGTCCGCCAGTTGAGTATCGCTGCTGTAGTGGCTGCTTAAAGAGGAACTTCGGAGGCCCTGGAGTCTTTTAGACCGAGTCCCACTTCCTGGGACATCTCGAATTGGGATGCCCCACAGTGTGAAACCCCCTTGGGTCACCCCATCTCCTTACTTCTTTCTGAGCCCCCATTGTGTCTGAATAACGCAGCCGTATTCACAGCATACCTCTAGCTATGCACGTACCCGCGCCTGGCCTTTCCACATGGGCGCTGCGGGCACGCCTAAAGCTAGAGAAGCGAGCGAGGATAAGGTGGAAAGGTGTGTTTCCTAGCCGATCCCTGAGGATACACATTGCCCAAATCGGGATGCCCCATCTGAGAAGAACACCACCCGGAGAGTGAAATTCACAGGTGGTGTTCCTCTTAAAACAGGAACAAAACCCAGGATTCACAGGTTTTGTTCCTCATTCCCGGGGCATCCTGATCTGGGATTCCTCACTGTGTGAAACTCCCAGGAACGTCTTGTATTTTTACCCCAGCTGTGATCCCAAAGCGCATCCAATCAGCTTTCTAAGCATATTAATGAGCGGCATAGGAAGCTGAATGGAGGGGGAGTGGCCTTTTAGATAGAATTTCTGGGGGAGCGTGTAGCAAGTAGAAGGATGCCACCATGGTCCATGCATGTGCCGTGGGATCACCAGAAAGTCTGATGGCAATCCTGGGGGTTTCACACATCAAGGCATCCCAGATGCAACCAGCAATATAGAGTTATAGCAGCAACCTCAGGGTAAGTTAGCTACTAATTTATCTATTGAGGTGTATGCTCCAATTAAAGCAGACCAAAACCCACTGAACTTGTGAAATACATTTGGCCAAAGTGAGAAATAAATATTCTCGCATTTCAAATCAGCCTGGGACACTAATTTTTTTTTTTTGTCACTCGGTGTGATATGGCATGTGATCAGTCATTGCATAGGTGTGGCAATGAATGGAGGAGGCGGAGCTTTACAGATAAAACAGGCGCCATTATCTGGGATTAGAGTGAAGCAGGAGCAGTGAAAATTGGCAAAAGGTTCTCTTCATGGGGAGCAATTCAGGGGATGCCAGTTAAAAATGTGGGTTTTGGTCCGCTTTAAGGGTTCTTTTGCATTGGAGTAGGGCTGCACTTACACAGTGGCTTCTTGGAATTGATCACCGGGAATCTTACAGATTCCCAGGTTGAACGGCGTGAGTTTTGGTCTACTTTAAGGGGAGGTTTTTTTCGAGATGCCCTATTCAGCCCCATTGCCGGAATCACTGGTGATCAGTGCTGGATCCCGAACAACGAGGCAAAGTTTTTTTTTTGTTGTAACCCCCACCCACACCCTGAGGTTACCCTTAGATGGTTCATCCGCTTTAAAGTGGACCAACACCCAGGATTTTGACTATCCTGGGTATTGGTCCACTTCCCCGGGGCACCCCGATCGGGGGTGCCCCGCTGTGTGAAACCCCCCAGAAAGCCCCCAAAACTCACCTCTCCCCGCTCCCACGTGGCCGCGCCGTCCAATCGGCGCCGATGGACAAGCTGATTGACAGCGACGTACAAGCAGCTTGCCCGTCGGCGCCTCCCGCGCGTCACTCTTGACGTGTGCGCCCCGTTCCGGGCATTCAGAGACGGCCGGCGCACGCACGTCTAGAGGAGCGCGAGTGAGGCGGCGGCGGCGGAAGCAGCGGCTGGAGAGGTAAGCTTTTTCGGGGTGTTTGGGGGGTTTACACCCCGCGGGATCGAGGTGATCGGCCCGGGAATCTTATAGATTCCCGGGCCGATCACCTCAGGGTGTTGGTCCACTTTAAATGGAACAAAACCCACCAGCGGCCAGCCTGGTATCTAAGATTCCAGGGCCGACCACTGGCTTATCCAGATTCAGGATGCCTCGCTGTGTGTGAAACCCCCAGGGAATCCATAAAAGCTCCAACGGCACATGCGCGGGATATCGTCCAAGCGGAGGCGGCTGTTTTCAGTGGGGAGTGGATGACCCATCTAAGGGTAACCTCAGGGTGTGGGTTGGGGTTACAACAAAAAAACTGCTTGCCTCGTCAAGCCGGATCCAGCATTGATCACCGGTGATTCCGGTAATGATCGTCCAATGGGAAGCGTGCGCTGCTGCATCTCCTGCCTCAGCCATAGAAACAGGCTGGGGTGGGAGCGCGCAAGGCGCCAGGGAATGCGGCAGCGTGCGCTCCCCGTTGAATTCAATCAGAGCCCTTTGCCGAAGAATGTAAACACGGCAAGGGGCTCCGATTGGACGAGAGCCTGCGCATGCACAGTTGGACCGAGGAGAGGCGAGTTTTACTGGGCCAACTGGGGGTTTCACACTGGGGTACATCCCAATTTGGGATGCCCCCAGGGGCACTGAAAGTCAAATTCACGGGTTTTGTTCCGCTTTAAATGTAAGGGAAAAATAGAAAGCTAAAAGGATATAAGTGCCCCATTTAGTTGACTGATAATTGTTTCACCTAAACCCAGAAATTCCTTGAGGGTTATTCAGATACTGGAGTGGTAAGAGCTTAGTAGCTTTTGTAGGCCGGTGTTATTGCTGGCAAACATGTGAATGAAAGCTTATGGCAGCGGTTTTCCAACCCTGTTTTTAAAAAAAACAAAACCTAATGCTCAGCACCAGGGGCCTTTTCCTTTCCATAAGCAGGAGATGTGATCACACCAGTTCATCCTCGCACTTCAGCACAGCCAGCCAACGCTGTCCATAATCGCTGCGCAGCATGGCGTGATGCTGCCACCTAGTGGGGCTTCCGGAGAGCCGGCTTTGGTTGCTGTAGCTTTTCCGAGGCTTTGTCTTTCCTTTCCGAATCGGAATCGGAGGAGGAATCGCTGCCGCTCTGCTGTTTCTGCCACATTCCGGAGTAGATGCCTCCCTTAGCCAGGAGCTCCTCGTGTCTGAAACAAAGAAAATTGGGATTAAATGATGGCAGAAGGCACAGGACACCCCGTAAAGGAGGTGGAGGGGGGGGATAGAGAAACCTGGCAGTAGATTGATAGGAAGAGCTATGCACCCTGGGTAGGACTCTGGCATACTGGGGTGTTTCAAACAAGGGGGCAAGGAACAAAACCCAGTAAAAATACCATTTTCTGAATACTCACCTGTAAAATGGGTATTATAAGTATGTCACACACCCCACTTCAAACATTAATAATTACACTAGGGTTAACGCACCGCTAGGTGGCAACATTGCAGAGAATCTCCAAAAACTTCAACAGGCCCCTCCCGGTCTATACATACCTGGTACCTCCCAAGAACCTCCCAGTATTAGAACAGCAGTAAGACAAGGTACCAGAAACAAACAATGTAACCCTCAACGTAAAGAACTAAACTTCACCAAATAAAGAGCCAGGATACCGAAAAGGGCGGGTGAAGTGGGGTGTGTGACATACTTATAATACCCATTTTACAGGTGAGTATTCACAAAATGGTATTATTCTAAGTATGTGACACACCCCACTTCAAACATTAATAATTACACTAGGGACATCCAACAGCAGTGTCCAGAAAAGGGTGGGTATCCGAATCAGGCAATAACGCAGAAAAAACTCAAACCACTGCAGCCTGCAAAACCTTGCGGCCAAAAACAGCATCCGCTGAGGCCCGCACATCAACCTTATAGAACTTAGAAAAAGTATGAACGGAAGACCAAGTTGCAGCCTTACACACTTGTTCAACCGAAGCCTGGTGCTGAAAAGCCCAGGACGCACCAACCGCACGAGTAGAGTGAGCAGTAACGCGGAAAGGAGGATCCTTCCCTTTAGCCGAATAAGCACCAACAATGGCCTGACAAATCCATTTACTAATGGAAGATTTGGCCGGAGCCAAACCCTTCCTAGGCCCACATGGCACAACGAAAAAGGCATCAGTCTTACGAAAAGAAGACGTAGCACGTAGATAGTACCTGACACAACGTACCACATCCAAGCAGTGCAAAGCACTCTCCTTGACATTCTTAGGCTTAGGACACAAGGAAGGAAGAACAATGTCCTGGTTAAGATGAAAAGCAGAGACCACTTTAGGGAGAAAGTCTGACTTGTATCGAAAAACCACTTTGTCCTGATGATCCTCAAAATAAGGAGCCTGAATAGACAAAGCTGCCAACTCTGAAACACGCCGAACCGAAGTGATGGCCACCAGAAAGGCAACCTTCTGAGTAAGAATGGACAAAGCAACATCCTGCAAAGGCTCAAAAGGAGGAGCCTTAAGAGCAGAAAGAACCAAATTCAAATCCCACACAGGGAGCAAAGGCTTCCTAGGAGGCCGCACATGCGAAACCCCCTGGAAAAAGGTCTTGACCAAGGAATGACTAGCAAAAGACTTCTGGAAAAAAAATAGACAAAGCAGAAACCTGCCCCTTCAAGGTACTCAGCTGAAGACCGGAGTCCAGCCCCGACTGAAGAAACTCCAAAATCCTAGACACAGAAAAGACCCGGCAAGGCAAAGACCTAGCCTCACACCAATCAATATAAGATCTCCAATACCTGTAATAGATGGAAGAAGAAGATCTCTTCCTGGCACTAATAAGGGTCCAAATGACCGCATCCGAAAGACCCTCCTCCTTTAAGATGGAGGTTTCAGCAGCCAAGCCGTCAAAGCCAGCGTTTGTAAACTGGGGTAACAAAGTTGACCCTGAGTGAGAAGATCTGGCCGAAGAGGCAGATCGAACTGATCTACGGCCAGACGAACGATGTCCGCGAACCACACCCGCCTTGGCCACCTTGGAGCCACGAATGGCGGGCACTCCCTCCAGAACCAACTTTCGCAGAACCCTGCCGAGCATGGGAATCGGAGGAAACAGATAAAGAAACCCCAGGTCCCTCCAGCTCAGGGTCATGGCATCCACCGCCAGAGCCAGAGGGTCCCGGGACAGGGACACAAAGGACGGAAGCTTGTGATTGTGACGAGAGGCAAACAGATCCACCTCCGGCGTCCCCCACCGGAGACAAAGTGACCGAAACACCTGGGGATGGAGAGACCACTCCCCCCGACGGGACGCACACCGGCTCAGAAAATCCACCTCTGTATTTTCCACTCCCGGAATGTAAACTGCCGAGATGCAAGGGACATGAGTCTCTGCCCAGACCAAAATCAGAGACACCTCCCTGTGGGCACCCAGACTGCGAGTCCCTCCTTGGTGATTGATGTAAGCAACCGCCGTCTGATTGTCTGAACGAACCTGAACCGGCAGACCTTGTAAATGATGCGTCAAGCGAGACAGAACCAACCTGATGGCTCGCAATTCCAGAACATTGATGGGCAAGTGGGCCTCCTGAGGGTCCCACTGCCCCTGAAACTGAAGATCCTTCCAAAAACCTCCCCAGCCTGACAAACTGGCATCCGTGGTGACAGTTTCCCAAAGCGGGGTCAGAAACGACCTGCCCTTCAGAAGGTTGTCCGAGACCAACCACCACAGAAGGGACTGCCGAACCCGAGGGGACAACCGGAAGGACCGATCCAACGACCCCGGACACCGGTTCCAAGACGCCAAAAGATGAAGTTGAAGAGTCCTCGTATGAAACTGAGCAAAGGGAACTGCCTCGAAAGAGGCCACCATCAACCCCACCAGTCTCATCCCCAGACGAATGGACGGATGAGGATGGGAGAGGAGCAGCTGGACCAATTCCTGAATCATCAGAACCTTGGCCTGAGGGAGAAACACTCTGTGCTGGCAGGAGTCCAACGACATCCCCAGAAAGGTCACCACCCTGGCCGGAACCAGTGAGGACTTGGGGTAATTGATCACCCAGCCGAACCTCTCCAACATAGACACCACCGTGCTGGTGTCCCCCTCTGCTTGACTGAAGGAAGGTGCCATGATGAGCAGATCATCCAGGTAAGGCACAATGCGAATCCCCTGAGCTCTGAGCAGGGCCATCACCCCCGCCAACACCTTGGTGAACACTCTAGGAGCAGAAGTGAGGCCGAATGGAAGAGCCACAAACTGAAAGTGCCGATCCTCCACCACGAAACGAAGGAACCGCTGATGAGCTGGAAAGATCGGAACGTGCAGGTACGCATCCTTGATGTCTATGGACGTCATAAAGTCCCCCTGCCGAAGCGAACCGATCGCAGACCGCAGGGTTTCCATGCGGAACTTCCGGGGACGAATAAACCTGTTGAGAAACTTCAAATCCAGAATAGGACGGAAGGACCCGTCCTTTTTGGGGACCGTGAAGAGATTGGAGTAAAACCCGCGCCCTACCTCTGAAGAAGGAACCGGGCAAACGACAGCTAAGTCTAGAAGATTCCTTACCGCCGCCAGGAGCCCCTGCGCGGCCAAAGGATCCAAAGACACCCGAGACCTGAAGAACCTTGGAGGAGGACGGGACTCGAACTCCAACTTGTAACCGGCCGAAACCACCTCCCGGATCCATCTGTCCGAGACCTCCTGGTCCCACACCCGGGAGAAAAGTTGCAACCGTCCCCCCACCCGAATGGGTGAGGGCGCCCCCTCATTGCTGGGTGGGCTTGGCAACCGGCTTGGGCTTGGCACCCCAGACGCGAGCGGGGCGGCCACGGCCTCTACCCCTATTCCAACTGGCGCCCCTGGGGGCCGAGGAGCCCGCACCCCTACCGGCTCCAGCTCCCCGAAAGGACGGATTGAAGGAGACCGTCCCCCGAAAGGAACGGCGAAATTTCTTGCGCTGAGGTAACTTACCTCCCTTGGCAACAGAATCCAGCCTCTCACTGAAAAGCCTCAAACCCAAAAAGGGCAGAGCCGTGAGCGATCTTTTAGAATTAAAATCAGCCGTCCACTGTCTCAACCACACACAGCGCCGGATAGCCACCAGCAAGGCAGTAGCCCTGCCACACATCAACATGGCATCCTCTTGAGCGGCCAGGATAAAAGACAAAAAAGAATCGCAGCGCTTAAGCGCAAGGGACTCATCACTGGTGGGCTCAAGATCCACACCCAAGTCCCTGACAATAGACCTGACAGCAAAAGTCAAAAGAGCCGAAGCACAGACAGGCCTTAACACCGAACCCGCACATACAAAACCATGACGGGCAAGCTGATCAACCCGGCGATCCTCGCCGTCCCTGAGCGAAGTCGTGTCAGGGGAATGCACGACCGCCGTGTTGGACAGTCCCAAGACCGGAGTATCTACCTCAGGGGGAACAGACCAACGCTTCATCAAGTCCGCCGGAAAGGGATACTTCCTATCCCAGCTAGACGGCACACCAACAAGACGTGTAGGTTGCTCCCATTGCTTGAAAACAATTTCTTCAAAATGCTGTTGGCTGGGAAACTCCAAACGTTGCTTGGACACCCCAAAAAGCTGACCCTTAGGCCTAGGAGCAACCACCGGAGGCTCCAAATCCAAAACCTCAAACATCTGGCTCAGAATGGTAGCGGAATCAAGAGGGAGGCCGTCAGCCTGATCCCCCTCAGAACCCAGCAACTGCTGAACATCAGAATCTTCTTCCTCAATGAGCTCACCATCTTCAAGGGGACGATCCGACCAATCCAGATCTCCCACAACTTCCTCATCTGAATCCGGCGGAGGCGGAGACAGATGCTTCCGCTTAGCTGGAGCCTTCTGAGCGGCCATAGCAGAAAACCGCTTCTCAAGGCTGGTCAAACGGGCACATACCTCAGACTGCGAATCCCCGCCCAGGACAACGTCACACGGGGTCCGGAATAAGCGAGGGGGAGAGGGAGATGGCGCAGCTGAAGAAGTGCTAGGCACCGGAGTACTGGACTGCCGTGCAATGTTCTGCTGTGCACAAGGGATACACAAAATGACATCATCTCCCTGGAGCGGAGTCCCACAACCCCCGCACACCTTGGATTGTCCCGAAGAACCATTCCCGGTATCTGTGGCAGCCTCCATGTGGTGAAATTTATGGTATTCGCAGAACCCAGGGATTTATGCGGTACGCGACCCGGGATGCCCCTTAATAACCTAACAATAGTCTAAAGATTGTCAAAAGATCCTGACCCAGGGGAATAGCATAAAAAAACCTTATATACATATATATATATATATATATATATAGTGTAACGAAAACACCCCCCACAAGCCAGGTATATAAGACCGGGAGAGCCCTGCCAGACGGGATCCCGGGATCTGAAAGACACAAAAAGAGAGGGACAAGAGTCAATCCAGGCACAATATATACCTAAACAAGCATACAGCATAACATACAACCCCCCTCCCCCCCCCCCCTCATTAACCATAGACACAGGAAATGGTTAAAATACACACCCGGCACTTTAAAAGATGTGCAGGAGCGAGGAGGTAGGAGAAGGAGGGGACGTGATACGGGGGGCCAGGCCACCAACTTTATGTGAACATCCCCCGCAAGATATAAGAAAACGCCTACCTGAGGGAGATCACAGCGCAGATAGGCACCGCAGAAGATGGCGGCCCGCACGCCGCTCCGAGGAGTGAGGGAGGGGAAGGACGAGCGCGGGAGCCGAGAAGGCCCCGCCCCACCGGAACAGCCAATCAGCGCGCGGCCCCGCCCCCTTGCAGCGTCAGAGCCAGCAAGCAGAGACCGCGCTCAGCCTCCAAGACGTTATCGGCGGAGCAACCTGCCGGTCCCAAGTGCGCACACAAAAAACAGACCCACACACTCATCTCCTCAGCTCCCCCCTGTGCAGACCGGACACGCCAGGCTGCCAGCGCCGAGCACGGCGCTCAGCCACAGGCGGGACCGCGGCGCAGCGCGCCGCGAGGCCCCGCCCCCCCGGCTCCTGAGGGGAGAGACGCCATTCACACAAACAGCAGTGACAAAAAAGACACACAAGGCAGATCCTCAGTAAAAAATCGCCACAGTAAACAGCGCATAAGCCCTCACAATACAGCAGCGCAGCAGCCACACTCACACAAACATGTCACCGGTCCCAAAGCGCGCCCCACACCCCGAAATGTGGAATAACTAAAGTCCCAGGGCTAGGCACATCCTGACCGCTAACCTACTATAAAACCTACTAACCTACTATAAAATGGGGGCATCCCACATCCGGATCACCACTCCGGGAATCCCGCTATGCCCCGCAATGAAGGGTCGAGCGGAGGAGCTAATCTCCTAGGCACCAATGGTGCCGGCTACCTTTTGCCCGGCCTACAGCCGAAGCTGGGAGGCTGCCAGCAAACAGATATACTACCAAACAAGAGCCGGGCAGAAATAGACCACGGGGGGGGGTACCAGGTATGTATAGACCGGGAGGGGCCTGTTGAAGTTTTTGGAGATTCTCTGCAATGCTGCCACCTAGCGGTGCGTTAACCCTAGTGTAATTATTAATGTTTGAAGTGGGGTGTGTGACATACTTAGAATATCTTAAAGACTTTGGGTGTTTCTTTTTAAAAATGAGCTGCTGGAGCCCTTTAAGCCTTTTGAGGTGGTTGGGCTTCCTCTTTATTCGGGATGCCCCGCTGTGTGAAGCCCCCTGGATCGCCCTATTCACTCACCTCTTCCACAAGCCCATGCCGCATCCCCGCTATAGCTCTAGCTAAGCGCACACCCAAAGCTAGAGGTGAGCGGGGATGCGGCTGGCGGGGATCACTCCATTCAGATTTTCTTTGCTGCTCTGAGCTCACTGCGGCAAAGGAAATCAGAATGGAACAAGCGCTGCTGATTGGACGAGCGGCTCGCACATGCACAGTTGGAATGAGGAAAAGGTGAGTTTATGGGCAATGCCAGGTGATACACACATCGAAGCACCCCCAAATCTGGATGCCAGAGAGGAACAAAACCGAAGAATGTATATTTCTTGGGTGTTGTTGCTCTTTAAAGTGTTACAAAAGCCAGAACCTTGACTTACCCGGGACACAGGCAGGCTGTACGGTATATTTAATGGGCACAGGCAGGACACTGGTAGAATATATATTTATGAGCCCTAACACAGGTCATGTCATCACTTTCTGTAATATCAGCCTGCATTAGGCCTCAAAAGATACCGTACGGTACCCGTAAAAGTATTTTCTTTGAAATAAATACGGTATTCAAAAACATTATTGGTATCTATTTTTATTTTTGAAATTTACCGGTAGCTGCTGCATTTCCCACCCTAGGCTTATACTCGAGTCAATAACTTTTCCAGTTTTTTGTGGTAAAATTAGGTGCCTCGGCTTATATTCGGGTCGACCTATACTCGACTATATACGGTAATTGTATTAGTGCCATTTGAATTAGCTACTATTAAACATGTGTTTATGGCAATTCACGCTGTGATAGTGTTTCTTCAGAGTGCCAGCCCTACAGGAACCAATTGTGTTTTGTGTGTTTAGGTGCATATGGAGCCATTCCGTCCTTGGAAACCGGGCAGAGATAGCGGCATCCATCAGGCTGGCTTCATGCCCCCTAACTTGCCTAATTCAATCATTGCAAAGCGGCATGCCAGGCCTGCCTTGGCACGTCCCCTCTATTGCAATGATTGGAGTAGGCTGGGAGATAAAATCTCTGGATCCCCGCCCTCAGTAAGTATGTGGATGCCGGTGCTGTGTGTTTAGGTGATTGGTAATTAGGTTCACGGGCGCCCCCGAGTAGGTGTTGGGCAGTGCACCGCTTTATTGGATAAGGATCTCCCTGGTTATTTTAATATTTTGGCTCCATATGCACCATGGGTAAGTAACAAGATGCCGGTGCCGAAGACAAAAGGTGAGTATTGACTTTTGTTTGTTTTTTTTAAATGCCTGGACAGGGACTTTAACATGTCTGGTTGATCCAAGAGCTTATACAAAGAGCAGCATTTACCTTCCTCGCTCAGCAATTTCTCCTTCTTTTAGAACCAGGATCTGGTCTGCACTGATGATAGTGGAAAGTCTGGAAACACAAAAATAAATAAATAACAGACGTCGTTTTCTCCCCCAGAGCAAGTCTAATGTTCTAGGCGTGGGTGGTATTTGGAGTGTGCGAGCCGTGCGGTCGCACAGGGAGCCATCGCAAACCTTTCTGCGAGGAGGTGCCGGGAATTCTCAGCTGAAAAAAAAAAAAAGCAGGCCTCTTTTTTTTTTTTTAAATACTCCTCTTTTTGTTTAATAGTTATTTCTTTATCATTTATTTTTGACCTATTTCCTGCTATTTCCTCCGTCTCTCTTGCTTTCTCTTTTATTTTTCCTTTATTTTTCTCTCTTTCCATTCCCTCTGCCCTATTAAATGTTTTCACACATCCCTTCTTTCTTTTGTCACATATCCCCCATCTATCTCTCTTTTTGTCTCCGTTTACAGTAGCTTCTAAACATCTTCCTCTTTTTTTACCTTCCCTCCTTCTTTCTTTCTAGGTTTCACTGTCTTTCTCTCGTTCTTTTTTTTTTTCTACTACTTTCTCTCTAGCTTTTGCTCTTCACTCTCTTTTTACCACATTCTGCCCATCTTGCTCTCATTTCCTCATTCTTTCCGTCTTCCTATTGTCACAATAATTCAGTCTCCCATTCTTTTTCACTTTCTAGGTCACCTCTTCTATTTTATACTTTCTCCTCATTTTTCTTATCCACATTCACTCCATCTTCTCACTTTACCTTCTCTTCATATTACATTTCTTTTTCCTTCTTTCAATCTTATTTCTGGAATGCACTCCTCCGCTCGATCCGTCACTCTCCATCACTCCAAGCCTTTAAAAGTGCCCTCAAAACTCACTTCTTCAGACAGGGCATATAACCTGGCTTAAAGCGGACCTTCACTCTGAATAAGAGTCTATCTTATATGTTTCCCACACCCTGTACATACAGATTGCCCACATTAATCCGGACCTTCACCTTGAATAAGAGTCTATCTTATATGTTTCCCACACCCTGTACATACAGATTGCCCACATTAATCCGGACCTTCACCCTGAATAAGAGCCTATCTTATATGTTTCTCACACCCTGTACATACAGATTGCCCACATTAATCTGGACCTTCACCCTGAATAAGAGCCTATCTTATATGTTTCCCACACCCTGTACATACAGATTGCTCAGATTAATCCGGACCTTCACCCTGAATAAGAGCCTATCTTATATGTTTCCCACACCCTGTACATACAGATTGCTCACATTAATCCGGACCTTCACTCTGAATAAGAGTCTATCTTATATGTTTCCCACACCCTGTACATACAGATTGTCCACATTAAAAATCATCCTACCTGCATCTACTGCATGTTATGAGCCTTTAAACATCCAAGAGATCCTTATGGAAGCCACCATCTTATCAGGCAGCCTGCAAACAGGAAGTGCCTCCTGACTGTGCTGCTCTGCATTCTGGGACTGCTGACCTTTACCTGACCCCAGCTCCGCTCTGTCTGAGCAAAGCACAGCTATAACCCGTCCCCTGTACCTTATCCCACTCTCCTCTCCTCAGTAAGTGTGATGCTTCTGAGTCAAGATGGCGGCGCCCGTATCCTAAATTCCTGAACAGAGTTGCAGCCCAGTGGGGTAAAGAATAATAAGTTTGTGACTAAAAACGTAAAATATATTAATTTTAGATGCTGGGGAACCGTTTTTTTAAGAGTTTGGGGTTTTCATTAAATCACGCTGAAGGTCCGGTTTAAGCATCTCCTATAACCTTCAAATGGCACATGCTGCCCGACTCAAGCTTTACCACTTCTGATCCCGCCCCTTTGGACCAGCCCCACCCTCCTTCCAATAGTTTGAACCTCGTGGCATCTAGTTTGTATTGTTCCCTGTACTATATGTTTTATCTTGTCTGTAATCATACCTTGTAAAGCGCTACGGAAGCTGATGGCGCTATATAAATAAACAATAATAATAATTTCTACATTTCCTCTTTTTTCTCCTCTTTTCAACCTTCAGTATTTCCTTCTCTGCATATCTTGTTTTTCTTGCCCCATCTGTCTCCCTCTTTTCTGTATTTCCTCTAATGTCTGGAGGAGGGCGCCATCCCAAAATCAGGGCGACACCGACCCTAAGGCCGGCCCTGGTTCTAGGTAAACATGGGATCCCCCCCCCCCCCCCCACCACAAAGCAATGATGGGAGACCTTCAAGACCAAGCCTTACCTATGAGCCACCACAATGGTGGTACGATTGGCACACACTTTGGCCAGAGAAGCTTGGATGTTGCGCTCAGTTTCCGTGTCTAGCGCTGAAGTGGCCTAGAAAGAGACGCAATGTCATCCTCAGATCATGCGCAAATTAAATTCTCAGTTCAATGCGCCTTTCACTATCACATGATCACATGACACTGTCCAGGCAGCTTCATTTAAAACGTAAAGTGGACCCATAACCGATTTGGGAGTGTGAAACCCCACTGGATCGCAAACGCCTTTCTGGCACGCCCACGTATTTGTGAGCTGCATCCCCAGCAGGGACACACTCTGTCAGATAGGCTGAGGGTCGGAGTGTGCCACAGACCACAGGGAGACCGGGGATACAACCACTTTAATGGTGCATTAATATGCACAGCATACAGCGCTGATTGGACAAGAGCCGATGCATGCACCACAGGACCCACAAAAAGGTGATTTTTGAGGCCGACCAGGCGGAGTTTTATTTGACAGGGCATCCCAAATCATAATGCCCCAGAGACAAGGACCTATCACCAGGATATTACCTGGTAGAAATTGGTAGAAAAATACCTGGTAGAAAATCCTGGAGATAGGTCCGCTTTAAAGTCAAATTCAAGGCAAAATATTTATTTTCGTTATGGGATGGCGCAAACTTGAAGCAGGACAAAACCCAGAATTTGGACTTTCCCGGGTCTTGTTCTGGGCCCCAGGCCACCCAGAATTGCGGTGCCCCGCTGTGTAGTTCGCCCAGTAAAATGCACCTCTCCTCCAATGGCACATGCGTGAGCTCTCGCCCAGTCCAAGCTCCTTGCCTTGTTTAAAACCTTCAGTAAAGGGCTCCGATAAGTTCAATGGGGAGCGAGTGCGGCGCATCCCAGCGGCACATGCGCTCCCACCCCAGCCCTCCTAAATGGCTGGTGGGGGAGGGAGCATGTACACCACACTAAGATGCAGGGATTGTGGCCTCTCCAGCTCCCCATGGCTAACAATCAGAAGCGCTTGCTGGAAGGCAAACGACCCTGATTGGATGAAAGTCCGCACATGGGCGTTGGAGTGGGAAATAGTGAGTGATTAGGAGCGCCCCAGGGGGGTTTCCCACAGTGGAACCTCCTAGTTCGGGATACCCTGTGGGGAAGACCAGCAGCATGGATCAAGTGGGTTTTGTTCCGCTTTAAAGTTTAAAGGCTTCAAGTCTGGTTAAATACCCCCCCCCCCCCGATTTGGGACGTGAAACCCCGCCATTTGCCCATTAAACACACCTCACTGGTGATCCCACAGCAGCATTTCCTGCATCCCTCTACGTCTGAGTGTGGCTGCCGTAACTGAATGGCTGTGCACAGCTATGGAGGGATGTAGGAGGGCTAGCTATGCACAGCTATGGAGGGATGCCACCGCCGATTGTATAAATACAATTCTGTGAGTACTCACACGGCCTGCTTCAAGAAGTCCTTATGTATGGGATATTCCGCCACAAGGTGGCGCAGTGTACTGCAGAAGAGTTGTGGCTCCTCCCGGTAACATATAAAAACAGGATCACCAATAGACCTCCCCAGTGTTGACAAGCAGTTATACAAGAAGCCGGGAGATAATAAAGGTAAAAAAGTTAACAACCCCAACTAACTTGGAACAATCACCATAAAGAGACGACCAAGAATAACGATAACAAGGGTGGGGTGAAGCAGACCGTGCCATGCATAGTAAAAACAATTCTACAGGTGAGTACTCACAGAATTGTCTTTTTCCTATTGCATGGCACGGCCTGCTTCAAGAAGTCCTTACGTATGGGACATCCAACAGCAGTGTCCGTAAGGTAGGGTGGGATCCCCAAAGAGTAGCAGCAGGCAGTTAAAACCACTACCGCCTGAAGTACTTTGCGGCCAAAGGCAGCATCGGCCGAGGCCTTAACATCAGCCTTGTAAAACTTGGAAAAGGTATGAACAGAAGACCAAGTAGCGGCCTTACAAACTTGTTCAACAGAAGCTTGGTGCTGAAAAGCCCAAGAAGGACCAATAGCACGAGTGGAATGAGCAGTAACCCGGAAAGGAGGAACCTTCCCTTTAGCAGAATAGGCCTGTACCACCGCCTGGCGAATCCACTTGCTGATAGTAGATTTAGCCGGAGGCAAGCCCTTCCTAGGTCCCGCAGGAAGAACAAAAAGAGAATCAGATTTCCTGAAAGACTCAGTAGCAACCAAATAAAACTTCAGAGCCCTGACAACATCCAGAGAATGCAGGGTCCGTTCCTTGGAATTAGCAGGGTTAGGACACAAGGAAGGTAAGACAATGTCCTGATTGAGATGAAAAGCAGACACAACCTTGGGCAAGAAATCCGGCTTAAGCCTAAACACCACCTTATCCTGATGCCGCTCAAAATAAGGAGGTTTAATGGAAAGCGCCGCCAGCTCAGAGACTCGCCTGACCGAAGTAATAGCCACCAAAAAGGCCACCTTAAGAGTCAGAATGGGCAAAGCAGCCCCACGGATAGGCTCAAAGAGAGGACCCTGCAGAGCAGACAACACCGGATTTAAGTCCCAAACCGGCAGCATGGGTTTACGTGGCGGAAGCACATGAGTAACTCCCTGGAAGAAAGTCTTAACCAGCCGGTGATTGGCAAAGGATCTTTGGAAAAAAATAGCCAGAGCTGACACCTGACCCTTGAGTGTACTAAGTTGAAGGCCCGAATCCAAACCATGTTATAAAAACTCCAGAATCCTGGGGATAGAAAACACCCGACAAGGAAAAGACTTGGACTCACACCAGGCAATGTAAGCATGCCAGACCCTGCAGTAGATAAAGGATGAGGACTTCTTCCTAGCCCAAATCATAGTATCAACAACAGAGGCCATCAACCCCTTATCCGTCAAGATGGAGGTTTCAGCAGCCAGGCCGTTAAAGCCAGCGTTTGTAAATTGGGATGGCGCAGCTGTCCCTGAGTGAGAAGATCTGGATCCTTGGGCAAAATGTACCGATCTACTGCCAACTGCATGACGTCTGCGAACCACACCCTCCTTGGCCAACAGGAGGCCACCAGAATGGCTGGTACCCTACCTGAGCTATCTTGCGCAGCACCCTGCCCAGCAGAGGAAAGGGAGGGAACACAAACAGGAGCCGAAATCCGTGGCGAAAGCCAGAGGATCCTGCGACAGGGAGACAAATCTTGGAAGCAAACAGGTCCACATCCGGCTGACCCCAGCAGTGACACAGGGAGTGAAATACCTTGTTGCTGAGGGACCATTCCCCCAGCCGAGACGTCCCCCTGCTCAGGGAGTCTGCCTCCTGGTTCTCCACCCCCGGAATGTAGACCGCCGAGATGCAAGGGAAATTCTCTTCCGCCCAAGACAGCATCAGGGACACTTCCTTGAGGGCTCGCTTGCTCCGAGTCCCTCCCTGATGATTGATGTAGGCAACCGCCGTCTGGTTGTCCGAGCGGATCTGAACAGCCCGACCCCGAAGGTGTGTGGTCAGCTGAGAAAGAACCAACCTGATCGCCCTCAGTTCCAGGACATTGATGGGAGAATGGGCCTCCTGGGGGCCCCACTGACCCTGGAACTTCAGAGACTTCCAAAAGCCCCCCCAACCGGTCAGACTGGCATCTGTGGTGACAGTCTCCCAGCATGGAGGCAGAAAGGTCCTGCCCACTAGAAGGTTCCTTGAGTCCAGCCACCACGAGAGGGACTGTCTGGCCAGGGGGGACAGAGCAAATTCCTGATCCAGGGACACAGGTTCCCGATCCCAAACTGACAAGAGGTGCAACTGAAGAGGTCCCATGTGAAACTGAGAAAAGGGGACCGTCTTGAAGCAGGACACCATCAGGCCCACTAACTGCATCCCATGCCGGATGGAAGGATGGGGACACAAGAGCAGAGCCCGTGCCTGCTTCTGAAGGCCCCCCCACTTTCTGCAGAGGCAGGAATACCTTGACCTGAGAGGTATCCAGAGTCATGCCCAGAAAGGACCTCACCAAAGATGGAGACAGTGAAGACTTGGGAAAGTTGATCACCCAGCCGAAAGACTCGAGAATGGAGGTCACCACCTGAGTATCCTTCTCGGCCTGATGAAGACATTGAGCCGCAATCAGAATATCGTCCAGGTAAGGGAGGATGCGAATGCCCTGGTTCCGCAACAGAGCCATCACGCCCGCCAGCACCTTGGTGAACACCCGAGGCGGTAAAGCCACAAACTGGTAATGCTGATCCTCTAGAGCGAACCTCAGGAATATCTGATGACCTGGAAAGATTGGCACGTAAAGATAGGCATCCTTGATGTCCACGGTGGTCATGAAGTCGCCCGGGCGAAGGGTACTGACATCCAAACGTAGCGTCTCCATACGAAAGTGCTTGAACCTGACAAACTTGTTGAGACCCTTCAAGTCCAGGATGGGCCTCAAAGACCCGTCCTTTTTGGGGAACATGAAAAGATTGGAGTAGTACCCCTGACCCTGTTCTTGGGAAGGCACCAGGCAAATGACTCCTGACTCCAACAGGCGTTGAACTGCAAGGCGCAAAACTGGAGCTGACAGAGGGTTTTGAGACATCTGGGATCTGAGGAATCTTGGGGGCGGCCAGGCTGCAAACTCTATCTTGTAACCTGGTGGACACCACCTCCTGAATCCACCGGTCTGAAATGCGGAGCCTCCAGACGTGAGCAAAGAGCCGAAGCTGTCCCCCCACCCGGATGGGTGAGGGCGCCTCCTCATGCCTGAGGGACCTTGGGAGGGGGTTTGGGCTTGGCCCCCCAAGAGAGACCGGGGCGACCACAGGACCTGCCACGTCCCCAAGACTCTCTGCGGCTACCTGAGAAGAGGGAGCCACGACCTCCTCTAAAGGCACGAAAGGTGGAGGAGGAAGTACCCCGAAAGGGCAGAGGCTGCTTCCTACGCTGAGGTAGCCTACCATTCTTGGCTAGAACATCCAGACGCTCACCAAAGAGCCGTAGCCCCGCAAAAGGGAGCCCAGTGAGAGCCTTCTTAGCTGCAGTGTCAGCTGCCCACTGACGCAACCAAACAGAGCGGCACATAGCCACCAAGAGGGCAGAGGCCCTACCACCCAGCCGGACCGCATCATCCATGGCAGTAAGGACAAAGGCAACAAAATCAGAGCAAAGCAAGAGGGCCCTATAATCTTCCCTCCTCCTACCAGCCATAGCGCCATCAGTGAGACGCTTGAGCTTTTTCTTAAGGGCAATAGCTGTAATGGCAGCGGTGCAGACCGGACGCAGCCCAGCCCCCACAAATGTAAAAGCATGGCAGGCCAGCTGATCCATACACCAGTCCGCGCTGTCCCGCAGTGTAGTAGTCTCAGGGGAAGGCGTGACCGAGGTGTTTGACAGCCCTAGAACGGGAGCGTCCACCTCAGGGGGACACGACCATCGCTTGACCAGGTCAGCAGAAAAGGGATACCTCTTATCCAACCCTTTGGGCACCGCGGGGAGTCTATTAGGACGTTCCCACTCCTTGAGCACCATATCAGAGAAATGGCCCTGCTCAGGGAACTCAAGACATTGTTTATCAGGACGAAAGAGCTCACCCTGCTTCCTCTTAGCCACCTCAGGGGGGGCAATGTGAAAGGTCTCAAAAATGTCAGACAACAGTCTATCAGTTTCATTGGGGGGCCATGAATCCTCCCCGGGCGCAGACCCAGGGTCACTGTCGTACCCCTCCTGCTGGTCCCCAGAGGAGTCAGAGTCCTGGAAAAGCTCCCCCTCCTCTAGGGAGTAACGGCCACCAAGGGCATCAATTCCCTCATCCTCCTTAGCAAAGAGGGAGGACGTGGGAGCCAGGTGCCGCTTCTTGCCAGAGGCCTTACCTGGAACAGGCCTGGCAAGCTGCCTTTCAATGCTGGCCACACGAAGTGCCAAATCAGATTGTGACCCCCTGCTAGTATCCCCCTCACTGGGAACTAAATGCAGGCGCGGGGGGGGGGGGGGGTAGGTGATGCAGAAGGGAGCGCAGAACTGGGAAGAGAAGCGCACAACCAAGCCTGGCCCGCAATGATACCTTGGGCACACGGTACGCACACCGCGCCACTACCACTAAAAGGGGATGCCCCGCACATGGCACACAGCTGGGATTGCCCCGAAGGACCCCCGAGCACGCTATCCCCAGAAGACTCCATATGGTGATTAACACAAGGGATGCCCCCAGAAGAGCCAGTAAGGGGGGAGATGGGGGGGGGGTAAGGAGCAGAACCGGGAGAAACCACAACCCACAGTTGTCCCGCCTGAAAGACATAGGTAGCATGCACATAATCATCCCGCAGCCCATGCCCCAAGGAAACAAATCCCCCAAGGGGGACTCACGGACCAAGGAGACCAAAGGCAGAGGCTCACCAAGCTACCAGACCACGGGAGGAAGCGACACAGGAAACGATCACTGCCGCAGCCCAGGCGGAAGAGGGGCCCCAGACGGCGCAGGCACGAGAACCGCCGGCACCATCACAATCCAAAAACACTCACAGCCATAGCGCCGCCCAGCGGAGTACAAACCGGCGGCGGCGAAAAACAGCGTTAAAAACCAATGGCTGCTACCACCCCCCCCCCCCCCCCCGAACACACGCCGGGGAGGTGGGGGGGAGAGGAGAGTGAGCAGGCAGCGCCAGGAGCCGGGCCAGGGTGGGGGGGACCCCAGAACCAGAGAAACAAGGCCAAACAAGGGGATGACCAACCACAACACAGTTCCCAAAAACACTCACCCCCTCAGAAGCTAGGACAGGAAATCCGCATCCCTCAGTAGGCTCACCATAAAGCCTATGGCCGGCTACCCTTTGTGCACCTGACCCTAGTGCTCCTCTACCCTCACCCGATCTGTCAGCCGAGGCTGGGAGGCACAGAGGGTCTGGAAGTGGGTGGAAATAGACATGCAGGGCCGCAGGCTTGGTTGCTACGCTCACCTGCGCAACATAAAGAGCCATCTTCTATCTTCGCCGTATCACTGCAGAGGAAACACTGGAGAGGTCTATTGGTGATCCTGTTTTTATATGGTGCCGGGAGGAGCCACAACTCTTCTGCAGTACACTGCGCCACCTTGTGGCGGAATATCCCATACGTAAGGACTTCTTGAAGCAGGCCGTGCCATGCAATAGGAAAAGAAGCTTTTTTTTTTTTTGCTTGGGACAGGAAATTGTCTGCTCCTAGAGTCTTTTAGACTGAGTTTTGGTCCACTTTTGGAGCACCTACAGGAATCTAGAGCAGACCACTAGGTCCTGATTACAGCCATTCATTTTTTTTTGTTTCCAGTTCCCCATGGGGTTATAGACAGCCACAAAGGCACATAAAGCTTCCCTATCCTCACTTTATAAAGTCTGCACGGAGTCTACTGAGACATGGATTAGAATGTGCTGCCAAAAATTTGGAAACATAACACATTTCTTAGGATCACCTCGTCTAGAAGGACGATCTGTGGAGCCTTTAGAATGGTTCGGGCAATGGCAACTCGCTGTTTCTCGCCTCCACTTAACTTTAGGCCACGCTCCCCAACTTGTGTGTCATATCCTGTGGGTTACATAAAATAAATCGCACTTAAACCACACGTAGAACAGCAGCTTAGCAGCAAAAGCTTCACAAAACCAACTACACAGGGACATCCTAAACGGTCAGAGAAACCACCCACATACGGCCACGACATAGATCTCTATACAGGCAAAAGTTTTTGCCAAGATGGCGTCTGGGGATGCAGCGGTGGTGCTTGCTCCATTCAGATTTCCTTTGCCGCACTGACTCTGAATGGCATAAGCATCCGCAGACTGTCTAGGTGGCCCATGTGAGGACCAGGGAGATCTGTTGGAATATACACACAAATCAGGATATGCTGCCAGAGAGGAGCATACACAAAAATAGTAATTTTGTAGGGTGGTGTTCCTCTTTAAAGTGCACCAAACAGTGGTCCAATGGGGATGCCCTTGGGACAGAGAATCAGACAGCCCTCTAGGGCCAGTCAAACTGGTTTTCGGCAGAACACCAAGATTTTAAAGCAGAGCAACCACCGGGCTAGAGTCTATAACGGATGGTCTCTTTGTGGGGCATCCATATTTGGGATGCCCCGCTGTGAGAAATCACCCAGATTGCATCCCTGCTCACCTCCAGCTGAGGTATGTACCCGTGCCGTGCTCACCTTCAGCTGAGGTGGCCGCATCCCCTGTTTCCCTCTAACATGGAGCGTTCCCGCGTTGGCCATTCACAAATGCCTGCCCTGTCCACGCACCCTGCTAGAGGGATAGTAGGGATGTGGCCGTGGGTTGCACATGTGCTGTTGGATCAGGAAACAAGGTAAGCGTACCGGGCGACCTGGGGGGTTTCACACAGCGGGACATCCCGATTTTGGATGTCCCGTTGGGAGGGAATCGGCGTGGGTTTTGGTCCACTTTAAAAAGTATAGTAGTAAATGGAAAACGAGAAAAGGTTGGGAATCCCTGGCGCCATTCTGCAAGCATACGGGTGCTTTGCCAAATCCCTTACCCAGCTGACACTGATTACTTACCATCACGGAAGGTGAGTATCCGCTCATGTATATCGGCTGCAGCCGCTGCCTGTTCCACCTCCTCATCTGTGGCACTGACCCGGCCGTAACGTATATTGTTCCGAATGGTGTCATTAAACAGCACCGTGTCCTGAGGCACCACCCCGATGTGAGAGCGCAGGGAGGCCTGGCGCACCTAAACACCACAATAAATAATAAGCACAATATCAAAATGAATAAAGACATTTTTTGTTATGGAAGATGTGATTTGCTTATAACAGTCATGGCCGGCCTCTACCCTCCCCCTCAGAATGACGGGCAGGCTGATTCATTACTAGCAGCAGGTACTGACAGATGAGCATCTGTAGCAAGGCTTTGAGAGCGACCACTAGTAGTCGCTGTGCTCGGCCATGGTTCGCTATTTCAGAGCATCTCAGTCGCTGGCCGGCATTGATGAATATATTGTGTGAGTAGCTCTGTAGCCCAGAGCGCCAGACGCTGTGTGAGTAAAGTCCATTTTTGAACACATATCCACTAGTAACAAACAAACATAACACAACAAAGCAAAAACATATGGAATTACATTGTTATTACATTGTAACATGAACACTTAATACCAGACATGTAATGACAATTCTGCTTAAAATTATAAATCAAAAACGTTTTCGAAAATGACTTTTTGTAGGCCAGGAGAGGTCACACAATTATTTGATAATTTAAAAAAAAAAAAAAAAAGAGAATAAAAGGTAACGTCCATTGAAATGTAATCCCAGACTCTGGAAGCCACAGCGCCGGCGCTGTACGCTGAGCCGTCTATGATGATGTATCGGTCGCTACGTGTACTGTTAGAGGCGCTCACCAGATTCACTTTGATACATTTTTGGTATTGCGTACAGCGCCCGGCGTTGACCGTTCGCTACCTGTTGTTACCTGTCGCTGCCAGTCATTACCTGCCGCTATGGCTTGATGTATAAACCCCTAAGCAAACTGGATGTGAGTGTCATATAGATGTAATGAAACTCATGGATGGGATTGTGTCTCAGGGCTCTTTGGATCACGGAAATCAATCTCAAACATCTGTGATCATTAGTTTGCCAGGGGAGCCACGATTAAAGAGGAACAAAACCAGGGTGGATAAAAATCAATGTTTTTTTTTTTAAAAATCAAAAAAAAAAAAATCGGATTTTTTTGATTTAAATCGGATTTTTTTTCAATAAACTGCTTTTTGAGGAAAATATTTTACCATCCAAAGGGTCTCCCATCATGAGATAAAGCTGAGTTGTTTAACTCAGTAGAATAAAGGCTGTATATGTGTAACATTCACAATGCCTTGCTCTTCCAGAGGTTTCTGTAGGATTAGTGGGCAGTTTCTCTCCTATATTATCACAGACGCTCGCTTTACTTACGCAGTTCTCAAAACTGAATTTGACTCCGCAGAGGTCCCAGCCTCTTCTTCACAGCAAAAATGTTACAACATGAACAGAGTTGAGAAAAAGTCCTTAATCCTATTGTTATACAAACCTATGACTAGTGAGCTACAGAGGACAGCAGGGACAGTAGGATTTAAGTTTTTCATGTGTCGGCTGGGCTGACAGTCTAAGTTTCTTAAAATATATATATATTTTGTTTAGCCAAATTAATTTAACAAAACATGGATGTTTGTTTAAGCAAATAACTTATGCTGTAATGTTGTTATTGTTTCAGTTGAATAAATCTATTTAAATTGTTATTAAGGTAAGGATTATTTTTCTCCTTCCTAAGTACAACAGAACAGTGGTGTCCAAATATGAATGATTAACCCATTAAACTGGGGAGAAAAAAGTAATATAAAAAGTGATCTACTTGCATGTTAAAATAGCAAGAACTAGTTTAGGTAGAAACTTTGATTTAAATCACTGATTTAAATCAAGCCTTACTGACTAGTGATTTAAATCGTGATTTAAATCGTGATTTAAATCGGTTAGATTTAAATCAAATCCACCCTGAACAAAACTGATTCAGGATGCCCCGCTGTGTGAAACCCCCCAGTTTGCCAAGTTAAACTCACCTCTCCTTGGTCCAATGGCGCATGCGTGGACGCTCAGCCATTGAGAGCCATTTGCTATGTTTATATCATTGATGCAGAGTGTGTGTTGCCGCATTCCCTGCATCCCCGGCCAGTAGCGCATGCACGATGCCGGGGATGCAGCAGCACACGCTCCCCATCGACAACAATGAGAGCCGCCTGCCGAATGATGTCAATTCAGCGGACGGCTCATATTGGACGAGAGCCCGCACATGTGCTGTTGAACTGGCTAAAGGTGAGTGTGTACGGCACCTTGGGGCTTTCACCCAGCATGGCACCCCGAATCGATTTTGTTCCTCTTTAATCGGACTCACCTGGCAAACTAATGACCACAGGTGTTTGCGATTAATTTCCATGATCCAAAGAGCCCTGAGACACAATCCCATCCATGAGTCTCATGAAAGCCCCCGGCCCTGAAATCTATGCAGCAGTTTCCTGTGTGCCCTGATGGCTCTGAGCAGACTAGGTAAGTTTCTTTTCTCTAAAGAGGGTACTCTAAAGGTGGGCATCCCAAATAGAACTGACCAAAGAGTGTCGGGAGATAAAACAAAACCAAGGTGATAAGCGGATGGTCCACTTTTACAGAGAAGTCCGGGCATTTTGTAACACTGTTTTGCTGGTGGCCAAAACACACCCAGATACCAGATATTTTACTAATTAATGCCCAGGGCAGGGCTACTAATATACATGCAGGTTCTTTATATTGTTTTAAAGAGATCAGAGCACGACCAAAAAGAATATTCTTTTATTCTAAATACGATATAAAAAGAATTTATAATATACCGTATAAGACGCACCTAGGATTTTGGGGAGGAAAATAAGAAAAATAATATTTTTAACCAAATAATAGGCAAAGTGCAGTATCCTCCAATTACAGTAATCCCCCTCCCATTCCCAATAGCCAGTGTGTCATCCCCCCTTCCCATAGGCAGAGTGGCATTCCCCCCATCCCATTCCCCATATAGGCAGAGTGGCATTCCCCCCATCCCATTCCCCATATAGGCAGAGTGGCATTCCCCCCATCCCATTCCCCATATAGGCAGAGTGGCATTCCCCCCATCCCATTCCCCATATAGGCAGAGTGGCATTCCCCCCATCCCATTCCCCATATAGGCAGAGTGGCATTCCCCCCATCCCATTCCCCATATAGGCAGAGTGGCATTCCCCCCATCCCATTCCCCATATAGGCAGAGTGGCATTCCCCCCATCCCATTCCCCATATAGGCAGTGTGGCATTCCTCCTCCTTCCCATTCCCCATATAGGCAGTGTAGCACCCCATCCCATTCTCCATATAGGCAGTGTGGCATTCCCCCTCCCATTCCCCATATAAGCAGTGTGGCATTCCCCCCTCCTATTCCCCATATAGGCAGTGTGGCATTCCCCCCTCCCATTCCCCATATAGGCAGTGTGGCATTCCCCCCTCCCATTCCCCATATAGGCAGTGTGGCATCCCCCTCCCATTTCCCATATAGACAGTGTGGCATTCCCCCCTCCCATTCCCCATATAGGCAGTGTGGCATTCCCCCTCCCATTCCCCATATAGGCAGTGTGGCATCCCCCTCCCATTCCCCATATAGGCAGTGTGGCATTCCCCCTCCCATTCCCCATATAGGCAGTGTGGCATCCCCCTCCCATTCCCCATATAGGCAGTGTGGCATTCCCCCTCCCATTCCCCATATAGGCAGTGTGGCATCCCCCTCCCATTCCCCATATAGGCAGTGTGGCATTCCCCCCTCCTATTCCCCATATAGGCAGTGTGGCATTCCTCCCCCCTCCCATTCCCCATATAGGCAGTGTGGCATTCCCCCTCCCATTCCCCATATAGGCAGTGTGGCATCCCCCTCCCATTCCCCATATAGGCAGTGTGGCATTCCCCCCTCCTATTCCCCATATAGGCAGTGTGGCATTCCTCCCCCCTCCCATTCCCCATAGGCACACAAAAAAATAAATAAATAAATAAACTCGCGTTACTGTCACTCCCGCGTTGAAGATGGAGGAGCGTCCCCGCCGCTGCTCCTTACTGGCCGGGCCGCGCAGACACCCGGCCCTGTGAATCGGGTGGGCGTGGCCTGCATCGCGTCGGCACAGGCCACGCCCACCCGTTCTATGGAGCCGGGTGTCCGCGCGGCCCGGCCAGTAAGCAGGAGCGGCGGGGACAGGGACAGCCGCGCCTTCATCTCCTCCGCATCTTCTCCACTGCCTCTTCCGGCAAGGGCAGGAGTGAACAGCTGGGTCCGTGCAGCGGGTGGGCGTGGCGTGCACCTACGCGGTGCAGGCCACGCCCACCTGATGCACGGATCTGGCTGTTCACTCCTGCCCTTGCCGGAAGAGGCAGCAGCTGGAAGACAGGAGATGATGGTGGAGCGGCAGGTGCTGCTTCCATCCCTGCCACTGCTATCACTGCCGCAGCAATAGCAGCGGCAGGGACGGGGACAACGCCTGCCGCTCCCCTGTCTTCTTCTGGCCTCCCGCAGTGCGGCAGGCAACGCGGGAGTGCCGGTAACAGGTGAGTTTAATTTTTTTTTTACATTAGCCCGATAAGGCGCACTGACATTTCCCCCCCCCACTTTTGGGGGAAAATAAGTGCGTCTTATAGGGCGAAAAATACGGTACTTATATACAGAATAGAAGGCTTAGCAAAGGTTAAAATGCATTAAAATACAAGAAAAACTTCACCACGTAGTAATAAATAGCTTAAAACTTAGTGGGATACATATTACCTCACCACATAAACAACCATTGTCAGACTCATCAGCCACAGGAGCAGGGGAGGCGACAGACAAGGCGTTTGTGGGAAAATAACACTATGTCCCTGACACAGGTTGGTGCGACTCCTTCATTCACACACTAATACAGCATCACCTTTCCAATGGGAACTTGAATGGGAAATCGGCACCACTGCACCACGAAACAGAGCGAGCTTCTATCGTCATCTGCCTAAGCATCAGCCAGAGGAATCTTCCAGAAGTACGGCGAAAGGCAGAGACCACACTGTGTTAAGACCTCTCAAAACACAGGTTAATAATTCCTCTCCGTCACAGCACTCTGGGTCCCTTTTTAAGGAGGCAAGCCAGCAGTTATTTGCTGACTAGACTTTAGAGGATCAAATACCCCTCTCAGTTTCATATTTACTGCAATTTGGGGGATAAATCACAGTGTAAACCTTCTAACCATACATTGTATTAAGGTTAACAAACAGTACTCATGGTATAGACAGCTGAGTTAAATAGTAGTAAACATTTAGCAAACATTCTCAGGGATAGACAATGGCGGCTTTTATGACAAGGACAGAGCTGTATCTCTCAATGTCAGAGTTAAACCAAGTCAACAACTAAAAAGTTTCTACCATGTCATGTTTTCAATAAAGTATATAATTTTATATCTTAAAATTCTGTTGCATAACAAACACTCCACCCACCACTTCCCTCCCCGTGTCATAAGCCCAGTTTGGACAAAAACACCCTAATAGGGGGCGGGCAATCGGCACAGAAGCTAAAGCTGGGACCTTGAGTGACAGGTCAGTCACCCAATCCTGTACTGGTCTGTCACTCAAGTCCACAGCTGACGTGCAGAGCCCCGCCTGTGATGGCATCAGGGTGAGGATTGCGATCAAGTAAGTTATTATTTCAATGGCCAATTCAGCCTTAGCACAGAGGGAGGGAAGGGTGGCTCTTACAACAAAACTTGGGAGGTCCTCTTTAATAAAAACACAGCAGTTATACCACAATCGATGCTGTTGCAGCGGGCGACAGGTTTGCTTTAAAGTGGGCCAACACCCAGGGGCGATCGGCCCGGGAATCTATAAGATTCCCGGGCCGATCACCTCACACACCGCGGGACATCCGAGATCGGGATGTCCCGCGGGGTGTAACCCCCCCCAAACACCCCGAAAAACCTTACCTCTCTAGACGCTGCTTCCGCCGCCGCCTCCCTCGCGCTCCTCCAGACGTGCGCGCGCCCGCGCCGGCCGTCTCTGAATGGCCGGCGCGGGCGCGCACACGTCAAGAGTGACGCGCGGGAGGCGGCGGCGGGCGTGATCCCTTGACAAGTGACGTCCGTCGGCGGGCATTGGACAGCGCAGTCACGTGGGATCGTGGAGAGGTGAGTTTTCGGGGTGTTTGGGGGGGTTTTGGGCAGCGGGGCACCCCCGATCGGGGTGCCCCAAGGAAGTGGACCAATACCCAGGATAGTCAAAATCCTGGGTGTTGGTCCACTTTAAAGCGTTACAAAGCAGACAGTGCTTTCCTGAAACGTATTTGCATGGGGCTTACAGGCCAAGGATAATGTAACTTCTCCCAGAATCCCTTGAAGTAGACGGGTCCATGCAAATTGTCCCTTAAAACGTTTAGAATACTCACTGTGGAAATGTCCTGGCCATCGATCCTGATGCTGCCTCCCTTCACATCATAAAAGCGGAACAGAAGACGTATGATGGTGCTTTTCCCAGAGCCCGATGGCCCCACCTGCAGGAGCACAAGAAACCAACTGCCATTTACAATTGAAACTTCACATGCTGCTACAACATTGGCAACGTTTCTGCCATGTGACCATCTGGCCCTTTAAAGCGGACCAAAACCCACATTTTTAACTAGCATCCTTTGAATTGCTCCCACCATGATGACTAACTTTTGCCTATTTCCCCTGCTCATGCTTCACTCTAATCCCAGATAACGGCGCCTGTTTTAGCTGTGAAGCTAGGCCTCCTCCATTCATTGCCACTGCTGTATCGGCAGGGGCCTTGGCCAAATGTATTTCATAAGTTCAGTGGGTTTTGGTCCACTTTAAGCATATGGCTCACAGAACATGGTGGCACCCCCCCCCCCCCCCCCCCAACAATACTGGACAGCAGACTCACCAGTGCCACAGTCTGCCCGGGCATCACGCTGAATGACACATCTCGCAGGATCTCACGTCTATAGCAAAAAAACAGAAAGATCATTTCAGTAACACAAACGAAACAGACACAGAGGAATGCCACTTAAAGTGGACCAAAATAAAATCCTCCCACCCATTTGCCCCATTTTGCATGGGGCATCCCATATTTGGATGCCCCCTGTGTGTCAAACCCCCTGGTTTGCCAGAAATCCCACGGCACATGTGCAGGCTTTCATCCAATCAGCGCTCTATATCAGGCATATTAAACCCTCCGCAGCACTGTTGGTTCTGCCAGTATAGGACAGACTGCCCCCCCCCCAGCCAGGGCGCCCGTAATCAACGCCTATAGTCTTTACCTCCCCCACCGCAAATGGCTACCCGAGCTCACGTAGTCAGTGACATTTGCCTCCCGAATGCAGGCTGGGTGGCCAATCGTGCAGTGGGGTTCCCAGCAGGGGAGAGAGGATAAGACTATAAGATTATGGGCGTCCTGGGAGTTATTTTCGGGGGGCTCCAGCATTCTGGATGCTCCTCCCAACCTGTCCTATAGCAATGAAGTCGGCGGCCACCAACAACCTCGCCAGAGGGTGTTGGTCCACTTTAATGCACAGAATAAAGCTCTGTTAGGAAACAGCCTGACATAGGGGGCAGGGAGCGGCTGCATCCCCAGGTCCTGACTGGCTGGGCATCGGAGCGTGCAAGATGCTGGGGATGAGGCCACATGCACTGCCAGAAAACCAATATTGGGCATGCCCCAAGGCTAGTGAACCGGCCAGCCCTGGAGTTTTTTTATTTCAGACACCAGGGACATCATAGTGGGTCTTTGCCCATTTTAAATCAGATCAAAATCCCTGTCCAGGTATGCATGGCACCACTTTGTCTCAGTCTCTCAGGCTGATGCATTGGGAGGGCCGATAGGTCGGCACAGTCATGGGACCCGGGGGTTCAGCCATGTTGAGCATGGGCCCAAATCGGGCAAAATCTCCTTCAGAGAAGATAATTGGTGGAAGAAATAAACCTGAGCTGCTTTCAGGCAAAAATGGTTAATAGCCACTAAAGAGGGGCAAAGTGCACAGCCGCTGCTATCTGCAATGAATGTTCTTGTGAAGGAAATGAACCGCTCCTGTAACAAAACCAGATTGGTACACTCCCCCGTTACAATGACAACTTTTTTTTCATGTAAGAAAATCAGACCAAAAATATACAATTCTGTGATTACTCACCTGTAGAATTGGTGTTATAAGTATACAGCAGTCGGGGACCTCCCACATATTCCCCAGTATTGACAAGCAGTTAAGAAGAAGCCGGGAGAACAATAATAACAAAAATTCAAAAATGAACATATGAACAGTCACCATACAGAGGTGACTAAGAATAATGATAACAAGGGCGGGATGGAACAGGACGTGCTGTATACTTATAATACCAATTCTACAGGTGAGTAATCACAGAATTGTATTATTCCAAGTATACAGCATGTCCTGTTCCAGAATATTCATTACTCCTGAGACATCCAATAGCAGTGTCCGTAAGGTAGGGTGGGATCCCTAAAAAGTAACAGCGGGCAGTTTAAACCACTGCCGCCTGCAGAACTTTGCGGCCAAAAGCAGCGTCAGCTGAGGCCCTAACATCAACCTTGTAAAACTTAGAAAAAGTATGAACAGAAGACCTAGTAGCGGCCTTACAAACTTGTTCAACAGAAGCTTGGTGCTGAAAAGCCCAAGAGGCACCAATAGCACGAGTAGAATGAGCAGTAAGGCGGAAGGGAGGTTCCTTCCCCTTAGCAGAATAGGCATGAATCACAGCCTGGCGGATCCACTTTCTGATGGTGGACTTAGCTGGAGCCAGACCCTTCTTAGGTCCAGACGGGAGCACAAAAAGAGCATCAGTCTTCCTGAAGGATTCAGTAGCCACCAAATAAAACTTCAGGTTCCTAACCACATCCAAAGTGTGTAAACCCGCTCCTTAGGGTTACTAGGATTAGGGCACAGATAAGGCAAAACAATGTCCTGATTGAGATGAAAAGACACAACCTTAGGCAGAAAATCTGGCTTAAAACTAAACACCACCTTGTCCTGGTGTCTCCCAAAGTAAGGGGGTTTGATGGAAAGAGCCGCCAACTCAGAAACACGCCTAACAGAAGTGATAGCCACCAAAAAGGCTACCTTAAGCGTCAAAATGGACAAAGGGGCCTCACGCAGGGGCTCAAAGGGAGACCCCTGCAAGGCAGACAATACCAAGTTCAAATCCCAGACTGGTAACATAGGCTTACGTGGAGGCCGCACATGAGTAACCCCTTGGAAGAAAGTCTTAACCAGACGATGGTGAACAAAGGATCTTTGGAAGAAAATGGCCAAGGCTGAAACATGACCTTTTAGGGTACTAAGTTGAAGACCCAAATCCAGACCATGTTGCAGAAATTCTAGAATCCTAGGGATAGAAAACACCCGACAGGGAAGCGACTTAGACTCACACCAGTCAATGTAAGCATGTCATACCCTATAGTAGACGGAGAACGAGGACTTCTTCCTAGCCCTAATCATGGTATTAACAACAGAGGCAGGCAGCCCCTTTTCCATCAAGATGGAGGTTTCAGCAGCCAGGCCGTCAAAGCCAGCATTTGTAAATAGGGATGGCGTACCTGCCCCTGAGTGAGCAAGTCTGGAACCTTGGGCAGGACGTACTGATCTACTGCCAACTGCACGATGTCTGCGAAGTGAGTCCAGCCACCACGAGAGAGACCGCTTGGCCAGAGGGGACAGAGCAAACACCTGATCCAGAGACACAGGGTCCCAATTACAAACTGACAAGAGGTGAAGTTGAAGAGGTCTCATGTGAAACTGAGCGTATGGAACCGCCTCGAAGCAAGACACCATCAGGCCCACCAGCTGCATCCCCTGCCGGATGGAGGGATGAGGGCAAGACAGAAGAAGCTTGGCTTGAGCTTGCAGACTGTCCACCTTCTGCTGAGGGAGAAAGATCTTGACCTGATGTATCCAGAGTCATGCCAAGAAAGGACATCACCATTGATGGTGACAGAGAAGACTTGGGGTGGTTGATCACCCAGTCGAAGGACTCCAGTGAGGACACCACCATCTGTGTACTGAGCCGTGATGAGAATGTCGTCCAAGTAAGGAAGGATGCGAATGCCCTGAAACCTCAGCAGAGCCATTACGCCCAGCACCTTGGTGAACATCCTGGGAGCCGACGTGAGACTGAAGGGCAAGGCCACGCATTGGTAGTGCTGATCCTCCAGAGCGAACCTGAGGAATCTCTGATGACCTGGAAAGATTGGTACATGAAGGTAAGCGTCCTTGATGTCTAGAGAGGTCATGAAGTCGCCCGGGCGTAGTGAATTTACAGCTGAGCGCAGAGTCTCCATGCGAAAGTGTTTGAATCTGATAAATTTGTTGAGGGGCTTTAAATCCAGGATGGGTCTTGTAACCGGAGGAAACTACCACCTGAATCCACCGGTCTGAGACGTGAAGCCTCCAGACGTGAGCAAAGAGCCGAAGACGTCCCCCCACCCGGATTGGTGAGGGCGCCTCTTCATGCCTGAGGGGGCTTGGGGGAAGGCTTAGGCTTGGGACCCCAGGGGGGGCCAGAACGGCCAGGTCCTCTGCCCCTGCCCCAAAATTCTCAACGAGCCCCAGCAAAGGAGGCTCCTCGACCCATTCTGGAACCACGGAAGGAAGGGAGAAAGGCACCTGTTCCCCGAAAGGACCGGGACGGCCTCCTACGTTGAGGTAACCTGCCGCCCTTAGCAAACAAGTCCAAATGTTCACCAAAGAGGCGCAGGCCCTTAAAGGGAAAGCCCGTGAGAGCCTTCTTAGCAGCATTATCAGCTACCCACTGACGCAGCAAAACAGAGCGGCGTATAGCCACCAAAAGGGCAGAAGTCCTTCCACACATTCTAATGGCATCATCCATGGCAGATAGAACATAAGCAACAAATTCATAGCAAAGCAGGAGAGATCTGTACTCTTCTCCTCCCGCGTCATCAGAGGCCCCATCCAAGAGACCCTTAAGCAGCCTTTTAATAGCAATAGCTGTAATGGCAGAGGCACAGACTGGGCGCAGCACAGTCCCCCCACAGGAAAAGGCATGGCAAGCCAGCTGGTCCATGCGCCGGTCCTCACCATCCCTGAGGATAGTAGTGTCAGGGGAATGCATGACAGATGTATTGGACAGCCCCAGAATGGGCGTGTCCACCTCGGGAGGGCATGACCAACGCTTAATCACATTAGCAGGAAAGGGATACCTCTTGTCCCAACTTTGGCACCCCAGGAAGCTTGCTAGGCCGTTCCCATTCTTTGAGCACCAGATTATTAAAGTGAGTCTGCTCCGGAAACTCCAAGTGTGGTTCAACCGTATGAAAGAGCTCACCCTGCTGCTGCGGAGCCACAACAGCAGGGGAGATACAAAGTACTTCAAAAATATGAGCCAAAAGTATGTCAGTGTCATCTGAGGACCATGGGTCTGTCCCAAGAGACCCGGTACCACCATAAGCCTTAGGCCTTTCCTCAGATGATTCTGAATCAGAGAATAATTCCCCCTCCTCCAGGGGAGTATAACCGGTAATGTCAAAAAAATTCCTCAGCCTCTATAGGAAAGAGGGAAATAGCGGGTGATAAATGCCGCTTCTTAGCAGAAGCCTTACGCGGGGCAGACCCAGCAATATGTTTTTCAATGCTGGCCACCCGTGCAGCCAATCAGGTTGAGACTCCCCACTGGAATGCACCTCACTGGGAGTCAGATGTAAGCGTGGGGGGGTAGGCGAAGCCAGAGGGGGCTCAAACCCAGCAACAGGTAACCCAGAATGTGGCGCAAGGACCTGCTGGGCGCAGGGTACACACACTCTGACATCATCACTTATAGGGGATACCCCACACGCAATACACAGCCGGGCTTGTCCCAAAGGAACCCCAAGCACATTATCCTGAGAAGCCTCCATATGGTGATTATCGCGGCACCGCAGACAGATAAGGGATTAACACTAAAAAAGCTACCTGGGATGCCCCAAGAGCCCGCTAGGGAAGTGGGAGATATACATTTTCAATAGCCCTGCAATATAGTGTTTAATGCTAAATCAAGGGAGAGGACCGGGAGAAACCACAAAAAGTTTGACCCGCCTGAAAAACATAAGCAGACATCCCCGATAAGAAGACAATCAATAACATAATAACAAGGCCAGCCCGCAGGGGCACTTACGGACCGCGGTAGGTAGAATGCAGACAATCAGATACGCAGCACAGGAGTCAAAATGGTGCCCGCATATACCTCGAGGTGATGCGGAAAACGTCATCCGCAAGGCCCACCCCCCGAAGACCGCGAAACGTGCTCATGTGATCAGGCCGGCCAATAACGGCGCGGCAGCTCTGAGGAGAATGGGGCTGCCAGCCGCAGAGCGCAGTACAAACGCGCGGCGGCGCGTTTGAAGAAAGTGACAAAACACTTTCTTAAAACGCGCCGCCACGCGTTTGTACTGAGATCTTGCTAGGGGAGAGTGAGGGAGGATACGGCAGAATTCCCAGGGAACTAATCTAAGGAGTGAGGGTGGAGGGGGAATGGGAATAGGGTTTAACTGCACAGGGTAACCTGGCAAAACCCATGAGGCAGTGGGGGCATCCCAAAAGGCTCACCATTAGCCTAAACCGCTTACCCCGTTAGAGCAGGGACTGCGGTAGGAGCCTAGCTCCTCAGCACCTTCTGTACTGGTGCTTGCTAACCTACCTTCACCCGAACCTTAACAGCCGAGGCTGGGAGGCAGTATATAGTACGGAACGGGTGGCAATAGTCCTGCAGGGCCGCAGGCAATAAGCCCCGCTCACCTGCGCCACAAGAGAGCTATCTTCTATCTTCTCAGCGCAGACTGCAGAAATAAACTGGGGAATTTGTGGGAGGTCCCTGGCTTATATGGGGCCGGGAGGAGCCACAAGCTGTTTTCTGCAGTCCAGCGCCATCTTGTGGATGTATTACCTAGGAGTAATGAATATTCTGGAACAGGACGTGCTGTATACTTGGAATAAATAGGGGCTTATTTAAGAAGGGACAGAGCCAGGTAGTGCCTCGTAGCGGTAGGCAGCGTCTGGTGAATGCTTGGCGCTGTACGGGAAACCACATTTATGGAAGCGAATCTGGTGAGCGACTCTAACAGCGCCATGTAGCGTCACATGTAATATTACAAGCGGCTCAGCGTTATAACAATGTCATTCCATGTGTTTTCGCTTTGTTACTGGTGGATATGTGTTCAAAAACAGACGTTAATCACACAGCGTCTGGTGCTCTATGCTATAGCGCCCAGCTTTAGAGCACAGACGCTGTGTGTGTCTGGTGTTTTCTTGAATATGGTGTGGAGTGCCGAACATTTTAAGGGTTAAACTCCTAAAAATAAAATGGCGTGGTGTCACCCCTTACCAGCAAAACCAGCCTGGGCACCAGCTATGGGTGCTAGTAGACCAGGGTGCAGAGGCCGAGCTGCCGGCCCCTGGCCTTGAGGGCTACCAGCCTGCATAGCTCATATGGGCTCTTCTGCACCCTCCTGGGCTTTGGGGATGCAGGTAATGGGACGGGTGGTTGTGGCAAGTCCCCCGCTTGCTGGCAGGTGACTTGCCAGCCCCTCCTGCCTTGTGAACTGGTATAGGGGGTCTTAAAGAGGAACTTTAGAGGCCCTGGAGCCTCCCAGAGTTCCAGTTCTTGGGGAATCCTGAATTGGGATGCCCGCTGTGTGAAACCCCCATGAACCCTGGAAACACTCACCCTCTCCCGGAGTCCTCGCCGGTTCTGTGCGCTCTGGCCGCATTTCTGTATGGGTGGCGCAGTCACGCCACGGCTGCAAGGTGGATGGGGGATACGGCTGGCGGTGCCGCTTGGCTGCGTAGGTGACTTGGGGGGGGTACACACAGTGGGGAATCCCGATTCGGGATGCCACCGCAGAGAGGAACAACACACAGGAAAGTGAAATTCCTTTCACAAGCTCACAGTAGTGTAAAACCTCCTTCCTCCTTCTATTCCTATTGGCTGAGGTCCCACACCGTCTTTCGCTGCTAAGAGATGGGTCGGAAACGGGTAACGGGCAGAGGAATAGTGCGCTTTGGGATTCTGGGATTGCTGTCAATTACCTGACCCCAGCTCTGCTCTGTCTGTGCAAAGCACTTTTCATTAAATCATGCTGAAATCTATAAGATTCCCGGGCCGATCACCTCCCTCCCCGCGGGACATCCGAGATCGGGATGTCCCGCGGGGTGAAACCCCCCCAAACACCCCAAATCACCTTACCTTGTCTTCGCCTCCCTCGCGCCCCTCTAGACGTGCGCGCGCCCGCAGTGACGCGCGGGAGGCGGCGGAGGAGGAGCCGCTTGTCCGCGACTGTCAAACGGCTTGTCCGTCTGCGCTGGGAGCGGGGAGAGGTGAGTTCTTCGGGTGATCGGGGGGTTTCACACAGCGATGCACCCCGATCGGGGGTGCCCCACCGAAGTGGACCAAGACCCAGGATAGTCAAAATCCTGGGTGTTGGTCCACTTTAAACAGCCAGAGAGGCACCACCGTAGATTCTACGTGGTCGGCATTTAAAGGGTTAAAGGTTGGCTTACATGTTATCATGGCGGGCCTACTAACCCCCCCCCCCCCCCATTTCTTTGGCTGCAGCTCTCTTTTTAGAACCTGGAAATGATAGTTTGCCCCCCCCCCCATGCAGGCGTCTTATCTTTCCGTACCCGTCTGTATAGCTGAAATGTACATTCTCAAACTCGATTCTGCCAGCGCGAAACCTCAGCTCCGGAGCATTCACCGCGTCCATCACCTGCAAAATCATAGAGGGGGTCAGCCAACACACACCAAACACAGCTTAAAGCGGACCTTCAGCCTGAATAAAAGCCTATCTTATATGTTTATCCCCCTGTACATACAGATTGCCCACATTAATCCGGACCTTCACCCTGAATAAGAGCCTATCTTATACGTTTCCCACTCCCTGTACATACAGATTACACACATTAAAAATCATCCTACCTGCATCTACTGGGCCTTTAAACATCCAAGATGGTGCATCAGGAGCATCAGGCAGCCTGCAAACAGGAAGTGTCTTCTGACTGTCACTCTGCATTCTGGGATTGCCGTCTTTTCCCTGACCCCAGCTCTGCTCTATCTTTGTAGCTATAACCCGCCTCCCTGTACTTTATCCCCCTCTCCTCTCCTCAGTATGTGATGCTTCTGAGTCAAGATGGCGGCGCCTGTATCCTAGATTCCTGAACAGAGTTGCAGCCCATTGGGGAAAGAATAATAAGCGACTAAAAACTATATTAATTTTAGATGCTGGGAAATAGTTTTTTAAGGCTTTGGGTTTTTCATTAAAGTGGACCAACACCCAGGATTTTGACTATCCTGGGTTCTGGTCCATTTCGGCGAGCACCCCGATCGGGGGTGCCCCGCTGTGTGAAACCCCCCAGAAAGCCCCAAAAACTCACCTGTCCCCGCTCCCACGTGACCGCTGCAGCCAATCCCCGCCGACGGACAAGCAGGAGGCAGCGACGGACAAGAGAGTGCGCCCGCCGCCGCCTCCTGCGCGTCACCCTTACAGGGCGCGCGCCCGCGCTGGCCATTCACAAATGGCGGGTGCGCGTCCTGCTAGAGGGACGCGCAGGAGGCGGCGGTGGGCGCCGCTGGATCGAGGAGCAGGTAGGGATTTAGGGGTTTCTGGGGGGTTTCACACAGTGGGGTGCCCCGCAGTCAGGGAGCTGATCTATAAGATTTCCGGGCCGATCAGGGGAGGGTGTTGGTCCACTTTAAATCATTCTGGGTCCACCGCTCACATCCTTTAGGGCTCTCTGCCCGAGCAGCTGAACACAGCTATTGGCACGGCGGTGGCCCTGTTTTCAAAGAAAACCATCCTTTTTCACCACATATCTCATAGGTGCCGCGGCGACGAGGTGCAGCCAGCTGGCCGCATCCCTGACACATTGTTCGGCACATGCTCCCACAACCCAGCCAAGAAAGGCTGGGCATGAGAGCATGCAATGGATGCAGCCGTCGGCGCAGATTGCGCCGCGGGACCTGCCGGAATCAATTAAGATCACCGGCAACCCGGGAGGGTTTCACACAGCAGGGAATCAGGTGTAGGATGCCCTGGGGCAGGCTAGCGGTCGGGCCTGGAATATTTTAGATATTTAGGGTCTGGCTGCGTGGGTTTTGACCTGCTTTGAAATGGACCAAAACCCGTAATTTTCACTATCCTGGGTTTTGGTCCGGCACATCAGTTTGGGATGCCCCACAGTGCCCAAAAATCTGCTAGTAAACTCACCTCTCCTTGACCCAACAGCGCATGTGCGGCCTCTCATCCAATCAGCTCCTCCAGCCACACATATTAATGTACGGCTGGAAAAGCTGAATGGAATCCCAGTTGCACACATTGGTGGCGCACGGCATCATCCTTTCGAAAGAAGGATTGCTGGCCGCGCGTGCACCGTTGGGCTAGTTGGATAGGTAAAAATTTTTGGCGAACGGCAGAGTTTCACGCCCCAAGGAGAAGGACTCAGCTATAAAACTCCAAAGCCAGTTTTGGTTCGCTTTAAAGCGGACCAAAACCCAGGATTTTGACTAATTTTGGTCCATTCCCCGGTGATCCCCAATCGGAGGTGCCCCGCTGTGTGAATCCCTCCAGGACGCCACAGCCCACTCACCTCTTCCTGGTCCCACGGCGCGTCTAAGAACAGCGACTCTGACGGCCGCAACCTCCGCTTCCCTCTGGCAGTGCGCATGCCCGCGCGAGGCATCTGTGAATGGCCGTCAGAGCTGCTGCTCTTACACGCGCCACGGGACCAGGAAGAGGTAAGTTGGCTGCGGTGTCCTGGGGTGTTTCACACAGTGGGGTGCCCCCCCGGGGAATGCAACAAAACCCGGGATAGTCATAACAATTGACTATCCTGGGTTTTGGTCCACTTTAAGAATATCTGGGTTACAGGCCTTGATTCACAAAGGGTTGAAAAAAACTCTCATGGTAGTAAAAAAATTTAATTCATGAGAAAAAAAGCCTGAGAATGTCACTTCTGTTACTTAATCACCTGATAGGAAAACAATGAAAGTCAATGGCACTTTTTTCCTCCTGGAAAAAGTATTGAACTTTTTACCTGTAGTAAAAAAGTGCCATTGACTTTCATTGTCTTTTTATCTGGTGATTCACTAACAGTGACATTCTCAGGCTTTTTTCTCACTACCCTTTTTTTACTACCATGAGAATTTTTTTCAACCCTTTGTGAATCAAGGCCAAACTCTAACAGAAATACGAGCCACTCACTTCCTGCTCCTCGCTGAACAGTTCAATCATATTCTCCATATCAATGAAGGAGTTCTGAATCATCCTGTAATAGATAAAGAAAGGGCTATAACTATACATCCACAACATGGTCTCACACTGCTTCTGTTTCTTGACCATTACAAGTAGCTCCAGAGTTTCTATAAGAAACTGCTACTGAAGCCTTAAAATTGTTCACCTTTTGTCTTTGCAAATAGGGATCATGGGAGTAATAAGTCTATCATCATGACAGCCCCAAGTTTTAAAACTTACCTAAAGGCAGTTCCATGCCTTCCCCTGCCCCCTCCACAGTGGTTCGGCACTTCTAGGCAGGGCCGGCGTCAGCACCCTCCGGGGGGGCCCACTGACAGGGCCGGCCTTTGGGGTGTGTGACGGTGCATGACCTGTGGCGGACTGGGAGGGCACCGCCACAGCTGGTGCCCACATCTCCTGGAATGGCGGGATTCCACACAACAGGGCATCTCGATTCAGATTCCTGGGGAGGAAGTGCTGGGTTTTGCTCTGCTTTTAAGTTGCCCACCCCAGCCGATTTCCTATCCCTGGAGCATCCCAATTTGTGATACCCTACTGTGTGACACCCCCTGGGATCGCTGGCATACCCACTATGCAAGCATTTCCACCCTTGGGTTTTGGTCCGCTTTACAGGGGCACCTCAATTTGGGATGCCCCTGTTTGTAAAAAAAAAACCCTAGTTTGGCCATTAACTCAAACTGGTGATCCCACAATGCATTCACCAGTTCCAGGAAAGTAATGAACAAAGGGGGGAAGGGATTCGTTTAGAATCCAAGGTCAGGTATAAAGGGTTTGGTAAACTAGAATTTTGGTCCAAATATCATGATCCTTAGGGGGCATCCAGATTTGGGGCGTCCGTCGGTGATGTGACGCAACTCTTCCCCACAAAGGGGCCCACCGAGACCATGCCGCCCAAGGACCCACATTAACCTGGAGCCGGCCCTGCTTCTAGGTTTCTCCAGGTTGCTCCATCTAATAGGGATGATGTATAGAGGGATGTCCCGCCACATCCCATTGTAAAAGCACAGGGGACACAAAAGTCCTGGCCAGGCCCCCAAGACCGACAAATGACTATTCTGCAGCAGCTAGCGGATGGCCGAAATCTGCCCCCCAAAAAAGTGGTCACAGGCCTTGGCCATCGGGATCAGGAAAAGGGTTAAAGCGGATGAAAAGCCACACTGCGCTGCACTGCTTGATTTTGTATACCAAATTTTAATAGTAGGATTAAACTAAATTAGTTTAACCCTACTATTAAAATTTGGTATACAAAATCAAGTTTCATAGGACATGGAACACCAATAGTTAATATGGAACATAAATAGTTAATATAGAATATACCTTGTCCCATATGTGTATATGTGTCCCCTTCACAGACTTATACAATATTTTATTCTTGATGAGTATGCCCACTTTCTTTATTTACTACATACGACCTAGTATATTGTTGCCACAATGTAATCACTATAATATATATAATTTGTATTGATTAACAAAGATTATGGCCGCACTAACTAGTAATTAGGACGTGCTCCACTGGCCGTACATCTATCAATTTAAACCATAGGAGGAGATCCCACAGTCCCCTCAAAAACGCCAGAAAAACAGCACCATCCAGTTAAAGTGTACAAAAGATAACCTATTTATTTTTACTCATAAATCATGGATCACATAATACAAACATTTAAAAACATCTAAAAAGTCACACAGTGACCACCAGGGGGCGCAAACCGCCGGCTCTTTTATATTATCCTATGCCAATTAGTATGACCTCTATATATAAACAATCATTAATAGTGCTTTTATCAAACTAAAAAATCTATATTTAAAGTGCTAAGTGCCTAAAGTTATAATTTACATAAGAGGACCGCCGAGAGCGGAAAAAAGCAAACACAGACCAAAACCATATCACATGTAAATCAGTACATTACCCATACAATGGCCAGCCTGTCGGTGTGTCCCCCTGCCCCTAGCCTACGCGCTCGTAACGGTCGGGGACCCGTTACTTCAAGGGCAAAGCAAGTTATATAATTTGTATTGAAATAGCTGAAGCCGAGACTCTTTATGTAACTTACTATAGCTTTGTAGTGATACTATTTGCCTAATGTTTGTTCCCCTCTTGCTCTCCCCCGCTCCCCTCTCCGCCTCCACCGCCGTCTCTCTTCCCTGAGTGGCACTTGTTACTTTGTATCACACACTCTTGTCTGCGTAGTGCCGACACCTGGCCCTTCTGTCTGCGCATGCGCGTCCACGCTGCAAGGACCGACGGGCCCGGGGCGGCGCGCGTGCGCAAGTGGTTTGGACGGACGCACTGAGCTGCATGTGACAGCCAGCGCGTCATCACCTAACATGATGGCGTATGTGAAGCTATATTTTGTTCCCATAGAAATTGTAAAAAAGAAATCTTATACATGCAATCACTGTATATATAGGACAATCCCATTTGTTTGATGCAGGGTTGGTAACCCCCTTTGTTCTTGAAGACTGGTTTTCTGGGTGTGAGTTTCAGGTGTGCATTTGCATGCAAATTAAGCTGGCTACCTGTGATAGAGATAGGGATGGGCCAGTATCACTTTGTGAGTTTTTGCCTGGGCCAATCAGACGACCTGCAGATTTCAAAATGGAACAAAGGGTCCACCTGATAAAACAGTAGGACTGGAGAGAGATAGAGATTTTCTTGTGGAGGGCAGCTGGAGAAGAGTTCTGCTGGTGCGCCTGACCAGATGGACGATGATGGGACTTTGCCTTGGGTAGTTGGACCTGCATTGTGAAGCCAAGTGCAGCAGCCATCTTGTTTGGACATGGTCTGCTGATTTTCTGCGTGGAGCAATTAAAACAGATGAGTAATCCGTTTTAATATATATATATATATATATATATGCTTTTGCCCTGTTAGGCTTTCTATGTTGTAACACAGATTGTAGTATTTTTGTTGTGTACATTTTGCAAGGTATATAAAAATACCATTTTGTGAATACTCACCTGTAAAATGGGTATTATAAGTATGTCACACACCCCACTTCAATCATTAATTATTACACTTGGGTTACTCCACCAGCAGGTGGCGACGTGCAGAGAAGTCATGAAAAAAACAAGCCCCTTCTGGTCTATACATACCTGGCACCTCTCACTCATTCCCCAGTATTCAAACAGCAGTAAAGACAAGGTACCAGGAAAAAAACCCTCAAACTGTAAACGAAAACTTCACCCCATAAAGAATCCGGGATACCAAAAGGGCGGGTGAAGTGGGGTGTGTGACATACTTATAATACCCATTTTACAGGTGAGTATTCACAAAATGGTATTATTCTAAGTATGTCACACACCCCACTTCAATCATTAATTATTACACTTGGGACATCCAACAGCAGTGTCCAGAAAAGGGCGGGTATCCAACAAGGCCATAATGCAAAACTCAAACCACTGCAGCCAGCAGAGCCTTGCGGCCAAACACAGCATCCGCTGAAGCCCGCACATCACCTAGTAAAAACATAGAAAAAGTGTGAACAGAAGACCAAGTAGCAGCCTTACAAACTTGTTCAACATAGGCCTGGTGCTGAAAAGCCCAAAACGCTCCAACAGCACGAATAGAAAGAGCAGTGAAACGAAAAGGGGGAACCTTCCCCTTGGCAGAATAGGCCCCAACAACAGCCCGACGAATCCATTTGCTAATGGAAGACTTAGCGGGAGCCAAAACCTTTCCTAGGCCCACAGGGCACCATGAAAAGGACATCAACCTTACGAAAAGGAGATGTAGTAAACAAACAATACTACACACAGCGTACCACATCCAAACAGTGCAAACCCTCTCCTTGTCATTCCTAGGCTTAGGACCCAAGGAAGGAAAAACAATGTCCTGGTTAAGAAGAAAAGCAGAGACCACCTAAGGAACAAAGTCCGGTTTAAAGCGGGAAAACCACTTTGTCCTGATGTCTCTCAAAGTGAGGAGCCTGAAACGACAAGGCAACCTCCTGAGTCAGAGTAGAAAGAGCAATAACCTGCAAAGGCTCAAAGGAGGAGCCTGAAGAGCAGAGATAACCAAATTCAAAACCCAAAAAGGGAGAAAAAGCCTCCTAGGAGGCCACAATGCGAGACCCCCTGGAAGAAGCCTTGACCAAAGGAGAAAACGCAAAGGACTTCTGAAAAACAGTCAGACAAGGCAGCAACCTGCCCCATTAAAATACTCAGCTGAAGACCAGAGTCCAGCCCCGATTGAAGAAATTCCAAAATCCAGAAGACACAAAAGACCCGACAGGGCAAAGATCTAGCCTCACTCCAATCAATATAAGATCTCCAAGTCCTAGAATAGAAGATAGAAGAGGACCTCTTCCTGGCACTAGTAAAAGCCTGAATAACAGATCCGAAGACCTTCCTCCCCTAAGATGGAGGTTTCAGCAGCCTGGCCGTAACAGCCAGCGTTGATTAATTGGGGCAACGCAGTTGACCCTGTGTGATAAGATCCAGCCGAAGAAGCAGATCGCACTGATCCACCGCCAGACAAACTAAGTCTGCGAACCACACCCTCCTTGGCCACCTGGGAGCCATGAGAATGGCCTGAACCCCGTTCAGGGCCAGCTTTCGCAACACCTTGCCTAGCCTGGAGATCGGAGGAAACAGATAAGGAACCCCAGGTCCCCCAGGCTCAGAGACACGGCATCCACCGCCAGAGCCAGAGGATCCTGAGATAGCGACACGAATGTCGGAAGCTTTTAATTGTGATGAGAGGCAAACAGATCCACCTCCAGACCAGAGACAAAACGACCGAAAAACCTGAAGGTGGAAAGACCATTCCCCCCGGCGGAAAGAGCAACCACTCAGGAAGTCCGCCTCCGTGTTTTCCAATCCTGAAATGTACACTGCCGAGATGCAAGGAACATGAGCCCCTGCCCAGGCTAGAATCAGAGACACCTCTCTGAGGGCACGCAGACTGCGAGCCCCTCCCAGGCGATCGATTGCAAGCAACCGCCGACCGATCGACCGACCGAACCAGAAACCAGCAAACCCTGTAAATGCTGTGTCAAGTAAAACAGAACCAACCTGATGGCTCTCAACTCCAGAACGTTGATGGGCAAGTGGGCCTCCCTAGGACCTGCCCCTCAAGAGAATGTCCGAGACCATCCACCACAAGAGAGAATGCCGAACCCGGGAAAACATCCGGAAAGACCGATCCAACGACCACGGTCGCCGGTCCCAAGACGCCGACAGATGAAACTGAAGCGTCCTCGTATGAAACGTAACACAGGGAACTGCCTCAAAGGAAGCTACCATCAACCCCACCAGTCTCATCCCTAGCCGGATGGACGGGCAAGGATTGGAAAGAAGAAGCTGCGCCAATCCCTGAACCAAAAGAACTTTGGCCAGAGGCCGAACAACTCTGTGTTGGCAATAATCCAAGGTCATCCCCAAAAAAGGGCACCACCATGGCCGGAACGAGAGAGGACTTGGGATAGTTGATCACCCAGCCAAACCTCTCCAAAGTGGATACCACAGTCCCGGTGTCCACCTTCGCTTGACTGAAAGAAGAAGCCATGATGAGAAGATTGACCAGACAGGGCACCATGCGAATCCCCTGAGCTCTGAGAAGGGCTATCATGCCCGCCAAACACCTTGGTGAACACTCTTGGAACCGAGGTAAGGCCGAACGAACGAGCCACAAATTGAAAATGCCGATCTTCCACCACGAAACGAAGAAACCTGGTGAGCCGGAATACAGGAATATGAAAATAGGCAACCTTAATGTCTATGAAAGTCATGAAATCCCCCTGCCACAGAAAATTGATGGCAGAACGCAGAGGTTCCATGCGAAACCTCCGGGGAAGAATAAACACATTGAGGAACTTCAGATCCAGGATGAGACGAACCAACCCGTCCAACTTGGGCACGGTGAAGAGATTGGAATAATACCCGCGGCCCACCTCCGAAGGAGGGACCGGGCAGATGACTGCCATATCCAGAAGATTCCTCACCACCGCCAGGAGCCCCTGCGTGACCAAAGGATCTGATGGCACACGAGACCTGAAAAATCTTAGGAGGAGGTCGGGACTCAAACTCCAGCTTGTAAACCGGCCGACACCACCTGGTTTGGATTTGGCGCCCCAGGCGTGAACGGGACGGCCACGGCCTCTACCCCTGTTCTAGCTAGCACCCCTGGAGGCCGAGAAACCCGCGCCTCTGCCAGCTCTGGCTCCCCGAAAAGAAGGCTTGAAAGAGGTCGCCCCCGAAAGGAACGACGAATCTTTCTTGCGCTGAGGTAACCTACCTCCCTTGCAACCGAATCTAATTTCTCACCAGACAGGCACAAACCCAAAAGGGAAGAGCCGTAAGCGACCTTTTGGAATTAAAACCAGCAGTCCATTGCCGCAACCACACCGACCGCTGGATAGCTATCAACAGAACCGTGGCCCTGCCACACATCAACATAGCGTCATCCTGAGCGGCCAGGACAAACGAAACGAAGGACTTGCAACGCTTGAGTGCAAGAAATTCAACACAAGCAGAACCAAGATCCGCACATAAATCACCGACAATGGACCTAACCGCCAACAACAAAAGTGCCGAAGCACAAACAGGTCTCAAAATCGAACCCGCACAGACAAACCATGGCGGGTCAGCTGGCCAATCCGGCGATCCTCGCCATACTTAAGAGTAGTCGTGAAAGGAGAAAGCAATACTGCCACATGGATAGCCCCCAAACCCGGAGCCTCAACCTCGGGAGGGGCAGACCAGCGCTTCACCAAGTCCGCCAGAAAAGGATACTTCCTATCCCAACTATGCGGAACACCACGAGACGCGAAGGTTGCTCCCAGTCCTTAAGGATGACAGTTACAAAATGTCGTTGACTGGGAAGCCCCAAGCGCAGCTTGGTCACCACAAACAACTCGCCCTTTGGCGGGGGCACCGCCACAGGAGGATCCAAATCCAAAACCTCAAACAATTGAGCCAAAATGGAAGGGGTGTCCGAAACAGTCCCCATGGCCTGGTCACCCTCAGCACCAACAGCTGCTGGACCTCAGGATCATCCAAATCCTCAATCAGCTCCCCTTCTTCAACCAGGGGGCAATCAGACCAATCCAATGCCTCAACATCCGAGTCCGGCGAAGGCGGGGACAAGTGTTTCCGCTGAGCCGGAGCCTTCTGAGCAACCACAGCGGAAAACATCTTCACAAGGCTAGCCAATCGGGCGCAAACCTCGCATTGCGAATACCCACCCATGACGTCACACGGGGTCTGGAACAGGCGAGGAGGAGACGGGGACGACACGGGCGGTGAAGAGTCAGACACCGGGGTGCCGGACTGGCGCTCAATGTTCCACTGCACACATGGAATGCATACAAGAACATCATCCCCTGGGAGCGGAGCCCACAACCCCCGCACAGCCTGAGCAGCCCCGAAGGGCCGTTTCCGGTATCCTTGGTAGCCTCCATCTGGTGAATTTATGGTCTACGCAATGACCCAGGGATTTACGCATTAAGCGACCCGGGATGCCCCTTAAAATTTTTTTTATTTTTTTTTTTTAAATGGCCCTAAAGTGGGAGAATTTGCACAATAACCAATATAGGGATAAAATTGGAATGGACAACCCCACTAGCCAGGTTGCCAAAACCGGGAGAACCCTGTAGCGTGGAATCCCAGAATCCGAAAAGGGAAAAACCACAGTCATTCCAAACACAAACAGATCACATGAATACACATGCAAAAACAATACTATAACACCAAAAGGGTCAGCACAAACCCACATGGATCAGTAAACCAGAGCATAACCATACATAAGTAAATATACACAAATAACAACATATGGAAGGCTAGGGATGCCCCAAGGTATTCAGCAAAAAACGCCCATACACCCTGACGGCACCCTGAAACAACCCCCAAGCCAGGGAGCTACTGTACCTACAAGCTGTAAAAGCCCAAAGGCCAAGAACCACCTTAAAAAGATAACAGAGCAGTCTACCTTAAAAGTAAGCCAAAATGGCGGCCAGCCAGAGAAGAGGAGTAGGGAGAAGAAGGGCGGGCCCAGCAAAAACGCGGCAGGCGCTGCGGCCCCGCCCCTCCCTCCAATCCAAGCACAGCGCGGGCCGCGCTCGACGCGGCCCCGCCCCTCTACACCGCCAACGATCATGACACGGGAGCGGGCACCCAAGCAGACGGCGCCCGCACGAACAGGCAGGCGGGCCGGCGGCACTACACGCGCCGCCCGGCCCCGCCTGCGCATCACCCCGAGCACAGGCGCCAAAGCAGACGGCGCCCGCACATCACCCCAGGGACCGTCAGCAGCGGGCCTTGGCGCCCGCAAACGAGCACCCCAGACCAACGGGCCGGCGGCGCACACGCCGCCCGGCCCTGCCCCAGGGACAACAAAAAAAAAAAAAAAACCAAGGCAGACCAGGGAGGCACGGAGCCCCCAGTAATAATGAAATGGTGGGGAATTGGATTCAAACTCCTAGCTTGTGTTGTACCAAAAACCAGCTTATTAACAAAGCGAGCTATTCAGTCTGTCACGTAAATAAGAGGCTTCCATGGAGCATGTGCAGGCCTCCAACACACTGTGTGCCATGTATGAGGCAGCATTGAATGGCTGCAGATAACACCTTGTAGAATGAACAGGCAGCAGGTTACAGGCAAGACCTCATTGCCATGCATACGTGTACACATGCACCATAGGATAGCCGAACAAAAGCACGCGGGCCGGCGGTACCACAAACACACACACGCCGCCCGGCCACCAACACACAGTCATGTGTAGAATCACCCAGGCATACTAACAAAACACCCCCCCCCCCCCTTATGAGCGCAGGGAGAAGGGTCCAAGCAGAGAGGGGGAAACCTAGCCGGGACAAGAGGGCAGGGGCATCCCAAATCCGGATCACCAACCGGATAACCGCATTGCCCCATAATATGGGGTCGAGCGGAGGAGCTAATCTCCTAGGCACCTTAAGTGCCATCTACACTTTGCCCGGCCTACAGCCTAAGCTGGGAGGCTACCAAACAATCAGGGGATTAAAAACAAAAGAACCGGGCAGAAATAGACCATGGGGGGGATGCCGGGGTCTGACCCCGGCTACCTGCAAGCAGGAGACTTCTTTCTTCTGTCTTGTCGCCATCTTGCAGAGAAGAAAAACTGGGGAATGAGTGAGAGGTGCCAGGTATGTATAGACCAGAAGGGGCTTGTTTTTTTCATGACTTCTCTGCACGTCGCCACCTGCTGGTGGAGTAACCCAAGTGTAATAATGATTGAAGTGGGGTGTGTGACATACTTAGAATATAACTTTAAAGTGCATCTTCTTCCTTGGAGATTACTGGCAATTGAACTTATTAAATGGGGCATAATTTTCAGAGATATACATGTATTTGAGCTCTTAAGTTTCCTTATATATTTGAGGGCTGCAAATATATTTTTGTAAAAATTTTAGATAAATTACGCCCAAGCAAGACAGCGTAATATATATATCTCGCCACAACACATAGTTACAGTGCCCCCATGTGGACGATCTATCTATTATTTATCCATATACGGCATCTAGCCAATAATGGCTATACATTGTATTACAATGCCTTCACGTTCTGGCGGAAGTATCTAGGGCTCGGCATAGATGCGGCCCGGATGACTCACTTCGCCCTTACTTGGAATTAGTGTTTTGGCGGTTTCCTGGAGGCGCGCGGGGATAGCAAAACAGGGCTATATAACCAGGGGCAGGTAGCATAATGCCACACTCTGATGAAGTGGCTTAAGTAGTTGCCACGCAACGCGTCAGTGCTGGCATCGTGAGGGTGGGTGAATTTGGACCTCATAACACGGTAATGTACATTGCTTTGAATCTATTTGCAAGTATTTGGTTTCATAGAATCCTAAATCCTGATGCCCCGCTGTGTGAAACCCCGGAGTGGGCGGTAAAGTTGGCTTTACCAGCAGCTCCCACGGCTCTGTCTTCCGCGGCGGCCGCCTCCCCGGCTTCCCTGTAGATGAGGCGTGCTCCAGCACTCACTCAAATAGGCTTAAAGCACAAGATTGCTTCGCGGGATCAGGTAAGATCACCGGAGCCCTGGGGGGTTTCACACAGTGGGTCATCCAGGGTTAATTCAGTCTGTTTTCTATGCTCCCTATATTTGCTGTTCTCCCCTGTGGAGCCTATCTGAATGGCTGGGCACATGAGCGCGCACAGCTGCAGGGATGCGGTGACGGCCCGCAATCACAGCGAAGGACTGGGGAAATGTAAGGGGGCTTGTGGGCGAGCTTGTGGGCGATCTGACATGCTGAATCGCCATGCCCCAGGGGCACCTAACCGACCTGCCCCGGAGTCTTATACTCTTAGAAACCAAGAGAGAAAAGGGGAAGGTCCACACTTCCCAATAAGTGCTACAGGTTAAATAAGTGGCACCACCTTCAAAAGTTATCCAAAAATATCCCAATTTATTACATGAAGAGATACAAGTTAAAAAACACCTAAACAATTACAATACATGAATACACAAAACATACACAAGGGGGCACTAGAGGTCTGGTATAATGCATAGTGTTAATAAATAAATTCATTCCAACTACGGTATAAACATATCATCATTAAATACTCAGTGTGTTATTCAAAATCTTGTGCAAAACTATGCTAATAAAGTGCAAATTGCAGTATTATCTAATAGGACCTATATGGTCCAATATTCACCAAACACAAATAATCTAATCTAAAAAAAACTTGTCAAAGAGCAGGAAAACGAACCAGGGTGAGTCAGTAAGAGTAAACAGACAGCAAAAGTGTGTATACAGACCAACCAGGAGTGCCCCACAGGGATAAAACGCCAATGCGTGTCGTAGTGTCCCCTGCACTACTTCCTCAGGGCGATATCATATGCATGCTGTATGCATGAATGTATGCATGAATGCATATCCTCTTACCTGTAATACGTTCCAAACCAGTTGAGAGGCGTATAGAGCTGGATGATGTATGTGCCAAAAAGCACATAGTCCCCGACCTGCCAATGCAACACAGACACAAATCAAGGACCTGTCACGCCCCTGTCACGCTGCAGGGACGCAGCTCTTGCCAACCACTTACCTGAAATTTGTTTTCGCTGACAAAGTAAGCGCACAGCAAAGACCCGGCCAGCAAACCCAGACCGATGATGAGATTTTGTGTCTGATTTAGAAAGGCCAGCGTAGCGTTCACTTTCCACTCTGAAACCTGAACGAAACATACAACTAATCTAAATCAACTTCAAGAAAGAGATCTAAAATGTAAAATATTTTTCATTTTTAGGTAGAAGATAAATTGATGGAGACCGCGTTACCTGATATTTCACTATGGCGTCATTGAATCTGTTCACCTCGTAGACCTCGGCATTATAATATTTCACCTGGAAAGCATCAGACAGTTAGCACATAGACTGCAATTATATCTAGACACGCCGTTTTATGGTATTACAGTGACGCAAAACCCTTTGCCCCACACGAGTGCCTTGGACGATGCAGCCGGGGCCCCACCCACCTGGCATTTTTTGATTGGCTGATCTTAAGAATGTCGCCTGACATGACCAGTCTGCTGGCTGAATCCCTGGCTTCAGTGTGGCGCTCCTGCCCCCACCCTAAGCGAATGGCTGGGTTCAGGAGCTCGCCACAGCTACAGGGAAGCCGGGGATGCTGGCACAGGCAGTGGCGTGGAAGCCGCTGGTAAACTCACCTTTACTAGTGACTTCCCGGGGGTTACTCACAGCAGGGCATCCAGACCCCCCCCCCGGGCGGAGGGGGGGTCAGTGCTCCCCCGGCATCCATCACCACATTCGGGTCCCTGGGAGCTACCTGCTGGGTCTCACACTTCCAGCCACAGGTGTATGTCACTGTATAAGACCAGCCCAAGAGACACATAAAGATGCAATATTTTTCCCCAAAAGTACATCTGTCTCGCGCCTGCTGTCCCTGCCCTGGTTTTCAGAAGCCAGAGTGGGGACAAACAGCACATGCCAACCTCTGGCTATGGGAATGGGAAGGGGATGCCACACTGCCTATGGGGAATGGGATGGGGGGAATGCCACACTGCCTATGGGGAATGGGAGGGGGAATGCCACACTGCCTATGGGAATGGGATGGGGAGAATGCAACACTGCCTATGGGGAATGGGAGGGGAGAATGCAACACTGCCTATGGGGAATGGGATGGGGGAATACCACACTGCCTATATGGGGAATGGGGTGGGGGAATGCCACACTGCCTATATGGGGAATGGGATGGGGGAATGCCACACTGCCTATCTGGGGAATGGGATGGGGGAATACCACACTGCCTATAGGGAATGGGATGGGGAGAATGCAACACTGCCTATGGGGAATGGGATGGGGGAATACCACACTGCCTATATGGGGAATGGGATGGGGAGAATGCCACACTGCCTATGGGGAATGGGAGGGGGAATGCCACACTGCCTATAGGGAATGGGATGGGGAGAATGCAACACTGCCTATGGGGAATGGGAGGGGAGAATGCCACACTGCCTATGAGGAATGGGAGGGGAGAATGCAACACTGCCTATGGGGAATGGGATGGGGGAATGCCACACTGCCTATATGGGGAATGGGATGGGGGGAATGCCACACTGCCTATGGGGAATGGGAGGGGGAATGCCACACTGCCTATAGGGAATGGGATGGGGAGAATGCAACACTGCCTATGGGGAATGGGATGGGGGAATACCACACTGCCTATATGGGGAATGGGATGGGGGAATACCACACTGCCTATATGGGGAATGGGAGGGGAGAATGCCACACTGCTTATGGGGAATGGGAGGGGAGAATGCCACACTGCCTGTAATTGGGTGTTTTAGCACAACATTTGGTTTAGAATATTTTTTTATTTTCCTCCTCCAAATCCTAGGTGCGTCTTATAGGGCGAACAAAAAACAGGATACATGGTTTGGACCCCTACTCTGCACATGCCAAACTACAGGCCAGAACTGCAGGGTGATCGCCGAAATTCCGGAGCCCTAAGAAATTCAGCAAAAATCAAGTTTCCCATTAAAGGGGACCTTCACCCTGAATAAGAGCCTATCTTATATGTTTCCCACACCCTGTACATACAGATTGCTCACATTAATCCGGACCTTCACCCTGAATAAGAGCCTATCTTATATGTTTCCCACACCCTGTACATACAGATTGCTCACATTAATCCGGACCTTCACCCTGAATAAGAGCCTATCTTATATGTTTCCCACACCCTGTACATACAGATTGCTCACATTAAAAATCATCCTACCTGCATCTACTGCATGTTATGAGCCTTTAAACATCCAAGATGGTGGCTCATGGAGCATCAGGCAGCCTGCAAACAGGAAGTGTCTTCTGACTGTGTCGCTCTGCATTCTGGGATTGCTGTCCTTTCCCTGACCCCAGCTCTGCTCTGTCTTTGCAAAGCACAGCTATAACTCCGCCCCCTGCACTTTATCCTGCTCTCCTCTCCTCAGTATCTTCGATGCTGAGTCCTGAACAGAGTTGCCCCGTGGGGGAAAGAATAATAAGTGACTAAAAACTTAAAATATATTAATTTTAGATGCTTGGGAATAGTTTTTTAAGGGTTTGGCCTTTTCATTAAATCATGCTGAAGGTCCGGTTTAAGCCTTAGGATGCATCACCATCAGCCCAGGGCAGGTGTCAGCATTGAGCGTTACCGGGGCACCTGCACCTTGGGAGGGCCCACCTCATTCCCTCTATCCTTGGCAGCCCCCAGAGCCATGCTGTAACAAAGATTAAGGCCTTTCAGTCAAGGGCAGATTTGGCCATTCAGTCACATTTATTCTCTCTATCTTGCTTTTTTTCCTGTCATTCTTTTTACTTTTTTGTTTTGTCATTCATTCAAAGCATTTGTTATTTGTTTCTTGCTATGTATTATATTTATTTCTTACTTTCTATTTGCTTTTTTTTGTTATTGCTTCTCTTTCCTGCTTTCTTTTTTTTTTTGTCATTTCCTTCTTTATTTCTCTGTCTATCATTCATTTTATACATTATCATTCCATTTTGTCTTACCATTCTTTAGCAGTATATACCAGACATGCATGGTATGACGTGTCATTCCACACTGCTAGGGGCCCACTGAGACTATTGCCCAAGGGCCCACATAAACCTGGAGCTGGCATCAGCCCACAGGGTAGCAGCAGTCTGAGAGCAAGACAGCAGATAAGAAGGAAGGAGTTTGGGGGCACTGGGGGGAATCTGTGGTTTGGAAGTGGACTCATCCAGTACAGCTTATCAGTCTTCATTATACCAGATGCTCCACCTTATCTAAATACACTGCACATACTACACATGTAATGTTATACCAGACTCTGTATGGCAGTGAAAACAGAAGCAGCAAGTTATAAAACCTCACCGTTTCAAAGTTCAGCAGAGAGTCCACAGCTCTGGACTTGGCCTCGTTGTCTCTGGTGTTCATATCTCTGCGATATTTTGTCCTCCATTCTGTGATGATGATGGTGAGAGCTGCAAATTATAAGAAGACTGTTATGGGCCCGTCATACACGGAGCATATTAAATAGTGACAAACAAAAAGTCTCTAATCCTACTGTCTACACACAAGCATCGATTTTTATTTGACTAATGTTTTGTTCTGATAATTTATTAGAGAACATTCCCATGATGCTTTTGTCCCCCATGTGAGCATCATCAGGTTTGCCAGGTATGCATGCACATCCACTCGGTGAATGTGACTGGTCACTGGAGGAGGTGGCTGCTGTGGAGGATCCTGAAAGGGTGAGTATTTAAAGTGGACCAACACCCTCCCCTGATCGGCCCGGGAATCTATAAGATTCCTGGACCGATCAGCTCCCTGACTGCGGGGCACCCCGATCCCCGAAAATCCTACCTGATCCTCGTTCCAGTGGCGCATGCGCGGCCGCCGCCTCCCGCGCGTCCCTCTAGCAAGGCGCGCACCCGCGCCGGCTGTTCGTGAATGGCTCAGCTTATCCGTCGCTGCCTCTCCTTGTCCGTCGGCGGCGATTGGACGAGCGAGTCACGTGGGAGCGGGGTCAGGTGATTTTTCGGGGCTTTCTGGGGGGTTTCACACAGCGGGGCACCCACGATCGGGGTGCCACGCGGAAGTGGACCAATACCCAGGATAGTCAAAATCCTTGGTGTTGGTCCACTTTAAAGGAGGAACAAAACCTGGGATTTTGTCATTACAGGGTTTTGTTCCGCGCCCCGCTGTGTAAAACTCCCCAGTTCGCCCAACTAAAAATCACCTCTTCTCGGTCCAACATCGCATGCACGGATGCACATCTTTTTTTCAAATAACTCTCATTGACTATATTGAAAGCGCGCGCTCCCACATCCCCGTCCAACGCCGGGGATGCAGCAGTGCACGCTCCCCATTGACAACAATGAGAGCAGCCTGCTGAATTACGTCAGTTCAGCAGGCGTCTCGCAATGGACGAGAGCCCGCACATGTGCCGTTGGACCGGGGAAAGGTGAGCGTGTGCATTCTGGGATTGCTGTCCTTTTCCCGGCTCTGCTCTGTCTGTGCAAAGCACAGCTATAACCCCATCCTGCACCCCCCTCCTCTCCTCAGTATGTGATGCTTCTGAAGCAAGATGGCGTTGCCCGTATCCTAGAGTTCTGAACAGAGTTGCAGCCCAGAGGGGGAAAGAATAAGTGACTAAAAACTTAAAATAGATACATTTTAGATGATGGAGAATAGTTTAAGGGTTTGGCCTTTTTTATTAAATTATGTTGAAGGTCCGGTTTAAATCAATGGTTATGAATCTTTAGTAATAGTAATCTTTAGTAACATGGGGGCCAGGTTAGGTATGCTAGCCCCGATGCTGGGATTAGCAGGAGTGCTCAACCTTTTGATGAGCGTGGGCCACTTAAATTATTCGGAACCTGGCTGTGGAGCACAATGAATGGATTCAGAATTGTATTATTAGGAATGGCATAATGAAGATTTTCTACAACATTCAGCATACGCACTCCACACACTCGAATGTCCTTCCACCACTCCCCTGCAATCATATATAACAATCCCAACGTTAGCAATGCACATGTTCTTTTCAAGGTTCTTTTCCTGGCACCTTGTAAAAGTGGTGTTTTCCACGGAGCGCGTGGGTAAAGGGCCACCAGGAAACAGCAGGAGTTCCAGCCAGACACTTGGTGATAGAAATTCATATACTTCTAATATTTGAGGATTGTTTTTGGGGTTAGTTTTTGGATTGGTTTAGGTGTGCAATTTTCATGTGTTAGTTTTTGATGCACATATATTGTCTTATTAACACTTTATAGCTTTTTGGCAATTTATTTTTAAGTAGGGGTTGCCGACCTCCTGTATTGATTTTGTAGTATTTGCTTATATACACTTTTATTTATATCATTATATGCACAATGGCACTTTTCTCTTCTGGCTTGGTAGTCTCCTGTTGAGCAATTATGGTTTTTAATTATGTGTTGTATGAGCTCTAAATGTTAATTATGATGTAAATAAATTTACAATTTAAAAATTTCACAGTATTGTTACATGCCTTGATCTTTGAATATATAGATTGGTGGTGCAATTTATTGGTGTCCTTTTCGTGGGGTACTGGGTCCCACATTATATTTGCTTGCAAATTTTAAATTGCCTTCTTTTTGGACACCATATATATATGCACACTGGTCTTCTGTAATTTACCCTTATCTGTAGGGTGGTGCAAGGACAATTAAAATATTGGCTTTCAGCAATGCACATGTTGTTTGGCTTGCCTCTCTAAATATATGGGTCCCTAATTTATAGCCCTCCCCCATCAGTCCCCACATCTTAACCATATTCCTAATACTCAGCCCATCCAAGCTCCCACAAATGTGAAGAATACAATTATTATAGAAAAACTATTGTGCCACACCCAGGGGTGGTGATGTACAATCAATGTTGCCACCTTCCACCAAGCCACCGCTGTTTGCCAGTCAAGCCCTCCTATATCAATCTCCCTGCCATAGCCCATCCTTAATGTACCATTCTACTTACCCCTCCTACGTTACCCACAGCAAGTCAGGAGCCATATGAGGCGGTTGGGCTGCACTTGTAGGCCATAGTATTGGGGGCTGGTGTTCCTCGGCATGCGAGTACAGTGGGGCAGGGTACAAGGGGCTGAGAATAAGACTAAGGGGGGAAGGGATTGTATGTGGGTGTTAGAAGCAGCAGCACAAGTGGCCCCAAAGCTGTGCCAAAAGCCGCACAGCTCACTTCCAACAGCCTAATAGAAAACAGATGCAAGGATCCCATGAAGCAGTAGAGCCAAAAGCAAAGGTATTCCAGCACTGTTCCCTAAAGTCCTTCCAATAAAACCTTTAATCTAGACACCGAGACATCAGTGAAGGCTTCCCCACAAGTCTAGCAATAAATGCCCTTAGATATAGGAGGTACCACAGTCCAGGATTTTAATACTTATGGATTAAAAGTTATATTTTATTGGGACTTATTACCGCTTCACGGGCAGACTCACTTCTGTGCATCTGTTTTCCATTAGGCTGAGCTGATAAACGTGAGCTGTGCGGCCCAACAAGAATTTTCCCTAATCTCCCTATGGCCAGTCCGCCCTTCATAGCAGCATATTGTAATTTATTAATCAGTGAGTAGTCATCTTCTAATACTTACTCAGATATAAAGTCATACAGACAAAGATAATCAGCCCGAACCAGGCGTTGAAGAAAGACGTGAAGTAGACAATCCCGATAACAATGTCAGCAATGGTTGGAAGTATACTAAATACTATGTAGCTGGAATAAAAAAAGAAGGGAGATTGTATTACTAAACCATCCTAGAAGTCTATTGATAAAATTACAGCTTTGTACATGAAAGTCACATGTACAGACTTAGGCCCTGTTCACACTGAGCAATTGTGGGTCGATCACGCTCTCAGTACGAGCGCACTAAAATCGCCAGTGTTCAGCTATAGAAAAAACGCTTGCGATAGCGATTCCGCTCAATTTCGGCTGCAATTAAAACGCTTCGGGCAAGGCTTCCTGGAGGCGACTGCGATCACACAGTGATCACAACCGCCTCCCCGAATGTGCCTATAACCAAACATAGGCAGTGTGTCAATGGCGATTGCGGGGCGCTTGCCTGGAAAGCGCGATCACCTCATAATCGCCTTGGTGTGAACAGGCCCTTATGGGGCAGGGCCACTGTGGTTACCTCAGTAGACTGTTGATGCTGCTGGTTCCTCTGTCCACACTACGCAACACCTCCCCCGTCTTACGCCCCAGATGCCATCGCAGAGACAGGGAGTGAAGGTGGGAGAACAGGCGGATTTGCACCTCGCGATTTGTGAACTGCTGCACCCGGATCCACAGGAAGGTTCGTAAGTTACTGACAAACCCCGTCGCACCTTAAGAACAGGACAAAGAGTTACAGAAACAGTGAAACAGAAAGGCAATGCTTGCTTTTATGCCTATAACAAAATGCAGTAAAAAAAAAATACCATTTTGTGATTACTCACCTGTAAAATGGGTATTATAAGTATGTCTCACACCCTGCTTCGGAAGTAGTCATTACACTAGGGTTATGTCCAGTAGAGGGCGAACTTCTGCAGAGATGACTAGAAAAAAGAAGCCCCTCCCTGGCCCATAAATACCTGGGACCTCCCACACATCACCCAGTATAGGAAAGCAGTAAGGGGACCAGGAAGAGCCAATAAAAACTACAAGAAAAACAGAAACACCCAGAGGATCCAAAATACAACTCAGGGCGGGGCGAAGCAGGGTGTGAGACATACTTATAATACCCATTTTACAGGTGAGTAATCACAAAATGGTATTATTCTAAGTATGTCTCACACCCTGCTTCGGAAGTAGTCGCACAACTTATTCCACTAAGCTGAAAAAAAGGGGAACCTTCCCCTTGGCAATATAGGCCCACACAAGGACCAGACATATGCATTAAAAAGGTAGACTTGACGGTGCCAAAACCGTCGGGGATCCAAAGGCACCACAAACAAGACTTCCTTCCAACGGAAAAAAGAAGTATCCAAGAAATAGAATGTCAACAGGGCCCTCACCTCGTCCAAGCTAGACGAAGGACACAAGGAAGAAGAACCACAACCTTAAAAAGATGGAAACACAGCTAACAGAAGCAATAGCCATCAAAAGTCAATCCATGGTGTAAGCATAAAAAAATGCAAAATTCAAATCCCAAAAAGACGCAAGGTTTTAGAGGACAAAAGGCCCGAAAAGAAGACCACCAGGACAGAGGCCTGCCCCAGCAAAGCAATTAAGCTGGAGCCCCAGGCCCAGACCGTACTGACGAAAGTCCAAAAACCTAGTGAACAAAAACACCTGGCAAGGCAAGGCCCTAGCCTCACATGAATAAATATAGCACCAACAAGGCCTGTAGAAGAAGTCAAAGAAAAACCGCTTCCTAGCCCAAACAAAGGCCCGAAGCACAACATCAGACAAACCTCCTCCATGAAAATGGAGAAGGTTTCAGCAGCTGCGCCGCCAAAGCCAGCGTTCGCCAAACGCAGAATGAACCAAACCTATCTAGGCCACCCTGGAGCCACCAACATTGCTGACGCACCCTCAGGAGCCAGCTAGCACACCACCTTGCTCACCATGGCGAAGGAAGGAAACAGGTACAGGGACCCCAGACACCCACCAGGCAAAGACATGGCGACCACTGCCGGAGGCAGAGGAACCTGAAACCAAAAAACCAAACGTTGGGAGCTAGCGATCGCAACGTGAGGTAAGGAGAACCACCTCCGGAACCCCCACTTGCTACAGAAGGACCGGAACACCCTGCGGTAGAAAGAACAACCCCCTCAGTGAGAGGAACTGCTCAAGGAAACCGCTTCCGAATTATCCACTCCCGGAATGAATGCCGCCGAGAAGCATGGAACATCGCTCTCCGCCCATGCAAGAATCAGCGAAACTTCCCTAAGGGCACTCCAGCTGCGAGTCCCTCCTTGGTGATCGACGTAAGCGACCGCAGTACAAACGTCCACTGAATCTGGACCAGCAAAACCTGAAAATGATGCATCCAGCATGACAGAATCAAACAAAAGCTCTGAACTCCAAAAACAGAGATGGGCGCGTGAGCCTCCTGAAGACTCCCCAGCCCCTGGAAATGAAAGTCCTTCCAGAAACCTCCCCAGCCCGAAAAGGCTGGCATTCGTGGTAACCGTCTCCCAACAAGGGGCCAAAACGGATCTGCCCCTTAACAGACCGCCAAGCTCCAGCAAACACTGAAAGGATTGCCGGACCCTGGGAGACAGCAGAAAGACCGAGCCAAGCACCGGGAACAGCCGTCCCCAGTCCGCAATAGACGGAGTCAGAGCGACCTCATGAGAAACTGAACAAAGGGGACTGCCTAGCAGGAAAACCACCATCAATCCCACCAGCTTCATCCCTAGCCGGAAAGAGAAGCGAGGATAGTCCAGAAGAACAAAAATCAGGACCTGAACCCTCTGCACCTTAGGGTAAGGAAGGAACCCTCTTGCCTGACCGGAATCCAGAATCATGCCAGAGAACTTGGGATGAGTAATCACCCAACCAAACCGTTCCAGCGTCGTCAGCACCCTGGAGCCCAGCTCCACCCGTCATAAAAAAGATGCTGTAATGAAAAAGTCATCCAGATACGGTGCAATGTAAACGCCCTGGGCAGGGCCATTATGCCCGCCAGCCCCTTGGTGAACACCCCTGGCACCGAAATCAACCAGAAAGGGAGGGCCACAAACTGAAAATGCCGATCTCCCACCCCAAACCTGAGAATCTCAGGTGAGCGGGATAGATTGGTACACAAAGGTAAACTACCTTAATGTCTAGAAATGTCACGAAATCCTGTATGGAACACTTCACGAATTTGCGTGTCAACCTCGCGCAGGGGCCATGCTAATCTTCTCTGTATCGTTCCAATTTTAGTATATGTCCTGCCGAAGCGAGGACAGGAAGGGAATAGATGACCTAGCGAAGAGACTTCACGCGGAACTTCTGGGATCTAATGAATCAGTAGAAAAACCTCAAAAACCAGAATGGTTCTGATGGATCCATCCTGGTAGGGGACCACCAGTATTGGACCAACATGCCCATCCCCTGCACAGCCCGGGGGTGCGAAGAAAACCCGAAAAAGGAGGAATCACCACTGGAGATAGAGGAGGCAGCCCTTCTGCCAATTCTGGCACCGAGAAAGGAAGGAGTAGAGGAGCCTGCCCCCCCGAAAGGAGCAACGTCGCTTCTAGTATGGCGGAGGCCTGCCTCCTTACGCAACTGAAACCAATATGAATCCAAACAACCACATACCCAACGGGTAGCACACGTTAGCCACCACAGTTGCGACCAGACGGAGCATCGTATAGCCACAAGCAAGGCTGAGGACCTGCCAAGCAGACATATAGTGTCATCCAGGAACCATACACACCGCATAAGCGCCGCAAAGCAGCACTGGCGGAGTCCAGCTGGGACCCCTCAACAGGCCCAAAACCACAGACCTGATAACCACAACTGAATACAGAAATACAAACAGGCCGCCAGGCAGAACCACGCCAGCAAGGGCAAGACAAGCCATCTGATCAAGCGCCGATCCTCACGATACTTGATCGAGAAGGCGTCTAGAGAGTGCACCACAGATGCGTTGGACAAAACCCAGTACCGGACGCATCGACCTCGGGAGGAGATGACCAGCGCTTCACCGCGATCACTGTAGAGGGATACCTCCTATCCCGTTCCCAAGGGAAACCGGGAAGCCCGCTAGATCCCTCCCGATCCTTAATAATCATATATTACAATGAAACTGAGTGTCACCCATACCAGACTTAAGGTCTCAAGAAAAAAAATATTTTTCCTTCTGCGGAGGGGACTCCGCCAGAGAAGGAATAGCCAGCACCTCAAATAAAAGGCCCAGGATCTTGGGGGTAACCACAGCATCCCCAAACCCGGCCTCAGCATCCCAACTGCTCATCCTCAGCCTTCCGCAAGCGGAAAATAAACAGACCAGGCAAGGGAATCATGACCATCAAGAACCGGCACTGCGGTCACAGATGACTACCTTTAGCCGAGGCCACCCTGGCCACAGAGCTAGAAACAATATATCAATGTTGGCCAATCCAGCACACACATCAAATTGCGACTCTCCGCTAATGACAATGTCACATGGGGTACGGATAAACTAAGGTGGAGTAGGCGATGAGGCCGGAGGCACTGACCCAGACATCCGGGCCCCCGACTGCCGTGTTATGGCCTGCTGAACACAAGGTATGCACCAGCACAGTATCCCCAACAAGGGATACCCCCCAACCCACACACCGCCGGGACTGCCCCGCAGGGAGCCAGAGCCCGGATCCAGGGGAGCCTCCAAATGGTGATTTGAATGGTAGTCGCAATGACCAGCGGGAATTACACTAGAAGCAACCCGGGATGCCCCTTAAGTCCGTTAGTGGGAGGATTTGCAAGCCCAAGGGACCCCAGGACACATTGACATGAGGGCCCCCATAATAAAGGATCAAGACAAGCACTCATACATTCAAACAGAGTGTGGCTAAACATGGAAAATAAATATATAAGTGTATACATAGTAATTGAGGCATATATAACATGCTGGTGTCATATGTAATATTACCAGGAACGCAAGGTGGGACAAAAAGATACCACAGCGTGCTAAGTCGGCGCTGGATAAAGCGTCCTGACAACATGCCATCAAAGGACAATCAAAGCCCCACAGGGCACTCACCTAGACCAAGAATTCTTCAGAGCCGAACCTTGATCTGGAAGAAGCAGATGAAGAGGGCAGGCCAGCGCGGGCGCGCCTGGCCCCGCCCCCTCCCCATCCTCACCAATGGGCGCCACCGAAGGCGCTAGTGAGAGAGAGAGAGAGAGAGAGAGAGGCGGGCTGCAGCCGGCGCGACTAGCGCCCGGCCCGGCCTCCTCCCCCACCGAATGAAACGACAGGGCGCCGCGGGTGCCAAAGAGCGGGCCAGGCCGCCGTCAGCGCGTAGAGCGCCCGGCCCCGCCCCCTCCGCAGTCTCGCAAGCCGGGCGCCGCAGATGGCGGAGAGAAAGAGAGAGAGGGGCGGGCCGGCGTCAGCGTTGAGCGGCCCCAGGAGACAGAGCGCCAGAGAAAGAGAGTGGGGCGGGCCTCTGCCAGCGCGCCGAGCGCCCGGCCCCGCCCCCTTTCCTCACAGCAAGGAGGGGAGAAGATTCCCCTCAGCCTCCTCACTGGCCGCCATGACAGTGCGGCCGTCTGTCCCGACGGCCGCTGCATGGCAGAACAACCAAAAAATAAAAACACCAAAGTAACAGTAAAAAAACACACACACACTAACATTCGTTGTCCCCTAATAAATGATTACTTCCCGTAGCTCCGTGACAACTGGGCAAGGGAAATTCACAGCCCCAACCCCCCCCCCCCGTCCCACAGGGAATAAAAGGGAGAAATAAGGGGAGGGAGGGATCCCCAATTACAACAGTAAAAAGTGGGGGAACGGACAGGGCATCCCAAACCGGGGTCACCAACCCGGTTAACCGTCTACCCTCTAGTATAGGGTCTCACGGTGGAGCATTAGCTCCAAAGCACCTAGGGTGCCAACTACCCTCGCCCGGACCGTCAGCCTAGGCCGGGAGGCAGGATAAGACAAAACAGGGAACCGGGCAGAAATAGCAAAAATAGCGGGCCGGGAGTCATCCCGGCTACCTGAAAGCCCCCTATGCAAGGAGGAGGCATCATCTTCTGCTTGCTCGCCGTCTGCAGAGACTAAACTGGGTGATGTGTGGGAGGTCCCAGGTATTTATGGGCCAGGGAGGGGCTTCTTTTTTCTAGTCATCTCTGCAGAAGTTCGCCCTCTACTGGACATAACCCAAGTGTAATGACTACTTCCGAAGCAGGGTGTGAGACATACTTAGAATATACAATCTAGATATTAGCCATCATGTTGCAGGTAGTCAGACTCAACCCCCCCTGACTTGCGGGTGCCGAATTGGCCCATGTAGGAGAAAAGCCAGGATTCGGAACCTGGCCGCGGACCACAATGAATAGGTTCAGAATTTTATTATTTGGAATAGTATTTTCTACAACATTCAGGATACGCACTCCACACACTCCTATGTCCTTCCACCATTCCACTACATTTATATGTAACAATCCCAACATTAGCAATGCACATGTCGATTGGCTTGCCTCTCTGAATATATGGGTCCTTTTTTATAGCCCTCCCAAATCAGTCTTAACTATATTCCTAACACTCAACCCATCCAAGCTCCCACAAATGTGAAGAATACAATTATAGAAAAACTATTGTGCCACAGATATCACCCAGTGGTGGTGTTGTACAAACAATTTCAGCCACTGCTGTTTGCCAATGCAGCCCTCCTATATCAATCTCCCTTCCATAACCCATCCTTAATGTACCTTTATACCGGAAGGTCCTAAACGCAAGGAAAAATAACTGGTTTCTTTTTCCGGCGCCGTGCACTGCAGACATGTAGAAAACAAGCTCCTCCCGGCTCTACATATACCGAGGGACCTCCCACAAATCCCCAGATTTCTCTGCAGTGCTGGAACTGCGAAGACATGAAGTATCACGCTCTCGCAGGCGAGTGGGGCTTTACAGCCCGGCGGCCCTGCGGGACTATTTCCACCCGTCCTCTTTGTTAAAGAATATGCCTCCCAGCCTGGGCTGCGTTGGTCGGGTGAAGGTAGGCAGCACCTAGTGTGCTTACGGAGCTAGACTCCACCGCAATTCCCCTCCATAGGGTAGGCGGTTAAGGCGAATGGTGAGCCTTCAGTTGGATGCCCCTCCCGCACCAATGCCCCCATGTCCCATCTAACGGTGTACCCTCTATTCGGCGTGGTTTGGTCTGGCGCGTTCCGCGTCATCGCCCGCCCTTCGAGGTTCGCTGGGCGCCATTTCCTTCTCGCATGCGCGTGGTGAAGACGGTCCTCCCCTCGCAGACCTGTAAGTGCCCTCATGGGCGATCTTTTCCCTAGCTTGCTTATTCGCGCTCGGCTCTGACATCCCTGTTCCCCTTGTGTCTTTCAGACAGCGGTCCTCGGTGGTATCTCCCGGCCCGAAGTAGCGCCTGGTCCAGACCATTTTTTCAGAAACTACTCCCACTTCCCAGCGGGTTATTGGGGCATCCAGGGTTGCTTAAAGCGTCAATCCCTACTGGCATTTTGAATTTATCAATCACCATATGGAGGCATCCCAGGACATTGCGAACGGGGTCCCCCCGGGACAAGCCCGTCTGTGTGCAGCTTGTGGGGTTTTAACTAGCAGTGGTGACAATACACGGGTCTGTGTACCTTATGCTCAACAGGCGCTAGCCGGTCTCCCCACCTCTTCCGAGGCTGGGCCCGCACCTCGCCTTACTTCCCCTACTCCCCCAAGCTTGAGCCTAACACCCAATACTAGTGGGGATTCTCACGCTGATTTGGCCTCTAGATTGGCTAGTGTGGAAAGCTTCATCGCTGGCTCCTTAGCGCGCAAGGCTACTGCCATGAGGCGTCACTTGAATCCTGAAGCCACTATTCTCCCTGTAGAATCTGAGGATTTACTGCTTTCCTATGCTCAGTCCCCATCAGAGGAAGGGGAACTGCTCTCTGACTCAGGATCCTACGAGGACGAGTCCAGGAGTCAGGAGGAGTCTGGTTCTGATCTTTGGTCCCAGGACGACATTGACAGACTGCTGTCTCAGATCTTTGATGTGTTATCCCTCTCTCCCCCTCCCGCGGCCCCTCGGCAAAGGGGTGATCTGTTTCATACCGCTAGGGTGCGGTTGGAGTTTCCCGAACAAACTCACTTTAATAACCTAGTGCTGAAAGAATGGGAACATCCCAGCAAACTCCAGGGGATTCCTAAAGCTGTGGATAAGAAGTATCCATTTCCTGACGATCTGGTTAAGTGCTGGACATCGCCTCCTGAGGTCGATGCCCCGATCCTGAGTCTGTCCAACACCTCTATTATGCACTCCCCTGACACTACTACGCTGCGGGATTTAGAGGATCGGCGAGTTGATCAATTGGCATGTCATGCCTTTGCATTTGGGGGAGCGTCGCTCTGCCCGGTTTGCGCCTTAGCCATCACGGCGGTGGCGCTCAGGACGGTGGTCAAGACTGCCCTGGAGGGGGCGGATGACTTGCCCTCTGAGGCCGCCAACGCTCTGGCCACCTGTGAGACCTTTGTGAATTATATCCTATCTGCATTGGACGATGCTATTAAGCTGAGCGCTAGATCTTCTGCTCTGGTGGTGGCCATACGCCGCGCGATCTGGTTACGCCAGTGGGCTGCTGACAACGTAGCCAAGAAGGCCCTTACGGGGCTTCCATTTAAAGGGCTGCGCCTGTTTGGAGATAGATTAGATATCTTTGCCAAGGGGGCAAGTTGCCCCCAGCGCAAGCGTCAGATTCGGCCCTTTCGTGGTCCAAGCTCCCATTCGACCCCCTACCATCGGGCCAAGCAGGGTAGAGGGGTGTCCTTTGCTGGGTCTCGCGCAGACTCCTGGAACAAGAACAGAGGACGCCGTCCTGGCTCCTCCTGGGGGCCCAAGCCCAAAGCACCCCCCCCCCAAGATCCCCCAAGCATGAAGGGGCACCCTCGCCCGTCAGGGTGGGGGGACGTCTACAGCACTTCGAGCATGTCTGGAGACGCCTCGTCCCAGACCGGTAGAATTTGCTGTACTGTCCCCTACCAGGTTCGTTGGGTCTCGGATCCCACAGGATCCTGCCTCAGCTCGAGTCTTGATGCTGGCTGTACAGGACCTTCTGGAGCTCGGGGTCATCTGCGAGGTCCCCTTCAGAGACAGGGGCATGGGGTTTTATTCCAACCTGTTCACGGTGCCCAAAAAGGACGGGTCAGTCAGACCCATTCTGGATTTAAAAATCCTAAACAAATTTGTCAGAAACAGGCATTTTCGTATGGAAACTCTGCGCTCAGCCATTGCCTCGCTGCGTCCAGGGGACTTCATGACATCTGTTCCGGTGTTCCCAGGGCACCAAAGGTTCCTCAGATTTGCGCTGTTGGATCAGCATTATCAGTTCGTGGCCCTGCCATTCGGCCTTACATCGGCTCCCAGGGTGTTCACCAAGGTGCTGGCAGGGGTAGTCTCTATTAAGACTAAAGGGCATACGCGTGTTGCCCTACCTGGACGATATACTCGTCTCGGCAGCAGGCAGAGCTGGACACTCGGTCGGTGGTGTCCACCCTGGAGTCCTTCGGCTGGGTGATCAATTACCCAAAGTCCTCTCTGTCCCCCTCTTCAGTGACCCCGTTTCTGGGGATGATTCTGGACTCGGTTCAGTCAAGGATATTCCTTCCTCCGCAGAAGGTGGAAGCTCTGACAACGCAGGCGAGATCCCTGCTCGCGAACTCTGCAGCTTCACCTTCTGTCAGTATGGAACAAGGACCCAGCATCTCTGGACGACAGCTGGGTGATTCCCCCCTCGGTCAGACAATCCCTTGCGTGGTGGTTGGACCACAGGAACTTGACAAGGGGCAGATCCTTCCTGGCTCCCTCTTGGGAGACGGTCACAACGGATGCCAGTCTTTCAGGCTGGGGGGGATTCTGGAAGTCCCTGCGCTTCCAGGGGAGGTGGGGCCTTCATCAATGTCCTGGAACTCAGGGCGGTCCGATTGGTGCTGGAACGATTGACCCAGCACCTGCAGGGTCTGGCGGTTCAGGTACGCTCAGACAACAGGACGGCGGTTGCCTACATCAATCATCAGGGAGACACCCGGAGCAAGGGTGCTCTCCAAGAGGTGTCTCTGATTCTAACTTGGGCAGAGACCAACGGGCCATTCCGGGGACGGAGAATCTACTAGCAGATGCTCCGAGCAGGGGGTCGTCCCGTCAGGGGGAATGGTCCCTCTGCAACAGGGTATTTCAGTCACTGTGTCACCATTGGGATGTGCCAGACGTGGATCTCTTTACGTTACGTCACAATCACAAGCTACCGAGTTTTGTATCCCTGTCTCAGGATCCTCTGGCTCTGGCCACGGATGCCCTGTCAATGTCTTGGAGGGAGTTTCGGCTCCTGTATGTGTTTCCACCAATTCCCCTTCTGGGCAGAGTGCTGCACAAGATCGCTCTGGAGGGGGTACCCGCGATTCTGGTGGCCCCAAGGTGGCCAAGAAGAGTGTGGTTCGCAGACGTGGTTCAAATGGCAGTAGATCAGTACGATCTGCCAAGGTTGCCAGACCTTCTGACTCAAGGGTCTCTACGCCATCCCAATTTACTAACGCTGGCTTTGACGGCTTGGCTATTGAAACCTCCATCTTGATGGAAAAGGGTTTGTCTGCATCTGTTGTGGCTACTATGGTGCAAGCCAGGAAGAAGACTTCTGCCGCCATCTATTACAGAGTATGGCGTGCTTACATTGACTGGTGCGAACCCAGGTCTCTTCCCTGCCGGGAATTCTTAGTATCCAGGGTGCTGGAGTTCTTACAACATGGTCTAGACTTGGGGCTCAAGCTTAGTACCTTGAAGGGCCAGGTTTCGGCCCTGTCTATCTTCTTTCAGAAGACCTTTGCCCAGCACTCTCTTATCAAGACCTTCTTTCAAGGGGTCACTCATGTGCGCCCTCCTCGGAAACCTATGGTTCCCGTTTGGGATCTGAACTTGGCTTTGTCGGCCCTGCAGGGGGCTCCCTTTGAGCCTATTCATGAGGCCGCTCTCGCTGTGCTCACGCTCAAGGTTGTCTTCCTGGTAGCCATCACTTCGGTCAGACGTGTGTCTGAGTTGGCTGCTTTGTCTATTCAGCCTCCATACTTTGAGAGACACCGGGATAAGGTGGTGTTTCGCTTCAAGCCAGACTTCCTGCCTAAGGTTGTGTCTGCATTTCATTTGAATCAAGATACTGTACTTCCTTCCTTGTGCCCTAATCCTAGTAACCCTAAGGAAAGGGTTTTGCATTCCTTGGATGTGGTCAGGTGTGTCAAGTCTTACCTGGTTACCACTCAGGCCTTTAGAAAGACGAATGCTCTCTTCCTTGTGCCTCATGGGCCTAGGAAGGGTTTGGCTCCGCCAAGTCTACCATCAGTAAATGGATTCGTCAGGCTGTTGTTCAAGCCTATTCTACTAAGGGGAAGACTCCCCCCTTTCGTCTTACTGCTCATTCTACTAGAGCTGTTGGGGCTTCTTGGGCTTTTCAGCACCAGCTGAGCAAGTTTGCAAGGCCGCTACTTGGACGTCTGTACATACCTTTACAAAGTTTTACAAGGTTAATGCTCGGGCCTCAGCTAACGCTGTGTTTGGCCGCAAGGTTCTGCAGGCGGCAGTAGTTTAGACTGCTTGCTGTTGCCTTCTGTTGGGGATCCCACCCTTCTTTATGGACACTGCTATTGGATGTCCCACATGTTATTACTACTACTGGAGCAGGACGTGCTGTATGCTTAGACTAATACAACTCTGTGAAGTACTCACCTGTAGAGTTGGTATTATACGCATACAGTACGTCCTGCTCCACCCCACCCTGTTTTCACCTTTTTCTGGATCCCCTGTTGGTGATTGTTATCTTTGATATTTTTGCCAGTTTTGGGTGGTTGTTTCTCCTGGTCTCTCCTTCTCACTGCTTTTCAATGCTGGGGATTTGTGGGAGGTCCCTCGGTATATGAAGGGCCGGGAGGAGCTTGTTTTCTACATGTCTGCAGTGCACGGCGCCGGAGGCGGAGGATTACCCACATGTTATTACTACTACTGGAGCAGGACGTGATGTATGCGTATAATACCAACTCTACAGGTGAGTACTTCACAGAGTTGTATTTTTTGGGGCCAATATGGACATATTAACATCACCTTTGCTCTGTCCCTCCTGATCTTGTTCAGAGCTCTTGAGATCTAGTATCTTGGTAGGAAGGCATAACCGAAAGTTCCCCCCCAATCCTGCATCTACTGCTAATGGGTTTTCCCACAGATTCAGAGAAAAGAAAGGCAGAAGTATTGCATTTAATCAAGATGCAAAGAAAATCTTAAAGATTCCAGGGATGACCACTTGCTTTTCTCCAGGGCATGCCAAATCGGGATAACCTCCCTGTATGAAGCTTCCCCTGTTCACCCATGACTAAGTCATTTGGCAGGCATCTCTCACCGTTTTGAATAGGGAGTATGCACTGCTGCATCCCCGGCGTCGTGCTTGCACTCTCGCCCCAGCCAATAAGAGCCGTCTGCCGAATGTGCCGTTGGAGCATGGAGAGGTGAGTTATGGGCGAACTGGGTTTTTGTTTTTTTTTTTATACAGTGGGGCATCCCAATTTAAAATGGAACAAAACTCGTGAATTTGACTTTCCCAGGTTTTGTTCCGTTCCCTCAGGTCATCCAGAACTGGGATGCCCCACTGTGTGAAACCCCCAAAAAGAAGTTTTTACTCACCTCTTACTGGTTCCATCGGTGCATGCGTGGGCTCTCGTCCGAAGAGAGCCATCTGCCGTGACTATTTCATTTAACGGGCATCTCTCATTGACTTGCGCCCCCGTCCCAGCCTATCTGAATCCCTGGGGCGGGAGTGCACGTATGCCACCAGGGATGCAGCAGTGCATGCAATCTTTTAGATTCCAGGGCCAGGCTGGGTGGGTTTTGTTCCACTTTAAAAGCTAATAAAGATATTAAAAACAAAAAGAAGTGTATTTGGGCGTTTGGTTCCGTCTTTATTTTCCTTAGGTTCGTATATAGAAGTAGAATAGTTGTCCCATTTAGATTTACCTGCTCCTCCTCCCTGCAGCAGCTTCAGCAGCACATATATGCAGACGGTTATGGCCAGAGTGTGCCATGAGGATCCCTCTGTCAGCATGTTCACTGTAATGGAAAAACACAGGAAGTCAGGTGACTAGTCGGCACAACGTCATTTATGCCATTGTTTAAATATACTAGGAAATGTATCAACACCCTAAAGGTCTTGGGCTATGTTCACACAAAAAAGTCCTGCATGCTGCATTCAAACCGCATTTGCACAGGTATTCTGTTTCCGTTTCTATGGAAGCTGGGGTGTTTTTTGGGCTGCAGCACATTTCCCCTTGAAAAGGAATTCCTAATTAGGTTGGCCTCCGACTCAGACACTCAAATACACATTAGACACAGACATTGGATATTTGTGGAAGAGCGGTGTAACTCCTGAAATATGTCAGTTATGACTATATAAATGAGAGAGTCTTATTCAGGATTATAGGACCTTTCATTTGACATCAAACATGGCATACGTATATTGGCCAGAGACTGATAATCCATATAGTATCATACTCATCCACATAGTATCATACTGTATGATGTGTATTTGATGTTTAGGTTCATTTAACTAAGAAATTAATGGGGATCGTGAATTTCTTGGTTACAATATGATAACACGCATATTGTGGGAGTTATATCGCTTTATAGAATATGTATCTATTTTCAAAGAGGCGGGTTGTAGGCAGATCATTGCAGGCACACCCAGGAGGCTGGGAATGCTGGCCACGCCCCCTAGTGTTGGGAGATTAGGAGGCTACAATCGTGTCCCGGGCTAGGTTACCCTGGGGAGCTTTTAGGCTCAGCACTGTAACCACACCTGATAGTTATAATTTCTAAGTCAGTTTATTCATTAATCAATAAAAACAATTGCTATAATAGCTTATTCACATTCATTACTTTACATGGTATAAAATATAAAATCCATCATCGCTTGTTACATATGTTATATTACATTACATCGGCTCTTTTTGACGGGCAGACATGTATCATGTTTCGCCACTCTTGGCTTTCTCAATGCCCTGGTAGTGAAGATTCCACATACCGTATATACTCGAGTATAAGCCGAGTTTTTCAGCCCACTTTTTGGGCTGAAAAAAGCCACCTCGGCTTATACTCGAGTCCACCGACACAGTGACCGGCACTTCCAGGCTGCTGCGTGCTGGTCGTCGGTGGGCGTGCCCACCGACGACCAGCGCGCAAAAGCCAGGAAGTGCAGCCAGGAAGCGGCGGCGGAGCGGAGGGGCCGGAGGAAAGGAGAGCAGCGGGCGGCCGCCCTCCGTTGCGCCCGGACGAGGGGAAGCCGGACCTGAGATGGCGCCTGGGAGGAGCGGCGACGGGACCTCACCTGGGACGGAGCTTGTGTCCCCCGAGAGGCAGGTGTGTGTTGTGGCGGCGGGCACCGGCGGGAGAACGGTGCTGTCGGCTCCCCGTCCGCCGGGCGAAGTAAGAGAAGCAGCTACACCCGAGGTCGCAGGGTGTACCAAGATGGCGGCCGCCGAGGAGCTGAAGGCAGCTACACCCGAGGTCGCAGGGTGTACCAAGATGGCGGCCGCCGAGGAGCTGGATGCTGGAGTGTGCGTCTGAGAGCGGCTGCAGCAGCAGGTACCCACAGTGTATGTGTGTCTCTTTCTGTGTGTGTGTGTGTGTGTGTGTGTGTGTGTGTGTGTGTGTGTGTGTCTGTGTGTGTGTCTGTGTGTGTGTGTCTCTTTCTGTGTGTGTGTGTGTCTCTTTCTGTGTGTGTGTGTCTCTTTCTGTGTGTGTGTGTGTGTGTCTGTGTGTGTGTGTGTGTCTGTGTGTGTGTGTCTCTTTCTGTGTGTGTGTGTGTGTGTGTCTCTTTCTGTGTGTGTGTGTGTGTGTCTCTTTCTGTGTGTGTGTGTCTCTTTCTGTGTGTGTGTGTGTGTGTCTGTGTGTGTCTCTTTCTGTGTGTCAACTCCAATTCCAATTAAAAAAAGCAGCCTCGGCTTATACTCGGGTCAATAGCTTGTTCCACTTTTTTGGGGTAAAATTAGGTGCCTCGGCTTATACACGGATCGACCTATACTCGAGTATATACGGTATATCGATTAGTAGTTAGTATACAAAATCAATGTTCCCCAGAGTGAGCCGGTGGTATGCATTATCCTGGTTTAGTTATGTTCCACTTTAGAAAAAGGGACGCTGTTTTATCAGGCCTTTTTGGATGACTCCTATGCCTTAAAGGCCATTCCTGTTAGTACTAGTCTTTCCTCTGTGCGGAGTGGTCGCGGTGGCAGATAAGTCCAGGCGGCTACGGCGGGAGTGTTGTGCTGTGGTCCTTATTCGCTCGCAGCTTCCCCGCGTTTCCAAGTCTCGCCCTGCGTCCAGCCTGTCAGCTCAAAGTGCTTTGAATGTGAATAAGCTATTATAGCAATTGTATTTATTTATTGATTAATGAATAAACTGACTTAGAAATTATAACTATCAGGTGTGGTTACAGTGCTGAGCCTAAAAGCTCCCCAGGGTAACCTAGCCCGGGACACGATTGTATCTTGAATTCAAGGCCAGACTGTGTATCAACCAAAATAACAGTAACAGGGGTTGTTTTGAGGTCGCTTACCAGGAACCCATTTAGGGCTCCAACAAGTAGCTAGATTAGGAGGCTGCTTGGACGGCTAGCCAGTCAATGGATGGACCCCCTACCTGATGCTAAGTATCTCTCTGTCTACATTATCTCTCTCTCTCTCTCCATTATAACATTTATTGTACTGTAACTAATGTATAACTTGCTATAACTTAACATGTAACAACTGCCTGTAATATCTAAGGTTATCTGTTGTTTAATATATTGACGGAGATAAATATATTGACGGAGATAAGGCTGTGGCTGACCATCTGAATAGCTACTTTTGTTCGGTATTTTCAGATAGTAGCAGGCATGGTCATAGCACAACATCCAGCTGGGAGAGTACAGCTCCGGAGTTTCTGGAGGCTGATGTCTTAGCCGAGCTGGCACATCTAAAGGTAAGTAAGGCAATGGGTCCAGATGGAATCCACCCCAGAGTTCTAAGGGAACTTATGTTTGTGATTGCAGCCTCTCTGACTGATTTACTTAACCATTCCCTTTCAACTGGTGAGGTTCCAGATGATTGGAGAATGGCCAATGTCGTACCAATCCATAAAAAGGGGAGTAGAGAAGAAGCCAGTAATTACAGGCCAGTTAGTTTAACATCTATAGTGGTCAAATTAATGGAAACACTCTTAAAAAAACAGATAATTTCCCATCTAAAAATTAATGACCTATTGGACCCAAAACAGCCCGGCTTTACTGAGGGCAGATCATGTCAGACCAATCTTATTGATTTCTTTGACAATGTCACTAAAGTGTTAGATGAAGGTGGTGCTGTGGATATCGCCTATCTGGATTTTAGCAAAGCCTTTGACACTGTACCACATAAGGAGCTCATAGATAAGTTATTGAAGGTAGGACTCAATCCCTGGATAGTTCAGTGGATTTCCAGTTGGCTGAGGGATCGGTATCAGAGCGTTGTTGTAAATGGCGTGCAATCTGAACAAAGGCGAGTTACAAGTGGTGTGCCGCAAGGCTCTGTCCTGGGCCCCATTCTTTTTAATATATTTGTAAGTGACATAGGAGAAGGCTTGGTAGGAAAAGTTTGTCTGTTTGCTGATGCAAAGGTTAGTAATAGGGTGGATATTCCTGGAGGTGTCTGCAACATGGAAAATGATTTAGCTTTACTGGATAGATGGTCAAAACTGTGGAAACTAGAGTTTAATGTCTCTAAATGTAAAATCCTGCACTTGGGTAGAAGGAATCCCTGCTCTGAGCACCGTATGGGCAGCACTGTGTTAGCCAGGACCTCGGAGGAGAGAGATTTAGTGATACTGATTACTGATAGCTGCAAGATGAGTGGACAGTGTAGCCAGGCAGTGGGAAAAGCAAGCAGGATGCTCGGCTGCATAGCTCGAGGCATCACCAGTAGGAAGAGGGAGGTTGTGATGCCGCTGTATAGAGCCCTGGTAAGGCCACAGCTAGAATACTGTGTGCAGTTCTGGAGACCTTACCTGCAAAAAGACATTATTCAAATAGAACGTGTCCAAAGGCGGGCAACGAAAATGGTGGAAGGACTTAAACTTAAAGCTTATCAGGAGAGACTTAAAGAACTTAATTTGTACAGTCTGGAGGAAAGAAGGGAGAGGGGGGACATGATTGAGACCTTTAAATATGTGAAAGGATTGAATAAGGTTCAGGAGGGAAGTGTTTTTAAGAAGAAACTTAACGATAGAACAAGGGGGCACAACCTGAAGCTAGTCGGGGGGAAGATCAGGAGCAATGTTAGAAAATATTATTTTACAGAAAGAGTAGTAGATGCTTGGAACAAACTTCCAGCAAAGGTAGTTGAAACATCAACAGTCACTGAATTTAAACATGCCTGGGATAAGCACACATCTATCCTAAGATAAAGAGTACATACAGTATACACATAAGGGCAGACTAGATGGACCGTATGGTCTCCTTCTGCCGTCAACCTTCTATGTTTCTATGTAAACCCGTTTTCATTTATACATATTACTGTGTGTGTGGTAGATAATTTCTCACACAATAGATTGTAGTTGCAAACAGGGCTGTGGAGTCGGTAGATAAATGTTCCGACTCCGACTCCTCTGTATTAATATGTGAATGTATTTTATACATTCCTTGAAGGAAAGAAAGGCAACATACATGTCATTACTTCTAGCAGAGAGAGGTAGTTGGGCAGAAGCTGTCTTCTCCTTTCTGTGTGCTGATCTTCTGCTGAAGATAGGGCAGTGGGAGGATCCAGAAAGGGGCCTTTATTATAAAACATCATTTCCCTAGTACAATCCCATAGTCATGTTTAAAGTTTAAGCTAACAATCGAAGTTTACAAGTTTTTATAGCCTTTTGCTGAATGACAGCAGTTTTTCCAATGGTACAGCTTCAGTCTTGAACTATTGATCCTCCATTCCCTTCACTTATACAAGTGTCTCTAGTCCTGCAAAAAACATATTTACTTAATCCCTTATCAGTGAGAGGCTAGGTTACCCATGGGTTCCCTGTAACAGCAGAACACAACACTATGCAAAGTATAAGTATTGCCGCTTCTAATTGTGCGTTGCGTGCCATATAGTGAAGCACATGAAAAGCACGCTTCTTCACGGTCACTTAACGTGTTTGTTTTGCGGTTACGTGAGGCACTGCATGCATTGCCCTTTATTCTTACAATAGAGAAGTCATTAATTATAACTTTTTGTGAATTGGGACATTTAAACTTGCTAAATCAAAATTTAGTAGGAGTCGGAGTCGGTGCATTGTTTGCCGACTCCGACTCCAGGTACCCAAAATTTCCTCCAACTCCTCGACTCCGACTCCACAGCCCTGGTTGCAAAGTATTTCTTCTTTGGGACATCTCACTGGATGTATGAGGACAGTTTCAGCGACCATTGGTTTGTATCAGATTGATAGCTGTTGGGCGGATATGATTAATAGCATTTGCGATATTTATAATATTCATCTCTAGTAGAAATATTGGAGATTAATGTGCAGCAAATATTAATTGAAATCATTTTTCTTCTTCACGCTATCCGACAGGTGTGAACTAGGGCCAAGAGAGGAGATCACTGAGTAGGTTTTAGTGGCGTTAAATAGGAACAACACTCAAGAAAATGTTTATCCCCCCTTGGAACCTTTGAAAACTTACTGCCTTTGAGTTCCCAAATGAGCTGCTCAGCCAATCAGTGGCGTTTGTGCCATTCAGATCTCCTAAATCTGAACAGGATGAAGGCTGCTGGCCGCATCCATGTCACACCTTTAGCTGCCTGCACCTATTCACAAATGCCTGGCACAGGCGCACCTGGAGGTATGCCAGGGATGTGGCGTGGGCACGCAGGACTGGTGAGTCAAACTGGCTATCTGGGAGGGTATCAAACAGCAGGGCACCCCAATTCAGGTTGCCCCATTTTAAAGTGGTTGCTTTCTCCCCCATTAGACGAGCTACTGCATGAAGAGGGCTCACGTGGATTTAAGCGCGTTGATTGGACGAGCGGCCGCGCGTGTGCGTTGTAGGACCGGAAAGAGATCACCGAGCATCACGGATTGAATCTATGGAAGTATATTGATTTTATGAATTTTGGAACTATCACGGAGTCTGTTGATTTAAGGATTTAAAGAATTGATTAGAAGGATTTGTTTGATATAAATTTCTGGTAAGCGCACACAGTGTGAAGAGCGATCACTATTTATGGGTGCATGAACGTGGGATACCCATTGGACTGTGTCTGTATTTTGACAAATCCACTTCTCAGCACTTTAAAGTTGGTGCGTGTGTTTTGGGACACTTACAAAATATGGACTCACGATTATGTAAATGTTAAGTGCATTAAGGTTACTTGATTAATTATACCAAATAAGGTTTTTTTTCGTTTTTAGGACACTTATTTTTCACTTTAGGTGTTATTCTGTTTGCTCTGTACCCTAATATATCAATTCACTTGAGGCTTACTAGGGATAAAAAGGTCTGGTACGTTGTAGCATTTTAATCATTTTTATTCACGTTTTAGGAGCGCTGTGTTTTACCTAAATATTTTAAAGTGGACCAAAACCCAGGATTTTGACTATCCTGGCTTTTGGTCTTTTCCCCCCTGTGTGAAACCCCCCCAGGATGCCGAACCAGCTCACCTCTTCCTGGTCCCACGGCATGTCTAAGAGCACCGGCTCTGAGCGCCCTGACGGCCGTATCCTCAAATTCCCTCTAACAGGGAGCCTGCTGCCCTTCTAGAGGGATAGCGGGATGCGGCCGCTGCTCTTAGATGCGCCGTGGAACCGGGAAACGATGCGAGTGAATGGTGCGACCTGGGGGGGTGTCACACAGCGGGGCATCCCCATTTTGGATGCCCTGGGGGAGGGGGGGAGGAGATTCTCGGGCCGATCATGCTGGGTTTTGGTTCACTTTAAATAGATAAATATTTACTAAAATCAGTTACTAAGTATCATATTGGTCTTGCTTAGAAGCCGACACGTAGAAGAAAAGATATGCAACCCCTGACAGCTGCCTCTATGCCTGTGCCAGGTCCCTCTGCCCCCGTGGGAAGCCCATCCATAAATAGCAGCTCAGACTCTTCTGTGAAGCCATCGTCATGCAGGCAGCAAGGGGACAAGGTATTCTTAATACATCACCCTTTCATGATGTCTTGGGCCACACATGAGACCCGCTGTGTCTATAGACTAGGCCACAACTGGTTTCAAATACAGATTATTGACAACTATGGTCAAAATTTCACCTTACCTTTAAAGTGGACCAAAGCCCGGGATTTTGACTATCCTGGGTTTTGGTCCTTTCCCCCGGGGCACCCCGCTGTGTGAAATCCCCCCCCAGATCGCCGCGCACAACTCACCTCTTTCTGGTCCTACGGCGCATGCTCCGCCATTCAACCAATCAGCGAGCTCAGAGCCGCTGACGTCATGCCGTCAATGCCAGCGCCTGAGGCCACCGTCTCCAAGTGTGTTGGCGGTCGCATCCCCCGCTTCCCTCTAACAGAGAGCATGCCCACGCTGGCCATTCACAAATGCCTGGTGCGGCCACGGCTCGGCATGCGCCATTGGAATGGGAAGTAAGGTAAGTGAACGAGCGACCTGGGGGGTTTTACACAGCGGGGCATCCCGATTTTGGATGCCCTGGGGGGGGGGGGGGGGAGGGAATCGATCGACCTGGGAATCTTAGAGATTCCCGGGCCGATCAAGCTGGGTTTTGGTCCACTTTAAGGTTTATCAGGTAAAAACATCTAACATGTACAAACAATGGCCTCGATTCAGTAAGAGTTGAGTCTCGAGGTAGTAAAATATTTACTTTATGGAGGAAAAAAAGAATGTCACTGTTACTGAATTACCAGCTAAGAAGCAATTTTTACTATAGTGTAAAAAAGTACCATTGACTTTCATTTCTTTTCTAGCTGGTGATTCTGCAACAGTGACACCCTCTAGTATAACAACTCATGGAGGCTGATTCACTACTAGCGCCAGGTATTGCCAGATGAGCGTCTGTACAGAGGCGCTTAGAGCCACCGCTAGTAGACGCTGTAAGCGGGTGGCGGGCGCTGTAACCTAGCTTAGCGGGCAGACAAGTGACACTGTACTATCCTGTTCAGCATTGATATATTTGATGTCTGTTGGGGGGGCTGTAGAAGCTTCTCCCTGATTCACTGCAGAGCCAATGGAGAACGCTAGGTGGTGTCCTAAAGTCATATCACCCAAGACGATGCTACATCTAACAAGAGTACAGCGCTGCAGCGAGTGATAGGTAGCGCCAATTAAGTGCGTCCGGCATGCGGCGCTCCACACCGTATTTAACAAAAAACTATGAGCATACAGTCAGCAGCCAACCAGGCACACCAAAACTGTGGTAGGATTGTATAGGCTGGTGCGGTCTAAATTCTTGTATTTAACAAAAAACTACACACACACACAGCGTCGGCGCTCTAAATCTCATCGCTATAGCATAGAGCGCCAGACGCTGTGTGATTAAAGCCTGTTTGAACACATATCCACCAGTAACAAAGCGAAAACACATAGAATGACATTGTTGTAACACTGTGACATTAACACTTTAGTGCCAGACCTGTAATGACAATTCTGCATAAAAATATAAAAAGTCCAAAAAAAGTATAAAAAAGTGTTTGTTTGCAGCCAGGAGACGTCACACAATGATTGGAGCCAAAAAAAAAAATTTATTTTTATTGCCCAAAACGCTATTTAAAGTGGACCAACACCCAGGATTTTGACTATCCTGGGTCTTGGTCCACTTCGGTGGGGCACTCCGATCGGGGTGCCCCGCTGTGTGAAACCCCCCCAATCACCCGGAAAACTCACCTCTCCCCGCTACCACGTGGCTGCGCCGTCCAATCAGCGTGGACGGACAAGCGATCTGACAGCAATGGACAAGCGGCTCCTCCGCCGCCGCCGCCTCCCGTGTGTCACTCTTGACGCGCGCGCCCGTGCCGTCCATTCACAGACGGCTGGCGCGTGCACGTCTAGAGGGGCGCGAGGGTAAGGGGATTTGGGGGGGTTTCACTCCGCGGGACATCCCGATCTCGGATGTACCGCGGGGGAGGGAGGTGATCGGCCCGGGAATCTTATAGATTCCCGGGCCGATCACGGGAGGGTGATGGTCCACTTTAAACACAAACAAATGAAAGCCCAATTAAATGTATGGGAGGACGACACTGAGCGAAAGGTAATACCTGGCGCTCCTGAGCCTAGAGCGCCGGCGCTATACACTGAGCCGCCTGTAATAATACATGTGATGCTACATGGCGCTGTTAGAGGTGCTCACCAGATTCGCTTTCTTAAAGCGGACCTTCACTCTGAATAAGAGACTATCTTATATGTTTCCCACACCCTGTACATACAGATTGCCCACATTAAAAATCACCCTACCTGCATCTACTGCATGTTATGAGCCTTTAAACATCCAAGATGGCGGCTTATGGAAGCCGCCATCTTATCAGGCAGCCTGCAAACAGGAAGTGCCTCCTGACTGTGCTGCTCTGCATTCTGGGACTGCTGACCGTTACCTGACCCCAGCTATGCTCTGTCTGAGCAAAGCACAGCTATAACCCGCCCCCTGTACCTTATCCCACTCTCCTCTCCTCAGTAAGTGTGATGCTTCTGAGTCAAGATGGCGGCGCCCGTATCCTAAATTCCTGAACAGAGTTGCAGCCCAGTGGGGGAAAGAATAATAAGTAAGTGACTAAAAACTTAAAATATATTAATTTTAGATGCTGGGGAAACGTTTTTTAAGAGTTTGGGCTTTTCATTAAATCATGGTGAAGGTCCGGTTTAAATGTGGTTTTACGTACAGCGCCCGGTATTCACCAGACGCTGCCTGCCGCTACGAGACGCTACCTGGCGCTATCCCTTGATGAATTAACCCCCTTTACTGAATCAAGGCCAATGTTTGGTAGGGATGAGCTGTGTAGGTGTGTAGGTGTGTGTGTGTGTGTGTAGGTGTGTGTGTGTGTGTGTGTGTGTGTGTGTCTGTGTGTGTAGGTGTGTGTGTGTGTAGGTGTGTGTAGGTGTGTGTGTGTGTGTGTGTAGGTGTGTGTAGGTGTGTGTGTGTGTGTGTGTGTAGGTGTGTGTAGGTGTGTGTGTGTGTGTGTGTGTGTGTAGGTGTGTGTGTGTGTGTGTGTAGGTGTGTGTGTGTGTGTGTGTAGGTGTGTGTGTGTGTGTGTGTGTGTGTGTGTAGGTGTGTGTAGGTGTGTGTGTGTGTGTGTGTGTGTGTGTGTAGGTGTGTGTAGGTGTGTGTAGGTGTGTGTAGGTGTGTGTAGGTGTGTGTAGGTGTGTGTAGGTGTGTGTGTGTGTAGGTGTGTGTGTGTGTAGGTGTGTGTGTGTGTAGGTGTGTGTAGGTGTGTGTGTGTGTTTGTGTGTGTGTGTGTGTGTAGGTGTGTGTGTGTGTGTGTGTGTGTGTAGGTGTGTGTGTGTGTAGGTGTGTGTGTGTGTAGGTGTGTGTGTGTGTAGGTGTGTGTGTGTGTAGGTGTGTGTGTGTGTAGGTGTGTGTAGGTGTGTGTGTGTGTGTGTGTGTGTGTGTAGGTGTGTGTGTGTGTGTGTGTGTGTGTGTAGGTGTGTAGTGTGTGTGTAGGTGTGTGTGTGTGTAGGTGTGTGTGTGTAGGTGTGTGTGTGTAGGTGTGTGTGTGTGTGTAGGTGTGTGTATAGGTGTGTGTAGGTGTGTGTGTGTAGGTGTGTGTGTGTGTAGGTGTGTGTGTGTGTAGGTGTGTGTGTGTCATTCAGACAATGGTAATGGCAGTAACTAGAGATCTGGGTATTTTTAACCAATAGAGAAGGTTTCCTGTAGAGGCTTATGGAGGTCCAATCTGGGATGCACTTTTATGCAGATACAGGTCTCACCTATATTCTTGTTATAGATGGGGACGAAGACATTGATGACTCTTTCCAGCCCCATGAGCCCCATGCAGAGGATGACCAGCAGCTGTAACAGTAGGTTCCCACGCGGCCACATGTACGGGGTGAGCAGCCGCACCTTCTTCCAGAAGCCCTTCCAGGTTGACTCATTCTGGTTTCGCAGCAGTGGCTGAAAGATAAAAGAAGATAAAAGAAGATAAAAGAAGGGATGAGAAACACGTCAGATCCTCCAGGTACATGACATAATGGTCAATTCAGAGCCAGATGAGAAAACCCACTCCTTTTTTTAAAGCGGACCTTCAGCATCATTTAATGAAAAGCCCAAACCCTTAAAAAACTATTCCCCAGCTCTAAAATTAATATATTTAACGTTTTTAGTCACTTTTTATTCTCTCCCTCACTGGGCTGCAACTCTGTTCAGGACTCTAGGATACGGAATCTTGGCTCAGTAGCATCACATACTGAGGACAGGGGGGCAAAAGTACAGGGGAGTGGGGTTAGAGCTGTGCTTTGCACAAACAGAGCAGAGCTGGGGTCAGGAAAAGGTCAGCAATCCCAGAATGGAGAGCAACATAGTCAGAAGAGACTTCCTGTTTGCAGGCAGCCTGCGCCTCCATGGGCCGCCATCTTGGATGTTTAAAATCTCAGAAAATGCAATAGATACAGGTAGGATGATTTTTAATGTGAGCAATCTGTATGTACAGGGTGGGGGAAACATATAAGAAAGGCTCTTATTCAGGGTGGGGGTCCGGATTAATGTGAGCAATCTGTATGTACAGGGGGAAACATATAAGAAAGGTTCTTATTCAGGGTGGGGGTCCGGATTAATGTGAGCAATCTGTATGTACAGGGGGAAACATAAAAGAAAGGCTCTTATTCAGGGTGGGGGTCCGGATTAATGTAGGCAATCTGTATGTACAGGGTGGGGGAAACATATAAGATAGGCTCTTATTCAGGGTGGGGGTCCGGATTAATGTGGGCAATCTGTATGTACAGGGGGAAACATATAAGATAGACTCTTATTCAAGGTTAAGGTTCGGATTAATGTAGGCAATCTGTATGTACAGTGTGGGTTAAACATACAAGATAGACTCTTATTTAGGGTGAAGGTCCGGTTTAAGTAGAAAAAAAACTGCCGTCCACTTTCATGGTCTACCTTGGGGCCGATTCAACAATTGGGTGTACATTTTCACCAGGTGTTGAATCAGCCCCAAGGCAGACCATGAAAGTGAATGGCAGTTTTCTCTCCTAAAAATGGACTGAGTTTTCGCACCTGGCTCTGAATCGACCACTGTATATAAACCAAGCTAACAAGAAGGTCACACTACTGAGCCAACATTAATAAATCAAATAGTAGAAAGGTTCCGTTTACGACATAGGGTATTGCCCCAGATCATCATGATACAGGAGCACATTAGAAGAGAGAGCTCCGCCCCTGTGAGCTTACAATCTAAAATCTGTGTCCTTCTTGTTGTGGGCAAAATGGACAGAATTCTCTTATTGGAGTCATACCATTGGTCCTTCCCAGGGCTGTTTCTAAGGGTGGGCGAGCAGAGTGATCACCCTGGGTGCCAAGACTATTGTGTATTTGAGAGGAGGGCGCCTTTATCCCAGTCAACCCATTTTCCACTGATGAGTCAGGGCCAGTGTTAGAGGTGCCCCACTGTTCCTTAGGAAAAAGCACAGCTCTTTTGCCTAGAAGCTTCTCTGGTCAGTATTAGTGTAGCCTAGATCACTGTTTCTCAACCTGCGGTATGTGTGCCCCCCGGGGGTATGCAGGGATGTTTTGAGTACACCGACAACACGGCATACCCCCCAACTGTCCCGATTTGGGCGGGACAGTCACGGATTAGCTGCCCCATGTCCCACGGCTCAGAAAAATTCCAATGGGATGCCTGCGATTCAGCGGGTGTACCCTGGGCCGGCGGGGCATCAACTTCCCGGAGGGAAGCCAGGGATGCTGTTGCTCCCCGCTAATGCATCATGGGATCTCAGATCAAGTCTTTAAAGTGGACCGAAACCCAGGATTTTGACTATCCTGGGTTTTGGTCCACTTCAGTGGGGCACCCCGATCGGGGGTGCCCCGCTGTCTGAAACCCCCCCGAAAGCCCAGAAACACTCACCTCACCACGCTCCCACATGACCGCTACAGCCAATCACAGCGCTCAGAGCCGCTGTGGTATGCGGCATAGCAGCTCAGCGGCTCTGAGCGCTGGAGGCCGCGTCTCGCGCTTCCCTCTAACAGGGAGCGCACCTGCACCGGCCATTCACAAACGGCCGGCGCGGGTGCGCGCCCTGCTAGAGGGAAGCGATGGAACGGGGCTGAGGTAAGGTTTGTGGGCCTCCTGGGGGGTTCCTCCCCGCGGGACATCCCGATTTCGGATGCCCCGCGGGGAGGGATCTGATCGGTCCGGGAATCTTATAGATTCCCGGGCCGATCCCCCCTGGGTTTCAAGCCACTTTAAGAACTCATTTCTTTACAGTAGTGAGTTCTGATTGGACAAGGCAAAAAAGGGAGGCACGCCCATATCTTAATCAGTACAAAATATTTATCGAATAAATCTATCCATCACACCACATATCAGACTTGATAAAAGCCATTAAAAAACATAGAACCACGACAAATAAGACAAACCAACATAAATGGATGTGTAGGCGGTGGGGAGAAAACAATACAAAAAATCCATACGGTGTGGCAGGCGGTGGGGAGACTGAATTGTGGTGATACTTTACAGCTAAGTATAAATGTAAACACAGAGCAATGGATGAAAAACTGGTCAGACGGTGCAATACGATGGTATCCCAGAGCGCATGCACTTCACACTACAAGGTGATTGATAGAGATCCACCAACAGCAATGTTGTCAAAAGTCAAAGTTGCCTAGAGGCGATGAAACGCGTCGGTGGTGGCAAGCGGTGGAGCTTGTGTGTTGTCTTTGAAAACTTCAAAAAGGTTTTGCAATGGTACCGTTCTTTTATGATCGATCTGTTTGGCTATCGGATTCCAGGGCCGGCGAGTTCCGGATCAAATCTATATGCTGATTTTATCCATATGTTTGTGAGTGTATCTGATTATTATTAATTAAAAACGACTGAGTCTTGCAGAATTACACTAGATTCGGTTCTTTTTATTTCCTTCCTATGTGTCTTTGCTTGAATTTGAACATTTGTCCTGCTATGAACAATACTGGCAAGTATATATCTTAAAGGAGCAGTATCGCAAATTTTTGTTTGTGACTTATATTTAAATGGTACTTTGAATGTAGGTAAGTGTTGGGAGTAAGAAATACAAATGCAGAAAAAAATGATGTCTGTGTTGAGCAGCTGGAGACTAATGGCTCATGTTTATGTCTGATGAGTGTCGGGAGCCGACACACTCGCCTGTTCCATGCTGAGGAGAGGGGGAAACAATGTATCAATGTATCAGCTGTTCAGTGCTGGCAGCCGTCCAGCATCAGATAACAACATTGCAACATTGCCTGGCCAGAGCTTATATATCTAAAACAGAGAGAAAAGCTCTAGAAGTCATTTAGCTGATTTTGACAGTTTTCCCTTCATGTTGGCTCTGCTGCAGAATCTTTCAGTTTACCATTTTCTCTTTCATATTCTTATTTTTCATTTTTCCATATGATCTTTCTTTCAGCTTTGTGTGTTTTGAGCAAAGCCCAACCCAGGATTTTCACTATCTGGAGTTTTGTTTTGTGCCCCTAGGGGCATCCCGACTTGGGATGCCCTGATATGTGAAATCCCCAAGTTCACCTGTGAAAACGTACCTTTCCCTGTCCCACAGCGCATGAGCGGGCTCTCATCCAATCAGCTCTGTTTGCACGCAGATGGGGAGCCTGAGCAGTAACCTTCCTGACCTCCCGGCCTGTCTAAATGACTATCTGCCAGAAAAATGGGGGGATCTGTGGTTATCCAGGAGTCGTTTCACACAGTGGGGCATCCCGATTTAGAATGCCCAAGGGGGAAGGTCAATGGCCGGGTCTTATAGACTTCAGGGTCGGCCACTCAGGGTTTTGTTAATACCTTTAGATTTTCCTGCACAGTTATTCAAAGAAGAATTTCAGTCATTTTCAGTCAGTTTAGTTTACAGTGTCAGCCTCTGAGGTAAAGTGTTGCTAGGAGACCAGTGGGCTAAATGAAGCAGCTCACTAAATACAACCCAGCAGATCCCCCTATTCAGCAAATGGACTGAGCCATTGGCATTATACAATTTAAAAGAGAGGCATACATTTTTCCTTTTTCTATCGCCAGATTATTTATACACGTTATAAGCTATTGTTTGGCTATTTAATTATTTATCTTTTTTAATGCAAAATACTGCTCCTTTAAAGAGGAATTTATTGGAAGCCTGTTTGCTGTCGTTTGGGATATTACTGAAGGCTCTTTATTTATATAAAGCTGGTAAGAGTTTCCATTGCTGTTGGTGGATCTCTCTCAATCACCTTGTAGTGTGAAGTGCATGCGCTCTGGGATACCATCGAATTGCACCGTCTGACCAGTTTTTCATCCATTGCTCCGTGTTTACATTTATACTTATCTACTGGTTTCCTTTGGAATAAGGACTTTCTCACATCGAGCAATTTTAATGTGGACGTATTAATTGGTGTTCCTTAATTTTAGCGCGGTGCTATGTATTAATGTTTATACGTTTTAAATATTTTTACATTATTAGCGATACTTTACAGCTGATTACTATGGGGAATATGTTTACTATAGCTGCTCTTTTGTTGGATTCATTGAAGTAGTGTTTTTGTGTGTTTTTCAGCTTGTTTTAGGAGATTGGTTCACAGTGATTATTTTTGGTGGCGATTGGGTAGGATCGATTTTGATTGTAGGTGTTAGGGCGAGCGCTGCACGCCCATCTAGCAGCACTTCACTTACCTCCATGGCTGCATCCAGCCGTCATCCATTTTGCAGCACTTCCCTCATGGCTGTTCCTAGCTGTCTCCCTTCCCCCAATGCTTCCTCCTCACATGCTCAGGTGCGCGCACGTCTCCGTCCACTAGAGGGCGAGCGCACTAGATTCCTGAGATTTAAAGGGCTTGTACAGCACTGATTGGTGCCTGATCATCCAATCCTGCATCCACTTCTCCTATTTAAAGAGGCACTTCCTTCCTTCAGTGCCGGATCTTGGTCTCTCCATGCTTGTTGAAAGTCAGACATTCTTGGATTGCTCACCCGTGTACCGACCTCTGCCTGTCCCCGACTCTGAACCTTTGCTGCCTGCCCCGACCTCGGCTACTCACCTTTACTGCGAACCTGTGCTGCCTGCCCTGATCTCTGCTTGTACTTACTACGCCTTTTGCCTGCCACTTGTGTACCTCGCTGACTGTGGGACTGGGCCGCTGTTGGGGGGTAGCGACCTGGGGGTCACTCGTCGCACAAGACCAACCTGCCTTGCGGTGGGCTCTGGTGAATACCGGTGGCCCCTTAGACTCCGCTCCCCTGACACGGTACCCGCCATCGGTCCCACAGTTAAAGCGGATCCACACCCAAGTCCGCTCCACCCGGTCCGTGACAGTATGTTTATGCACCAGCACTTTACATATAATAACAACACCCTAGGATCCGGATCACAGGCAGGTTTTGCACATCTTATACCTTATATATTTTGCACAATTGGATCACTTACAACACATGGTCATATGTATATTTTTTATAGTGAATTAAATGCATGTACTATTGATTCATTACCGATTGTTTATTGTATCATTTCTTTGATGTATTTTTTGTATTGTTTTCTCCCCTCCCCGCCTACACATCCATTTATGTTAGTTTGTCTTATTAGTCGTGGTTCTATGTTTTTAATGGTTTTTATCATGTCGGATATGTGGTGTGATGGATGGATTTATTCAATAAATGTTTTGTACCGATTAAGATATGGGCGTGCCTCCCTTTTTTGCCTTGTCCAATCAGAACTCACTACTGTAAAGAAATTAATTCTTAAAGACTTGATTTGAGATCCCACGATGCATTAACGGGCAGCAACGGCACCCCTGGCTTCCCCCTGGGAAGTTGATGCCCCGCCGGCCCAGGGTACAGTGCTTATATAGCCTTAGGAGCAGCACCCAGGATTGTTGATTGTGTACTTTAGGGTTTTGTGCAGGCCTTTTGGTGATTAGTTCTGATTGGACTAGCGCTTGCACATGCATAGTGGATCAAGTTGAGCAAACATGCAATCCTAGAGGCTCACACACACACACACACACACACACACACACACACAGGCATCCCAAATCAGGCTCTCTTTAAATTCCTCTCACCTGTGTATTCTCCACATCTCTCTCATCTTCATTAATGAGGATGACGTAGGGCTTGCGTGGCCGGCCGGGGGCGAGGATCCCCAGCATGAAGAGGAAGAGGGTGCAGACGTAGCGCAGCGTCCACAGAGCAAACCGCACCTGCAAGTAGAAGGACAAGTTAGGGTCTCAGTTGGGAGCAACGTGCAGTGGGTTTTAGTTCACTTAAAAGATGGCATGGGTGTGGGGTCGCTTAAAGTGGCCCAAAACCCACAGTGATCGGCATGGGAATCTATAAGATTCCGGGCCGATCGATTCCCTCTCCTCGGGGCATCGGGATGCCCCGCTGTGTGATACCCCCCAGGTCGCCCCATACACTCACCTTCTTTTCCGGTCGAACAGTGCATGTGCGAGCCGCATCCCTCTAGCAGGGCGTGTGCCTGCTCCAGGTATTTGTGATTGGCAGGCACGGGCATGCTCCCTGTTAGAGGTTAGCAGGGGATGCGGCCTTCAGCGTGCTCCAAGCCGGTCGCCTTAGACGCGCTTACGTGAGCGGCTCCGAGCACGCCGTTTGGACAAGCGACCGTGCATGCGCCGTAGGACCAGGAAAAGGCGAGTTTGTTTCGGCGACCTGCGGGGTTTCACGCACCGATCGGGGTTCCCCGGGGGCAAGGCCCAAAACCCAGGAAGGTCAAAATGCCCCTAGGCAGAGGACCAACACATTTATATGGGGTTCATTCCACCCTAAAGCGGACCAAAACTCAGCTTTTTGACTCATACCCCTCACCCCACAGTTGCCAGGAAGGGTTGAGGTCCTCCTACGTATAGAGTATTTGAAACACCCCAACTGTCTTACCTTCTGGGTCGTATTGTCCATCGATGTCCACCACCAATGGGGGCTTTGCCAGGATATGAACGCCAAGTTCTCAGCGGCGAATGCCAGCGCCCAGAGGAGCAAGAGAACCACCCCGTGGCCCCTGCTCCTCTCCCGCTCCAGGGCCCGCGTCCTTTCCAATTGCAGCAGCCAAATGCTGAAGGCCCAGGCCCCGGCCGTCAGGCAGCCGTGCACGATCATGTAGCCGTAGATCACCTCCCGGCCCGCGGCCTCCCAGATCATTCCACCCAGCGCCTGCAGGATGAGCAGCACGGTCAGCGCCACCTGCAGGCGGTACAGGCGGGACCTGGGGATGTACTTGGGCTCCATGGTCCGGCTGTGTCGGGCGTAACACGCCAACTGCAGGGTGCCCAAGAAGAAGGAGAGGCTGAGCAGCACCGACGGGACCAGGGTGAAATAAAAGCACGGGGACAGGCCGTCGTCCAGCCACGCCTGGGATACGCTGCCATTGTGCTCGCAGTAGCTCCCCAGCGCCCCCATCCTCTCAGGAAAGCGGTACAGCACCTGCAAGAAAAGGAATTAAAAAAAAAAAAAGGAAAGGTCACATATAGCAAACAAAAACAGTAACACAAATTACAGGCAAAAACACTAAAGCGGAACAAAGCTCTGGTTGTGTTTACTGCCCCAGATTTGGGGTGCCCCGCTATGTGAAACACTGGGGAAAACTTACCTTTCCCCAGTTCCACGGCATATGTGCGGGCTCTTGGCCAATCAGCGCTGTATTCTGTGTATATTAAAGCGGACCTTCACCCTGAATAAGAGCCGGCTGGCAATCGGGAGCCGACGGTAAAGGTGAGTTCACAAGCAACCCCGGGGGTTTCACACAGTAGGGCATCCCTCTATCGGATCTTTTAGATTCCAGGGCTGGCGATCAAGTCTTTGAATCCGATTTAAAGAGGAGCAACCACTAAACTCTAGGGCCAGTGGTATCCCTCTTTGTGGGCCCCCCCCCCCAATGTGTGAAAACCCCCGGGATTGCCCTAAAAAACTCACCTGCTGAGCAACTTGCTGCACCGTATCGCTGCTCACATCTATCTGTGTGTACACCGTGCCTGGCATTCAGAAAAGCCTGGCACGGGCAAGCGTCAAGGAGCAGGGGATGTGGCCAGCGGTACTCGCAGTGCACACCGGTGATTGGCCAGCAGCCTGCACATGCGTTGCGGGAGTGAGGGGAAGGTAAGTTTACAGGCGATCCAGGGGGATAAATACAATGGGGCTTCCCAAATTAGGATGCGCCAGGCAGGAGAAGTAAAACCCAAAATTGGGAAAATTGTGTTGCTCTTTAAAGAGGTGTCCACTGAGAGGCAATGTGTATATTGCCTGTAATGTGGGGTGCAGCACTGTGCTGGTGGATGCGTGTAGAATGTTTATGTGAGTTGTATGTGTTTGGTGTGCAGTGTCAGTGTATGTTATCTTTAGCGATTGTGTAATGCCGGTACTGGGTGTGTGTTGTGTGCATTTACATTCTTGTGGCACTGCAATCTCTCTGTATAGTGTTTAATGTAAATAGACCGTTTTCTCTGGGCCTCAAAGTGCGACACTAAGAGGGGCAGGGGGTGTGGTTGAGGGACAGGGGGTGTGGTTGAGGGACAGGGGGTGTGGTTGAGTGGTGGGGCTAAACAATGCCCTTTTTTTAATCAATATATTGTTTTTAGCACTATAGGAATTTACAATACCCAAGTTATACATTTGTAGGGCCCAAGCTTTAAAATGGACCAATCACCAGGATTTTCACTGTCCTGGTGATAGGTCCTTGTCCCTGGGGCTATTCCAAGCTCCTTGGCCCTGGGGCTATTCCAAGCTCCTTGGCCCTGGGGCTATTCCAAGCTCCTTGGCCCTGGGGCTATTCCAAGCTCCTTGGCCCTGGGGCTATTCCAAGCTCCTTGGCCCTGGGGCTATTCCAAGCTCCTTGGCCCTGGGGCTATTCCAAGCTCCTTGGCCCTGGGGCTATTCCAAGCTCCTTGGCCCTGGGGCTATTCCAAGCTCCTTGGCCCTGGGGCTATTCCAAGCTCCTTGGCCCTGGGGCTATTCCAAGCTCCTTGGCCCTGGGGCTATTCCAAGCTCCTTGGCCCTGGGGCTATTCCAAGCTCCTTGGCCCTGGGGCTATTCCAAGCTCCTTGGCCCTGGGGCTATTCCAAGCTCCTTGGCCCTGGGGCTTTTCCAAGCTCCTTGGCCCTGGGGCTTTTCCAAGCTCCTTGGCCCTGGGGCTATTCCAAGCTCCTTGGCCCTGGGGCTATTCCAAGCTCCTTGGCCCTGGGGCTATTCCAAGCTCCTTGGCCCTGGGGCTATTCCAAGCTCCGGCTATTCCAAGCTCCTTGGCCCCTAGGGTATTCCAAGCTCCTTGGCCCCTAGGGTATTCCAAGCTCCTTGTCCCCTGGGGTATTCCAAGCTTCTTGTCCCCTGGGGTATTTCAGTGTCAATGAGTGACTATACACACTATGTGAGGTACAAAATTGACACACTTATTACTGTATATAATGTTCACTGCCTGTATCAGTTTGATTAATTTTTTTAATGTAATTACCTGTTGCTCTATTCCTCTCGGGATTTTCCCACTTTAAGTGGACCTTAAATGCAAAATATTGTATATTTTTTTCTCACTCAATCTGTGTAGTCATATACCTACCTATGGACATTTTGATCATGTGAGCTGTATTGTTCTTTACTTCTTTGCATTGTAAATAGGCTATAAGCAATTTATCAAATTAAACCGGACCTTCAGCATGATTTAACCCTTTAAGGGCCAGCCTACCTGGAGTTTTTGTCACCCTTTGTTGCCAGACTATTTTGCACTATTATGCGCTCCCCATGTTCAAATGTGATTTTTGAAGGGATTTCCCAGGAAAATTATATATTGTTTTTTTTCAGCAGAGTCTGGGCTTTAACATGAAATATCTTGTTTGTCATTTTTTAGGTGTATTCTCAATATTTTTGGGTGAAATATGTGCAAAAAAATAAAAAAAAATCTATTTTATACAATTTGTAGTGTTTTTTGTAATAAAAAAATGTAAGTTTGTCAATAGAATCTTATTGTGTGTGAATTTCTCCCGGTTACAGCGGTACCACATATGTATAGGTAGACACCCTTTCCTGCCCAGGAGACTCCCCCGAACTGAAACTTTAGGGGATTTTCAGATAAATTACAACTATGCTATACAATATGCGCACCTTGCAGTTTTTCCAGAAAAACAACCCTTTACATTTGAAATACCCCCAACAAACTATATATTCTCTGGAAGTACACACCTCAGGCTTTCTAGGTGTACCAGGCTTGTTGATGTGGCCATAGTTTTCTGGAAGTAATCCCTCAATGGATTCTTTGGTTGCAAAGAATTTCCCTAAAAAAAGGATAAAAAAGCAGAATCAAAGCCACATTTTCCTATAAAAACTATATACAAACAAGAAAAAACAAGTTTAATCTGAAAAAGCAACATCCCCCGAACAGAACAATACCCAACATGCATAGCTACTGTCAAGGGAAGAGTTGCAAAACACCCCAAAGTAAAGCATGTGCGTAACGGTAATTTTACTTGAAAATTTCAGGTCTGCAGACAAAGTGCGCACCTTGCGATTTTTCAACCAAAACAACCCTTGACATTTGGAATATCCCCCATAAACCATATATTCCCTGAAAGTACACATGATAAGCTTTCTAAGCATACCCAGCTTGTTGTAGTGGGCTCATCTTTCTGGAATTAATCCCTCAAAGAATTAAATAATTCTTTGGTTGCACAGGGTTTCCTGAAAAAATGTATAAAAAAGCTGAATAAAAAACACCTTTTCCTAAAATATAAATATGCAAACCAGAAAAAACAAGCGAAGTCTGAAAGCACAAGGTCCCCCGAACAGAACAATACCCAACAAATATAGCTACTTTTAACCCTTTTAATTGCCAGCCTACTTGAGATTTTGTCACCCTTTGTTGATAGGTAATTTTTCCCCATTTTGCGCCATGTTTTGCGCCATTTTTGCTGGAATTTTATATATATATTTTTGTAGCAGAGTTTAGGCTTTAACATGAAATGTCTTGTTTGTATTTTTTGTTTTTGTTTTTTACAATATTATTAAGTAAAAAAAAAAAAATTAAAAAAGAAAATTGCCTCCTTTTATTTTAAATAAAAAATTTATTTTATTAAGGAAAACTGTATTGAATGTGAAAGCCCCATTTCTACCGATTAGAACGGTACCACATATTTATCGGTAGCCCCCCGTTCCTGCCCAGGAGACCCCCCTAACTGAAACATTTACAAATAAAATACAACTACCATCCACACTACAAAGGGTTAAATCGAGAAAAAAAAATGACCCGGGGGGACCCCATTTTTGGGGGGGATTTTTAAGGGTTAAAAACCCTTAAAAATCCCCCAAAAAGTTGACATGGGGTCCCCCTTATCCAAAGTAACCAGCCCGGGACCAGCTATGCAGGGCTTGTAGGAACAGGGCGCAGGGGCCAGCTTTTGTGGCCCCTGGCCCTGCAGGCTACAAGCCCGCATAGCCCATGGCCACGGGCTCTTCTGCCCCCCCCCCCCTGGGCTTTGGGGAGGCAGGTGCCGGGGGGGTTAATGGCAAGTTACCCGCTAGTCGCAGGTGACTTGCCATCCCCCCAGCCTTGTGAACTGGTATAGGGGTCATGGACCCCTATAGGAGGAGCAGGACGACGTCATCCCGCTCCTCCCACAATGGGCGGGGCTAGGGGGCGGCAGCCATCGCCGCCATTACAGCCGAACTGTCAGCGCTGGAAAGGGGGGGCGGCTGCTTTCGGGCCCCCTCCTGAAGACGGAGGAGGGATCGGATGCCCCCCCAGGAATAGGGGACCCCAAGCTTCACATGGATACCAGAGGTAAGTGTTTTTTTTTTTCTATTTTTTTACTATTAGGGGGAAATGGCAGTCACGTCGTTTCTACGTGCTTGCCACTTAACGGTAGGAGAAGCAACCACGTAGAAACTACGTGCTTGGCATTTAAAGGGTTAATGAAAAGCCCAAACCCTTAAAAAAACTATTCCCCAGCATCTAAAATTAATATAAAGTTTTTAGTCACTTATTATTCTTTCCCTACTGGGCTGCAACTCTGTTCAGGACTCTAGGATACAGGCGCCGCCATCTTGACTCAGAAGCATCACACATACTGAGGAGAGGAGAGGGGGATAAAGTGCAGGGGGTGGGGTTATAGCTGTGCTTTGCACAGACAGAGCAGAGCTGGAGGCAGGAAAAGGTCAGCAATCCCAGAATGCAGAGCTGCACAGTCAGAAGTCACTTCCCGTTTGCAGGCTGCCTGATGCTCCATGAGCCGCCATCTTGGATGTTTAAAGGCTCATAACATGCAGTAGATGCAGGTAGGATGATTTTTAATGTGAGCAATCTGTATGTACAGGGTGTGGGAAACATATAAGATAGGCTCTTATTCAGGGTGAAGGTCCGGATTAATGTGGGCAATCTGTATGTACAGGATGTGGGAAACATATAAGATAGGCTCTTATTCAGGGCGAAGGTTCGGATTAATGTGGGCAATCTGTATGTACAGGGTGGGGGTAACATATATACACAACACTATATACACACCAAATGTCACCATACATCACACAGTATACACATTGTAGTTCCATACACATATATACACAAATTATGTCACATTTGTACCTCACATAGTGTCAACAGACACACACTCACTATATTATGAAGTTATACACAACATACATATTGCATTGCATACGTGTACATAGCATGTTTTCTGTGACAGAACATTACGCACAACGCAACACAATAAGCTTGTATATACCAATATAATAATATACACACATACATATATATATATATAATTATACACATATATATACACACACACACACACACACACAATAAAATGTGTACACACTAAGCTTTGCATACTACTATAATGTATGTATCTACGATATATATTTATATTAGTGTATATTATACAATGTGTACACTCATTGTTAACATGAGTGTATACCAGTGTGTACTGACCTCTCACACACACCTGACACAGTGAGGGATTATACCACACAGGGGTCAATCTAGCTTGTTACCCACATCAACCAATCAGCTCGCTAGCACAAACTCCCCCCCCCCCCCCCCCCCCCGGACTGGTTGCTATAGGCAACGTCTGGTTGTGTTTTTGCAGCCATAGGCTGGGTGTCAGTCTCACCTCTCTGTCTCAGTCTCGGTTGGCGCGTGTCTCTGTGTCAGTGTGTGCAGCGGGCGAGCGGGTCACTCAGGGTTTCGGTGTCACTCCATGGCGCTCACACAGACAGTAGTGTAGCTTTGTGCGGCGCTTTCTCGGTGTTTCCCCCCCCCCCCCGGAGCCTCGCAGTGCGCATGCTCCGCCCTGTCAGCCGCGGAGCCTCCTGGGTCTTCCCGCCCGCCGACTTTCCTCAGCGCACTGTGACTCAGCAGCAGCAGCAGCGAACCGCGCAGAGGAGCCTCCGCCTGTGACTCAGCAGAATCATCGCTGTGACGTCACTGGCCACACACATGACGTAACTTGCTGCTCAACCGGTTGCTATACAATAACATGCCTAGTAAAAATTCACTTCTTTCCCCTCCAGAGAAGCCCTTTAAGAACTTCCATTAGCCTTTCAGAGGCCCTCTTTATTATTCAGGGACCTTTCCCCATCAGCCAGCCCTTAAACCGGACCTTCACCAGGATTTATTAAAAAGCCCAAACCCTTAAAAAACGATTCCCCAGCACCTAAAATTAATATAGTTTAAGTTTTTAGTCACTTATTATTCTTTCCCCCACCGGGCTGCAACTCTGTTCAGGACTCTAGGATATGGGCGCCGCCAACTTGACTCAGAAGCATCACTCTCAATGAGGAGAGGAGAGGGGGATAAAGTACAGGGGGGCGGGTTATAGCTGTGCTTTTCTCATACAGAGCAGAGCTAGGGTCAGGAAAAGCTCAGCAATCCCAGAATGCAGAGCAGCACAGTCAGAAGGCACTTCCTGTTTGCAGGCTGCCTGATGTTCCATGAGCCGCCATCTTGGATGTTTAAAGGCTCATAACATGCAGTAGATGCAGGTAGGATGATTTTTAATGTGAGCAATCTGTATGTACAGGGTGTGGGAAACATATAAGATAGGCTCTTATTCAGGGTGAAGGTTCGGATTAATGTTAGCAATCTGTATGTACAGGGGGGAAACATATAAGATAGGCTCTTATTCAGGGTGGGGGTCCGGATTAATGTGAGCAATCTGTATGTACAGGGTGTGGGAAACATATAAGATAGGCTCTTATTCAGGGTGAAGGTCCGGATTAATGTTAGCAATCTGTATGTACAGGGTGGGGGAACATATAAGATAGACTCTTATTCAGGGTGAAGGTCCGGATTAATGTTAGCAATCTGTATGTACAGGGGGGAAACATATAAGATAGGCTCTTATTCAGGGTGAGGGTCCTGATTAATGTGGGCAATCTGTATGTACAGGGTGTGGGAAACATATAAGATAGGCTCTTATTCAGGGTGAAGGTCCGGATTAATGTTAGCAATCTGTATGTACAGGGGGGAAACATATAAGATAGGCTCTTATTCAGGGTGGGGGTCCGGATTAATGTGAGCAATCTGTATGTACAGGGTGTGGGAAACATATAAGATAGGCTCTTATTCAGGGTGAAGGTCCGGATTAATGTTAGCAATCTGTATGTACAGGGTGGGGGAACATATAAGATAGACTCTTATTCAGGGTGAAGGTCCGGATTAATGTTAGCAATCTGTATGTACAGGGGGGAAACGTATAAGATAGGCTCTTATTCAGGGTGAGGGTCCTGATTAATGTGGGCAATCTGTATGTACAGGGTGTGGGAAACATATAAGATAGGCTCTTATTCAGGGTGAAGGTCCGGATTAATGTGGGCAATCTGTATGTACAGGGTGTGGGAAACATATAAGATAGGCTCTTATTCAGGGTGGAGGTCCGGATTAATGTGGACAATCTGTATGTACAGAGTGGGGGAAACATATAAGATAGGCTCTTATTCAGGGTGGGGGTCCGGATTAATGTGAGCAATCTGTATGTACAGGGTGTGGGAAACATATAAGATAGGCTCTTATTCAGGGTGAAGGTCCGGATTAATGTGGACAATCTGTATGTACAGGGTGGGGGAAACGTATAAGATAGGCTCTTATTCAGGGTGAAGGTCCAGATTAATGTGAGCAATCTGTATGTACAGGGAGGAAACATATAAGATAGGCTCTTATTCAGGGTGAAGGTCCGGATTAATGTGGGCAATCTGTATGTACAGGGGGGAAACATATAAGATAGGCTCTTATTCAGGATGAAGGTCCAGATTAATGTGAGCAATCTGTATGTACAGGGGGGAAACATATAAGATAGGCTCTTATTCAGGGTGAAGGTCCGGATTAATGTGGGCAATCTGTATGTACAGGGGGGAAACATATAAGATAGGCTCTTATTCAGGGTGAAGGTCCACTTTAAGGCATACCTTTCGACTTATCAGAGTGAGAAAGAGGGACAACTTTTACATGCCCCCTCATTGAGGGATGGATAGGAGATATAAACACTTTAAATAGGTGAATGAAATATTAATTCATTCAGATACACCTAAAAGAGGGACAAATTAGATCAACAAGGGACAGGGGGACACGGATTCAAAAGAGGGACAGTCCCTTTAAAATCAGGGACACTTGGGAGGTATGCTTATGGTCCTACAGGGCCCCCTGTTGGTGTGTGCAGGTGGAGCGTCCATCATCCAAGGGGAACCAATCGGGGGACAGACTCCATTGCTCCCCACTGAGCTTTACGCTGCAAAGCCTCCCCTCCTCCTTTCTCTATTTTACACCTTCTCTTTTGCAGATTCCCTGCTTTCTTTCTTTCTTTTCCACATTCTGTCCCTCTTTTCCTGTTCTCCTCCATCTTTCTCTCCTTTCCAAGTATCCTCACTTTTTCCATATTTCCTCTATCTTTCTCTCATTTACTCATTGCCTCTTGTTTCTCATGTTCACCCCCCCTCCTTCATTCTCTTTTTTTACTTTCTCTTTCTCTCTTTTCCAATGTCCCTCCTTCTTTCTCTCATTTCAGTCTCTCCTGCTTCATTCTCTCTTTTCCATATCCTCTCTTTCTTTCTTTCTTTTTTTCAATTTCTAGTCTTTTCCTATTTCCCAATTCTCCTTCTTCTTTTTCTCTTTCCAATCTCCTAATTTGTTTCTCTGATTTCACTTTCTCTTCTTTTTCTTTTTTTATGATTTTCCTGCCTCTTTCTACCTTTTCTGTCACCGCTCCTTCATTCTCTTTTTGCCACATTTCCTCCTTCTTTCTCTCGCTTCACTTTTAAAGCGGACCTTCACCCTGAATAAGAGCCTATCTTATATGTTTCCCACACCCTGTACATACAGATTGCCCACATTAATCCGGACCCTCACCCAAGGTCCGGATTAATGTGAGCAATCTGTATGTACAGGGTGTGGTAAACATATAAGATAGACTCTTATTCAGGGTGAAGGTCCGGATTAATGTGGGCAATCTGTATGTACAGGGGGAGAAACATATAAGATAGGCTCTTATTCAGGGTGAAGGTCATTCACTGACTTTTTTCTTAATTAGGTTACAGGCAATGTCATTGTAGTTTGGATTGTATTACAGACTGCCATTGTATTGATTGATTACGTCACAGACAATGGCATTGTTCTGATTGATTGTATTACAGACTGCTATTGTTATACTGATTGTGTTACCGGCAGAGTTGAGGGATGGTGTGCCCTGCTGCTATTGGTCGGTGTGTGTGTCATGCAGTTCTCTATCAGGTCCACCTTGCATGGAGACTTGTGTATATAAGGCCTAGAGTGGCACTAATAAAGACACCTCACCTTCACCCTCAATACTGAGTTCTGTCTCTTATTGGGGGAAACGCTATATTACAATTCACTAAGCCTTGTAAGGACTGTTCCTGTTTCCTCACGGACGACTCTGGGACTCCGGCAGCACCTCTCACCATTGGGAAAAGGACGTCTCTGGCGGGGAAGCCCTCCGGCGATAAAGGTTATTTGCTACAGTCCCCAAAATCAGGACGCCCCGCTGTGTGAAACCCCCGAGGTCGCCCGCAACACTTACCTTAATCCTATGTTTTGGTCCACTTTAAAGTCACTATCAGGGCCTACTCCACTGACAGGGCTCTAATCTTTCCTAACTGTAGTGTTGACCACTGTACCTACCCGTCACAGTAATATCCATGTGCTCTTTGTTCCTATGTCTAATGCTGTCGGCAATAAAGACTGAGAGCTTTGCGGCTGTTTGTAGAATCGCTCGCGCTCTGATCAGCGGCTCTGGACAGCGCCAGATAACGATCAGGAGGAGCCGCATCTGCCAGATATCGGAGGAATCATAGATCAGACGTGTAATGGCTCCGCAATGAAGCCGTCAGGATTACACGCCAAGCATTGAACACATCACCTATTCATCCCGCAGTACAAGCCAGCTATCGGGTCATGGCGGGGGCGTGATGTCATCAGGGACATCAATATATTCATGCTTTAATATCGACTGATAGCAAAAATAGAAATAGGCGCTTTCATCTGAATGCCATTTAAAGGACAGTTAACATTAAAGTGGACAAAAACCTGTGATTCTGACTATCCCCAGTTATATCGGGGTACCAACTCTGTGAAACCCCCCAGGTCGCCCATAAAAACTCACCTTTTCCCAGGCCCTATGGAACGTGCACACAGCACGGGGGGGGGGGATGCCCCAAATCCCCTAAACAGGGAAAAAAAAACAGAGACTTAGGCCCTTATTCATCAAGCGATAGCGCCAGGTAGTGTCTGACGAGCGCCAGGTAGCGGCAGCTAACGGCGACTACCGACTCAAGTACGCCCGGCGGCGGTCACAATGACGCATTTATCAAGCAAAATGAGGCTAGCGCCGGCGAGAGCGACGGCTAGCGCGGCATTCATCATGAAGCCGCCTGGACCGAACAGCGCCGCTGCAAATTCCTTCACAGCGCCAGGTATGAGCTGTCGCTCCCTGGCGATGTCCAATGCTTTTCAATGGAGCAATCTATAATTATTCATAATTAATTGGTATTATTTTTTTTTTTATTTTTTTAATGTCAAAAAATCGGAGACCACTTCTGCAATGTTAGGATTTATTTTTAAGTAAAAAAAAAAATTAAAAAAAAATATGTGCAGAATTGATCTAACAGGTCTGAGATTAATGTATTCATATAACAAAATGATTCTATAAACATGTATAATGTTACATTCAAAAAATATGGTTGTTTAGGGGTTAAAAACTAGTTAATACACATCGCCGCCAGCGCTCTGGGGTTTAAACAAGGAATGGACAGCGACAGCACATTCGAAGCGTGATTTGTTGATGAATATGAAGCTAGCCGTTCGCTCTGGCCATTCGTTGTCAGGCGCTCGCATACAACGCTGGACCTGTGAAACAGCGACCCCCCAGCCCGTATTCAACATTACCGCACACCGACTGAGTCGCTGTCATCAAGCTAACGCCGGCCAAGCACAGCGAATACTGGCTGGCGCTGAAAAAATCACGCTACAGTCGCTCATCTGTCGCTACCTGGCGCTATTAATGAATCGGCCTCTAACAATGGCACTCTATTGTGTATAAATAATATTAAAGTTTATTTTGAGGTCGAGCATGTAACATACAACATATATATAAACCTATTTACATTACTAATTAATACACTAACAGTGTCAATATCTATCTACATAATGAAAGATTTCTGGCATCCCGCTGTTCTACAGCACTTATATTCATTATAATTTAGAGGCCGATTCATTAATAGCGCCAGGTAGCGACAGATGAGCGCCAGTAGCGTGATTTTCACAGCGCCAGCCAGTATTCGCTGTGCTTGGCCGGGGTTTGCTTGTTGACAGCGACTCAGTCGGTGTGCGGTAATGTTGAATACGGGGTTAGGGGTCGATGTTGTATGGGTGCGCCTGACAGCGAATGGCCAGAGCGAACGGCTTGCTGCAGATTCATTAACAAATCACGCTCAAAAATTTCTCGCGCTGTGAATTCCTTGTTTAAACCCCAGAGCGCTGGCGGCGATGTGTGTAAAGTAGTTTTTAACCCCCAAACAACCATTTTTTTTTAATGTAAAAATTATACAAGTTTTTCTAAACATTTTGTAATATGAATACATTAACATCAGACCTGTAATATCAATTCTGCACATATTTTATTATTTTTTTTTTTTTCTTAAAAAAAATATCTAACATTGCAGAAGTGGTCACAGAATTTTTGACAGTTAAAAAAAAAAAAAAGAAAAAAACATAAACTCAATTAATTATGAATATTTAAAGATTGCTCCATTGAAATGCATTGGAGAGCGCCAGGGAGCGACAGGTCATACCTGTCGCTGTGATGGGATTAGCAGCGGCGCTGTTCGTTGCAGTCGGCTACATGATGAATCCCGCGCTAGCTGACGCTCTCGCCGGCGCTAGCCTCATTTAGCGTGATAAATGCGTCATTGTGACCGCCGCCGGGCGTACTTGATTCGGTAGCCGCCGTTAGCTGGCGGTACCTGGCGCTCGTCAGACACTACCTGGCGCTAGCCCTTGATAAATAAGGCCGTTAGTTCAAGTTTTGCACATACAATGGCCCGGTCGCCCAGCCATCCATATCAGAGAGCATACCATGCCAACGGAATAAGGGGGGGGAGGAAAGGGAAAAGAAGGGAAAAAGGAAAGGAAGAGGGAAGGGAAGGGAAGGGAGGGGAGGGGGAAAGATTGGGGAGAAAAACAAAAGGGGGCATCAATATATGAGGCAATCTGCCAATGTTTTTTGATCGCTGTCCTGTCCAATTTAATCCTCATCTGGGGGCTTCATATTGAGTGATGAATCGTTCTTTTTCTCCTTCCCTTGCCTCCAAATTGGATGAACTATTTCAAGAGGAGCCACACCGGAGGACCTCTAACCTAATGCCATACAGGCTGGCAACAAAAAAGAAGTCATTTAAATAAATAACCACACATACAAAGTGAATAAAGAAAGGGTAGTTCAACCCAAATAGTATGTACACACACGTTATATGATTTTTAAAAAGAAAATCTTTTTTAATGTGTCCTAGTATGTGATTTAGACCTCAAAATAAACTTTAATATTATTTATACACAATAGAGTCATTGCCATTGTTAGTCTCTGTTTTTTTTTTCCCTTTGGGGATTTGGGGCATCCCCCCCCTTTTTTTTTCATTTTTAGTACCTTCCTTGGGTTATACCAGAGCGGGGCACCAGGACAATATAACGCCTAATACTGTTTGGTGCCGTCCATCTCCTTTTTGTTGATTAAACACACAGGCAATCAAGCGTGCTCGGCTCCATCCGTCATTTTTGCCTAAGAATCTGCTAAGGGCCGAATAGAGCCGAATGCAGCCAAGCATGGCGATGGCAGCTTGCCTCCAGCAGGGGGTGTGCCCACGCCGTTATTCACAAATGCCTGGCATGGGCACACTTCTGGCTAAAGGTATAGAGGAATGCGGCCGTGGTCCATCGATGCAGGGCCGGCTCCAGGTTTATGTGGGCCCTTGGGCGGCATGGTCTCAGTGGGCCCCTTTGTGGTGGAGTCACTTCACATCACTGAGGGACGTCCCAAATCTGGAGGCCCCCTAAGGATCATGCAATTTTGGTCTACTTTGAAGTGCACCAATCCCCTCATAACCTGACCTCAGGGTCTAAATGAATCTAGATTCTCCTGATTTTGGATGCCCCTGTATGTGACCCCCCCCCCCCCCCCCTCCTGTTCATTATTTTCCTGGAACTGGTGAATGCACTGTGGGGTCGCCAGTTTGAATTAATGGCCAAACCAAGGGGGGTTCTTTCACAAACAGGGGCATCCCAAATTGAGATACCCCTGTAAAGCAGACCAAAACTCAGGGGTGGAGTTGCTTGCATTAGTGGGTATGCCAGCCATCCCAGGGGGTGTCACACAGGAGGGTATCACAGATTGGGATGCTCCTGGGATAGGAAATCAGCTGGGGTGGGCAACTTAAAAGCAGAACAAAATCCAGCACTTCCTCCCCTGGAATCTAAACCGAGATGCCCCGTTGTGTGGAACCCTGCCATTCCAGGAGATGTGGGCACCAGCTGTGGCAGTGCCCTCCCAGTCCGCCGCCAGTCAAGCACCATCACACACCCTATAGGCCGGCCCTGGACGGTGGGGCCCCGGCAACTGCCCCCCCTCGCCGTGTGCTGCCGCCGGCCATGTGCCATATGATGTACTATGTGGGCAATGGGCGTGGCGCCATTGTTCTCTGCGGCAGACTCTTCAGGAAAATGTCACTGACCGATCTTCAGCTCTTATCAGGATGGTGCAGCCTCCAGCGAATGGATCCGAGAACCTGCAAACATGACAGCGCAGCAGGTTTTGTTTTTTCATACACGACAGTAACAGTAACACTTGTTACTGTTACTGTACAGTAACCCTTGTTACTGTCGAGCAACAGGGCCAGGGGTCGCATCCCGGCCGGTCCGTTATTGCAAAGCGCTCTGCGGAAGCATGCCGTGTGTGTTGGCTGTTTTGTTCTGTGTGCCAGCCAGGGCCGGCGTCAGCACCCGGCAAGGCGCTGCAGCTGCCGGAGGCCCCCACCCTCCGGGGGGCCCACTGACAGGGCCAGCCCTTGGGGTGTGTGACAACGCTTAACCGATGGTGAACTGGAAGGGCACTGCCACAGCTGGTGCCCACATCTCCCCGAATGGCGGGTTCCACACAACAGGGCATCTCGATTTAGATTCCAGGGGAGGAAGTGCTGGGTTTTGTTCTGCCACCCCAGCTGATTTCCTATCCCTGGGGCATCCCAACAATCTGTGATACCCTACTGTGTGACACCCCCTGGGATCGCTGGCATACCCACTATGCAAGCAATACCACCCCTGGTTTTTGGTCCGCTTTACAGTGGCACCTTAATTTAGGATGCTCCTGTTTGTGAAATAACCCCCCCCCCCCCTCCAGTGTGGCCGTTAACTCAAACTGGTGATCCCACAGTGCATTCACCAGTTCCAGGAAAGTAATGAACAAGGGCATCCAAAATCAGGAGAATCTAGATTCATTTAGACTCCGAGGTCAGGTTTAAAGGCGTTTGGTGCCCTTCAAAGTAGACCAAGAGTTTTCGTCCAAAAAGCATAATCCTTATGGGGCTTCCAGATTTAAGACGTCCCTCTGTGATGTGACGCGACTCTTCACCACTCTTCACCACAAAGGGGCCCAATGAGACCATGACACCCAAGGGCCCACATAAACCTGGAGCTGGCCCTGGTGACAGCTTGCCATTAGTCAGGGGCGTAGCTAGGGTGGGCACTTGCCCCGGGTGCAGCGGGTCGGGGGGGGCCTGAGAACAGGTGAGGGGCACCATTTGGAATCTTTGCCCCGGGTGCCAGAAAGCCAAGCTACTCCTCTGCCATTAGCCGTGTGTCCTCTGACCTCTTCCTCGTACTTCTATAAATAACCACACCAGGCAATTTACTATTTATTTTTAAAAAGTGGAAAAAATGTATTTAAAGTGAAAAAGTATGATTAAACTTTACAGGACCACGCCCCCTACAAGACCACACCCATGTACCTGTGAAAAGTTGGCTGGTATTTTTTTGTTGGGCAAGGTGGCAACCCTACCCACCGCTCCGGGCATATGTACACTCACTACTTGTGCTTGCCTCACTGCACGGATGGGTGGAATACGGAGGAAAAACTCCTATGCGTGCGCAAGCACATAAAAGCATATTGCACGTAAAAAGCATAAGAGCAGGCCTCATATGAAGATTGCTGACCTAGTACTATAACAAGGGGTGCATAATCAATAGAATCAATGTAGCGATAACCTCTATCGCCGGAGGGCTTCCCCGCCAGAGACGTCCTTTTCCCCAATGGTGAGAGGTGCTGCAGGAATCCTAGAGTCATCCGTGAGGAAACAGGAACAGCCCTTACAAGGGCTAGTGAATTGCGATATAGCGTTTCCCCCAATAAGAGATGGAACTCAGTATTGAGGGTGAAGATGAACTTCTTTTATTAGTGCCACCCTGGGCCTTATATGCAAGTCTCCATGCAAGGGGACCTCCCCCGTGGACTGCATGATAAACACACAGACCAATGGGAGCAGGACACACAATCCCTCAACTCTGCCGGTAACACAATCAGCAACACAATGGCAGTCTGTAACACAATCAACAACACAATGACATTGCAGTCTGTAACACAATCAACAACACAATGACATTGTCTGGAACATGCTTAAGAAAATGAAAGTAATGAACCTATGTAAAGTCCAAGGGGCAGAAACAGTGCCTTTAAAATCCAAAAGGCAGAGAGTCTGTCACAATCAATAATACCTGTGCTCACTTAAATTAAATCAAGACCATAAAGGAATTGGCGTGGACGTGGAAAAAAAACACACCTTTCTCCAGACAAGGAGCAACAAAACAAGAGTAAAGTTTATTAAAGCAATAATACAACAACAATGCTAAAAATGCATAAAACACGCAAGACACTTTAAAAACACTGCTCTCCTTTCTCCTAAAAATATTCCAATTATCAAATTAATTATGTAATAAAATTTTATATTGTACAGGGACTGAAGGTTCCAACTGCAAAAAATTGAAGCAGAAGGAAATCCTGATTATTCTAAGTATGTCACACACCCCGCTTCAAGAATCCATAACATGTGGGTAATATCGTCCTGAAGAGGCGTTCCTGCAGAGATGATAGTAAAAGAAAGCCCCTCCCTGATCCATAAATACCTGGGACCTCCCACTCATCACCCAGTTTTCCATCTCTGCAAGACGGCGAGCAAGTCAGAAGATGATGCTCCTCCTTGCACAGGGGGATTTTAAGGTAGCCGGGGTAACTCCCGGCCTGTTATTGGATTATTTCCGCTCGGACCCAATTTTTTTCCCCGGACTCACCTTTACATGCCTCCACAGTCCCGGCTGCTGGCCCGAGCGAGGGTATATCAGCACTTCTGGTGCTTAGGAGCAGAGCTCCACCGTGAGACCCTATATAAGAGGGTAGGCGGTCACACCGGTTAGGTGATCCCGGTTTGGGATGCCCCGTCCCTGGATTCTCCCCTGGGGGGGGGGGGGCCCTTCCACATTTTCCCTTATACAATAGGGTTGGGGGGGGGGGTCTCCCTCTTAGGGTTAGTCTTTATTTTGCTGTTTGGTGTGGTGTTTTTCACTTATTCTTGTGTCTGTGTGTCTTTATTCTTATGTTCTGACTGTTTTGTGCGGCGCCGCGGCCGCCATTACAGCCGGGCGCCGGTACTTTAGTTTTTTTGTGAGGGGATAGTTTTCCCCTCACGTTCCTCAGGGGGGCGGGGCTGGCAATCGGCGCACTGCCGCGGCCAGCCCCCGTTCTCTGTGCATCCCGCAGCCTGCGGGGCGGGTGCCCCGCAGGTCTGCACGGATGCACCCTTTGATGTGCCTTTGGTCCGGCGCCGCGGCTTCGTGGCGGCGCCGGTTTCTGATGGGGCGATATGCGAGGGAGCTTCTCCCTCCCTTCTGCTTCAGAGGGGGGGGCGGGGCCGGGCGCTCGGCGCGTCGCCGCGGCTCCGCCCCCTCTGTTCAGGCGCCGATGCGGAGCTGGCTGCTCCTTGATGGTGGAGGACAGGGGCTGAGCTGAATTTTAGCGCGGGCTGCGCTGACCACGCCCCTCTTCTGGCCTGCGTCTCCCCTTGAGTGCTGCACGGTCGCCATTTTCTTGTTTCCCTTGGATCGGTGAGTGGCCCTGTGGGCCCTATCTATTTATATGTCCTTTTAAGCATTTATTGGCATTTATGGGGTTTTTCTCTGTTTTTTAGGGGTACGGATGTGACTCAGAGGATCATCATTAGTATTTGAGGGTCTCTCCTGGTCCTGGGTCCCTGGGTTCATTTTTATCTTAAATCCTCCCACTCGGGACATTAAAGGGGCATCCCGGGTTGCTTACTGGCGTAATTCCCTGGGTCTTAGCGACCACTAAAATTTCACCTTATGGAGGCATCCCCGGATACTGGGCTTGGGACCCCTTCGGGGCATCCCAAACGGTGTATGTTGTGTGGGATTTCCATTACTGGGGACGACGTACTTCTGTGTATACCCTGTGCACAGCAGACTATTGCGCGGCAGTCCGGACCCCAGGCGTCTGGGTCAGCGCCGCCGGCCGATTCATCTCCCCCTCCCGCTTTGACGCGTGCTCCTTGTGACGTCGTCATGGGCAGGGACCTGCAATCTGAGATGTTTGCCAGATTGGCCAACCTTGAGAAAATCGTTTCCAGCTCGGTCGCCCGTAAGGCTCCGGCTAAAAGAAAGCATTTGTCGCCGGCTCCGCCGGTGGATGACTTCGATGACATCAGTAATCTAGATTGGTCTGACCATTCCCCGCTAGAGGAAGGGGAGGTTTATGAGTGTTCAGATGTTTCAGACGATGAGTTGTCTGCTGGCGCTGATGCCGAGCCTGGTGACGTAGGGAAATCTTTGGATTCTTCTCATGCTCTGGCTCTGATGTTGGAGGTTCTGAATATTTCCCCTCCCGAGGAGGCGTCACAGCAGAAGGGTGAATTGTTTGAAGAATCCAGGCCGCGCTTGGAGTTTCCTACGCAAAGACATTTTGACAAAATTATTGATAAGGAGTGGGATAGGCCGGCTCGGCTCCCTGGCATCCCTCAGGGGTGGGATAGGAAATATCCTTTCCCTTCGGAAGCGGTTAAGCGCTGGGCATCTCCCCCCGAAGTGGATGCACCGGTTTTGGGGTTGTCTAACTCCTCGGTTTTAAATAGACCTGATTGTTCCACCCTCAAGGATGGTGAGGATAAACGTATTGACCAGATGGCTTGTCATGGCTTTACTAGCATTGGGTCGGCCATTCGGCCTGTGTGCGCTTCGGAACTTATGGTGTTGGCTGCCAGGTCTGTGGTCAGGGACCTGTTGACTTCTTCCGGAATTCGTCCTGGTAGTACCGAGTTCCATAGTCTTAAACGGTGTGAGCTGTTTTTATCCTTTGTTTTAACAGCCTTGGACAACACCACGGATGCCAGCCTGTCAGGTTGGGGGGGTGTTTGGAAGGACCTCCAGTTTCAGGGTCTGTGGAGTCCGCAGGAGGCTCACGAGCCCATCAATATTCTGGAGTTGAGAGCCATCAGGTTGGTTCTGTTTCGCTTGACTCTTCAGTTGAGAGGCCTGCCAGTTCAGGTCCGGTCGGACAACAGGACGGCGGTTGCCTACATCAATCACCAAGGGGGGACTCGCAGCAGGAGTGCCCTCAGGGAAGTGTCTTTGATTCTGGAATGGGCCGAGACCCACGTCCCGTGTATCTCAGCAGTCTACATTCCGGGGGTGGAGAACACGGAGGCGGATTTGCTGAGCAGGGCCTCCTCTCGTCAGGGGGAGTGGTCTCTCAGTCCCAAGGTGTTTCGTTCGATATGTCTCAGGTGGGGGGTCCCAGCTGTGGACCTCTTTGCCTCTCGTCACAATCACAAGCTTCCAGTCTTTGTGTCTCTCTCGCAGGATCCTCTGGCTCTGGCAGTGGATGCCATGTCTCTGAACTGGAGGGATCTGGGGTTCCTTTATCTGTTCCCTCCGTTCCCAATGCTAGCCAGAGTGGTGCGCAAGCTGGCCTTGGAGGGCGCGTCGGCGATTCTGGTGGCTCCAAGGTGGCCGAGGCGCGTTTGGTTCGCAGATCTTGTAGGGCTGGCAGAGGATCAGTTCGTTCTGCCTCTGCTGCCAGACCTGCTCACCCAGGGTCGGTTACGCTATCCCAATTTACCATCGCTGGCTTTGACGGCGTGGCTGCTGAAACCGCCATCTTGAGGGAAGAGGGTCTTTCTGACGCGGTGATTCAGACTCTTATCAGCGCCAGGAAGCGGTCTTCCTCTTCTGTTTACTACAGGACCTGGAGGTCCTATATTGATTGGTGTGAAGCTAGGTCCTTCTCTTGTCGGGAGTTCTCCATTCCCAGAATTCTGGAGTTTCTTCAACATGGTTTAGATCTGGGGCTCCAGATTAGTACCTTGAAGGGGCAGGTCTCTGCCCTGGCGGTGTTCTTCCAAAGGTCCTTTGCACTTCATCCTTTAGTCAGGACCTTTTTCCAAGGAGTTACGCATGTGCGTCCGCCTAGGAAGCCCTTGGTTCCAGTTTGGGATTTGAACCTGGTTCTTTCTGCTCTTCAGGGTCCTCCGTTTGAGCCCTTGAATGAGGTTGCCTTGTCTGTACTTACTCAAAAGGTGGCCTTTTTGGTGGCTATCACTTCGGTTAGGCGTGTTTCTGAGTTGGCAGCTTTATCTGTTAAAGCTCCATACTTTGAGAGGCATCAGGACAAGGTTGTCTTTCGTTTCAAGACGGATTTTCTTCCTAAGGTGGTCTCGGCTTTTCATCTAAATCAGGACATCATTCTGCCTTCTCTATGCCCTAATCCTAGCAACAACAAGGAAAGGGCGTTGCATTCCTTGGATGTAGTTTGTGTTGTGGATCATTATCTGGAGGTTACGTCTTCCTTTCGCAGGACGGACGCCTTTTTTGTGGTGCCCTCCGGGCCTAGGAAAGGTTTGGCTCCTGCCAAATCTTCCATTAGTAAATGGATTCGCCAGGCAATCATTGGGGCCTATTCTGCCAAGGGGAAGAGTCCCCCTTTTCGTGTTACTGCTCATTCCACTCGTGCAGTTGGTGCGTCCTGGGCTTTTCAGCACCAGGCTTCTGTTGAGCAAGTTTGTAAGGCCGCTACCTGGTCTTCTGTTCACACTTTTTCCAAGTTTTACAAGGTTGATGTTTGGGCTTCAGCGGATGCTGTGTTTGGCCGCAAAGTTTTGCAAGCTGTAGCGGTTTGAAGTTGTGCATTGTTGCCTAGTTTTGGATCCCCGCCCTTGTTATGGACACTGCTTTTGGATGTCCCACATGTTATGGATTCTTGAAGCGGGGTGTGTGACATACTTAGAATAATACCATTTTGTGAATACTCACCTTGTAAAAATACCATTTTGTGAAATACTCACCTGTAAAATGGGTATTATAAGTATGTCACACACCCCGCTTCAGATAACCATAACACGTGGTAATATCGTCCTGAAGAGGCGTTCCTGCAGAGATGATAGTAAAAAGAAAGCCCCTCCCTGATCCATAAATACCTGGGACCTCCCACTCAATACCCAGTATACAGAAGCAGTAAGATAGGGACCAGGAAGAGGCAACAATAAAACCAAACAAAGTTCACAATATAAAGGATCCCAAATACAAAAAGGGCGGGTGAAGCGGGGTGTGTGACATACTTATAATACCCATTTTACAGGTGAGTATTTCACAAAATGGTATTATTCTAAGTATGTCACACACCCCGCTTCAGATAACCATAACACGTGGGACATCCAACAGCAGTGTCCATAAAAGGGCGGGGATCCACAACAAGGCAACAATGCACAACTTAAACCACAACAGCTTGTAGAACTTTGCGGCCAAAAGCAGCGTCCGCTGAGGCCCGAACATCAACCTTGAAAAACTTGGAAAGAGTGCGAACAGAAGACCAAGTAGCGGCCTTACAAACTTGCTCAACAGAGGCCTGGTGCTGAAAAGCCCAGGACGCCCCAACAGCACGGGTAGAATGAGCAGTAACACGAAAAGGGGGACTCCTCCCCTTGGCAGAATAGGCCCCAAAGATGGCCCGACGAATCCACTTACTAATGGAAGATTTGGCGGGAGCCAAACCTTTCCTAGGCCCAAAAGGCACCACAAAAAAAGCATCAGTCCTACGAAAGGAAGACGTAACCACCAGATAATATTTCACAGCGCGAACCACATCCAAGGAATGAAGCGCCCTTTCCTTGTCGTTGCTAGGATTGGGACATAGAGAGGACAGAACAATGTCCTGATTCAGATGGAAGGCCCGAAACCACCTTAGGAAGAAAATCAGGCTTAAACCGAAAGACAACCTTGTCCTGATGCCTTTCAAAGTACGGAGCGTTAATGGATAAAGCTGCCAACTCAGAAACACGCCTAACTGAAGTGATAGCCACCAAAAAGGCCACCTTTTGAGTAAGTGACGACAAAGGCGCCTCATTCAAGGGCTCAAACGGAGGACCCTGAAGAGCAGAAAGAACCAAGTACAAATCCCAAACTGGAACAAAAGGCTTCCTAGGAGGCCGAACATGCATAACTCCTTGGAAAAAGGTCTAGACTAAGGGATGGAGTGCAAAGGACCTTTGAAAGAACACCGCTAGGGCAGAAACCTGCCCCTTCAAGGTACTAATCTGGAGCCCCAGCTCCAAACCATGCTGAAGAAACTCCAAAATTCTGGGAATGGAGAACTCCCGGCAAGAGAAGGACCTACCGTCACACCAATCAATATAGGACCTCCAGGCCCTATAGTAAATAGTAGAGGAAGACCGCTTCCTGGCACTGATAAGAGTCTGAATCACCGCATCAGAAAGGCCCTCCTCCTTCAAGATTGCGGTTTCAGCAGCCAAGCCGTCAAAGCCAGCGATTGTAAATTTGGATGACATAACCGACCCTGAGTGAGCAGGTCCGGCCTCAGAGGCAGGGCGAACTGATCTTTTGCCAGCCCTACCAGATCTGCGAACCAAACGCGCCTTGGCCACCTTGGAGCCACCAGGATCGCTGACACCCCTTCCAACGCCAGTTTGCACACCACCCTGGCTAGCATCGGAAACGGAGGGAACAGGTAAAGCAGACCCAGATCCCTCCAATTCAGAGACATGGCATCCACCGCCAGATCCAGAGGGTCCTGTGAGAGAGACACAAAGACTGGAAGCTTGTGATTGTGACGAGAGGCAAAGAGATCCACTGTCGGGAACCCCCACCTGAGACAGATCGAGTGAAACACCTTGGGACTGAGGGACCACTCCCCCTGACGAGAGGAGGCCCTGCTCAGCAAGTCCGCCTCCGTGTTCTCCACTCCCGGAATGTAGACTGCTGAGATGCACGGGACGTGGGTCTCCGCCCACTCCAGAATCAAAGACACTTCCCTGAGGGCACTCCTGCTGCAAGTCCCTCCCTGGTGATTGATATAAGCAACCGCCGTCCTGTTGTCCGACCGGACTTGAACTGGCAGACCTCTCAGCCGACAAGTCAAGCGACACAGAACCAGCCTGATGGCTCTCAACTCCAGAATATTGATGGGCTCGTGAGCCTCCTGCGGACTCCACAGACCCTGAAACTGAAAATCCTTCCAAACACCCCCCCAGCCTGACAGACTGGCATCCGTGGTCACCGTTTCCCAACGAGGAGCCAGGAAGGATCTGCCCTTCGACAGATTGACCGACCCCAACCACCATTGTAGGGAACGACGAACTCGGGGAGTCAACCGGAATGACCGATCCAGAGATGACTGCGACCTGACCCACACCTTCAGCAGAAGAAGCTGAAGCGTCCTCGTATGGAACTGCGCAAAGAAAACTGCCTCGAATGAGGCCACCATTAGCCCTACCAGCCTCATCCCTAGCCGAATGGTCGGATGAGGGGCCAACAAGAGAAACCGAACCAACTCCTGAATCAAAAGAATCTTGTCCTGCGGCAGGAACACTCTGGCCTGCGAGGTGTCCAGAGACATCCCCAGAAACAGCGCAATTCTGGATGGACAAAGAGAAGACTTGGGGTGGTTGATCACCCAACCGAACCTCTCCAGAGTGGACACCACCACTCCGGTGTCCAACTCCGCTTGGTTGAAAGAAGAGGCCATGATCAGTAAATCGTCCAGATAGGGCACAATGCGAATACCCTGAACTCTGAGCAGAGCCATCACCCCTGCTAGCACCTTGGTGAAAACCCGGGGAGCCGAGGTGAGACCGAAGGGCAGAGCCACAAACTGAAAATGCCGATTCTCCACCACAAACCTGAGAAACCTCTGGTGTGCTGGAAAAATCGGGACGTGTAGATACGCGTCCTTGATGTCTATGGACGTCAGAAAATCTCCCTGACGAAGAGAATGAATGGCCGAGCGCAGCGTTTCCAAGCGGATTTTGCGCGTCCGAATAAATTTGTTGAGAAACTTCAGATCCAGGATAGGACGGACCGACCCGTCCTTCTTGGGGACCGTGAACAGATTGGAATAGAAGCCCCTGCCCTGCTCCGAGGGGGGCACTGGGCAAATGACAGCCATGTCCAGAAGATTCTTTACTGCCACCAGGAGCCCCTGCGCCGCCAGAGGCTCCGAAGGCATCCGAGACCTGAAGAACCTGGAGGGGGGGCGGAGCTCGAACTCTAGCTTGTAACCGGAAGACACCACTTCCCGAATCCATCTGTCCGAGACTTCTTGATCCCAGACCTGGGAGAAGTGTCTCAGCCGTCCCCCCACCCGCAAGGGTGAGGGCGCCCCCTCATTGCTGTGCCGGCTTAATAGCCGGCTTGGGCTTAGAACCCCAATGGTATCCAGAACGGGCACGTCCCCTGCCCCTGTTCCCGGAATCTCCTCTGGAAGATTGGAACGCAGATCCTCTGCCAAATCTTGCCCCACGAAAGGAAGTTGTAAAGGCAGGCGCCCCCCGAAAGGACCGGCGCTGCTTCTTACGTTGAGGCAACCTGCCGCCCTTGGTGACTGAATCCAAAGTTTCACCAAAGAGCCTCAACCCAACAAAGGGCAAAGCCGTCAGAGACTTTTTAGACATAAAGTCGGCCGCCCACTGGCGCAGCCAGACCGACCGCCGAATAGTCACCAACAAGGTCGATGTCCTACTACACATCATTAAGGTGTCATCCAAGGCAGTTAATACAAAGGACAAAAACAACTCACACCTGTTTAAGACTAATGAATTCAGCACAACCGGGGCGAAGCCCAGAAAATGTTAGCAAGTCCCTGACCACGGACCTGGCAGCCAACACCATAAGCTCAGAAGCGCACACCGGCCGTATGGCTGACCCAACGCTAGTAAAGCCATGACAAGCCATTTGGTCAATGCGTTTATCCTCCCCATCTTCAAGGGTGGAGCAATCAGGTCTATTTAAAACCGAGGAATTAGACAACCCCAGAACCGGGGCATCGACCTCGGGAGGGGAAGCCCAGCGCTTAACCACCTCCGAAGGGAAAGGGTATTTCTAGTCCCACCCCTGAGGGATACCGGGGAGCCTAGCGGGCCTGCCCCATTCCTTATCAATGATCTTGTGAAAATGCCGTTGTGAAGGTAACTCCAAGCGTGGCCTGGACTCCTCAAACTACTCACCCTCCTGCTGAGACGCCGCCTCGGGAGGGGAAATCTTCAGAACCTCCAACATCAGCGCCAGGGCGTTAGGAGAATCCGAGGATCTCCCTAACTCACTAAGCTCCTCGTCGGCGCCCGTGGACTGTTCATCATCCGACACCTCTGAGCCCTCAGGAACCTCACCTTCCTCTAGCCCAGAATAATCAGACCAATCGAGATTATTAAACTCGTCCAGGTCATCAGCCGGCAAGGCCGGGGACAAATGCTTCCTCTTGGCCGGAGCCTTACGGGCGGCCGAACTGGACACAATTTTCTCAAGGTTAGCCAATCTGGCGCACATCTCAGCTTGCAGATCCCTGCCCATGACAACGTCACACAGAGCGCGTGTCAGGGTGGGAGGTTGAGAGGACTCGGCCGGCGGTGCTGACCCAGACGCCTGGGCTCCCGACTGCCGCGCAATAGTTTGCTGTGCACAAGGTATACAAAGCAATACATCATCCCCAGTAATGGATGCGCCACACAACATGCACTTTTTGGGATGCCCCGAAGGGGTCCCAGCCCCAGTATCCGGGGATGCCTCCAAAAGGTGAACTTTTAATAGTCTCAAAGACCCAGGGAATTACGCTAATAAGCAACCCGGGATGCCCCTTTAGTGTCCCGAGTGGGAGGATTTACTAGCAAACAATAACCCCAGGGATCTAGGACCGGGAGAGAACCCCCTAAATTACTAAAGAGGATCCTCCCGATAATCCACCGTCTAGAAAAAGAAAGAAAGAAACAGAGAGGACCCAATAAATGTCAGGCTAGGACAATATAAGGAAAAGACTGTAATCAATAAATAAATAAATAAATAAGGCCCCAGGGCCACTCACGGATCCTTATAACGTGGAAAATGGCGCCTCACACACCGGACAAAGAAGTAGACCGAAGGGCGAAGGGGGGCGTGGCAGCGCGGACCGCGGGAAGACGAGGCACCGCCTGCCGCCGCCCACAAGAAGGAGCCTAAGCTCCGCAACGGCGCCTCCACTTCAGCCAGCAGCAGCGGGGGGCGGAGCCGCGGCGACGCGCGAAGACCCGGCCCCGCCCTCCCCCCCGACGCGGACGGAAGACGCGACCTGCCCAACCGAAGGCACAGACCGGCGCCGCCGTCTGCCGCGGCGCCGGTCAACGTGACAAGTCAGGCGGGTGTGACCGCCGCTACCGGCGGAGCACCCGACCTGCACCGGGGGCCAGAAGCACAGACAGCGGGCAGCCGGCCGCGGCAGCCCGGCCCCGCCCCCAAGAAAAGGGCGTGAGGGGAAAGCTCCCCTCACGAAGACACAGCCGTCCCCACAGAGAGCCAGCACCGCAGCCGTAATGGCGGCCGCGGTGCTGCGCAAAGTACAGTGAAAGCACCAACATACAAAGTGACAAACACACACAATGAAAATAAAGGCTACCAGGGAGAAAAGTACCCATAGGAGGAGACCCCCCCCAACCCCCACTGTTTGACCAGGGAAGACTAAGGGGACCCCCCAGGGGCCAGCACCAAGGGACGGGGCATCCCATACCGGGATCACCAACCCGGCGTCACCGCCTACCCTCTTATTTAGGGTCTCACGGGGGGAGCTCTGCTCCTAGGCACCATGGGTGCCAGTATACCCTCGCTCGGGCCCGCAGCCAAAACTGAGGAGGCATGTATATTAAGACTAAAAGATAAGGAAGAAGCCCGAGCGGAAATAATCCAAATAACAGGCCGGGAGTTACCCCGGCTACCTGAAAACCCCCTGTGCAAGGAGGAGACATCATCTTCTGACTTGCTCGCCGTCTTGCAGAGATGGAAAACTGGGTGATGAGTGGGAGGTCCCAGGTATTTATGGATCAGGGAGGGGCTTTCTTTTTACTATCATCTCTGCAGGAACGCCTCTTCAGGACGATATTACCACGTGTTATGGTTATCTGAAGCGGGGTGTGTGACATACTTAGAATATAGGTATTATAAGTATGTCACACACCCCGCTTCACCCGCCCTTTCTGTATTCAGGATCCTCTATTTTGTGAACTTTGCGTGGTTGTGTTTTATATTTGCCTCTTCCTGGTCCCTTACTTTACTGCTTCTGTATACTGGGTGATGAGTGGGAGGTCCCAGGTATTTATGGATCAGGGAGGGGCTTTCTTTTACTATCATCTCTGCAGGAACGCCTCTTCAGGACGATATTACCCACATGTTATGGATTCTTGAAGCGGGGTGTGTGACATACTTATAATACCCATTTTACAAGGTGAGTATTCACAAAATGGTATTATTTGATTATTTGTGCCGGCACAAAAACCCAATCAAAAAAGAAAAACCATCCTAACCAGAGGGATCACAAATCCCAGGAACACCCCTAATAATGTGACCAAGTGCAAACTATCATTAAGGCTCAATATGAACCGCAATTAATAAAAATAAATAATCAATACTGTAAACCGTGATAAATAATTAATGTGCACAGAGTATCTGATTAATAGTAACTTCTTAACAACAATATACAATACAGAGATACACAAAGTGCAAATGCAAGTGCAAAGAATACAGTCTGATACAAAGTTACCAACCAGCCTTAGATAGTGACAATCATCCACTGTACATAGACGGAGAGAAGAAGGAGTGCAGCCAGGAACCCGCGCACGCGGCTCCCGTGCCGCTTCAGAGGAGATTGCTGACCTACAAGCCGTTAAAACAACAGATACCTATTGTAACGTTGGTATAATGCATATAAATAAAGTGGACCAAAACCCAGGATTTTGACTATCCTTGGTTTTGTTCCTTTCCCCCAGGGCACCCCGATCGGGGGGTGCCTCGCTGCGTGAAACCCCCCAGATTGCCGAAGTTAACTCACCTGTTCCTGGTCCTACAGCGCATGGTGGTCGCTCGTCCAATCAGCACACTCGAACGTCACATTGTCTAAGCCTTCGTCTAAGGCCAGCGGCTCCGAGCGAGCTGGAGGCCGCATCCACCGCTGCCCTCTAACAGGGAGTGTGCCCGCGCCAGCCATTCACAAATGCCTGGCGCGGGCATGTGCCCTGCTAGAGGGATAGTAGGGATGCGGCTTGCGCATGCATCGTTGGACCGGGAAACAAGGTAAGTGAATGGGGCGACTAGGGGGGTTTCACACAGCGGGGAATCCCGATTTTGGATGCCCCGGGTAGGGTATTGATCGGCCCGGGAATCCCAGTGGGTTTTGGTCCACTTTAAGAAGGTGGAGCAATCCTAGCGGGCGCACCCTGACCTCGTGGGCCCCACTGATACAGCCCTTGTAGGTATATGTTGGTGAGCATATTTATCTCTACTATTAGTGTTCCTGATGACATCATACACCCGCCATGACCCGGCTCGATAGCTGGCTTGTACAAGTATATTAATAGGCGATGTGTTCAATACTTGGCGTGTAATCCTGACGTCTTCACTGCGGAGCCTGATCTACGATTCCTCCAATATCTGGCGGATCGTTATCTGGCGCTCTCCAGAGTCACTGATAAGAGGGTGATTTGTGATCAATCTCACCACCATCCACAGATAATTGTGGGTAAAGCTGGCTTGTGCTGCCTTTATTACACACTCAGTTCCTCAGCTTCCCAGCGTGGTGTCACTGGCTGGAATGGCAGGATGCCCCTCAATAGTTAAAATTAGGGGTGACCCTAACTGGCTGTAATGGAGGGATGCCCCTTACTGGTATCGGTGGGATGCCCCTAACTGGCTGGAATGGATGGATGGCCCTCACTGGTTGTAATGAGGGAGGCCCCTCACTGGCTGAAATGAGGGATGCCCTCACTGGCTGGAATGGTGGGACGCCCCTCACTGGCTGTAATGAGGGATGCCCCTCACTGGCTGTAATGAGGGATGTCCCTCACTGGCTGTAATGAGGGATGTCCCTCACTGGCTGAAATGAGGGATGCCCTCACTGGCTGTAATGGTGGGACGCCCCTCACTGGCTGTAATGAGGGATGCCCCTCACTGGCTGGAATGGATGGATGCCCCTCACTGGCTGGAATGGATGGATGCCCCTCACTGGCTGTAATGGAGGGATGCCCCTCACTGGCTGGAATGGATGGATGCCCCTCACTGGCTGTAATGAGGGATGTCCCTCACTGGCTGAAATGAGGGATGCCCCTCACTGGCTAGAATGAGAGATGCCCTCACTGGCTGGAATGGATGGATGCTCCTCACTGGCTGGAATGAGGGATGCCCCTCACTGGCTGGAATGAGGGATGCCCTCACTGGCTGGAATGGTGGGACGCCCCTCACTGGCTGTAATGAGGGATGCCCCTCACTGGCTGTAATGAGGGATGCCCTCACTGGCTGAAATGAGGGATGCCCCTCACTGGCTGGAATGGATGGATGCCCCTCACTAGTTGTAATGAGGGATGCCCCTCACTGGCTGAAATGAGGGATGCCCCTCACTGGCTAGAATGAGACATGCCCTCACTGGCTGGAATGGTGGGACGCCCCTCACTGGCTGGAATGAGGGATGCTCCTCACTGGCTGGAATGAGGGATGCCCCACACTGGCTGTAATGGACAGATGCCCCTCACTGGCTGGAATGAGAGATGCCCCTCACTGGCTGGAATGAGGGATGCTCCTCACTGGCTGGAATGAGGGATGCTCCTCACTGGCTGGAATGAGGGATGCTCCTCACTGGCTGGAATGGACAGATGCTCCTCACTGGCTGGAATGAAGGGATGCCCCTCTCACTAATGTGTTTGCAGAGGCCTTGCCTGTATTATTATTATTTATTTAATTCTTAGGTGTTGTTTCCCTTTAAGGGAGAGGCTGTGGGTGTGGCCGGGGCGTGGTTTTAATGTTAAAAAATGTCTTCTCGTGTCCCTCTTTTCGGCATTTAAATGTTGGGAGGTGTGGCTTTTGCTCCAATCAGCTTCTTTTGCAGTGTATATAAATGTGTGACAAAAGCAAATTTAAAGCGGACCTTCAGCATCATTTAATGAAAAGCCCAAACCCTTAAACAAACTATTCCCCAGCATCTAAAATAATATATTTAAAGTGTTTAATCACTTCCTTTTTATTCTTTCCTTCACTGGGCTGCAACTCTGTTCAGGACTCTAGGATATGGGCATCGCCATCTTGGCTCAGTACCATCACATACTGAGGAGAGGGGTCATACGTGCAGGGGGGCGGGTTATAGCTGTGCTTTGCACAGAGAGAGCAGAGCTGGGGTCAGGTAAAGGTCAGCAATCCCAGAATGCATAGCGACACAGTCAGAAGACATTTTCTGTTTGCAGGCTGTCTGCACCTTCATGGGCCGCCATCTTGGATGTTTAAAGTCTCAGAAAATAATAATTTTTAATGTGGGCAATCTGTATGTACAGGGTGGGGGAAACTTATAAGAGAGGCTCTTATTCAGGGTGAAGGTCCGGATTAATGTGGACAATTTGTATGTAAAGGGCGGGGGAAACATATAAGATAGGCTCTTATTCAGGGTGAGGGTCTGGATTAATGTGGGCAGTCTGTATTTACAGGGTGGGGGAAACATATTAGATATACTCTTATTCAGGGTGAAGGTCCGGATTAATGGGGGCAATCTGTATGTACAGGGTGTGGGAAACATATAAGATAGGCTCTTATTCAGGGTGAAGGTCCGGATTAATGTGGACAATATGTATGTAAGTCTGGGGGGAACATATAAGATAGGCTCTTATTCAGGGTGAGGGTCCAGATTAATGTGGGCAATCTGTATGTACAGGGTGGGGGAAACATATAAGATAGACTCTTATTCAGGGTGAGGGTCCGGATTAATGTGAGCAATCTGTATGTACAGGGTGTGGGAAACATATAAGATAGACTCTTATTCAGGGTGAGGGTCCGGATTAATGTGGGCAATCTGTATGTACAGGGTGGGGGAAACATATAAGATAGGCTCTTATTCAGGCTGAAGGTCCGGAGTAATGTGAGCAATCTGTATGTACAGGGTGGGGGAAACATATAAGATAGACTCTTATTCAGGGTGAAGGTCCGGATTAATGTGGGCAATCTGTATGTACAGGGTGTGGGAAACATATAAGATAGGCTCTTATTCAGGGTGAAGGTCCAGATTAATGTGGGCAATCTGTATGTACAGGGGGGGGGGGGAAACAGGGCAGCCATTCAGATACCAGAGGCGCGCCTGGGCACAGACTGAAAAGCATGCGAGAGATGCCATGGCTGGCAAGGTGAGCATATCGGGGGCCTGGCAGGGTTTCACACAGCATCGGGATCATCACAAGTCAGGATGGGTATTTAACCTATAAGACGCTAGGTCCGGTTTTGGCTATTGATAGGTAACATGGTGCAACAACCTCCTAACACAATGAGCTACATATTAATAAAGTGCTGGACCTGGGACAGGCTTTGGGAGAGCATACAGATTGCTGGAGCCGCCCCTGCAACACTCCTGGGAAGAATGAGACCCCGGGATTGGCTGCCAGAGGTAATTGTGAGTTTGTGTAATGGCAGGGCCGGCTCCACGTTTATGTGGGCCCTTGGGCGGCATGGTCTCACTGGGCCCCTTTGTGGTGAAGAGTCGCATCACATCACTGAGGAACGTCCCAAATCTGGATGCCCCCTAAGGGTCATGTTATTTTGACCAAAACTCTAGTTTCGGTCTACTTTGAAGCTCACCAAACCCCCTTAAACCTGACCTCGGAGTCTAAACAAATTAAGATCCTCCTGATTTTGGATGCCCTTGTGTGTGACCACCCCCCCCCCCCCTTTGCTCATTACTTTCCTGGATCTGGTGAATGCACTGTGTTGCCAGTTTGAGTTAACAGCCAAACTAGGGGGGTTCTTTCACAAACAGGGGCATCCCAAATTGAGATGCCCCCTGTAAAGCAGACCAAAACCCAGGGGTCCCTTGTCAGGGGTGGTATTGCTTGCAGAGTGGGTATGCCAGCGATCCCACGGGGTGTCACACAGTAGGGTATCACAGATTGGGATGCTCCAGGGATAGGAAATCAGCTGGGGTGGGTAACTTAAAGGCAGAACAAAACCCAGCACTTCCTCCCCTGGAATCTAAATCAAGATGCACAGTTGTGGGGAACCCGGCCATTCCAGGAGATGTGGGCACCAGCTGTGGCAGTGCCCTCCCAGTCCGCCGCTGGTCAAGCGCCGTTACACACACCAAAGGTCGGCCCTGTCAGTGGGCACCTGGGAGCTGCCCCGCCTTGCCGGGTGCTGACACCGGCCCTGGATGTTGGGACTCCTTTTCTAATCCATAGCAGCAGGGAGGTCCCTTGTCTGTTTTAGCATGGCAATGCCCCGGTGCCCAAAGCTAGCTACACAGAAGAAAAATAAATGGAGTCCAGCGTGGAAGAGTGAGACCGGCACAGAGCCCAGATCTGACTTCCATCCAACACCCAAATCTGAGATGCGCCCCATGACCCCGCATTGGTGCCTATACTCTCTCTGATGTCTGATTGGGAGTAAGTCCTCCTCAAGTCCCACATTTCCACTGGTAAGCCCTCTAGAATAATGAAAAAATAGGAAGGCACCAAACCCTTAGAATTAATACAGATGCCACCCCCAAAGCTTACAAAGGCTTAATCAGACTACAACAAAATAGGGAGGCACACTAGAATCAATACTAGTCCAAAAAATATATATTATTTTATTTGATCATGACACAAGTTAATCACTACATATAATCCTAAACATGCTAAAACCAATTAAAAAACATAAATCAAACAATGACAAACAAATAGACCAACAGAGAAAGGTGTGTAGGCGATGGGGAGAGCACCATAAAAAAAATATATATATTTTGCCATCAAATTCCTATATATATATATCTGTATATAATAAATCGCCTACACACCTATCTATGTTGGTCTGTCTTGTTTGTCATTGTTTGATTTATGATTTTTTAATTGGTTTTAGGATTATATGTAGTGATTAACTTGTGTCAAGATCAAATAAAATAATATATATTTTTTGGGCTAGTATTGATTCTAGTGTGCCTCCCTATTTTGTTGTAGTCCGATTAAGCCTTTGTAAGCTTTGGGAGTGGCATCTGTATTAATTATAAGGGTTTGGTGCAGGTCCCCTTTTTTGTCCCTCTAATGAAGGTTGCCATAACAGCAAAAAAGGGGAAACATTGCTTAAAGAAAAACTCCCTTATCCTCAGGTGTTTGGTATCCTTATTGTTTTCCTCTTTTGGATTGTGCCCCCAGACCAAGCTGGGGAACTCGCTCAAGTATGGGTTAATAATCTGCTTCTTTGAAAAGATGCACGAGTCAACAAAACCACTGGTGTTCTCCTTTAAAGTGGACCAACACCCAGGATTTTCACTGTCCTGGGTGTTGGTCCACTTCAGCGGGGCATCCGAGATCAGGATGCCCCGCTGTGTGGAACCCCCCCAAAAAACGTACCCTTTCGGCGACGGACAAGCCGCCGCCGCCGCCTCCCGTGCGTCCCTCTTACAGGGCGCGCGCCAGCCATTCACAAGCGGATCAGCCGCCTCCCGCGCGCCCCTCTAACAGTGCGCGCGGGAGGCGGCGGCGGCTGATCCGTCGCCGATAAGGTAAGGTTTTTTGGGGCTTTTGGGCTTTTCCCGATCTCGGATGCCCCGCGGTGAGGGAGGTGATCGGCCCGGGAATCTTATAGATTCCCGGGCCGATCCCCCCTGGGTGTTGGTCCACTTTAAAGAGAGCGGGTAAGTACAGCAGTTTACCCAGGAGCTGGCATTGCTTACCTGTGATGGAAACACAGTGTACTCATCCCAAGGATGCTCTCTGCTGAAAAGAAAAATCCCCTTCCCTGTATCCTAACGGCAATGACTCTGGAAACAGTTCTTAGTTGAAATAATAAGCGGTTTATTGAAGACAAAGTCCAAGAGAAAAATCTCTATGGGCCTTATTCATGAAGGGATAGCGCCAGGTAGTGCCTGTACAGCGGCAGGTAGCGCCAGGTAGTGCCTGTACAGCGGCAGGTAGCGCCAGGTAGTGCCTGTACAGTGGCAGGTAGCGCCAGGTAGTGCCTGTACAGCGGCAGGTAGCGCCAGGTAGTGCCTGTACAGCGGCAGGTAGCGCCAGGTAGTGCCTGTACAGCGGCAGGTAGCGCCAGGTAGTGCCTGTACAGCGGCAGGTAGCGTCAGGTAGTGCCTGTACAGTGGCAGGTAGAGCCAGGTAGCGTCAGATTAACGCCGGACACGGCACGCAATTACACATTTATGAAGCTGAATCTGGTGAGCGAATGGAACACAATGTAGCGTACGATTCATCAGGCTCAGCGCACAGCGCCGGCGTTCAGCCTTGCAGAGCGCCACGTCTAACCTGTCGTTATCTGGCGCTCTCCCATACATTTCTATGGACGATCCTTAAATCCCTTTCCTGACCCCAATTTTATTTATTTTTTTTTTAAACTCAAAACTTTCTGACATGTATCCTGGCCTAGAAAATGATATTTTTGAAAACTTTTTGGATTAATAATTTTTATGCAGAATTGTCCTTACATGTCTGGTATTAAAGTGTTCATGTTACAATGTAATAACAATGTAATTCCATGTTTTCGCTTTGTTACTAGTGGATACATGTTCAAAAACTTTTAATCACACAGCCTCTGGCGCTATGGGCTACAACTACATGATTTTGAGCGCTGGCGCTGTTTGTTGTTTTTTTTGATGAATGTGGTGTGAGTCAGCCGCACTGAGCTGGCGCTACTGTTCGCTCCCATACAGCGTAGTACTGCGACTCACGCATCATATTCATCGATGCCAACCAGCAACTGAGACGCTCTGAAACAATGATCCATGGCCAAGCACAGCGACTACTAGCGGTCGCTCTGAAATCCGCTCTACAGACGCTCATCTGTCGCTACCTGGCATTAGTAATGAATTAGCCTGCCCAATTCAGAGTATAATGCAGGGTACAATACAGTACAGTCAGCGGTTTCCTCACCAGCTTTAGCAATGTCCAGTGTCTGATAGGTACAGTGTATTGCAAGTCCTCAATATCACAGGTCCACTTTCAGGGCATACAGGCCCAGGCTGCTAATCCACAGGTTCAAAAAATCATAACACATAAAGTCCTCCGGTTGCAGTTCAGACCTGTAGATTTTGGAGCAGCAAGGCACAGGCTCATCATCCCAGTCTCTCCTTCTCCACACTGGAAGCCTCAGCAGCTCCTTTGATTAGGCTTCCTTCAATTAGTCTAATCACCTGGAAATACCTGGGAGTAGGGGAAAAACTCGTAGAGGACTGGGGCTGTGGACTGGAGCTCTGTTATCCCGGCATGGATCGTGCCTGGCTGAAAAAAACAAGGGAAATATAGACACCATCCACCACTTTTCCATACACTTTACCACACCGGGTTCTACCACGGATGTTCTACAAAGGATGATGAATTCTCCCTCTTTTCCACGGGGAAGTGATGTTGTTGAGTCCCAATACGAAGGTTATGTTTACTCAGTGGTGATGTAAGTTGGTTTTTCATTGTATATTATTACCTTTACTACTTTGTTAAATAGTATGTTATATATTTCTTTATATCTGTTTCATAATAAAATAACATCTTTATTGTTATTCTCTGATCTCTTTAAAACACTATACGAACCTAGTTTTCGTTATAACCCTGTCTTGGGCATTAGTAAAACATTTGGTCTGTCTAGTGAAACATATGGTCCTTCAGTGAAGGACCAGGAAGCTTCTGGCTCTCGAATATCAGTCACCTCTTTATTCTCCAAGAGGTAATTGCTTGGTTTTACCATGTTGTAAGGCCCAAGCCAAAAAATACCATTTTGTGAGTACTCACCTGAAAATACCATTTTGTGAGTACTCACCTGAAAAATGGATATTGTTGGTGTGCCACACACCCCGCTTCACCTTTAATATTCTTCACGATTGGGTTAACTCACCGCCAGGTGACGCTGTGCAGAGAGGAAGTCTTGTAACGAGCCCCCTTCCGGCCTATATATACCTGGTACCTCCCATTTATCACCAGTGTATTAAAAAGCAGAAAGACAAGGTACCAGTATTTTAAGGGTAACCTCAAAATAAATCAATATAAATAAAAGCTTCACCCTATAAAGGATTCGGAATACCGAAAAGGGTGGGAGTGAAGCGGGGTGTGTGGCACACCAACAATATCCATTTTTCAGGTGAGTACTCACAAAATGGTATTATGCTTGGTGTGCCACACACCCCGCTTCACCTTTAATATTCTTCACGATTGGGACATCCAAAAGCAGTGTCCACAAGGGATGGGCATCTCAAGGCCAGGTGAAGCATAACTTAAATGACTGCAGTCTGCAGAACTTTGCGGCCAAAAACAGCATCCGCTGAGGCCCGCACATCAACTTTGTAAAACTTAGAAAAAGTATGAACAGAAAACCAAGTGGCGGCCTTACAAACTTGTTCAACAGACGCTCCAACGGCACGAGTAGAATGAGCAGTGATACGAAAAGGGGGAACTTTCCCCTTAGCAGAATAGGCCGCAGTCACGGCCTGACGTATCCACTTGCTAATGGCAGATTTGGCTGGTGCCAAACCCTTCTTAGGCCCATAGGGCACAACAAAAAAGGAATCCGTCTTACGAAAAGGAGACGTGATAATCAAGTAGTACTTAACACAGCGTACTACATCCAAACAATGCAAAACCCTCTCTTTGTCATTCTTAGGATTAGGACACAAGGAGGGAAGAACAATATCCTGATTCAAATGAAAAGCAGAAACAACCTTAGGAAGAAAGTCTGGCTTGAACCGAAAGACCACTTTATCCTGATGCCTCTCAAAGTAGGGCGCCTGGATAGACAAGGCTGCCAACTCTGAGACACGCCGGACCGAAGTGATAACTACCAAGAAGACAATCTTCTGAGTCAGGGTAGACAAAGCAATATCTTGCAAAGGCTCAAAAGGAGGAGCCTGTAGAGCAGAAAGAACCAAATTCAAATCCCAAACCGGGAGTAATGGTTTCCTGGGAGGCCGCACATGCGTAACCCCCTGGAAAAAAGTTTTAACTAAAGGCTGAAGTGCAAAACGCTTCTGAAAAAAGATAGATAAGGCAGAAACTTGCCCTTTCAACGTACTTAGCTGAAGACCAGAGTCCAGCCCTGATTGTAAAAACTCCAGAATCCTGGAGACCGAAAAGACCCTACAAGGAAAAGATCTCATCTCACACCAAGCGATATAGGCTTTCCAAGTCCTATAGTAGATGATAGAAGACCTCTTCCGGGCACTGATCAGAGTCTTCACGACTGAGTCAGAAAGACCCTCCTCCTTCAAGATGGAGGTTTCAGCAGCCAGGCCGTCAAACCCAGCGCTGGTAAATTGGGGTAACACAGCTGACCCTGAGTGAGCAGATCGGGCCGAAGAGGCAGAACGAACTGGTCCACTGCCAGCCGAACGATGTCTGCGAACCACACTCGCCTTGGCCACCTTGGGGCCACGAGAACGGCGGACACCCTTTCCAGAGCCAACTTCCGAACCACCCTGCCCAGCATGGGTATCGGAGGAAACAGGTATAGAAATCCCAGATCCCCCCAGCTCAGGGACATGGCGTCTACTGCCAGAGCCAGAGGATCCTGGGAGAGCGACACGAAGTTCGGGAGCCTGTGATTGTGACGAGAGGCAAACAGGTCCACCTCCGGTGTCCCCCATCGGAGACACAGTGAGCGAAAAACCTGAGGATGGAGAGCCCATTCTCCCAGACGGGGAGAGCCCCTGCTCAACCGGTCCGCTTCCTGGTTCTCCACACCTGGAATGTATACCGCCGAGAGACAAGGAACATGGGCCTCTGCCCAGGTCAGGATCAAGGACACCTCTCAGAGCACTCAGACTGCGAGTCCCTCCCTAATGATTGATGTAAGCAACCGCTGTTTGATTGTCTGAACGCACCTGGACCGGAAGGCCCAGAACGTGTTGAGTCAGGAGAGCAAGAACCCGACGGATGGCTCTCAGTTCCAGAATATTGATGGGTAAGTGGGCCTCTTGCGGCCCCCACTGCCCCTGGAACTGCAGCTCGTTCCAGAATCCGCCCCATCCCGACAGACTGGCGTCCGTGGTGACAATTTCCCAAAGAGGGGTCAGGAAAGACCTGCCCTTCACGAGATTGGTTGAGACCAACCACCACTGGAGGGACTGCCGGACCCGGGAGGACAACTGGAAGGGCTGATCCAGCGACCGAGGCTGCCGGTCCCAAGACGCCAACAGATAAAGCTGAAGCGTCCTCGTGTGAAATTGAGCAAAAGGAACTGCCTCGAAGGAGGCAACCATCAACCCTACCAGCCTCATCCCCAGACGGATGGACGGCCGAGGATTGGAAAGTAGGACCCGAGCCAACTCCTGAATCAGATGAATTTTGGACTGGGGGAGAAACACTCTGTGTTGATGAGAGTCCAACTGCATTCCCAGAAAGGACACCACCCTGGCCGGAGCGAGGGAGGACTTGGGGAAGTTGATCACCCAACCAAAGTTTTCCAGCGTGGAGACCACCATCCTGGTGTCTGTCTCCAATTGATTGAGTGACGGAGCCATGATAAGAAGGTCGACAAGAATGCCCCGAGATCTGAAATGGCCATCACCCCTGCCAGCACCTTGGTGAACACTCTTGGAGCCGAGGTAAGGCCAAACGGAAGTGCCACGAATTGAAAATGCTGATCTTTCATCACGAATCGAAGAAAACGTTGATGAGCGTGGCAGATGGGAACATGAAGATAAGCATCCTTGATGTCTATGGACGTCATGAAGTCCCCTTGCCGAAGGGAACCAACGGCCGTTCGCAAAGTTTCCATGCGAAACTTCCGAAAACGGATGAACTTGTTGAGTAATTTCAGGTCCAGGACGGGACGAACTGACCCGTCTTTCTTGGGGACTGCGAAAAGATTGGAGTAGAAACTGAGGCCCATCTCTAAAAGCGGTACCGGCCGGATGACCGCCATTTCTAACAGATTCTTTACCGACGCCAAAAGCCCTTGTGCGGCCAAAGGATCGATGGGCACCCGAGACCGAAAGAACCGTGAAGGAGGGCGAGACTCGAACTCCACTTTGTAACCGGACAACACTACCTCCCGGATCCATCTGTCCGGAACCTATTGGATCCAAACCTGGGAGAAGTGTCGCAATCGTCCCCCCACCCGCACGGGTGAGGGCAGCCCCTCATTGCTGAGCGGGCTTAACAGCAGGTTTGGGCTTGGCGCCCCAGGACTGAGTGGGACGGCCATGGCCCTTCCCCTGAGTCCAACCTGCACCTCTGGTAGCGGGAAAGGAAGCCCCCCTATCCGCTCTGAATCCCCGAAAGGAAGGTCTACCAGAACTTGCCCCCCGAAAGGGACGACGAGGCTTCTTACGTTGGGGCATTTTACCACCCTTGGCAACTGAATCAATTTTATCACCAAACAGCCACAACCCCAAAAAGGGGAGAGCTGTGAGCACCTTTTTAGAAGCTGCGTCCACCGACCACTGGCGCAGCCATACTGCCCGACGAATAGCCACCAGCATTGCAGCTGTCTTGCTACTCATAGCCAGCGCATCGTCCTGAGCGGACAGAACATAGGAAACAAAAGACTCACACTGCCTGAGAGCAATAAGCTCCTTGCAAGTGGGATCAAGATCCACACACAGACCCTGAATTACAGATCTAACCGCCAATAGAAGAAGCGCCGAAGCACACACCGGGCGCATCGTTGACCCGGCATAACTAAAACCATGGCGAGCGTACTGGTCAATCCGACGATCCTCACCATCCTTAAGGGCAGTAGTCTCAGCAGACTGCACCATAGCCGTGCTGGAGAGCCCTAGTACAGGGGTATGACGTCAGGAGAAACCGACCAAAGCTTCACCAATTCTGGCGGAAAAGGATAACGTTTCTCCCAACTGGAAGGAATTCCAGTTAACCAAACCACAGGCTCACATACATCATCCTGTGAAGCCGGAGGTATAGGAGTCAGGTGCTTCCGTTTCGCAGTGGCCTTTAACCCTGCTTTAACGAAAACTATTTTCTCGAGGTTGGCCAACCGTGCCGCCACCTCGGATTGCGAATCCCCACTCTTGACAATGTCACGCGGGGTCCGGAATAGGGAGGGAGGGGTAGGGGATGATGGAAGTTGCGAAGGGCCAGCAGCCGGAGCAAGGGACTGACGCGCAATACTCCGCTTTGCACAAGGAATGCATACAAAAACATCATCAGCTGGGAGCGGAGTCCCACAGCCTCCGCATACCCTAGATGGCCCAGAAGAACCATTTCCGGTAATATTGGAAGCCTCCATATGGTGATTTATAGTTTTCGCAAAAATTAGGGTTTAAGGCAAAAACCAACCGGGATGCCCTTTTAAGTTAATGTCCCGGGAGGGAGGATTTAATAAATGACAATAAAGGTCCCCATTAAAGTATTAAAAAATTTTTTTTTTTAAATATATATACAAGTATATATAAATAAATATGTCCCAATTTAGGAAAGAAAGAGACTAGCCAGGCAATATAGAACCGGGAGGCTACTAATTGAGGGAATCCCAGGATCTGTGGGGAAGAGAGACAAAACCAAGAGTCAGACCCCAAAAAAATGGCAGCAAGTATATACACAACACAGAGCACAAGAGTGCTCACATGAGGCAAAGAGAACAACATGGCCTCAGATTTAACATTAAATCCCTTTCTCTTTTTTTTTTTTTTTTTTTTTTTAAATCTAAACACTCAGACCATAAATAGAATAGACGGCCTCACAAAGGGTGAGGCCGCTTACCTTGGCCACAAAGCGTCAGCGTGGAAGCAGTGGTGGAGCAGAGCTGCACGGAGCAACAGTAGCAGCAGGAGAGTCATGCGGCCCCGAGCCACGCACGCAGCCTCCTAATAAGCCAGGAGGAAGTGCGGCCAGGGCCGGTGAATGACGAGCCGCCGCCACGCCCAAACCCCTGACGTCAAGCGGGGCCATTTACCTTGGCCACAAAGCGTCAGCGTGGAAGCAGCGGTGGAGCAGAGCTGCACGGAGCAACAGTAGCAGCAGGAGAGTCATGCGGCCCCGAGCCACGCACGCAGCCTCCCCGAGCCACGCACGCAGCCTCCTAATAAGCCAGGAGGAAGTGCGGCCAGGGCCGGTGAATGACGAGCCGCCGCCACGCCCAAACCCCTGACGACCCCGGCTACCTGCAAGCAGGAGACTTCAACCTTTTGTCGTCATGCAGAGAGAAAAACACTGGTGATAAATGGGAGGTACCAGGTATATATAGGCCGGAAGGGGGCTCGTTACAAGACTTCCTCTCTGCACAGCGTCACCTGGCGGTGAGTAACCCAATCGTGAAGAATTAAAGGTGAAGCGGGGTGTGTGGCACACAAAGAATAGACTAAGGGGGTTATTTAAGAAGGGATAGCGGCAGGTAGTGCTTCGTAGTGACAGGCAGCGCTTGGTGAACGCCGGGCGCTGTACGGGAAACAACAAAGCGGATCTGGTGAGCGACTCTAACAGCGCCATGTAGCGCCACATGTATTATGGCTGAGGTGGCTCAGCGTATAGAACTCTAGGCTCAATGTAGTACCTGTCACTCAGTGTCGTTCTCTCAGGCATTTCAATGGGGTTTTATTTTTATATATTTTATATATTTGTTTGTGTTTAAATAGCATTTTGTGCAATAACAATATATATATATTTTTTGCTTAAAGTGGACCAAAACCCAGGATTTTGACTATCCTGGGTTTTGGTCTGGTGCCCCGCTATGTCAAACCCCCCAGAGCTCCGGCATCAACTCACCGCAGTCCTACGGCGCATGTGCAGCCGCTCGTCATCAGCGCACTCGGAGCCGCTGAGCTATAGACGTCTAACCCGACGTCTTAGCTCAGCAGCTCAGAGTGCGCTGGTGGACGCAGCTTGCGCTTCCCTCTAATAGGGAATGCACCCGTGCCGGCCATTCACAAATGCTTGCGCCGTCGGACCAGGATTAAGGCAAGTTTAGCGGGCGACCTGGAGGGGTTTCACACAGCGGGGCATCCCGGTTTTGGATGCCCCACGGGGAGGGAATGGATCTATAAGATTCCCGGGCCGATCCAGCTGGGTTTTGGTCCACTTTAAATCATTGTGTGACGTCTCCTGGCTGCAAACACTTTTATACTTTTTTTTGACTTTTTATATTTTTGCAGAATTGTCATTATCGGTCTGGCACTAAAGTAGTATTGTCTGCAGATTGCAGACTGTACTGTTGATAGAGCGCCCAACACACATCAATGCCGACCGGGTTACTCCAGCAACCGAGACGCTCTGGTCGCTCTAAGCGCCGCTATAAAGACGCTCATCTGGCAAAACCTGGCGCTAGTAGTGAATCAGCCTCTAAATATCACTGGAAGAAGTGACAATTTCTTTAGGCTCCCAAAAATATGGCGGGAATCAACCCATGAGACCCAGAGGCACCATCCCCTACGTGGCTCTTCTGGTTCTGCAGCAAACATATGCTTGTTTAATGTGAGCGGATCCGAGCGGTTCCTTTAGCAGGGTGCGTGCCCGCCATTCACAAATACCTGCAGCGGGCATGCTCCCTGCTAAAGGGATAGCGGGGAAGTGGCCGCTGCTTGTGCATGCGCTGTTGTTGGACTGGAAACAAAGGTGACTTTTCAAGCGACCGGGGGGGGGGGGGGGGTCATACATACATTTTTCTCCTCCAAATCCTGGGTGCGTCTTATAGAGCGAAAAATACAGTAAAGTAAGTATATGTGTTACTATTGTGTCCCCAGACCTGTGATTTACTTATCAGCTCCCAGTTCCCATATTCCTGTGACTCTGGGTTGCTAAACTGGCAATGTTTTTCCTGGTCTTGAGTCAAGCCTTTGGTATAGCTTCTTGTTACAATCCTAGAATCCTTCCACTGTAACAGGTGAGCTCATCGATAGCTTTGACTAAACCAAGCAGCAGTAATACCTTCCCAGGTGAGAATGTTGCCAGTGACCCTTTAGGTACTGGAACACAACCTTGTGGTCCCCTTATCTGAAGAGGCTGAATTAGAGCAGGAGGGGTTAGACCTGTGAGCTCAGGACTGTGGAGCATTGTCTCTGCTTCAGCCAATCAGATGATTAGCAAGCCAGAGTCAGGAAGTCTGTGCCAGGTACACCGTTTAGGTGTTCGTTGCTAAGGTAACCACATAGTTGTTAGACAAAAGATAAGTCTGTGATACTCACCTGTAGAATTGATTTCCCTTCCATTATTACTCCAGGGCATCAGAGGAATTAATAATGGAAGTATATAGGCCGTGAGGAACTACGCCCTTGTTCTCGCAGTCCACACCCAATGGCCAAGGAGTTAACCCAATCGTGTCTGAATTCCTCTGATGACATGAAGCAAAATAGAAGAGAAAACTGTATCTTTTATAACACAGAGTTGCTGTTAAAGGACACCTGTCCCTCAAATTAACATTCAAATAGTGGTCCCACATCCTGCCATGTCTATGGTAAACAGACCATGACAATAGACACCTATCACACCTAGCTGGCAACAAGCTGGACTTGAAAAATAATCCTTGAATTCCTAATTAGGTCTCCAGACATTTCAATACACGTTGGGCATATAGGCATTGGATGATATTTCTGGGAAGCATTGTAGTTCTTGTAATATGTCAGTTATGAATATATTGATGAGAGAGTCTTATTTAGGACTATACGACCTTTCATTTGATATCAAACATGAATGTATATGTTGTCCAGAACCTGATAATCCACATAGTATCGGACCCTGGATGATATACATTTGGTGTTTGGGTTCATTTAACTAAGGAATTAATGGGGATCATGAATTTCTTGGTTACAATATGATAACAAGCATATTGTGGGAGTTATATGCTTTATGAAATATATATCTAATCTCATAGAGGCTGGATGGGGGCCAACCTTGGCAGACACTCCCACAATGCTGGCCACTCCCCCTAGTGTTCAATACATAGGAAGCTGTGTTCAGGGGGAGGGAGTCAATGGATGGACGCCTTACCTGGATGATGAAGCAAACATAAGTATTAGAGATGAGTGAACCGGTTCGGACGAACCGGAATTCGCTCTGAATTTCAGGGAAAATTCGATTCGGCACGAACCCGAATTTTTTTTGGTTCGTGCCGATCGAATTTTCCCCGAAATAAAAAAAAAAATGCCGGCATGGTGGGAGCGGGCAGGCCAGCTACGCTGTCAGCGGGCGGCAGAAGCCGGCCCGCTGACAGCGCAGCCGGCCTGTCCGCTCCCACCATGCCGGCATTTGTTTAAAAAGCAAACACTTACCTGCATGCTCGGAGCGTGGAGGCCGGCGTCGCTCTCAGGCGCCCTCTTATGACGCGCCCTCTGATGACAGCTGAGAGCGGCGCCGGAGGTCCACGCTCCGGCGCCGCTCTCAGCTGTCATCAGAGGACGCATCATCAGAGGGCGCGTCATCAGAGGGCGCCTGAGAGCGACGCCGGCCTCCACGCTCCGAGCATGCAGGTGTTTGCTTTTTAAACAAATGCCGGCATGGTGGGAGCGGGCAGGCCGGCTGCGCTGTCAGCGGGCCGGCTTCCGCCGCCCGCTGACAGCGTAGCCGGCCTGCCCGCTCCCACCATGCCGGCATTTTTTTTTTTCAGATGAGCGATTCGTGAAAGTTCGATTCGGGCGAACCCGAATTTCTTGGGGAAATTCGGCGAATCGCCCGAATCGAACTTTCAAGAAGTTCGCTCATCTCTAATAAGTATATCTATTTGTATCTCCACTATATCTCTCTTACCATTATAACATTTATTGTACTGCACTGTAAACTTACTTACATTATGTAACAACTGCCTGTAATATAAGGTTATCTCGGGAAGCTTCAGGAACATATTGGGTTAGTGAAGGTTATTTACTGTGCTGGTAAATTAAACCCGTTTTAATATATACATCTTACTGTGTGTGGTGGATAATTTCTCACACAATAGATTATAGTTACAAAGTATTTAGGGTAAAATATATTTCTTCTTAGGACATGTCACTGGTTGTATGAGGACAGCCACAGCGACCATTGGTTTGAATTAGATGTGGCCGCTGGTCTGATATGATTATTGGTATTTGCGATATTTATAGTATTAATTGGAGATTAATTGTGCAGCAAATATTAATTAAAAATCATATTTTCTGTGGGACCACTATGTGAATGTTAATTTGAGGGACAGCTGTCCTTTAACAGTTGCAAACAAATAAAAAACAAAACAAAGGTAAGCTCAGAACCTTGAATACGTTTATTTGAGCTGCGGGGTAACATGAGCGAGGTACATTGCTCTCTATGTGGGGTTAGTCATTATTATTATTATAATACACTGTACACACATAGAACCTGCACACTGTCATTCTCACACACTGACGCACATAGCAACAGTTACTAGACGCACCTCTACAGACACATTATATACACACACACACAAATGCCTACTCGCACTCACCTGACTCACGCGCAGCCAGGACAGCAGATAACAGAGCAAGGCAGTGCTTATTCCTCAGCTACGGAGGTAGTACACGGCCCCATCATGCACCACCAGGGCTTTCTGGAACTTGTATTTCATCTGCTTTCCATTGCTACAGCGGATATTCTTTGCTGCTTTTAAACTTAAAGCGGACCAATACCCATCTTTTAACTAGCGTCACCTGAATTGCTCCCCCTATGAAGAGCACCTTTTGCCATTTTTCTCTGCTCCTGCTTCACTCTAATCCCAGATAATGGCGCCTGTTTTAGCTGTAAAGCTCCGCTTCCTCCATTCATTGCCACTGCTGTGTGTGTAAGTGATGTCATATCCCAGATAATGGCGCCTGTTTTAGCTGTAAAGCTCCGCCTCCTCCATTCATTGCCACTGTTGTATGTGGCGATGATGTCATAGCCACACCTATGCAATGACTGGTCATCTGTCATCTTACAGAGAGGGACGATTCAAAAAAACAAAACAATCCATTTCTAGTTCTACACCCTAAGGAGGGAATATCGGCAGGGGCTTTGGCCAAATGTATTTCGCATGTTTGGTGGGTTTTGGTCCACTTTAAAAGTGGTCCCAAACCTTGACAAAAGAACACCTGCCGCTCAAGATCTTCTGATTTGGTCTTCCTGCCTTGTTCATCGCATGCATTAAAGCGGAACCGAGTTTTGTTTCGTGCTCCAGAGGCACCCTGATCTATAAGATTCCCCCCCCCCCCGGGGCATCCAAAATCGGGATGCCCCACTGTGTGACACCCCCCAGGTCGCCCCATTCACTTACCTTCTTTCCCAGGCTCACGGCGCATCTAAGAGAAGCAGCCGCATCCTGTTATCCCTCTAGCAGGGGGCGTGCCCTCAGCAGAAATTTGTGAATGGCGCGGACATGCTCCCTGTTAGAGGGAAGGGGAGAATGCGGCCGCCAGGGCGCTCACAGCCGCTGCTCTTAGACGCGCCGCGGGACCAGGAACAGGTGAGCTGGTCTCGGTGTCCAGAGGGGTTCACGCAGCGGGGCAAGGACCAAACCCCAGGATAGTCCACTTTAAAAAGAGGACCAAAACTCACCCTGGAGTCTATGAGACTCCAGGGCAGGCCTAATCTCTCCTTAGGCACCCCGATCGGAAGTGTCTTGCTGTGTGAAACCCCCCCAGGTCCCCCAAAAACTCACCTTCTTTCCCAGTCGAACGGCGTATGCGTGAGCAGCGGCGGCATCCTTGCTATCCCTTTAGCAGGGTACATGCCCACGCTAGGAATTTGTGAATGGTCGCTGCGGGCATGCTCCCTGTTAGAGTGTAGCGGGGGATGCAGCCGCTCGTATTAGACACCTCCAGGACGAAGGGACTTGAGTGGATCAGAGCGCGCTGATTGGACGAGCGGCTGCGCATACGTCGTAGGACCGGGTAGAGGTGAGTTTGGGCGATCTGCGGGGGTTTCACACAACAGGGCAAAGACCAAAACACAGGATAGTCAAAATCCTGGGTGTTGGTCCACTTTAAAACATAAAGCAGCGAGTGAAAGACACCAGGTACTTGCTGAAGCAATCTCTGAGCCAGAGTCGCCCTGTGGCCTTTACTATTCACACCTATTGGTGCTTACACAGGGTTCTGGTGACCACTCCTACAACAGCCCTGTTGTCATAGCGATAGGAATCCGTCGGTACAATAACATCTGCTGATTGGTGGATTGTTTTTAAACCCAAAAGTTTCTATTCCTTGCGTCACTGCCAGGATCTGATTGGTGAGTATAGGGCATAGGAGGGGTTTTTCTACTTTCTCTTGCCTACTTGGCCCAACATGATTGGTACATACAAGATTCCATTTCTAAAATGGATATTACAAGAAAAGCCACTACACGGAGGGACAGAGCACAGCAGCCATGTTTTGGACTCTGCATCCCGCTACAGGGATTACTAAAGGGGTGAGAAACCTTTAAAGCGGACCAAAACCCACATTTTTAAACCGGACCTTCAGCGTGATTTAATGAAAAGCCCTAACTCTTAAAAAACGGTTCCCCAGCATCTAAAATTCATATATTTTACGTTTTTAGTCACTAACTTATTATTTTTTCTTCCACTGGGCTGCAACTCTGTTCAGGAATTTAGGATACGGGCGCCGCCATCTTGACTCAGAAGCATCACACTTACTGAGGAGAGGAGAGTGGGATAAGGTACAGGGGGGCGGGTTATAGCTGTGCTTTGCTCAGACAGAGCAGAGCTGGGGTCAGGTAACGGTCAGCAGTCCCAGAATGCAGAGCAGCACAGTCAGGAGGCAATTCCTGTTTGCAGGCTGCCTGATAAGATGGCGGCTTCCATAAGGATCTCTTGGATGTTTAAAGGCTCATAACATGCAGTAGATGCAGGTAGGATGATTTTTAATGTGAGCAATCTGTATGTACAGTGTGGGGGAAACATATAAGATAGACTCTTATTCAGAGTGAAGGTCCGGATTAATGTGGGCAATCTGTATGTACAGGGTGTGGGAAACATATAAGATAGACTCTTATTCAGAGTGAAGGTCCGGATTAATGTGGGCAATCTGTATGTACAGGGTGTGGGAAACATATAAGATAGGCTCTTATTCAGGGTGAAGGTCCGGATTAATGTGAGCAATCTGTATGTACAGGGTGTGGGAAACATATAAGATAGGCTCTTATTCAGGGTGAAGGTCTGGATTAATGTGAGCAATCTGTATGTACAGGGTGTGGGAAACATATAAGACAGACTCTTATTCAGAGTGAAGGTCCGGATTAATGTGGGCAATCTGTATGTACAGGGTGTGGGAAACATATAAGATAGGCTCTTATTCAGGGTGAAGGTCCGGATTAATGTGAGCAATCTGTATGTACAGTGTGTGGGAAACATATAAGATAGACTCTTATTCAGAGTGAAGGTCTGGATTAATGTGGGCAATCTGTATGTACAGGGTGTGGGAAACATATAAGATAGGCTCTTATTCAGGGTGAAGGTCTGGATTAATGTGAGCAATCTGTATGTACAGGGTGTGGGAAACATATAAGATAGGCTCTTATTCAGAGTGAAGGTCAGCTTTAACTAGCATCCCCTGAATTGCCCTCCCTATGGAAAGTACCTTTTGCTCATTTTCGTTTTTTGCTCCTACTTCACTCTAATCCCAGATAATGGCGCCTGTTTTAGCTGTAAAGCTCCGCCTCCTCCATTCGTTGCCATTGTTGTGTGTGGCGATGATGTCATTGCCGCGCCTAAGCAATGGCTGATCGCCTGTCATCTTACAGAACAGGTTCCAGGACTATTTGTTTCTAGTTCTACACCCTAAGGAGGGAATATTGGCAGGGGCTTTGGCCAAATGTATTTTACAAGCTCGGTGGGTTTTGGTCCACTTTAAAGCTATTCATTAGGACAGCTGCAAGCTTCCGAATGGAATTAAACAGGAGCAGAATCAAACTCCACAGCGAACGCAACTCTCATCCGTCGAGTCACACGAGCCACCAATAAGCTTAGTGGAAATTTCAGTCTTCGATACGGCTGGTTAGATAAGCAGGGGAGGAGAAACCAATTAAATTAAAAAAGGGTCATAACACTATAATCAAGTTCACTGGGTAAAAATTAAAAAAAGACGGGGCTGGTACTAAAAACGCTTTCTCTACCGGTCGCGTTCTGTGCTTTTAGCCGAGGCCCTTATGTAAATGCCGCTTTCGCCCAGCAGAGGGCAGCACATACAACAGAGTCCATTCTTTGGAGGGAAAACCAGCATTAAAAAGAGGGACGCCCTCCTGCTCTGCGGGACTAGGAAGTGGCGTCTTCCGGCGCTAAATGGGATGAGGCCGGTGGAGAGGGACTGGATCGGTGCATTTCAGCCTCCTCCATCTCCCTCTGCATCAGATCCAGCTCCCCCTGCTCCAAAACCTCAAAATCTTCCCCGTCGCCCCCGGATTCCAGACTCCCAGGACGCGAGAGTCTCAATCGGCCGGGAGGAGCGACTGGGCTCTGCAGGGAGGCCTCCTGGCTCCGGCCTTGGATTTCGCTTTCCAGTCCTGCAGGGAGACCCTTGCCGTTAAAATGAGTGTTGACGAAATGGAGGGGGGAGGTCAGGGCGGGCAGCAGCTCCTCCGGGCTGAGCGCCAGGGGCTGGGTGGGTAACAGAGGAGCTTCCGCCGCCGCCAAGCGTCTGCCCTCGGCAGCACGGCGTCCCAGCCACAGAGGGGAATCGTTGGGGTCTGTAGCCGGTGAAGGGTCCTCAGGCAAGGAGCTCGGCTGGTCCAAATCTGCAAAGTAAGAGAACGGGTGAGAAATCGTCCAGGTACATAAAAATAAGAAACAGGAAAAAAAAAAAAAAAAAAGATAGAGGAAGAAGAGGAAGGAGGAAAAAAGGAGGAAAAAAAAGAGGAAGGAAGAAAAAAGGAAGAAGAAGAGGAAGGAAGAAAAAAGGAAGCAGAAAGGAGAGAAGAAGAAAGAAGAGAGGAGAAGAAGAAGAAGAAAGAAGAGAGGAGAAGAAGAAGAAGAAAGAAGAGAGGAGAAGAAGAAGAAGAAAGAAGAGAGGAGAAGAAGAAGAAGAAAGAAGAGAGGAGAAGAAGAAGAAGAAAGAAGAGAGGAGAAGAAGAAGAAGAAAGAAGAGAGGAGAAGAAGAAGAAGAAAGAAGAGAGGAGAAGAAGAAGAAGAAAGAAGAGAGGAGAAGAAGAAGAAGAAAGAAGAGAGGAGAAGAAGAAGAAGAAAGAAGAGAGGAGAAGAAGAAGAAGAAAGAAGAGAGAAGAAGGGAGAAGAAGAAAGAAGAGAGAAGAAGGGAGAAGAAGAAAGAAGGAAGGAAGAAAGAAAGAGGAAGAGGAAGGAAGAAAGAAGAAGAGGAAGGAAGAGGAAGGAAGAAAGAAGAAGAGAAAGGAAGAAAGAAGAAGAGGAAGAAAGAAAGAAAGAAAGAAGAAGAGGAAGGAAGAAAGAAGAAGAGGAAGGAAGAGGAAGGAAGAAAGAAGAAGAGAAAGGAAGAAAGAAGAAGAGGAAGGAAGAAAGAAGAAGAGGAAGGAAGAAAGAAGAAGAGGAAGGAAGAAAGAAGAGGAAGGAACTAAGGAGAAGAAGAAAATACCATTTTGTGAAATACTCACCTGTAAAATGGGTATTATAAGTATGTCACACACCCCGCTTCAAGATATCCATAACATGTGGGTAATACCGACCTGAAGGGGCGTTCCTGCAGAGATGATAGCAAAAAAGAAAGCCCCTCCCTGATCCATAAATACCTGGGACCTCCCACTCATCACCCAGTATATAGAAGCAGTAAGGTAAGGGACCAGGAAGAGGCAAATATAAAACAAAATAACGCAAAGTTCACAATATAAAGGATCCCGAATACAAGAAGGGCGGGTGAAGCGGGGTGTGTGACATACTTATAATACCCATTTTACAGGTGAGTATTTCACAAAATGGTATTATTCTAAGTATGTCACACACCCCGCTTCAAGATATCCATAACATGTGGGACATCCAATAGCAGTGTCCATAAAAAGGGCGGGGATCCAAAACAAGGCAACAATGCACAACTTAAACCACAACAGCTTGCAGAACTTTGCGGCCAAAAACAGCATCCGCTGAGGCCCGAACATCAACCTTGTAAAACTTGGAAAAAGTGTGAACAGAGGACCAAGTAGCGGCCTTACAAACTTGCTCAACAGAGGCCTGGTGCTGGAAAGCCCAGGACGCTCCAACCGCACGAGTAGAATGAGCAGTAACACGAAAAGGGGGACTCCTCCCCTTGGCAGAATAGGCCCCAATGATGGCCTGACGAATCCATTTACTAATGGAAGATTTGGCAGGAGCCAAACCTTTCCTAGGCCCAAAAGGCACCACAAAAAAAGCATCAGTCTTACGAAAGGAAGACGTAACCACCAGATAATATTTCACAACACGAACCACATCCAAGGAATGCAGCGCCCTTTCCTTGTCGTTGCTGGGATTAGGACATAGAGAAGGCAGAACAATGTCCTGATTCAGATGAAAGGCAGACACCACCTTAGGAAGAAAATCCGGCTTGAAACGAAAGACAACCTTGTCCTGATGCCTTTCGAAGTACGGAGCTTTAATGGATAAAGCTGCCAACTCAGAAACACGCCTAACCGAAGTGATGGCCACCAAAAAGGCCACCTTTTGGGTAAGTGAAGACAAAGCAATCTCATTCAAGGGTTCAAACGGGGGACCCTGAAGAGCAGAAAGAACCAGGTTCAAATCCCAAACTGGAACAAAGGGCTTCCTAGGAGGCCGTACATGCGTAACCCCTTGGAAAAAGGTCTTGACTAAGGGATGAAGTGCAAATGACCTTTGAAAAAACACAGCCAGGGCAGAAACCTGCCCCTTCAAGGTACTAAGTTGAAGCCCCAAATCCAGACCATGTTGAAGAAACTCCAGGATTCTGGAAATGGAAAACTCCCGACAAGAGAAAGACCTACTTTCACACCAGTCAATATAGGACCTCCAAGTCCTATAGTAAATAGTAGAGGAAGATCGCTTCCTGGCGCTAATAAGAGTCTGAACCACCGCGTCAGAAAGACCTTCATCCTTTAAGATGGCGGTTTCAGCAGCCACGCCGTCAAAGCCAGCGAAGGTAAATTGGGATAGCGCAGCCGACCCTGGGTGAGCAGGTCCGGCAGAAGAGGCAGAACGAACTGATCCTCTGCCAGTCTTACCAGGTCTGCGAACCAAACCTGCCTTGGCCACCTTGGTGCCACTAGAATCGCCGACACGCCCTCCAGAGTCAGCTTGCGCACCACTCTGGCTACCATTGGAAACGGAGGGAACAGGTAAAGAAACCCCAGATCCCTCCAGTTCAGAGACATGGCATCCACTGCCAGAGCCAGAGGATCCTGCGAGAGAGACACAAAGACTGGAAGCTTGTGATTGTGACGAGAGGCAAAGAGGTCCACCGCTGGGAACCCCCACCTGAGACATATCGAACGAAACACCGTGGGACTGAGAGACCACTCCCCCTGACGAGAGGAGGCTCTGCTCAGCAAGTCCGCCTCCGTGTTCTCCACTCCCGGAATGTAGACTGCTGAGATACACGGGACGTGACTCTCCGCCCAGTCCAGAATCAAAGACACTTCCCTGAGGGCACTCCTGCTGCGAGTCCCCCCTTGGTGATTGATGTAAGCAACCGCTGTCCTGTTGTCCGACCGGACCTGAACTGGCAGGCCTCTCAACTGATGAGTCAAGCGAAACAGAACCAACCTGATGGCTCTCAACTCCAGAACATTGATGGGCTCGTGAGCCTCCTGCGGACTCCACAGACCCTGAAACTGGAGGTCCTTCCAAACACCCCCCCAACCTGACAGACTGGCATCCGTGGTGACTGTTTCCCAGCACGGGACCAGAAAAGATCTGCCCTGCGACAGATTGACCGACCCCAGCCACCATTGCAGGGATCGACGAACTCGGGGAGTCATCAGGAAGGACTGATCCAACGATAGAAGAGACTTGTCCCAAACCTTCAACAGATGAAGCTGAAGCGTCCTTGTATGAAACTGCGCAAAGGGAACTGCCTCGAATGAGGCCACCATTAACCCCACCAGCCTCATCCCTAGCCGGATGGACGGACGAGGGGCCGACAAGAGAAGCCGAGCTAATTCCTGAATCAAAAGAATCTTGGCCTGGGGCAGAAACACCCTGGCCTGCGAAGTGTCCAGAGACATTCCCAGAAAGGTCACTACTCTGGACGGAGAGAGAGAAGACTTGGGGTGGTTGACCACCCAACCAAACCTCTCCAGGGTGGACACCACCATTCTGGTGTCCAACTCCGCTTGGTTGAAGGAGGAGGCCATGATCAGAAGATCGTCCAAATAGGGCACAATGCGGATGCCCTGAACCCTTAGCAGAGCCATCACCCCCGCTAGCACCTTGGTGAACACCCGAGGAGCCGAGGTGAGGCCGAAAGGGAGTGCTACAAACTGAAAATGCCGATCCTCCACCACGAACCTGAGAAACCTCTGGTGTGCTGGAAAAATTGGAACGTGTAGATAAGCATCCTTGATGTCTATGGACGTCGGAAAGTCTCCCTGACGAAGAGAGTGAATGGCCGAACGTAGTGTTTCCATGCGGAATTTCCGTGGCCGGATGAACCTGTTGAGAAACTTCAGATCCAAGATGGGTCGGACCGATCCGTCCTTCTTGGGTACCGTGAACAGATTGGAATAAAAACCCCTGCCCTGATCCGAAGGAGGCACTGGGCAAATGACAGCCATGTCCAGAAGGTTCTGCACTGCCAACAGAAGCCCCTGCGCCGCTAGAGGTTCTGCAGGCATCCGAGACCTGAAAAATCTGGAAGGGGGGCGGAGCTCGAACTCCAGCTTGTAACCGGAAGACACCACTTCCCGGATCCATCGGTCCGAGACCTCTTGATCCCAAACCTGGGAAAAGAGTCGCAGCCGTCCCCCCACCCGCAAGGGTGAGGGCGCCCCCTCATTGCTGAGCCGGCTTGGGCTTATAGCCCCAACTGAATCCTGGACGGGCACGTCCTCTGCCCCTGCTCCCAGAATCTCCTCTGGAAGAAGGGAATGCAAATCCCCTGCCAGATCTGGCCCCACGAAAGGAGGGGGTAAAGGAAGGGGCCCCCCGAAAGGGGCGGCGTTGTTTCTTGCGTTGAGGTAACCTACCACCCTTGGTAACAGAGTCCAATGTCTCTCCAAAAAGCCGTAATCCAACAAAGGGTAGAGCCGTTAGTGACTTCTTGGACATAAAATCTGCCGCCCACTGGCGCAGCCACACCGAACGCCGAATAGTGACCAGCAGCAGCAGGTAGGTAGGTGGGTTTTATTTTGTTGATTGCACATACTTTTGATATGTTACTGACAGGATTGTGCACATATACTTTTTAGGCTTAATACTCATTGTAGCTATCTGAGGTTTAGCACTTGTACACACTTCTATGATAGGTTGATTATGCACATTATTTCATAGTGGGGTTAAGGTGTCATCCCCTGGTAGTAGATAGGTTTAATATTAGTTTTTGTGTCGTTGGTCTGTTGGTCCTTGTTTCCCTCCGCTCCCCCCCCCCCTTTCCCTCCTTTTCATATTGTGCCCCTTCCTCGGTGCTAGTTGTCATATATGTTTTTTAAATAGTGTATGTTTTTTAACATTGTCCAGTAGAATATTGATCATGTGTTATAATAAAATTGGTTCTATTGTCATTATCGCCTAGTGGTGCTTCTGTGTTAGGGTTGGGTGGGTGTGTGGGACCCCCCCTCTTGCATGTATATAGGTAGAAACAGGCTTTCTGTTCAACCCTGCACTGTTTAGCACACCATTTTATAATTTTCGGTGCGGTCTGGTTTTTTCTTTCTGTATAGTGACCAGCAGCGCCGACGTTCTACCACACATCATCAAAGTGTCATCCAAGGCTGTCAACACAAAAGATAAAAACAACTCACACCGTTTGAGGCTAAGGAACTCAGCACTACCGGGACGCAGCCCGGAAGAGGTCAACAGGTCCCTAACCACGGACCTGGCAGCCAACACCATTAGTGCCGATGCGCAAACAGGCCGCATGGCTGACCCAACGCTAGCAAAACCATGACAAGCCATCTGGTCAATACGTTTATCCTCTCCATCCTTGAGAATGGAACAATCAGGTCTATTTAAAACCGAGGAATTGGACAACCCCAAAACCGGCGCATCCACCTCGGGGGGAGATGCCCAGCGCTTAACTGCCTCCGAAGGGAAGGGATATTTCCTATCCCATCCCTGAGGGATGCCAGGGAGCCGAGCCGGCCTGTCCCATTCTTTGGCAATAATTTTGTCAAAATGCCTTTGTGTAGGGAATTCCAAGCGCGGCTTGGATTCCTCAAACAATTCACCCTTCTGCTGTGACACCTCCTCAGGAGGGGAAATATTCAATACCTCCAACATCAGAGCCAGAGCGTGGGGAGTATCAGAGGATCTCCCCAAGTCCCCCAGCTCGGCATCAGCGCCAAAGGACTGCTCATCGTCCGAAAAATCAGAATCCTCATAAACTTCCCCTTCTTCTAGCTGGGAATAGTCAGACCAATCCAGATTATTAACATCCTCCTGGTCCTCCGCCAGCGGAGCCGGCGACAAATGCTTTCTCTTAGTCGGAGCCTTACGGGCGACCGAGCCAGAGATAATTTTTTCAAGGTTAGCCAATCTGGCGCACATCTCAGATTGCAGCTCCCTGCCCATGACAACGTCACACGGGGCGCGTGTCAAAGCGGGAGGTGGAGATGAAGCGACCGGCGGTGCTGACCCAGACGCCTGTGGTTCGGACTGCCGCGTGATGGTCTGCTGTGCACATGGTATACACAGAAGTACATCGTCCCCAGAAATGGATACCCCACATAACATACACTTTCGGGGATGCCCCGAAGGGGCCCCGAGCCCAGTATCCGGGGATGCCTCCATAAGGTGAACTTTATATATGAAAAGTCGCTATGACCCAGGGAATTACGCCGTTAGACAACCCGGGATGCCCCTTAAATGTCCCGAGTGGGAGGATTTATGGCAAAAAATTAACCCAGTGATAAGGATCAGGAGGGACCCCCTAAATGCTACTGGCGAACCTCCTGAACCACCATCTGAAAGACAGAACAGAGGGACTTTTTAGATAAGGCTAATGAAGAAAACAATCAAGCATACAGTGAGAAGGAAGAATGGCCAGAGGCCACTTACAGAACCATAGACCGCAATGGCGACCGTGAGGGATTTCCAGACGCTCCACACCACACTCACACATAGCAGGGTGAAGAACGGGAGGGACAAGTCCCGGCCCCGCCGACGGTCCGGACCCGCCCCCCCCCCCCCCCCCTGAAGCACAGTAACATGGCGTGAGGTGAATACCTCCGCCATTAATAAAGGTGAAGGGAAGATGGGGGGAAGAAAGCAGCCAGCACCGCACAGGCCCTGTAAAACGGCTGCGGCGGCTGAATACAGTTAAAGTGACAGTACACTCACACACACACACTCAAAGTATGCTGTCCTGTGATAAATCAATAAGTTAATAAATTAACAAAGGACCAACACTCCCCCACCCCACCAGTGGAAGGGGATCCTGGGAGGGCCATTGTATGTAAGGGACAGGGCATCCCAAACCGGGGTCACCAACCCGGTATTACCGCCTACCCTCTCATATAGGGTCTCACGGTGGAGCATAGCTCCTGAGCACCTAATGTGCTGATATACCCTCGCCTGGACCCTCAGCCGAGGCTGGGAGGCATATGGATTTCTGGGGAAAAAGGTCCAAACGGAAATAAATAAATAGCGGGCCGGGAGTCATCCCGGCTACCTGAAATCCCCCTGTGCAAGGAGGAGCCATCATCTTCTGACTTGCTCGCCGTCTGCAGAGATGGAAAACTGGGTGATGAGTGGGAGGTCCCAGGTATTTATGGATCAGGGAGGGGCTTTCTTTTTTGCTATCATCTCTGCAGGAACGCCCCTTCAGGTCGGTATTACCCACATGTTATGGATATCTTGAAGCGGGGTGTGTGACATACTTAGAATAAAGAAGAAGGAAGAAAGAAGAAGAATAGGTTCTAGTTAAAGAGGAATAAAACCAATTGACGAATATTCCCTGCACCCCAACACCGTTCGCATGGTCTCTCTGCTTTCTCCATCCTGTTTTCACTCCTTTACTAGCAATAGACCGCCAGGGGTTTGAATGGCAGGACCAGCAACTGCCGGACTGCATCATGACCCTGACCCGGGATCTCCTCAGCAATCCTACAGCACATGTGAGGTCCTGTCCCCAGCTCCCCTCGGCCGATGCGCGTGCCTGTGTCAGGCATTTCTGAATGGCTGGCGTGGATATGTAGAAGCGTAGGTGACTCGCTCTCCATTTAGTGGCTCAGACATCAGATCTGCTTAGTAAAAGCTGAACGTAGCAGAGCCACTGATTGGCTGGTGGCCCTCGCATGTGTCATGGGATCACCCGAGAGGTGTGCATAGTAAGCTATATATGCCCACATTAAAAATCATCCTACCTGCACCTAGTGCATTTTCTGTGCCTTTAAACATCCAAGATGGTGGCACATGGAGTCTGTCCTGCAGACAGGAATTGTCTTATGACAATGGGATTGCTGTCCTTTTCCTGACCCCACCTCTGCTCTGTCTGTGCAAAGCACAGCTATAACCCCGCCCTCTGTACTTTTAACCCCCCTCCTCCTCTCCTCAGTATGCGATACTACTGAGGCAAGATGGTGGTGGCGCCCGTATCCTAGAGTCCTGAACAGAGTTGCAGCCCAGTGGGGGAAAGAATAATAAGTAAGCGACTTTAAATATATTAATTTTAGATGCTGGGGAATGGTTTAAGGGTTTGGGCTTTTCAGTAAATGATGCTGAAGGTCCGGTTTAAACTCACAATGATCCCAAGGCACATGCGCAGGTTGCCGGCTTCCCGCGGCTGAGGTGTGTACTCGCGTTAGGCATTGATGAATGGCAGAAGCGGGTATGTGGGGAGCGGCTCAAGTACAATTATTCTTTACAATGCCGTCAGAGCATGTCGCTCATACGCCCTAGGATCGCTGGAAAGGTGAGTTTTTAACGGCAAACCCTGGGGACACACACCCCTAAAGCGGAAAGCGCCCACCTGGAGAGGAACAATGCCCAGGAGAGTGGAAATCCTAGAGGTGATGATGTTCTTTATAAGGGTCTCTCCTACATTTCCTGCAGCAGTTTCCCAAAATGCCGCCCCTTCTTTCCTTTCTATTTTTCCATGACGAACCTCCAAATGCGGTCACATAACCGCCCATGTCCCTCGGCAAGCAACAGTGGTCGCACTTCCCTGGCTTACTTACACTGGCAGTGCTAAGGGACAGGGGTGGCTGTAAGATGACATCTGGAGCGTGGTCATGGAAAAAATGTTAACGGAAGGAGGGGCAAACTTTGGAGACCTGATACAGCACCTGCAGATGGGTCACACACTTTCTTCCTCCTTAATATGGACCAAAACCCATGGCGACTGGTCCAGGAATCTATAAGATTCCCGGGCCGATTGATTCCCTCCACCCAGGGCATTCAGTGATGCCCCGCTGTGTGAAACCCTGCAGGTTGCCCATAAACTCACCCTCCCCGGTCCAATGGCGCATGCGCGAGCAGGGGTCGCATCCCCGCTATCCCTCTAGCAGGTCTAGCAGCATTTGTGAATGTCCGACCGCCAGCGCTCTCAGATCCGCTCATATTAGACGAGCTCCTGGACGAAGGGGCTCGAGCGGACCCGAGCACACGGATTGGACGAGCAGCCGCGCATGCGTTGTAGGACCAGAAAAGAGTTTGTTTGGGTGACCTGGGGGGTTTCACACATCGGGGCACCCCGAGGCCAAGGACAAAAACCCAGGCTAGTCCAAATCCCAGGATTTGGTCCACTTTAACTATTCGCCCAACACATTAGAGCCAACCATAATCGTGGCCATGTCACACGCCTGTGTTTAACCCTTTCACACGTATCATCGCCTTACAGAGCTATGTATATAAAATGTCCAATGTATTATTTTACCTTCTTTTACCTTTTTTTTTTTTTTATTATTGAAGCCGCCTGTGTGATAAACACACTGTGAAAAACGTGCCACCCAAAGTGAAACCACTAAAAAAACACTTTGAGGTGCCCATGCTAGGCCCATCTCAAAAGAGAAAGAGCCCCTTTCCCCTGCTCTCCCGGACGAACCCCCTGACAGAGAGTATGAGGATACATATCCCTCCCTCCCGAAGGAGAAGAGGAACTTGGTCCTCAGGTACTACCCGAAGGATTCCCTGTGGACCACTGACTGGATCCCTCAGCGTAAGGCTTTCCCTGGCGGTTGCCCAACCAGGTACTAACTTGCTTCGGCACCGGGGTTTCTTTGGCTGGCCATAAGTCCTGCCTGGTACTAGCCCAGGCCTCAAGGGGGATCACTATGATTAAGGACTGGAGATAGGTGTCTGAAACGCGTATGTCTCCTATACTGTATATATGACTTTCCAGGACTTTGATTACTACTGATTTTATTGGCTTTTGATACACTATGGAGATGATTTTAAACGCATAATTAAAAGTGAAGTTTTATGAGGAGTGCGGCCCATTCGCTTTGCTTTTCATGCTATTTAGTGGGTTTGAGACTCCCCACGGCCCTGCACACTCGGGATTAGGTGGTGAGCGGACATTCCCTATATTGCTCAAGGGGGATTCACTGGGCAGGGTTTCCGAGGCGAGGCCAAAAAGCCTATGACCTCTTCCACCTCCTTTCTTGGGGACAGAGCCCATAAGGATCCAGGCACCCACAAAAAGAACAACACGTGCACAAAATGAACAAATAAACTAAGACTGTGAATAATTTAAGGGGGATGGGGCTTAAGTGCTCTGTGAAGAAGAACAGAGCGGAGCCTTGTTATTTTACCTTCTGACACATCGGTGAGCTGAGGCGTAGTGGCTCTGGATACAGAGAACCCTCCACTTTCCAAGATGGAGGCCTCTTCATCTGACAGCTCAGAGTCAGTTATAGAGAGAGCCAGGGCGGTAAGTTTCACATCCATCTGAAAGAAAAACACCGCATTGTATTTAATTCCGGTAATAATGACTGAAACAAGAAACAGAGCACGTATGATCGAGATGAAGCGGACGAGCGCAGTAATAAATGATCAGTCAGGCGCAACATTCATCATTGCCTCCAAACGCTAAACACAAATGTCTACCCTGCTTTGTTTTGCTCCCTGCGCGCTCCTCACTATACTGATGTTACACCCACATGCAGCTCAGATACAAATCGTATTACTACAGGTCTAATGCAGGTGGAGGTTCCCCGTCACGGGTTCAGTGACACTGCAGTGGTTCTGGGTTTAGAGTAAATAACTGGGCAAAGGGTTTCTTTTTAAACAGTTCTCCGCTCAATAGCTGGGGGCAATCAACTGATTCAGTGCTTAGAGAGCCATCAGTTCGGGAGGGTGCAAACAGCGGCTTGCCAGGCTGATCGTAGTTTGAAATTTTGAGTACAAGGGGACTTTATACACCAATATAACGATAGTGAGAAGAGAATATGCTCTGTCACATCTACTAGGTGCATTTTGGCAAACTCTGCATGTAACTTTTGGGCCACAAACACAAGTCTATGGGCAGCATTGTATTGCTCCTTACTGTGCTGTGGTGTAGTTTGGTACATACTGATGTTCTCCTGTTCCCAGCCACTGGCCTTAGCTGACCGGCCACTGCCCCCGCCGGCTCCTCTTCTGCAGTTGCCGGGTCCCCTTCCGCCAGTCTTCACTTCTCTGTCCTCTTCTGCAACTACACCACCTCCTCGGCCGATAACGATTGCGTCGCTAGCTTTCACTGCCACCACTTAAAGTTGAACGAAACCTGAGATTTTCACCATCGCTGGATTTGTTCCTGGCACCGGGAGCAACCCTCCCCCAGTTCGCCTGTAAAAACGTACTTTCCCCTGGTCCCATGACACATGTGTGGTCTCTCTTCCAATCAGCACCTTTTGCTGTGCAAATTAATGCTTGGCCAACAGCTCGGTTTAGAGCTCAGCAATTGGGTGCGGCTGCAGCCCCCAGATGAGGGCGAGGAAGTCTCTGCTCTGTACATCTAATGCACCAGTTGAGGTAGATTACTAGGGTAAATTGTCCCCTTTTAGAACACAAACAAATAGAAAAAAAAAAACAGTATATGCCCTTCTGTACAAGATTCATATGCCTGATTGCTGAATATTATATAGCGATGAGAGGTTTAAACTGGGCTGTAAATTGGTTCCCAGGCCCTGAATAATAATTTTGTATAAATTGAATTGCCATGAGCACACACAGGAAGAGATTCAGTCAATATGGATCTCTCCTTGTGGAGTGTTCTAAAGGGAGGCTGGCAGCTTCCCAGGTGAGTAGCTCTGAAATATATGATTGCATTGCATGTCCCAACTTTGGGGACTCAAAAATAGGAGTAGGGACCCCACCAAAAGGGGCGCCTTAACGTGGCGTGGGGTTTAACACATGCAATTGCAATTCTATGCAAACTGAGGCCTCTAGTTTCTGTACAAGATTCATATGGTCAGAGCGCTAAACTGGGCTGTAAATTGGTTCCCAGGCCCTGAATAATAATGTGACAGACTCTCTGACCTTTGGACTTTACACAGGTTCATTACTTTCCTTTTCTTAAGCATGTTACAGACTGCCATTGTGTTGATTGATTACGTTATTCATTGTTCTGATTGATTGTGTTACAGACTACCATTGTGTTGATTGATTACGTCACAGACAATGGCATTGTTCTGATTGATTGTATTACAGACTGCTATTGTTATACTGATTGTGTTACCGGCAGAGTTGAGGGATGGTGTGCCCTGCTGCTATTGGTCGGTGTGTGTGTCATGCAGTTCTCCATCAGGTCCACCTTGCATGGAGACTTGTGTATATAAGGCCTAGAGTGGCACTAATAAAGACACTTCACCTTCACCCTCAATACTGAAGTTCTGTCTCTTATTGGGGGAAACGCTATATTACAATTCCCTAGCCCTTGTAAGGGCTGTTCCTGTTTCCTCACGGACGACTCTGGGATTCCTGCAGCACCTCTCACCATTGGGAAAAGGACGTCGCTGGCGGGGAAGCCCTCCTACGATAAAGGTTATCGCTACAAATAATTTTGTATAAATAGTAGTGATGGAGCGACTCCCACCCCTTTTACTCAGTATATGCTCTCTGCTGTTGCTGCACATTTTATCTGTACTTTAATAAACATCTTTGAAAAAGAAAAAAGCAGATAAGCTCAGCACATTGAGGACATCATTTTGTCAATCAATAATGCAAACTACAAAAAATGCCATGGAAAGATGTGCAACCCCCCCCCCCCCCCGACGAGTCTATAAGGCTGCGCGAAACACCCCAGATCGCCCAGTCCTCCCTGCATCCCCAGCTTATCTGCAGCTAGGTGCGCACGCCCCATTGTTAGATGCAGCCAGCTTTGCCTGCTCTATTCAGATTTCCTTTCCCCATTGACGTCAATGCAGAAAAGTCAACCTGAATGGAATGAGCGCGTGCCATGGTAACAGGGAAAAGGTGAGTTTACGGGCAATTCCGGGGAATACACACAGCACTCAAAGAGTAACAAAACCCAAGGTGGTCAATTTCTTAGGCGTTGTATCTCTTTAATGCTACTCCACAGGCTGGCTCAGGAGACAAGCTGTTATAGGGGGAGCAATTCTCCTCTGTAAAAGTGGAATGGTACGCTCAAAAACCTGTCACCCCTGGTGTCCTCTTTAGAGTCACTCTTTAATATGCATAAGAAAGAACTTGAACTTATGTATCTATCATAAAGCTGTATTTATGCTGGGTATAAAGATACCTGAAAAGGATACAAGTTACATTAATGTTATTGTGTATCAGTATCACATGGCCACACAGCCTTCTCTATGGATTTTTGTTTAAAGCAATCACTGTAAATATAACTTTTCGCTACATCTGCTTTTTTAGTGGCACCACAGTGTACGCTTACACCATAGAGAGACTGCAAGCCCGGAGTTCTTTTGTATATATATTTTCTGAATAAAATTGAGAGCTATATGATGCACAATTTTTTGCCTGTATGAAATAAATATGGGCTAATCTTGCTAAATGAAAGCAAAAAAAAAAGCCCCTCCCAGTCCATATATACCTGGGACCTCCCACACATTCCCCAGTATATGACAGCAGTAAGGGGACCAGGAAGAGCCAATAAAACATTCTTAACAATAAAACGTTCACCATATAAAGGATCCAGAATACCAAAGGGCGGGATGAAGCGGGGTGTGTGACATACTTATAATACCCATTTTACAGGTGAGTAATCACAAAATGGCATTATTCCATGATATATATATGATCTTAAAAGGAGGAACCCTCCATTTAGTGAAATAGGCCCCAACAATGGCCTGACGTATCCATTTACTAATGGTAGACTTGGCAGGCTCCAAACCTTTCCTGGGCCCGGAGGGCAACACGAACAAGGCGTCCGTCTTACGAAAAGGAGAAGTAGCAACCAAATAGTACTTCACACAACGATCCAAAGAGTGTAACACCCTCTCCTTGTTATTGCTAGGCCTAGGACACAAGGAAGGGAGAACTACATCATCCTGATTGAGATGGAAAGCAGAAACCACCTTAGGAAGGAAATCTGGTTTAAAGCGAAAAACCACCTTGTCCTGGTGTCTCTCAAAGTAAGGGGCCTGAATAGACAGAGCCACCAACTCAGAGACACGCCGAACAGAGGTAATAGCCACCAAAAAGGCAACCTTTTGAGTGAGCACAGAAAGTGCCACATCCTGCACCGGCTCAAAAGGAGGCCCCTGGAGGGCCGAGAGAACCAAATTTAGGTCCCAAACTGGAACCAAAGGCCGAACATGAGTGACCCCTTGGAAAAAAGTCTTGACCAGATGATGCAAAGCAAAGGACCTTTGAAAAAAGACAGCCAGGGCAGAAACCTGACCCTTCAAAGTACTGAGCTGGAACCCCAGATCCAGGCCGTGTTGTAGAAACTCCAAAATCCTAGGAATCAAAAACACCCTGCAAGGTAAGGCCCTAGCCTCACACCAGTTAATATAGGACCGCCAAGTCCTATAGTAAATGATAGAGGAAGAACTCTTCCTAGCTCTAATCAAGGTCTGAATAACCGCCTCAGACAAACCTTCCTCCCTCAGGATGAAGGTTTCAGCAGCCACGCCGTCAAAGCAAGCGTTTGTAAATTGGGGTAATGTAGCTGACCCGGAGAGATCAGATCCGGAAACAGGGGCAGCCTGTACTGATCTACCGCCAGTCTTACGATGTCTGCGAACCAAACCTGTCTTGGCCACCTTGGAGCCACCAGAATTGCTGGTGCCCCCTCTAGAGCCAGCTTGAGCACTACCTTGCCTACCATGGAGAAAGGAGGAAACAGGTACAGAAACCCCAGATCCCTCCAGGCAAGGGACAAGGCATCCACTGCCAGGGCCAGAGGATCCTGAGACAGAGATATAAAGGTTGGGAGCTTGTGATTGTGCCGAGAGGCAAAGAGATCCACCTCCGGAGTCCCCCACTTGTGACACAGGGCCCGAAATACCCTGTGGTTGAGAGACCATTCCCCTCGGCGACAAAACCCCCTGCTCAGGGAGTCCGCCTCCGTGTTCTCCACTCCCGGAATGTACACTGCCGAGATGCAAGGAACATTGCTCTCCGCCCATGTTAGAATCAGAGAGACTTCCCTGAGGGCACTCCTGCTGCGAGTCCCTCCCTGGTGATTGATGTAAGTTCAATTGTCTGATCAAACCTGAACCGGTAAGCCCTGGAGGTGAAGTGTCAGACGTGACAGAACCAAACGGATAGCTCTGAGCCCCAAGACATTGATGGGGGCGTGAGCCTCCCGAGGACCCCACAACCCCTTGAACTGATGATCCCTCCAGAAACCTCCCCAGCCCGACAGGCTGGCATCCATGGTAACCGTCTCCCAACAGGGGGCCAGAAAAGATCTGCCCCTCATCAGATTGCTTGGTTCCAGCCACCACTGAAGGGACTGCCGAACCCTGGGAGACATCAGAAAGGACTGATCCAAGGACTGTGGACATCTGTCCCAGTTCAGCAATAGATGGAGTTGGAGCGACCTCATGTGGAACAGAGCAAAGGGGACTGCCTCGAAGGAAGCCACCATCAAACCCACCAGTGTCATCCCTAGCCGGATAGAGAGGCGAGGATTGGCCAGGAGAATACGTATCAGATCTTGAACCCTCTGCACCTTTGGGTGAGGTAGGAACACTCTGGCCTAACTGGTATCCAGATTCATGCCCAGAAAAGAGATCTCCCTTGATGGGGAGAGAGAAGACTTGGGGTGGTTGATCACCCATCCGAACCTTTCCAGCGTCGTCACCACCATCCTGGTGTCCAGCTCTGCCTGACATAGGGAAGAAGCTGTAATGAGTAGGTCGTCCAGATACGGCACAATGCGAATGCCCTGTGCTCTGAGCAGGGCCATTATGCCCGCCAGAACCTTGGTGAACACCCTTGGTGCCGAGGTCAGCCCGAACGAGAGGGCCACAAACTGAAAATGCTGATCTCCCACCGCAAACCTGAGAAACCTCTGGTGTGCTGGGAAAATTGGTACATGAAGGTAAGCATCCTTGATGTCTATGGACGTCATGAAGTCCATAGAAGGGAACTGATGGCAGAGCGCAGAGTCTCCATGCGGAACTTCTTGGTTCTGATAAACCTGTTGAGAAGCTTCAAATCCAGAATAGGCCTTATGGAACCATCCCTTTTTGGAACCGTGAAGAGGTTGGAATAGTAGCCCGGGCCTCTCTCTGAAAGAGGCACCGGGCATATGACCTCCATGTCCAGAGGATTCTTTACAGCCAACAGGAGCCCCTGCGCCGCCCAAGGATCCGAAGGCACCCGAGACCTTAGAAATCTGGGAGGAGGCTGGTACTCGAACTCCAGTTTGTACCCGGATTATACCACTTCCAAAATCCACTTGTCTGTGACCTCCTGGGCCCAGACCTGGAAGAAGAGCCGCAGCCGTCCCCCCACCCGTAAGGGTGAGGGCGCCTCCTCATTGCCGAGCTGGCTTGGAACCCCAGGTAGACACTGCACGGGCACGTCCCCTGCCTCTATTCCAGGAATCACCCCTGAAGCTAGAGTAGGCAAGACCTCTGCCCGCTCTGGCACCGTGAAAGGAAGGATCGAAGGAGCTTGCCCCCCGAAAGGAGCGACGCTGCTTCTTACACTGAGGTAGCCTTCCACCTTTCGCCACAGAATCCAATTTGTCTCCCGCATACCCAGGAAGGGCAGAGCTGTAAGTGATTTCTTGGCCGCAATGTCAGCCGCGGCCACTGGCGTAGCCAGACCGATCGGCGCATGGCCCCCAGCAGAGCCGAAGTTCTACTACGCATGGTAATAGTGTTGTCCATAGCTGACAAAACAAAATTCATGAACAATTCACACCTCTTAAGGGCTGTGAATTCAACGCTGGCCGGGTTGAGCTGGGACCCATTTAACATGTCCCTGATCTCCGGCCAGGTGGCCACAGCCACGAATGCCGATGCACAGACAGGCCGCAAGGTTGAACCCACACTGGCAAAAGCATGCCATGCCATCTGATCAATGCGCTTGTCCTTGCCATCCTAAAGGGTAGAGGCGTCAGGAGTATGTACAACGGAGGTGTTGGACAATCCTAAAATGGGTGCATCAACCTCGGGAGGGGAAGACCAGCGCTTCACCGCGTCCACCGGAAAGGGATACTTCCTATCCCATCCCTGAGGAACACCGTGAAGGCGACTCGGCTTCTCCCATTCTCTAAGAATCATGCTGTCAAAATGATCCTGATTTGGGAACTCCAAGCGGGGCTTAGAGAACCCAAAGAATTCCCCCTTCTTCGGAGGGGCCTCCGCTGGTGGGGAAATATCCAGAACCTCTAAGAGATGGGCGAGGACCTTGGGAGTATCCACAGCATCCCCCAGCGCCTGCCCAGCATCAGAATCAAAGAATTGCAGTTCCTCAGTCTCAGATTCCTCAAACAATTCCCCCTCCTCAAGCGGGGAATAATCAGCCCAGTCAGGGGAGTTATAATCATCAAAATCAATTACCGGCATAGCCGGTGACAGATGCCTTTTCTTAGCAAGGGCCTTTCTGCCCCCTGAGCTAGAAATAATTTTCTCGAGATTGGCCAGCCTAGCACATACATCTGAGTGCAACTCCCCACTAATGACAGTGTCACATGGGGTACAGACAATGCGGGGTGGGGTAGGAGATGAGACGGGCGGCACTGACCCAGACGCCTGGGATCCCGACTGCTGCGTTATGGCCTGTTGCGCACATGGTATGCAAATTAGTACATTCTCCCCCGTAAGGGGTACCCCACACATAGCCGGGATTGTCCCGAAGGGAGCCCGAGCCCGGTATCCTGTGGAGCCTCCATATGGTGATTTTAAGGTAGTCACAATGACCAGAGGGAATTACGCCGATAAGCAACCCGGGATGCCCCTTTAAGTCCCACGTGGGAGGATTTGTAGGTGCCCAATTTACTGCTAGGGACCCTAGGACCGGGAGAACCCCCTTTTTAGCAAGGCACAGGGAGTCCTCCTGAAAGACACAAGAGAAGTGGGCCCATAAGCACATGCACACACAAAATAAACACCTATAATATAATATATATATATATATACACACACACACAACAGTGAAGCAGACCAGCGCTGCCCCATGCGGAGAAGGGGCGCTTGGCTAAGTCACAACAGCAGACTCACTCACTCAACAGCAGAAAATGGCGTCCGGCCCAGCCAGCATCCAGAGAGAGAGAGGGAGAAGAAGAAGGGGCGGGCCAGTGCGGATCGCGTGCCGCGCCTGGCCCGCCCCCCCTCCACAACCAGCAACGCGGTTCCCAGCAGGAGGCTGGGCTCCGCAATGGCGCCTAAACAGGAGGGGGCGGGCCGTGGCAACGCGCGAGCGCCCGGCCCCACCCCCTCCCCAACGCAGCCTGAGGGGAAGAAGCTCCCCAAAGTGTCAGCAGATTGCAGAAAGTGCCAAGTAAACGTGAAGCACTCAAGCACACAGTGCACACACATTCACACCACAAACGAGTGAAAAGAAAGGAAGAGGGATAAAGGCAGTGCCCCCCCCCCCCCTGCTGGGGAGAATCCCACACCGTGGGTGTAAGGGATATATACATATATGGGACAGGGCATTCCAAACCAGGATCACCAACCCAGATACCGCCTACCCCCTTGTATGGGGTCTCACGGGGGAGCATGGCTCCCTAAACACCTAATAAGGTGATGCCTACCCTCACCCGGACCTGCAGCCAAGGCTGGGAGGCTGGTATTGGGCTTAATGTAAAAGGTCCGGGCAGAAATAGAGCAAACATGGCCGGGTGTAAGCCCGGCTTACCTGCAAAGAAGAGCAGCATACATCTTCTGACTTAAAAACAGAAATGCACAGAGCTTATTAGTGAAGAATCATCCGCAGAGATATTTCATCCCGTAGTACATGCTCCACCACCTTGAAGGCAAATCACCAAATGTGATGCTACCGCTCTTACCAGATAAAAATGGATAAAGCGCCTTTAATTAACCCCTCAGGTCTTCAATTTTCTCATCCTCTCAGGTTAATACAAATATATTTAGCCTTGCTCAAAGGATGCCGTCAAGAGTGTGATAGCTCAAACAATTCATGTAAGGCAAACAGAAGAAAACACTAGTGCAATACGTCCCACTAATAGTAAAATACTGTTATTTAATAAATTGCACTCACAAAGGTTAAAACACAGAAAAGCTTTCAATACAAAAGGCGACCGGTAGTTCTCACCGCCAGAACCGTCCAAAAGTTAAAAACCACAGTCAGGGATCCAATCCTAAGTAGTTGATAGTCCAAGCGATCCAACGCGTTTCGTCGTAGATAACGACTTCTGCCGGAATGCTTGGAAAATACACTGAACGGTCTTTTAAACCGGAACTGAAGTGACGCATGGTCACGTGACTGTACGCATATGATGCTGTAGAGAAAAAGCCGTACCAGGTTTCCATAGCAAACAGACGCACCGCCAATCAGAAGGCTATTCACGCGCACTTGCCCGGAACGCCTCCTTTGATCTCTCCTTCTTTCGGCAGACTGGCGCATGCGCAGTAGCGCGCCTGTCACGGGCTTCCCCCGGAACAACTTCACCAGCGCGCGAGTCCATATAACTGGATGCGCGCGCATCTAGCAACAGTACACAAACTATGATCCTGGCAATTTAAAGCTACAGGGCATAAAAACATGAATCCAGTGGCCATATTAAAAAAACCATTTCCAATATGCAGATATAGGCAGCAGCTCTCTCCCAAAGATTTGTTGACAAAGGGTATGATACTACTATGATAGGAACACAGTTGGCATCGGTTCGTTCAATTGAACGGGATACCTTATTCAATAAACCCAAAGAGGTTAAGGGAAATTGCATGAATATGGAATATGCCTTTATTTCTGGGTTTAATGCCCAACACCAAAAGGTAAAGAATGTGTTGGGGAAACACTGGCACATCCTGAGGGAGGACCCGGTCCTTGGCCTGGTACTTCCTGAGAAACCTGTATGTGTTTTCAGGAGAGCACCAACTTTGAGGGACAAACTGGTACGGAGCTTTATAGATCCCCCTAAACCTATCACTGTGGTGGAGTCCCCACCGATTGGGTTTTTTAGATGCGGTAGATGTTGTGGATGTAAAACCACTATGGGGTCTGGAAGAACGGTTAAGAGTTTTGAAGACACCCGTACGGGGAGATCTTTTAAAATCAAGAAATTTATAACCTGCAGTTCTAAAGGTGTAGTGTATGTTATGTGATGTACGTGCGGCCTGACCTATATAGGAAGAACTACCCGTGAACTTAGAATTAGGGTCCGCGAACATATTTATAATATTAAAAGGGGCTATGAGGGACATAGCCTATCTGCCCATTTTAAATTGAAACATGCTTCCGATCCCAAGTTTTTGTCCTGTGTGGGTCTTGAGAAAGTTGAGCAGCACTGGAGGGGTTCTAATCTAATAAGGACATTATCCCAATGTGAAAGCAAATGGATTTTCGAGTTGGATACCATGGTACCTAGAGGTTTGAACATTGAGTTCGACCTCAATTGTTTTATTGACGATTCTTAACTTTATATGGTATTAGTGTTTTTTGTATGTTTTGGTTTTAGTGTTGTAACAATGCTTTTTGTGAGGTAGATCTCACCTGCCAGGACTTTGATGTTTTTGTAGTTTTAAATTTAGTTATTTTTTATAATATAACCTTTTAATATAGTATATATCTGCATATTGGAAATGGTTTTTTTAATATGGCCACTGGATTCATGTTTTTATGCCCTGTAGCTTTAAATTGCCGGGATCATAGTTTGTGTACTGTTGCTAGATGCGCGCGCATCCAGTTATATGGACTCGCGCGCTGGTGAAGTTGTTCCGGGGGAAGCCCGTGACAGGCGCGTTACTGCGCATGCGCCAGTCTGCCGAAAGAAGGAGAGGAGGCGTTCCGGGCAAGTGCGCGTGAATAGCCTTCTGATTGGCGGTGCGGCGGGGACGCGTCTGTTTGCTATGGAAACCTGGTACGGCTTTTTCTCTACAGCATCATATGCGTACAGTCACGTGACCATGCGTCACTTCAGTTCCGGTTTAAAAGACCGTTCAGTGTATTTTCCAAGCATTCCGGCAGAAGTCGTTATCTACGACGAAACGCGTTGGATCGCTTGGACTATCAACTACTTAGGATTGGATCCCTGACTGTGGTTTTTAACTTTTGGACGGTTCTGGCGGTGAGAACTACCGGTCGCCTTTTGTATTGAAAGCTTTTCTGTGTTTTAACCTTTGTGAGTGCAATTTATTAAATAACAGTATTTTACTATTAGTGGGACGTATTGCACTAGTGTTTTCTTCTGTTTGCCTTACATGAATTGTTTGAGCTATCACACTCTTGACGGCATCCTTTGAGCAAGGCTAAATATATTTGTATTAACCTGAGAGGACGAGAAAATTGAAGACCTAAGGGGTTAATTAAAGGCGCTTTATCCATTTTTATCTGGTAAGAGCGGTAGCATCACATTTGGTGATTTGCCTTCAAGGTGGTGGAGCATGTACTACGGGATGAAATATCTCTGCGGATGATTCTTCACTAATAAGCTCTGTGCATTTCTGTTTTTATTTTGTCACAAAAGAGGAGGGACTTTTGGCTGCACGTTGTGTACCATTGTTAGCGCGGTATTATTCATTATTGTATTATTGTACATCTTCTGACTTGCACGCCGTCCTGCAGAGAAGGAACTGGGGAATGTGTGGGAGGTCCCAGGTATTTATGGACTGGGAGGGGCTTCTTTTTTGCTTTCATCTCTGCAGAAGTTCGCCCTCTACTGGACCATAACCCATAGTCATGAATAGTGGAAGAGGGGTGTGTGACATACTTGGAATAGTGCCACTGACTTTTATTGTCTTCATAGTGATTCACTAACAGTGACATTCTCAGGCTTTTTTCCTCATTAATTGAATTTTTTACTACCAAGAGAGTTTTTTTTTCAACTCTTTGTGAATCGAGGCCTTCCTGTGTGAAGTTCAGAGACAAACATACTAAATCTTTCTACCAGAAAATGAGAAACACGTCACTCACCTCTGGAGAGAAGCCGGAGAGCTCAATCTCGCTGTCGCTGTCGGTCTCGGCTGTGGGTTCCTCTCCCTCTTCTTGCTCCTTTTTCGCTTGTCTCTCTAACAAGACAAATAGAGACAACGCTCAATATGACAAAAGCAAACTAAAGGATATCCTTACAGAAGGTCAGAATTTACAGGACCAGATAATCGAGTCCACATTCTTGTGTTATACTTAGGTTAGGTATCCGGCCAGGTCAAAAACTAAAGTCTTTGTATACTTCCCTTAACCCCTCAATTTTTAAGCAGGTGACTAGGAGGAATTATAACTGCTGGACCGAAGATGAGATTTTGTTTTAGACTTGCCCACAGATAGACTACCTTGAAAATCATAGGCAGGCAAATCAACCGATTGCATCCTGCGCCGCCCGGGGCATGAACAGCAGTCGGAAATGAATCCCTGTCCGGCACGCGCCCGCTATGATTCAGAAGAAACGCTACCACCCCCTCTGCATTCACTACAATAGAAGAGCCGTGTCAGGCCTTGGGACACCCCCTAAATTGCAATGAATGGAGAGGGTGTGACAGCACTTCTGTGACTGATGACGGGGGCGAAAGCCTAACACAGATTAATTTCCGACTGCTTCCGGTATGCAGAACGCTATCCGGCAATCAAGTGAGACGCCAACCGCTGAAATCGGACTAGGTGCGTGGTGGGGGTTAAAGTGGACCAAAACCCAAAAGTTTTGACTATCCTGGGTTTTATTCCTTTCCCCTGGGGCACCCCTGATCGGGGGTGCCTCGCTGTGTGAAACCCCCCAGATCTCCGCAGCCAACTCACCTTATCCCGGTCACACGGCGCTTCTAAGAGCAGTGGCTCTGACAGCCCCATCCTCCGCCTCCCTCTAACAGGGAGTGTGCCCATGCCGGTCATTCACAAATGCCTGGTGTGGGCACGCACACTGCTAGAGGGAAGCGGAGGATGCGGCTGTCAGAGCCACTGCTCTTAGACAAGCCGTGTGACCAGGATAAGGTGAGTTGGCAATGGCGATCTGGGGGGTTTCACACAGTGAGGCATCCCTGATCGGGGTGCCCCCGGGGAAAGGACCAAAACCCAGGATAGTCAAAATCCACTTTGGTCCACTTTTGAATCTTTGCGTAGAAGATTAATTGGTTTGAAAGACTGTTGCTTGCCATCAATTGGACTTTGTACTTTTTCACACAAATGCAATGAAATACCTCGGTGATTGAATACAGTATATTGCATCACTATAGGAGTGCCGGTCCTTTTTACTTACCTGGAGATAAGGAGGGTATATTTTACGTAGGCCACAACTGACCAATAAAACCTACCCAGGCATTTGGGGATATTTTAATCCCCAACCGTGTAATACGTACTCTTGTGGGAGCGAGGCAGGTCCTCCCCCTTCATGGCGTAATCTAGTTTCATCAGAACGGGTTCCAGAGCGGTGTACATCCTCTGGATCAGCTCCCGGTACACGACCAGCGGCCACAGCAGGACACTGAGCACTGGAAGGGAAACACAGGGTGATGGCGGCATCGCAGGCATAGGTGTCAACATGCACGAGAAAGGCTGAAACTACTCGTGGGGAGCTTACGTATTATGTAGGAAATCATAATGCCCGGAACATAATGGCCGACGACAGCCAGCACTGCACAGCACGAACACACCATGGCACAGAACTGAGGCAGAGAGAGAAGAAAATCAATAATTTGATCAGCTTTTACAGGGGCATCCCAATTTGGGATTTTGTGTGTGTGTGGAACCCCCATGTTTGCCCAGTAACTCACCTCCATCCCCGCTCCCCACAGTGGATGCACAGACTTTCCTCCAATCAGCATGCGTTGGGGCGCATATTAATGCCTAGCAACGAATGCCGTCTGAATGAGTTGCCGCTGGCTGCAACTGCTGTGCGATCGATGGGCGGGGTTGCGTTAATGGGCAATCCCGGGGGTTTCACACAGCTTGGCATTTTCACCCTGTCGGATGGGTTCTGGTCAGCTTATCTCTGCGCCTGGTCCACAAAAGTGGACTTTCCCTTTATCCTAGTTTTATCAAGTGCGTCTGCAGTAAAAAGCCAACAAGCTTAAAGAGGCAGTTTAAAATTGCACCTGTATATATATGTGTATACACAGCCCTAAAGCTGTATATGTAAGGCTCAGCGAAAACAATTGTATCACCACAGGTGCTCTTCGTGTCAATTTAGCCCAAGATTCAATCTTGTTTTTTTGCACATCTGATTCCCTTTTTCTTTTGGGGGCTCCACTATTCCTCCTCTAGCTTGATTAAATGCTTATCTATTAGGTATTTAGATGTTCCCCTCCTTATAAAAGATCAATGGACTCCAATTTCCACAAGGGGATAGATCAAATTGCTCCGGAGTTATTAAAACACATGTAAGGGACAAAAAGACAAGAACACAAAATGCTCCAATAGCGTAAGTACGTTCCACACACAGGGATTCAAATCTAGGCCGCTGGCCCTTTAAAAAGCCGCTCACCAGATATTAAAAACAAGTAAGCTTTCAGCATAAAAGTACAACAGGGCGGGCGTCATCTAAACCTCCCAAATAGTCCGTACGCACCAGTTTACAACAGAACAAGTTCCAGCTCACTGCCTCCTCCGGCCGTAGTCAGCGGCGCTGCTCGTTCACACAACTCACGTGAAACTCCTTAGCTCCTGTCTTGGCACATAAAGAAGAGGTATCTGGGTGCGGGGGCCCAGGTTGTGGCACGGTGAGGATAATCGAGAGCGCTGATTGGGCGAGAGGCCGCGCATGCACCGTAGGGGCGGGGAAAGGCAAGTTTTGGTGGGCCACTTGGGGGTTTTGCACAGCATGCCTCTTGCATCGGGGTGCCCCGGGGCAAGGACCAAAACCCTGGATAGTCAAAATCCTGGGTTTTGGTCCACTTTAAATCCTTTAAGTTGGCATTGTGGATATATGAGCACACAATGCAGTAGCTGAAATTAGCTGAAACAGCTCTTCCAGGAGAGATGGTTTCAGATCTACAGCTTAAAGTGGAAACAAAACCAAACCCAGAAAATTGCTGTGGGAACCCCCCCCCCCCCCCCCCGGGGTGCCACAAAACTCACCTTTTTCCGAGCTCCCTTGGCGATGTAAATATCGGCCGCCACATCCCCAGCATCTCTGGGCTGATTCGGATAGGCCGGATGAACGGGAGCACGCCCACGCCTTTGAATGCGCCGCTTGCACTTCTGATTGCCGTAAACCAAGCATAAATATGCACAGCAAATGGCTCTCATTGGACTAGAGCCCGGGCAGAGGACTGGGGAGAGGTGTGTTTTTATGGGCGATCTGGAGGGTTCACATGATTTGGGAATTAAAACCTGGTACAGTCAAAATTCTGGGTCCGGTTCCACTTTAAAAAGAGAAACTTTTTACATAATTGTTTTAAAGTGGACCAAAACCCAGGATAGTCAAAAGTTTTGACTATCCTGGGTTTTGGTCCTTTCCCCGGGGGTGCCCCACTGTGTGAAACCCCCCAGGACGCCTGAACAGACTCATTTCTTACCGGTCCCACGGCGCGTCTAAGAGCAGCGGCTCTGACGGCTGCATCCTCCTCCTCCCTCTAACAGGGAGCGTTCCCGCGCCGGCCGTTCACAAATGCCTGCCGCGGGTGCTGCTAGAGGGAAGCGGAGGATGCGGCGGTTAGAGTCGCTGCTATTAGACGCACCGTGGGACCGGGAAGAGGCGAGTTGGCTGCGGCGATCTGGGCGGGGTTACACAGCGGGGCAGCCCTGACCGTGGTGCCCCTGGGTCTAAATCCTGGGTTTTGGTCCACTTTAAAGGTAAAAAAAAACGATACCGATACAAAAAAAATACAGATTTACCCCATAACACACCCATAACTAGAGGATCAAAGTGTAGCTCTAAGCTGATTGGTTGGGACATGGGGTGGGGGATGACTGCTGTGGTGACATCCATGGCGCGGCTGCTGAACATCTGAATAGGGGCAATGAGTGTATAAACTCCATAGCACATTATAATACAGGGTCACCTCTATTTCTAAAATTGTAAGCACGGTCTAAGTCAGACTAAACCAGTGGGGTATCCCAAAATATTGCAATGTACAAGCAGCGCCCTGGGATCCCCCCATATTGCTCAGGATGTCCCCATATTGCTCAGGATGCCCCCATATTGCTCGGAATCCCCCCATATTGACAAACTTGTATTAAAGGGGTGGCATTAACAATAACCTTTTTGATTTGCCGGTGCACTGCTCTGTGGTTCATTTCTATAGAATTAAGGGAAATTTTGCCTTGAAAAAGGGACTATAGGTTCTTGAAGCGCGTAGGCATCCTGGGGATTGAGCTGTACCCATTCATATGGTCATGTAAGATAATGCTGCATTGTATGTATTGTGGATTTTCTTAGTTGCACCTTTCCTTCATTAAGCTTGACATGAAATTTTAATTTGGCACATGAAATACTGTCATCTGATGCACTTTTTTGCACTGGCACTTTATATATGAATATATAATGTTTTGAATTAGATATATACTTTTTATGATTAACACATATATAATAATTGCAGCACCTTAATGAAATAGAGGGACAGCACTCCCTTGTGGTGTAAATTACCTACAGCATGGCATTTAGCTTTTAAAGGATTTTAATGTTCATCATGTTATAATATACATACCGGTAATAAAATAAATTTGATTATATTAATCCGAGTGCAAGTGTGAGACTCTGTTGGTTGTGGAAAAAAGAGGGATATAGAGGCGCCCCCTAAGTATTTTTCTAATTCCCCCATATTGCTCGGGATCCCCCCATATTGCTTGGTTTCCTCGGCTCACCTTTCCTGGGTTTTGCTTCTTGTAGAGCAGCAGCTCCTGCGTGTACTGCTGACAGGTGATCCAGGTCTCTGCCAGGCAGTGGCACAGCTCCCGCACGCTCAGCAGCCGGTGCTGAGTCGATCCTCCAGCAGATGCCAGGGTCTCACTGCAAATACAAAAGAATTTGCTTTTAAAGTGGACCAAAAGTCAGAAAAATACAATTCTGTGATTACTCACCTGTAGAATTGATATTATGAGTGTAAAGTACGTCCTGCTCCAGATGAAGATTCTTTACTTCTGGGTATTACTCCGCCAGATGGCGCTGGACTGCAGAGACAGGGAAATTGGCTTCTCCCGGCCCCATAAATACCCGGGACCTCCCACAAATTCCCAGTATTGAAAAGCAATTAACAAGAAGCCGGGAGAATAATAACATAACCAACCACCAACTAAACTAACAATGATAATCACCATACAGGGGATCCAAGAATAATGAAACTAAGGGTGGGGTGGAGCAGGACGTACTGTACACTCATAATATCAATTCTACAGGTGAGTAATCACAGAATAGTATTATTCTTAGTGTACAGTACGTCCTGCTCCAGATGAAGATTCTTTACTTCTGGGACATCCAATAGCAGTGTCCGTAAAGTAGGGTGGGATCCCCCAAAAAGGCAACAACAAGCAGTTTAGACCACTGCCGCCTGCAGAACTTTGCGGCCAAATACAGCATCAGCTGAGGCCTGAACATCAACCTTGTAAAACTTGAAAAAAGTATGAACAGAAGACCAGGTAGCAGCCTTGCAAACTTGTTCAACAGAAGCCTGGTGCTGAAAAGCCCAAGAGGCACCAATAGCACGAGTGGAATGAGCAGTAAGGCGGAAGGGAGGACTTCCCCTTAGAAGTGTAGGCCTGGGGTGGAGGCGCATGCGCGCGGCGTGCTGATGGCGGTGTTTTAACAGCGCTCCGCGCCCACCGGACATTTCGAGGCTGTAGCTGTGATTGGCGGCTCACTAACAGTGGAGACGAGCTTGTGGATTGGGTGAGCAATCCCCCGAGAGATCGAGGCAGAGGCGGTGAGGAGGAACGGGCAGTGGGGAAGCGGTGACAGGCGGCGGGAGTACGCGGCCCGAAAAACAAGATGGCGGAGGCCTTGTAAACGGCTTTATTGAGGAGGCGGCTGTATTGCGTGCTGTACCCGCTAGCTGGCTGGAGATCACTGCTGCGGTGGCTGGACTTTCTTGGGCGGCGGCGAGAGCAAAGGAGAGGGGTGAGCCAGCTGAAAATCAGACATTGGAGCTGCGGGGAAATCGCAACTCCGGGTCCAAGATGGCGGCACCTCTGTCAGCCGCAGAGATGGATGAGGTTGAATCGAGCGAGGCGTCATTCCTGGTGAGTGAACAGGAGGATTATCTCCAGGCTGGCCCCTCCACACAGCCAGGAAATGGAGGTGATTTTCTGCCCCAGATAGAACACATGCTGCAAACTGCGTTAGCTACCAATAATAAGATTTTAATGCAACATTTATCTGCTGAAGTGGAGAAAGTCTCCTGCGGTTTGATTAACCTAGACAAAAAGCTGGGTGAAGTATCCTCAGCCCAGGAAATATTGGAGTCCGAGTTATTACAGTTAAAACGTGATAATGTGGCCCTAAATTTTAAGCTGGAAGACATGGAAAACCGGGAACACAGACAAAATCTAAGGTTCCGAGGGCTTCCGGAACACTTAGAAGACACTAATGCTGTTATTACTGCCCTTTGCCAGGACTTGCTACCAGGGTTCCCAGTAGACAGGCTGGAAATGGACAGGGCCCACAGGGCTCTTGGCCCCCGTAGACCACCCGAAGACCCCCCCAGGGACATTATAGTGAAGTTTCTCTACTATGCCACTAAGGAGCGCATTCAAAAAGCGGCCAGGGATGCAGTAAACCTGGAATTCCAGGGTATAAAATACCAAGTTTATTCAGATCTTTCTGGGGCCACAATGATGAGGAGAAGGGAGCTGAGACCATTGCTTGCTATCTTGCGGGACCATAATATTAAATACAAATGGGGTTTCCCGTTTAGGGTCTCTTTCTCTCATGAAAATGTTTCTTACTCTGCAGCGTCCATGGAAGAGCTTCAGCAGCATTTGGCACACTTGAATATATCCAGGGTCACATCATCTAAATCCCCCAGATATGAAGACAATTCACCCAAACTACAACGTGTGGGCAAGAGACAGAAACGTGGGAACCCTCCAAACAGCCGAGGCTTACGATTGCCATTTGGAGACTCTTGAAGTAGCTCGGGACAATGTTTGCTCTTATCCTTTTTTTATTATTCTTTTTAGGATCTTTGATGCCACTCACGAGGAGTGGATGGCGAAGAAAATAGGTTCTATTATCTCACTTCAGTATATTTTTTATATGTTTATCTGCACTTTATTAGGTAGTTAATGTATTTTGCGAGCACTTGAATAATAATAACATAAGGTTGATGAGACATAGAACAGGAATATTTTGCTCACCAATGAGGTTTAAGCTAATTTAATATTTTCTTCTTTTCACTGTTATAAAACTCATGCATATGTTTAAAATTCATAGAGTGACTTTTAAATTAGTTTTATATCCTCGCTGGTCCGGTGGCATTGTCATGTTGCCTTCCAGTAGAACCATAAGGGATATCTCTTTTGGTCCTTTCTTTTTTGCACTCTTTTGTGGTGCAAAATTGTTTGGGGTGCTCTGGATTAGCGACAGTTGGATATATATAAATTGTTTCTGCCTCCTTAAATTAAAGGGGGTTGAAACAAGTCTGTAGGTAAAGCTTCGAGAACAGTAGTTGGTTCTGCAGTACTTTGTAATTTTAGAGATACTGAGATAGTCTGGGGGCTGGTTCCTCCTAGATCAGCGGAACACACTACTGGTTCTATATAGTAGTAAATATATAAGTTGGCTTTTGTACTGACATTTGTATTTTTGAACTCCTCCCGGAGCCTTTCAGTTCTATTTCCCCCTCCCTCCTTTTCCCCTTTTTTTTTTTTTATTTTTATTTTTTTTTTTTTCCCCTCCTTCTTCCTCTCTGTTTTCCCTTTTCTTCTTTCTCTTCCCTCTTCATTATCTCTATTTCTTCTCTCTTAGGCACACTGATAGCCTTTTACGTAACTAAACATGACTACAATTTTTTCCTTAAACGTTCAGGGATTTAACTCCCCAAATAAGAGGAGTATGGCTTTTCGCAAGATTAATGCACTCCATCCTGACGTTTTATGCCTACAGGAAACACATTTCTCGGTTACTTCCAAACCAAAATATTTTGATTCTAAATATCCACAGGTCCATCTGGCAAGTGCAGAAACAAAACAAAAGGGGGTAATGATAGCCTTTAGAAGAGGGACTCAGTTTCAATGTAAGTATGAAGAGAGTGACCCTGAGGGCAGGTATTTAATTTTAATAGGGGAATTACAAGACATGGAGGTGACAGTGGCTACATATTATACTCCGAACGTGAATCAGATTACATTCTTGACTAAATTTTTTAAAAAAGTAATGACGGTAGCTAAGGGTAAAACGATTATCTGTGGTGATTCAAATTTGGTCTTGAACCCGTTTCTTGATAGGCTATCTACAATAACTACAATGATAGGAGCCAAGACAATAGCGAATTCTAGGCAGTTTAGACATTTGCTTGATGATCATTCATTGGCGGATTGCTGGAGGGAGGCCCACCCGGGGACCCAAGATTTCACACACTTCTCACATCCATGCGGAGTTTATACCAGGATAGACCATATCTTCCTGCCAATAAATACTCTGGCACAGGTTCAAAGTGTAAAAATAATCCCGGTTTCTTGGTCAGATCACGAAGGAATAATGCTTAGGCTGGATTCTCTTTTAAGTAGGCCAACAGGATCTTTATGGTCTTTAAATGTTTCTCTATTGTCTGATCAGGGGATTACACAGTCTATTGCCGAAGCATTAGAAGAATATTTTGACTTAAATGAAACTCCCGAGACATCACCGGTGCTTTGTTGGGAAGCTCACAAACCAACAATTAGGGGGAAGATAATACAATTAGCGTCCAGAAGGAAAAGGGAAAGGGCAAAATATGTGGCAAAATTGGAGAAGGAATACCTAGACCTAAGGGAGAAAGCCAAGGTTTTTTTGTCTCCGGCTATCAGAAATAAGTTGAACCAAGTGACTAGAGAACTTAATTTGGTATTAGCAGGCAAGGCCGAAAACGCATTAAGATGGCTAAAACACAGATTCTTTTGTAAGGCAAATAAGCCTGACTCTTTATTAGCTAGAAGGCTGAAAACCCCTGACCAACAGTATCATCCGATTAGGTTACGTAACGATAGGGGTACTTTAACGAGCAACCCTGTTAAAATAGTGGAGCTTTTTCGTTCTCAGCTATCTAAGTTATATTCGAACCCTCACCCCCAAGACTCGGATAAAATATCGAAATTCTTGGAAGGGGTTACGATTCCAATCATTCCTAATCAGTTACAGGAACTTATGGAGAAGGATTTTAGTGTGGAGGAGGTTCTGAAGGTGATAAGGGGCCTTAAGATCAACAAACGCCCAGGACCCGATGGTTTCTCTGCAGCATACTACCGGACGTTTAGCGCAATACTTGCACCTAAGTTAACAGCAGCCCTTAATTCTATTCGGAAAGGAGGAGCCTTTTCTAGAGAATCTTTATTGGCGTCCGTTAGTATGCTGCCGAAACCTGAGGCTGATGTTACTGTATGGTCCAATTTTAGGCCGATCTCGTTACTGAATTTAGATATAAAAATTTTAACAAAAATCTTAGCGGATAGATTGTCACTTTACCTGCCCCAGTTGGTGCACAACGATCAAACAGGCTTTATTCCAGGGAGACAGGCAGGAGACAACCTTAGGAGGGCGATACAAATTTCTCATATTGCCAGAGAAAGAAAGGTGCCTCTCCTGCTTCTCTCCCTGGACATTAGGAAGGCCTTTGACACTGTGTCATGGGAGTATCTCTTTGGGTTATTGGGAAAAAGGGGATTTGGCCCCAAATTCCTAGGGATTTTAAGAACGATATATTTTGCTTCCTCAGCTTTTGTTAAATACGGAGGGCACAAATCAGATTGCTTTAATCTTGCGAGAGGGACGAGACAAGGATGCCCGTTATCCCCATTATTATTTGCCCTGGCAATGGAGCCATTGGCTCAAAAGATTAGAGAATCCTTGGACATTTCTGGGATTGAGATTGGCGGTGTCCACCACAAGCTCTGTCTTTTTGCAGACGATGTGTTAATGTTTATTACGAATCCTTGTGTTACCTTGCCAAACCTGTTACATGTATTGGAGCAATTTGCTGAGGTATCTGGCCTATTGGTCAATACATCCAAGTCGAAAGCTTTAAACATCAATATTCCCTTGGTGATCTGGCAACAGCTGCAAGCTAATTATGATTTTAGCTGGGAAAATAAGGCGATTAAATACTTGGGGATAAACCTGACTAATGAGTATAATGCATTGTTTACTGCAAATTACATACCTTTATGCAACAAATTTAAAGCATTATTGACTAAATGGAAGGAATATAACTTGTCATGGTTGGGTAAGATTGCCGCTATTAGGATGAATATACTTCCTAAATTTCTTTACTTGGCCAGAACCTTACCAGTCCATGTTCCGTCTAAGACTCTAAAAGACCTTCAGAAAAGTATATGGGTCTTCCTATGGAATGGGAAAAAGCATAGAATAGCGAGTCAGGTCTTGATCAAATCTAAAAGCTCGGGGGGGATGGGCTTCCCGTGTTTCAGAAAATATTTCCAGGCAGCACAGATAGCGCAGTTATTGTCCTATCACATGACAGAAGACACTCCCAGCTGGGTTCAGATAGAAGGCTCACTGATTCAACCAATAGCAATTGAAAATATATTATGGCTTGTCCCTAAAAATAGATACTCAGGCGACAATCCTATACTAGCTCATTCTCTAAGATTATGGGATGAGGTTAAATATTCGGGGGGATTGGCCTCTCAGCATTTACCATTGATGCCCTTATGGGGAAATCCTATGTTTCCACCAGGGGTTATGGACCCGTTAAGATTCAGTAGGTGGAGAGAGGGGGGGGTCGACCGTATAGTGGACTGTCTACAGGGCTCGGGGGTGGCCTCCTTCCAGCAATTTCGAGATCAAGTTGGCCTTCAAACACGTGATTTCTTTAGCTACTTGCAAGTAGCCCATTTTGTGAAACAAATGATAAAAAACTGCTCGGAGATAAACAACATGACATTTTTTGAAACCAAATGTAGGAAAGATCCAAATAGTAAAGGAGCCATATCAGCTATTTATCATTCATTAAATTTAGGGAACAGCGGCGATGCCCTGCCTTATAGGAATAAATGGGAAATGGACCTAGGAGAAATAAGGAGTCAGGATAAGTGGCAAAAAATGTGGTTGGCCTCATTTGGTAAAGGAGCATCGGCATCAGTAATAGAAGTCAATCTGAAAGTTATTATGAGATGGTATCTGGTTCCGGTACAATTGTCACATATACGGAGCACAGATCAGGGAAAGTGCTTTCGCGGGTGCGAAGAGCTGGGTACTTATGGTCACACCTGGTGGAATTGCAAGATTGTGAGATCTTTCTGGATTGAGGTGTTTGGAATTATCAGTAAAATTATGGGAAGAGTAGTTGACCTAGACCCGTGGATAGCCTTACTAAATGAACCTCTTATTAATAGTACCACTAAACAGAGAAGGCTGATATATAATATTTGTTCATCTGCGAAACTGTCTATAGCTAGAGCATGGAAAACTACTACATTAAGCTTTAAGGAATGTAAATGTAGAGTAGACAATATAATGGCTATGGACAAAATTTCTGCTATCCATAGTAATAAGATGGAGGAGTTTCGAGAGATGTGGGAACCATGGGTGGCGAGTTTCTTCCCTAACTCGTTTGATCGATATATATTGACTATATAAATACGAGGAGGTGCAAGTGATTAGCGAACCTGCTTCAGCTTCAAATTACCGTTTTCTTCAAAAACTCTTGATCTTTTTCTATACTTTTCTTTCCCCCCCCCCCCCCTCCCCCCCTATTTTTTTTTTTTTTTTTTTTTTTTTCATTCCTCTTCCCTTTATTCCCATTCAGATATAATTCCGGGAAAGTTTATACAGGTTAATATATATACTCTAGTATTAAGATTATATATAAGAATTTAACTAATATAAAGGGTATTGGGTACGTACAGAGTACCAGTTTCATACTATTTTAGTAGGCAAACAACTTTAAAGACTTTGCAAAGTCTTAAGGTAAACGTTATAAGGTTTATTTTATATTGTTTCTATATAAATAAGAAAATGATGGTTATTGTACAATAATAACGCAAAACTATTTGTGATGTTTTCAAAGATAATATTTTTATGCATCGAAAAGGTTTATTCTTTTTTTAGACGGCACTACATTCGATTTGTATAGGAATGCTGATCTGTTAAGTATACTTGTGCGATGCAACATGACTTTATAATATTATGTACGATGTAAAACTTTTGCATACCAATTAAGCTGGATTCAATAAAAATTATTGAAATAGAAGTGTAGGCCTGAATCACAGCCTGACGGATCCATTTGCCAATAGTAGACTTGGCAGGAGCCAAACCCTTCCTAGGACCAGAAGGGACCACAAAAAGTGCATCAGTCTTCCTGAAAGGTGCAGTAGTCTCCCTGAAAGGTGCAGTAGCCACCAGATAGAACTTCAGACTCCTGACCACATCCAGGGAATGCAAAACCTTCTCCTTAGCGTTACTAGGATTAGGGCACAAAGAAGGTAGAACAATGTCCTGATTAGGATGAAAGGCAGACACAACCTTAGGCAGAATATCTAGTTTGAAGCGAAACACCACCTTGTCCTGGTGTCTCTCAAAGTAGGGGGGCTGGATGGAAAGCACCGCCAACTGACACATGCCTAACAGAAGTGATAGCTACCAAAAAGACAACCTTGAGAGTAAGAATGGCCAAGGCAGCCTCCTGCACAGGTTCAAAGGGAGAACCCTGCAAGGCAGAAAGGACCAAGTTCAGGTCCCAGACAGCCAACATAGGCTTACGTGGGGGATGCACATGAGTAACCCCCTGGAAAAAGGTCTTGACCAGAGGATGCTGAGCAAAAGATCTTTGAATGAAAACAGCCAGAGCCAAAACATGACCCTTCAGAGTACTGAGTTGAAGCCCCAGATACAACCGATGTTGAAGAAACTCCAGAATCCTGGGGATAGAGAACACAGGACAGGGAAGAGACCTAGACTCACACCAGTCAATGTAGGCACGCCAAATCCTATAGTAAATGGAAGAACAAGACTTCTTCCTAGCCCTGATCATGGTGTTAACAACAGAGGCAGGCAACCCCTTTTCCATCAAGATGGAGGTTTCAGCAGCCAGGCCGTCAAAGCCAGCGTTTGTAAATTGGGGTGGCGTAACTGTCCCTGAGTGAGCAGGTCTGGAACCCTGGGCAGAGTGTACTGATCTACTGTCAGCTGCACCATGTTTGCGAACCACACTCTTCTTGGCCAACGGGGGACCACCAGGATTGCTGGCACCCCTTCCTTAGCTATCTTGTGCAGAACCCTGCCCAACAGGGGGAATGGGGGAAAGACATACAGAAGCTGAAATTCCTGCCACAACATTGCTAGAGCATCTGTGGCCAAGGCTAGAGGATCCTGGGACAGGGAGACAAAGGCTGGAAGCTTGTGATTGTGACGGGACGCAAACAGATCCACATCTGGCTGACCCCAACAGTGACTCAGAGAGTGAAACACCCTGTCGCTGAGGGACCATTCTCCTAGGCGAGAGGTCCCCCTGCTCAGAGAGTCTGCCTGCAGATTCTCCACCCCTGGAATGTACACAGCTGAGATGCAGGGAACATTGTCCTCCGCCCAGGACAGGATCAGAGACACTTCCTTGAGGGCCCCCTTGCTATGGGTCCCTACCTGGTGATTGATGTAGGCAACCGCCGTCTGGTTGTCCGAGCGTACCTGAACAAGCCGGCCCCGAAGGTGTTGGGTCAAGTGAGCCAGAACCAACCTGATTGCCCTCAGTTCCAAAACGTCGATAGGGGTGTGGGCTCCTGAGGGCACCACCGCCCTTGGAATTGTAGGGACTTCCAGAAGCCCCCCAACCGGTCAGACTGGCATCTGTGGTGGAGTCCAGCCACCACGAGAGGGATCTCCTGGCCAGGGGGGACAGAACAAGGACCTGGTCCAGGGACGCAGGATCCTTGTCCCATACCGACAAGAGGTGGAGTTGCAGAGGCCTCATGTGAAACTGGGCATAAGGAACTGCCTCGAAGCACGACACCATCAGGCCCACCAACTGCATTCCCTGTCTGATGGAGGGATGAGGGCAAGATAGAAGGAACTGGACCTGCGCTAGCAGACTGTCCACCGATCTGGCCTCCTGCGTTGAGGTCACTTACCACCCCTAGCAAACAAGTCCAAGCGTTCTCCAAAGAGGCGCAGGCCCTTGAAGGGAAAACCAGTGAGAGCCTTCTTAGCAGCATTATCAGCTACCCACCGACGTAGCCAGACAGAGCGGCGTATAGCCACCAACAGTGCAGAAGTCCTACCACACATTCTAATGGCATCATCCATGGCAGAGAGGATATATGCAATAAATTCCTCACAAAGCAGTAGAGATCTATACTCCTCTCTACCTGTATCCTCAGATGCCCCATCAAAAAGACACTTAAGCACTCCTTTAATGGCAATAGTCGTAATAGTAGAGGCACAAACCGGGCGCAGTGCCATTCCCACAGGCAAAGGCATGACAGGCCAATTGGTTTAAATGCTTAACAACATCAGCAGGAAAGGGATACCTCTTGTCCAAACTCTTAGGCACCCCTAGCAGCTTGCTAGGCCGTTCTCATTCTTTGAGCGCTAGATTATTAAAGTGAGACTGCTCAGGGAACTCCCAGCGTGGATTAATAGTATGAAAAAGCTCACCCTGCTGCTGCGGAGCCACTGCCGGGGGAGAAATACAAAGCACTTCAAAAGTGTGACTCAGCAGCCTGTCAGTGTCAACAGGGGACCACGGGTCTTCCCCAAAGGGAGTCCCAGTACCACCGTATATCTTGGGTAGTTCTTCAGAGGAATCAGAATTAGAAAATAATTCCTCCTCCTCCTCAAGGGGTTAGGGACCTGGGAGTGAGTAAGGGCCCTCATCTTCCACAGGGAAGAGGGAAACCATGGGTGATAAATGTCGTTTCTCAGCAGAAGCCTTACGCGGGACAGACCCAGCAAGATGTTTTTTCAATACTGGCCACCCATGCAGCTAAATCAGGTCGAGACTCCCCACTAGTATGCCCCTCAGTGGGGGTTAGATTTAAGCGTGAGGGGGTGGGTGAGGCCAGAGGGGGCGCACCCCCAGGGGTAAAAGACAGCCCAGACTGCAGTGCTGGGCGCAGGGTAAACACACCCTGACATTATCACTAATAGGGGATACCCCACACGCAACACATAGCCGAGCTTGTCCCGAAGGAACCCCAGGCCCATTATCCCCAGAAGCCTCCATATGGTGATTTGAATGGCAAAAGGTCAGTAAGGGTTAATGCTGAAGAGCTACCCGGGATGCCCCAAGAACCTCTAGGGAAGTGGGAGTTAGTGAGGGAAGATGGCCGGGGAAACCACAGTACTGAAGTTTTCACCCGACAGACAAACATTCCCATGAGAATAAGGCAGAGAAAAAACTTTAGAAAAAAATCCCCCCACGGGGTTACTCTCAGACCACAGAGAGCCAGCAGCACGCAGCAAGGAGACAAAATGGCGTCTGCAGACCTCGAGGGGCGGGCGGTGGAGTTGTGAGGTAAAATTGCATCATCCACATAGCCCCCCCCCCCCCCCCCCGAAGAGCGGGAAACACGCCCACGTGATCTGGTTGGCCAATAGCGGCCCGGCAGCTCTGAGGTGAATGGGGCTGCCAGGCTCAGAGCGCAGTACAAAGCGCGGCGGCGGCGTATTATAAAGTTACCAACACTAAAATATGACAAGAGTGAAACACAGTATTAAATCACTAGACGATCTCCCAAGGGGAGAGTGAGGGAGGATAACAGCCGAATTCCCAGGGAAAATGGCGCCCAGAGGACTAATATGAGAAGTGAGGGTGGAGGGTGAAATATATATGTGAATAGGGTTTAACTGCACAGGATAACCTGGCAAAACCCATGAGGCAGTGGGGGCATCCCAAAAAGGCTCACCATTAGCCTAAACCGCCTACCCTGTTGGAGCAGGAACTGCGGTAGGAGTCTAGCTCCTCAGCCCCTTTTTTACTGGTGCTTACTAACCTACCTTCACCCGAACCTTGTCAGCCGAGGCTGGGAGGCAGTATATATTTCGGAATGGGTGGGAATAGTCCTGCAGGGCCGCAGGCCATAAGCCCCGCTCACCTGCGCCACAAGAGAGCTATCTTCTATCTTCTCAGCGCAGACTGCAGAAATGAACTGGGGAATTTGTGGGAGGTCCCCGACTTATATAGGGCCGGAAGGAGCCACAAGCTGTTTTCTGCAGTCCAGCGCCATCTTGTGGATGTATAACCCATGTGTAATGAATCTTCTGGAACAGGACGTGCTGTATATTTGGAATATATCCAGTTCTAGTTCTACACCCTAAGAGGGGAGTATTGGCAGGGGCTTTGGCCAAATGTATTTTACAAGCTCGGTGGGTTTTGGTCCGTTTTAAACCCGTAGGCGCAGAATCGGACAGGTGTTGGGAGATGCGAGACGGCACGGGGATCCAAGTTACAAATCTGGTGAGAACGCCCCATTATACGAACCTTCTGGAGTAAGATCCTAGCTATACCTGGAAAAGTTACTAAACAAGAGATTCCCAATCGTCCCCAGATAGTACTTCTCTCAATGATCCTGGGCTCTCTGGCCACAATTAAAGCGGACCAAAACCCACTGAACTTGTGAAATATATTTGGCCAAAGCCCCTGACGATTCTACCTCCTTAGGGTGTAGAACTAGAAATTGATATTTTCACGTTTTGAATCCTCCTAGAACACTTTTTGCAGTTCCTCTCTGTAAGATGACAGGCGATCAATCATTACATCGTGGCAATGACATCAAACATCAAATGACACCAAATATGACAGGGCCCTGGTGCGGACATTAAATGGGGCCCTGACAAGGCTACACACTAAACGTTTTTTAGTTCAATAAGTTTGCATCATATAAAGGAAACAGTACAGAACATTAAGACAGAAGGACAGAAAGTCAAAGCCATGTCGCCTGCTATGTCCAGATGTGCATACAGATCAATGACATATCATAAGCAGTGGGCACGTCCCCCCCGCCCCCCCAACAAAACCCCACCCCACCGTCCTAAATATGATCTGACCTACCCTCCGATCAAGCTTTAATACACTAAACGTTTTTTGTTGTCTTTTAATTCAATTGGATGCAACTAGAGAGCTAAAGATTGAAACTGCCAAGACAAATGGAGCTTCCTTTGTCTAAATGATGCCAAGTGAGCACAAATATGATAAATAAGGTGGAGGAGCAACAATGATAGGGCTCCTTTTGACCTCCTGGGCCCCGGGGCAGTTTCACCCCCTATAGTTACGCCCCTAGTGCTGCATGAACATTGCCGGTAACCTTAAACCGGACCTTCAGCATCATTTAATAAAAAGCCCAAAACCTTAAATGATTCCCCAGCATCTAAAATTAATATATTTTAAGTTTTTAGTTGCTGACTTATTATTCTTTCCCCCTCTGGCTTCAGCTCTGTTCAGGACTCTAGGATACGGGCGCCGCCATCTTGCCTTAGAAGCATCACATACCGAGGAGAGGAGGGGGTGTGTGGGAGTGCAAGGAGGTGGGTTATAGCTGTGCTTTGCACACACAGAGCAGAGCTGGGGTCATCCTGGAACACTGTTTTTGCTGTCTCTCTCTGTAAGATGGCAGACTATCAGCCACTGCATAGGCGCAGCAATGACATCATTGTCACACACAACAGTGGCAATGAATGGAGGAGGCGGAGCTTTAAAGGTAAAACAGGCGCCATTATCTGGGATTAGAATGACGCAAGAGCAGTAAAAATTGGCAAAAGTTATTGTTCATGGGGGGAGCAATTCAGAGGATGCTAGTTAAAAATGTGGGTTTTGGTCCGCTTTAAGAAAGGTCTCTTGCGACACTTTCCATTGGCCGGCAGAGCAGCGATACCCCGATCAACCTTATTAGATTGGCTCCGGGAACTTGAGTCTATTAGAGGGATGGAAGAATTAATCGCGTTCCAACACTATACCCAGGCATGTTCAAAAACTGAAGAATTTCATGAATAACTGGATTCTTAGGAACCCATTTCACGAGCCCTGATGGTTGCAAATCCGTGGCCAGCTCTTCACCTCTCTCTGTTGCCCCCTCCACCCTCCCCCATTCCCTACCTTCTTAACCTACATATATTAGTGTTCTTTCTACCTTCATCTCTATATCATTTTTTAGACTTCTCTTTAAAGTGGACCAACACCCTGCAGGATCGGCTCGGGAATCTATAAGAGAGTTTACTTCTTGGGGGAGATTATAGTGGTCTCCCACAGCGGGGCATCCCCGATTGGGGTGCCGTGGGGAAAGGACTAAAACAAAGGATAGTCAAAATCCTGGGTTTTGGTCCTTGCCCCAGGGGCACGCCAATCGGGGATGCCCCGCTGTGTGAGACCACTTTAATCTCCCCAAGGGGTAAACGGTCTAGTAATTACTTAAAGTGGACCAACACCCAGGATTTTGACTATCCTGGGTTTTGGTCCACTTTCCAGGGGCACCCCGATCTGTGTGAAACCTCCCCCCCCAGGTCATCTAATCAAACTCACCTTTCCCCGGTCCTATGGCACATGCACAGCCTCAGTGCGCTCGGATACACTCCCGCTCTCTTGTCTAAAGGATCGTCTAAGACTCAGCTCCAGCCAAGTCCTGACGAGCGGACCAGAGTGGACCAGTTGTCCTGGTGTCTCTCATAGTAGGGGGGCTGAATGGAAAGCGCCGCCAACTCAGACACATGCCTAACAGAAGTGATAGCCACCAAAAAGACAACCTTGAGAGTAAGAATGGCCAGGGCAGCATCCTGCACAGGTTCAAAGGGAGCACCCTGCAAGGCGGACAAGACCAAATTCAAATCCCAAACAGGCAACACAGGCTTACGTGGGGGACGCACATGAGTAACCCCCTGGAAAAAGTCCTGATCAGAGAATGCTGGGCAAAGGACCTCTGGAAGAAAACATCCCCGCTATCCTCTAACAGGGAGTGTGCCCATGTTGGCCATTCACAAATGCCTGGCGCGGGCCCTGCTAAAGGTTTAGCGGGGAGCCGTTGCATCGGGGAGAAGGTGGGTTTACTGGGAAACCTGGGTTTTTTTTTAAACACCGGGGCATCCCCGATTGGCGATTGCCCCGACAGCGGGACTTCCTTCCAGTGGGGGGGGGGGGGGGGGGGGTTAAGTATGCCTGCCTGGAGTCTCAGGCTCCAGGGTGGTTTTGGTCCACTTTAAGGCTTTTGTGTTAATTATCAGATAAAAACCCTACGGCTTGGCCTAATGCATATTTCTAAGTTGGATGTGGCCCATTCCCTTGTGGAATAATAGTCGCACATGTGGCAAAAGGCTTCATCCCTCTTGTTTTCTTACAGCCTGAAATGTCTGTGTGATATAGGAATCTCTGAAGCCCTTCTCAGGGTACTTTGATGCTTATTCAAATGTCTTATTTTTTTTATATTCTTTCATGTTTCTGATTCCAACTGTGAAAATACTAATAAAACTTTATTAAAAAAATAAAAATAAAAAACACACAACAACAGGATAAAAGCTAGAAAACGTACCTGTCACTGGCTGGTTCTGGACGGGTTTGAACTGTTAAAAATAAAAAAAATGTAAGTCTGAGCAAAGATAATAATAAGCATCAGTAGACAATATTTACAAAACAACACTGGAGTAAGGGCCCTAGACTAGCCCCAAAGTCCCTTTTAATCTGCCGCACACAAGAGAATGTTCTTGAAATATCAAAAATACAATTCTGTGATTACTCACCTATAGAATTGTTATTATGAGTATACAGTACGTCCTGCTCCAGATAAGAATCATTACACTTGGGTATTACTCCGCCAGATGGCGCTGGACTGCAGAGAACGCGAAATTGGCTCCTCCCGGCCCCTCAAATACCCGGGGACCTCCCACAAATCCCCAGCATTGAAAAGCAGTTAACGAGAAGCCGGGAGAATTAAAACAGAGCCAACTAGTAACTATAACAATGATAACAATCACTATACAGGGGATCCTAGGATAATGCAAAACCAAGGGTGGGGTGGAGCAGGACGTACTGTATATTCATAATAACAATTCTACAGGTGAGTAATCACAGAATTGTATTATTCTTAGTATACAGTACGTCCTGCTCCAGATAAGAATCATTACACTTGGGACATCCAATAGCAGTGTCCATAAAGTAGGGTGGGATCCCCAAAGGTAACAACAGACAGGTCAGACCACTGCCGCCTGCAGAACCTTGCGGCCAAAAGCAGCATCAGCTGAGGCCCTAACATCAACCTTGTAAAACCTTGAAAAGGTATGAACAGAAGACCAAGTAGCGGCCTTGCAAACTTGTTCAACAGAAGCCTGGTGCTGAAAAGCCCAAGAGGCACCAATAGCACAAGTGGAATGAGCAGTAAGGCGGAAAGGAGGATTCTTCCACTTAGCAGAATAGGCCTGAATCACAGCCTGACGGATTCATTTGCTGATAGTAGATTTGGCAGGAGCCAAACCCTTTCTAGGCCCAGAAGGGACCATAAAAAGAGCATCAGTTTTTCTGAAAGTTGCAGTAGCCACCAGATAGTACTTCAGGCACCTAACCACATCCAATGAATGCAAAACCCTCTCCTTAGCATTACTAGGATTAGGGCACAAGGAAGGAAGAACAATGTCCTGATTCAGATGAAAGGCAGACACGACCTTAGGCAGAAAATCTGGCTTGAAGCGAAACACCACCTTGTCCTGGTGTCTCTCATAGTAGGGGGGCTGGATGGAGAGTGCCGCCAACTCAGAAACACGCCTAACAGAGGTGATAGCCACCAAAAAGACAACCTTGAGAGTAAGAATGGCCAGGGCAGCCTCCTGCACAGGTTCAAAGTGAGCACCCTGCAAGGCAGACAAGACCAAATTCAAATCCCAAACAGGCAACACAGGCTTACGTGGTGGAACCACATGATTAACCCCCTGGAAAAAAGTCCTGATCAGAGAATGCTGGGCAAAGGACCTCTGGAAGAAAACAGCCAGGGCAGAGACATGACCCTTCAGAGTACTGAGTTGGAGCCCCATCTCCAATCCATGCTGCAGGAACTCCAGGATCCTGGGAATAGAGAACACACGACAGGGAAGAGACCTAGCCTCACACCAGTCAATGTAGGCACGCCAAACCCTATAGTAAATGGAGGAAGAAGACTTCTTTCTAGCCTTTATCATGGTGTCAACAACAGAGGCAGGCAGCCCCTTTTCCATCAAGATGGAGTTTTCAGCAGCCAGGCCGTCAAAGCCAGAGTTTGTAAATTGGGATGGCGTAAATGACCCTGAGTGAGCAGGTCTGGCACCCTGGGCAGAGCGTACTGATCTACTGCCAGCTGCACCACGTCTGCGAACCACACTCTTCTTGGCCACCTGGGAGCCACCAGGATAGCTGGCACCCCCTCCTGAGCTATCTTGCGCAGAACTCTGCCCAACAGGGGGAATGGAGGAAAGATATACAGGAGCTGAAAGTCCTGCCATGACATTGCTAGAGCATCTGTTGCCAAGGCCAGAGGATCCTGGGACAGGGAGACAAAGGCTGGGAGCTTGTGGTTGTGACGGGACGCAAACAGATCCACATCTGGTTGGCCCCAACGGTGACATAGAGAGTGAAAAACCCTGCCGCAGAGGGACCATTCTCCCAGGCGAGAGGTCCCCCTGCTCAGAGAGTCTGTCTGCAGATTCTCCACCCCCGGAATGTACACAGCAGATATGCAGGGAACATTGTCCTCCGCCCAGGACAGGATCAGAGATGCTTCCTTGAGGGCCCCCTTGCTCCGGGTCCCCCCGATGATTGATGTAGGCAACCGCTGTCTGGTTGTCCAAGCGTACCTGAACAGGCCGGCCCCGAAGGTGGTGGGTCAGGTGAGCCAGCACCAACCTGATCGCCCTTAGTTCCAGAATGTTGATGGGTGTGTGGGCCTCATGAAGGCCCCACCACCCTTGGAACTGCAGGGACTTCCAGAAGCCCCCCCAACCCGTCAGACTGGCATCCGTGGTGACTGCCTCCCAGCAGGGGGCCAGAAAGGATCTGCCCACCAACAGGTTCCTGGAGTCCAGCCACCACGAGAGGGACCGCCTGGCTAGGGGGGAGAGAACAAGGACCTGGTCCAGGGACGCGGGATCCTTGTCCCATACTGACAAGAGGTGGAGTTGCAGAGGCCTCATGTGAAACGGTGCATAAGGAACCGCCTCGAAGCATGACACCATCAGGCCCACCAGCTGCATTCCCTGCCTGATGGAGGGATGAGGGCAAGAGAGCAGGGACTGAACCTGCACCAGTAGACTGTCCACCTTCTGCTGAGGAAGAAAAATCCTTGCCTGAACTGTATTCAGATTCATTCCCAGGAAGGGTGTCACCAAGGAGGGAGACAGGGAAGATTTGGGATGGTTGATCACCCAGCCGAATGACTCCAGTGTGGACACTACTCGCTGAGTATCCAGCTCTGCCTGTTGGAGGGACTGAGAAGTGATGAGAATGTCGTCCAAATAGGGCAGAACACGAATGCCCCGAGACCTGAGCAGAGCCAGCACCTTGGTCAACACTCTGGGAGCTGAAGTGAGACCGAAGAGCAATGCCACAAATTGGTAGTGCTGATCCTAAACGTGGCTTAGCAGTATGAAACAATCTCCCCTGCTGCCTGGGGGCCGTAACCGGGGGAGAGATAGACAGCACCTCAAAAATTTGAGCCAACAGCCTATCAGTATCATCTGGGGCCCAGGGATCACAGCCAGAATCATTATGACCCCTGGGCCTCTCATCAGATGACTCCGAGTCAGAGAATAACTCCCCTTCTTCCAAGTGGGTATAACCGGACAGTTCAATGAACTCTTCAGCCTCCATAGGGAACATACAGAGTGATAGAGCGTGACATCAGGCGTCAAGTGCCGCTTCTTAGCAGAGGCCTTACGCGCCAAGGTATTAGCAAGCAACTTCTCAACACTAGCCAGTCTGGAAGACACATCAGGCTGAGAATCCCCACTAGTATGCAACTCAATGGGAGTCAAATTTAAGCTTGGGGGGGTAGGTGAAGCCATAGGTGGTGCAGGCCCAGCTACTGGTAACCCAGGCTGCAGCGCCCCCACATTGTCAGCACTAGTAGGGGACACCCCACACACCACACACAGCCGGGCTTGTCCCGAAGGAACACCGAGCACATTATCCTGAGACGCCTCCATATGGTGATTATAGCGGCACAATAGGCCGATAGGGATTCACGCTATAAAAGCAACCCGGGATGCCCGAATAGCCCGCTAGGGAAATGGGAGTAATTTACACACTAGGCCTCACAAATTTAATAACTATAAATAGAGGGAGAAGAGCCGGGAGAAACCAATAGACTTCGACCCTCCTGAAAGACATAAGCGAAGAGAGCCCCATAAGTGACATGTATAATGACATAGGGTAAATAAAGCCGGCAGATGATGCCATCCACGCAGCAGCCGGATCCGTAGAAAAAATGGCGGCGAGTATACCTCGAGGGGCGGGCCGCGGAGACAGTGACGCGGAACGTGCCAACGGCGGGCCCCGCCCCCCCCGAAGAGTGCAAAGCAGCACACGTGACAAGCAGCCAATAACAGCGCATCAGTGCCTGAGCTAAGGCATTTTTAAAAAACGCAACCAGTGCAACCAAGTCAGCGCGGAGACTGACACCAGCAAGAAGCCATAAAACAGTGAAGCACAAGGCATACACATACCCCCCCCGAGAGCTACAAGGGAGAGCGAGGGAGGGCGGCGTCCACTAACATAGGACCCACCGATAGACAGGGGCAAGGGGCAATACTGCAGGAGGGGCATCCCATAGAGGCTCACCATATGCCTATACCGCCTACCCTTTGGTGGGGGATTGCGGTGGAGCAGCGCTCCTAAGCACCTGACAGCGGTGCTGCCTACCATCACCCGGACCAGCGCAGCCAAGACTGGGAGGCACATTCATAATGGAACGGGTGGGAATAGTCCTAATAGCTCACCTGCGAGAAGAGGGAGCCATCTTCTTGTGCTTCGCAGTCCAGACTGCAGAGAAATTCTGGGGATTTGTGGGAGGTCCCGGGTATTTGAGGGGTCGAGAGGACCCATTTTACGGTCTCTGCAGTCCAGCGCCATCTGGCGGAGTAATACCCAAGTGTAATGATTCTTATCTGGAGCAGGACGTACTGTATACTAAGAATATACATTTATTAAATCATTCTTAAAAGATCACAAACATAAAGGACTCATTAAAAACATATATACATGTAAGACGCTGAGGAGGTAATTCCTGTCAATGGCTCTAGCTCAATCCCAATATCATATGCTATAAATATCTAATCCAATAACACCTGCTAGGAGTATATATAATGCTGAGAAGATGTGCAAAATTCAGTGAGGAGAATATAAAAGACTATAGATACATCTATGAAAGTGCCTAAGTGTTTAGAGTAAACATTTTTACTTAAAGTGCATGAGTGCAATATATTACCATTAAAAAAGTTCTCCACAGATTGATAGCAAGTCTTCAGTGATTTAATTTGTGTCATCTGCACGATATGAGTATATAATGGCTGACACACTGCTGGTATTCTTCATACATTTTTCCTCATACTGAACACTTGCTATCAATCTGTGGAGAACATTTTTAATGGTAATATATTGACACCTTTCATCTCACACCAAAGGACAGCAAAAAAAACCCCCAAAAAACAGTGTTCCATGGTGATATAAAAAGTGAAAACATCCATTTCTAGTTCTATACACTAAGGAGATAGTGGCAGGGGCTTTGGTCAAATGTATTTCATAGGTTCAGTGGGTTTTTGGTCCGCTTTAAATCACTTTAATATTCAGATCAGGGTGACCCCTAGAACACCCTTATGTTACCCCAAAAAGAGACTTACTCTTGCACTCAAATAATTCAAAAGATCAAATCATTTTATTGTAATAAGAATTAAAACCAAGTTAAAAATCGCTGAATTCAAGCCATATGCATATTTAGACACCAAGGGGCGCTTCTGCTTTATGTTTTATACAATCAATGTGGGTTGCAGTGGTTTAGTATAACTATACACCCAATAACAATAAATTATGTATACTACCAAGAGATATATTTGTGGATTACCAGATGACCACAAACAACAAAACTGCCCAAATGAAATGTGCTGCACACTATAAAAGTTTAAATTGACATATAGTAATTTATTTGATCAAATCCTACATACAAAGAATACATACATCTAAAAACACAATTAAAAAGCCCCAAATATTTGGGGGGGGATGGCTATCAGGTGGTTAGTATCTATATATGTATCATCATCAAGTTCCCTCACACATATTCATCCAAAAAGTTCATGATAAAAGGGTGAAAGATAATAAATCATAAGGAATAATGCAAAATCTAAGAAAATATGGTGTAATTCATATATGTACAACAAATCATCAAAAGGTAAGTGACCTGTGCAATTAAAGTGACAAGTGTAGTTTTCCTTATTTAAAGTGGCAAGTGCTATTACCGTCCCAAGATGCTGGGAGACATTGCAAAACCCGTTATTAACAGTGAGTTTGGAAAGACAACATATATATAAAAAAATATACAAAATATGCTGGGAACTAATAGTCTGCTGTAATATGCCGTTATTAATACATCACCGTATGATGAACCCCATCCGACAAAGTATACACACGACGCGTTGCGTGGTGAACCTCCTCACCACTTCATCAGGTGGTGTTAATAACGGGTTTTGCAATGTCTCCCAGCATCTTGGGACGGTAATAGCACTTGCCACTTTAAATAAGGAAAACTACACTTGTCACTTTAATTGCACAGGTCACTTACCTTTTGATGATTTGTTGTACATATATGAATTACACCATATTTTCTTAGATTTTGCATTATTCCTTATGATTTATTATCTTTCACCCTTTTATCATGAACTTTTTGGATGAATATGTGTGAGGGAACTTGATGATGATACATATATAGATACTAACCACCTGATAGCCATCCCCCCCCAAATATTTGGGGCTTTTTAATTGTGTTTTTAGATGTATGTATTCTTTGTATGTAGGATTTGATCAAATAAATTACTATATGTCAATTTAAACTTTTATAGTGTGCAGCACATTTCATTTGGGCAGTTTTGTTGTTTGTGGTCATCTGGTAATCCACAAATATATCTCTTGGTAGTATACATAAACAGCCCGATGCTAGCACCTATTTTGCCCACATATAGCGGTGCAGGTTCAGCTTTTCTCTTTTTTGTAACAATAAATTATGTGCTTATATTAATCTCAGAAAAATAAATTGTTAAACATCAAAACTACTACCCTAATTCATCCTCTATAAAGTGCCAGTGCTTCCATATCAAATAAAAAAATCTGTGCAAAAATATTCAGAGGCGTTCCATACAAGAGAGAAAACCAAAGCAACACAAAATCAGACAAGTGCTTACTGTGTGGTGACCAGCAGGCGATCCTCCCGGACTTAAAACCCTTAAATCACTTTAAATCAAGTAGAACAAAACCTACGATTTTGACTATCCCGGGTTTTGTTCCTTGCCCTCCCTGGGGCATCCCGATTTGGTTTGCCCCGCTGTGTGAAGCCCCCCCCCCAGATCACCCAGAAAAACTCACCTTTCCCCGGTAGTATAGTGCATGCGAGGACTTGGATCCGCTCCCACCCACTTGTCTAAGGATCGTCTAAGACTTGATGAGCGGACCAGCGTGTGCTGGCGGCCACTCTAACTGGGAGCGTGCCGTAAACGGAGCCGTTTTCCAAACATTAAATATTCAATAATTCCCAGCTTTACCTCTAGCAGGGCCCTCGTCTATGCCAGGCATTTGGGAATGGCCGGTACAGATTTAAAACACTTGGGGCCTTATTTATCAAGGGATAGCGCCAGGTAGTGTCTCACTAGCGCCAGCTATCGGCGGCTACCGACTCCAGAACGCCAGGCTGCGAACACAATCACGCATTTATCACGCTAAATGAGGCTAGCGCCGGCGAGAGCGTCAGCTAGCGCGGGATTCATCATGTAGCAGACTTCAACGAACAGCGCCGCTGCTAATCCCATCACAGCGCCAGGTATGACCTCTCGCTACCTGGCGCTCTCCAATGCATTTCAATGGAGCAATCTTTAAATATTCATAATTAATTCATATTAATGTTTTTTTTTTTTTTTTTTTAAATGTCAAAAATTCTGTGACCACTTCTGCAATGTTATATATTTTTTTTAAGGTAAAAAAAAAAAATTGTGCAGAATTGATATTACAGGTCTGATATTAATGTCTTCATATTACAAAACGTTTATAAAAACTTGTTTATAATTTTTTCCCAAAAATATGGTTGTTTGGGGGTTAAAAAACTACTTTTAACCCATCGCCGCCAGCGCTCTGGGGTTTAAACAAGCATTTCACAGCGCGAGAATTTTTTGAGCGCGATTTGTTAATGAATATGCTGTGAGCCGTTCGCTATGGCCGTTCGCGGTCATGCGCTCCCATACAGCGCGGAACCTGTCAAACAGCGACTCCTAACCCCGTATTCAACATTACCGCACACCGACTGAGTCGCTGTCAACAACCGAACGACGGCCAAGCACAGCGAATACTAGCCGGCGCTGTGAAAATAACGCTAATCTGTCGCTACCTGGCGCTGTTAATAAATCGGCCTCTTATATTGCTGTGCAGTTTATTTACAGTTTGTAGCACGTTTGCTACAAACTACTTACTTGCTACAAACTGTAAATAAATTGCACAGCAATATAAGTGTTTTAAACCTGTACCACTCTTTTTTTGTTACTTAAAGTGGACCAACACCCAGGATTTTGACTATCCTGAGTTTTGGTCCACTTCGGCGGGGCACCCCGATCGGGGGTGCCCCGCTGTGTGAAACCCCCCAGAAACCCCAAAAAACTCACCTCTCAACGCTCCCACGTGAACGCCGCAGCCAATCCCCGCCAACGTCCAGGCGGGGGACAGGAACGTCCAAGCCGCTTCCGCCGCCGCCGCCTTCCGCGCGTCACTCTCGGCGTGCGCCCCCGCCGGCCATTCACGGAGGGCGGGCGCGGGCACGTCTGGAGGGGCGCGCGGGAGGCGGCGGCGGCGGATCAGGTAAGATCTTTTTGGGGTTTCTGGGGGGTTTCACCCCGCGGGACATCCCGATCTCGGATGTCCCGCGGGGTGGGAGGTGATCGGCCCGGGAATCTTATAGATTTCCGGGCCGATCACCCCTGGGTGTTGGTCCACTTTAATGAATATGCTGTGAGCCGTTCGCTATGGCCATTCGCGGTCATGCGCTCCCATACAGCGCGGAACCTGTCAAACAGCGACTCCTAACCCCGTATTCAACATTACCGCACACCGACTGAGTCGCTGTCAACAACCGAACGACGGCCAAGCACAGCGAATACTAGCCGGTGCTGTGAAAATACCGCTACTGCCGCTCATCTGTCGCTATTAATAAATCGGCCTCTTATATTGCTGTGCAATTTATTTACAGTTTGTAGGACGTTTGCTACAAACTACTTACTTGCTACAAACTGTAAATAAATTGCACAGCAATATAAGTGTTTTAAACCTGTACCACTCTTTTTTTGTTACTTAAAATTTGTTATATATACATGAAACGTACAATATTGCCAATATCATATGAAGGAAAAGGACGTCCTTGAATGGTCCTATAAAAAAAACTCCCCACACTAAGGTTTCCTCCCTTTCTAGATATAAGGGAAAACCTCCCTCTTCTTATTATTACCGGATTCAGGAGTAGGACCCCACTAACTGAAACTACAATACCTACTGGCCAGGCAACAGGGGCGCAGATACCCGAAATGGTACCACACCCCTCCCCACATAATTGACATTTCGCAACTGCTTCAACATCCATCTAGGATTTAATAGGCGTCTGTGTACTCAGTCATTTAGTTCAATTAAGAATAAAAAGTCACCGCTCCCAAGCCGACATTATGTAACAAGTGACTAGAGGAGGAGGTAAGCTTACCTCTACAGTGCTGAAGCAGCCAGGGCTTCCAGTGCTGCATGCCCAGGAGGACCAGGAGCAGGAAGCTCACCAGGAACACAGGTCTCGGGGACAGATAGGAGAACAGCCTGGAAGAAAGCACAAGTAGAATCTAAGCACTCACATTAAAGTAGACATTAACCCTACCTTGCAGCTTTGAGCCAGGAAGGGTCCTGCTCCACGGAAACAAACTAACCTCACCTACCTCCTCCGTGAGCCATTATCTCTCTTTTCCAATTAGGGACATACAATGCAATAGATAAATTGGGAGCAGGCTTACCTGAGGTTGCCCTAAACCTCTCAAGTGCAAGCCATGGGGTGGAAGGGTCGAAGACCTTGCAGTACAGCCCACACCCCATGTGCCGGCACAAGTTCAAAAGAAACAAAGGAGGGGTGGCAGCCGCTCGGACCATTTTATAACTAACCTGGGAGGTGCACGTGAGCAGGGCAATAAGGATACAAAACTCTGGGTGGTGCAGCTTCGGCATACTTCTACAGATGTGTTTGGACCGAGTCCTGTTTTAAAACCGGACCTTCAGCGTGATTTAATGAAAAGCCCAAACTCTTAAAAAACGGTTCCCCAGCATCTAAAATTAATATATTTTACGTTTTTAGTCACTAACTTATTATTCTTTCCCCCACTGGGCTGCAACTCTGTTCAGGAATTTAGGATACGGGCGACGCCATCTTGACTCAGAAGCATCACACATACTGAGGAGAGGAGAGCGGGATAAGGTACAGGGGGGCGGGTTATAGCTGTGCTTTGCTCAGACAGAGCAGAGCTGGGGTCAGGTAAAGGTCAGCAGTCCCAGAATGCAGAGCAGCACAGTCAGGAGGCACTTCCTGTTTGCAGGATGCCTGATAAGATGGCGGCTTCCATAAGCCGCCATCTTGGATGTTTAAAGGCTCATAACATGCAGTAGATGCAGGTAGGATGATTTTTAATGTGGGCAATCTGTATGTACAGGGTGTGGGAAACATATAAGATAGGCTCTTATTCAGGGTGAAGGTCCGGATTAATGTGGGCAATCTGTATGTACAGGGTGTGGGAAACATATAAGATAGACTCTTATTCAGAGTGAAGGTCCAGATTAATGTGGACAATCTGTATGTATAGGGTGCGGGAAACATATAAGATAGACTCTTATTCAGGGTGAAGGTGCAGATTAATGTGGGCAATCTGTATGTACAGGGTGTGGGAAACATATAAGATAGGCTCTTATTCAGGGTGAAGGTCCAGATTAATGTGGACAATCTGTATGTACAGGGGAGGAAACATATAAGATAGACTCTTATTCAGGGTGAGGGTCCGGATTAATGTGGACAATCTGTATGTACAGGGGAGGAAACATATAAGATAGACTCTTATTCAGGGTGAGGGTCCGGATTAATATGGACAATCTGTTAATACAGGGTGGGGGAAACATATAAAATAGGCTCTTATTCAGGGTGAAGGTCCGGATTAATGTGGGCAATCTGTATGTACAGGGTGGGAAACATATAAGATAGGCTCTTATTCAGGGTGAAGGTCCGGATTAATGTGGGCAATCTGTATGTACAGGGTGGGAAACATATAAGATAGTCTCTTATTCAGGGTGAGGGTCCGGATTAACCTCAACTCGAGCAGATTGGCTTTTCGACACTTCCAGTCTCCATGTGCCCGTGTGGCCACTGTACTCAGTGCAGCTTTGTTATTAGATCTGATTAATTTACTCACCCAAGGACAGGAAAAACATTCGTGAACTGCAATACTAAATGTGTCATATGATTAAATGCCCATGTGGGTTGGGTTATGTTGGTCAAACCTCTAGAGAACTGAGGAACTGAGGAACATCGATCCGATATATAAGGAAAATTTAGACTCTTCCCTCACTAAACACTTTTACGAAGCAGGTCATCAGATCTCCCGACTACGCCTCATAATTATTGAAAGAGTCAAATCGACCAAAAACAGGGGGTGACCCAAATAAGATTCTACAGAGGGAGACTCGATGGATCTATGAACTAAACACCCTACAACCCTCTGGTCTGAATGAGGACTGTGACTATCAATCATTTTTTGTGGGTTATTTAAGAACGCATAGCGCCAGGTAATGCTACGTAGCGGCAGGCAGCGTCTGGGGAATGCCGGGCGCTGTATGAGAAACTACATTTAAGAAAGCGAATCTGGTGAGCGCCTCTAACAGCGCCATGTAGCGTCACATGTATTATTACAGGCGGCTCAGAGTAAAGAGCCGGCGCTCTAGCTTCCAGAGCCAGGTATTACCTTTCGCTCAGTGTCGCTCTCCCATACATTTCAATAGGCTTTCATTTGTTTGTGTATAAATAGTGTGTTTGGCAAGTAAACATTTTTTTTTTTTGCTCCAATCATTGTGTGACGTCTCCTGGCTGCAAACAAACACTTTTATACATGTTTTTTATATTTTTATGCAGAATTGTCATTACAGGTCTGGCACTAAAGTGTTAATGTCACAGTGTTATACAATGTCATTCTTTGTGTTTTCGCTTTGTTACTGGTGGATAGGCGTTCAAAAACAGACTTTAATCACACAGCGTCTGGCGCACTATGCTACAGCGCCCAGATCCAGAGCACCGTCGCTGGGTGTGTGTAATTTTTTCTTAAATCTGGCGTGGAGCGCCGAGTGCCGGACACACTGAGCTGGTTCTACCTCTCGTTTGCTGCAGCGTTGTCCTCTTGTTAGATGTAATGTAGAATATCGGGCGCTTTGACCTTAGGACACCACCAGCGTTCTCTATTGGCTCTGCAGTGAATCAGAGACAGCGCTTCTACAGCGCCCACCACACATTCATCAATGCCGGCCAGGATACTTCAGCAACCGCTACGCTGGGTTACAGCGCCCGTCATCCACTTACAGCATCTACTAGCGGTCGCTCTAAGCGCCGCTATACAGACGCTCACATGGCGCTAGTAATAAATCAGCCTCCACAAATCTCAGGCCACAATCGGTTTCTTCCTCTCTCCCCTATAGGCACCATTAGGTTCCCCCACTCCCTTGAGCAGCTATTGTAGTCTAGTAATTATCCATAGTCTTGCTTTGACTATTTTAACACACCTATTCACATTTTATTTTTTTTATTAAAAAAAAAATAGCTTTTAACCACCCCCCAAAAATTCTTTATTACCCCTTGCTCTGGGGAGTTGGCACAAATGGCGGGTTACAACACTATGCCTCATGTTACTAGTCACTAACTGTCTTTTTCATTATCTAGTTATTCTGGACCATCTTGTGTTGCTGTTGTACCGCTGGCGGCTTTCCCAGACCCTTGCTACATAACTGATGGTGTATTACTTGTGTATTACTTTTAAAGTGGACCAAAACCCAGGATTTTGACTATCCTGGATTTTAGTCCTTTACCCCGGTGAAACCCCCCCAGATCGCCTAAGGCAACTCACCTCTTCTCAGTTCTACGCTCGTCCAATCAGCGCGCTCGGAGCCGCTGACGTCACGTCGTCTAAGATCAGGGGCTCCAAGCGCGCCGACGGGCGCATCCTCAGCTTCCCTCTAACGGGGAGCGTGCCCGCACCGGCCATTCTCAAATGCCTGGTGCGGGCACGTGCCCTGCTAGAGGGATAGCGGGGATGCAGCCGTGGCTCAAAGCGCCGTTGGACCGGGAACAAAGGTAAGTTAATGGGAGACCTGTGGGGTTTCACACAGCGGGGCATCCCAATTTCGGATGCCGGCGGGGGGGGGGGGAATCTATCGGATTTCCAGGCTGATCCGCGTGGGTTTTGGTCCACTTTAAGATGTGGGACCCCTCAAGAAGTGCTTGCTACATAACTGATGGCATACCCCCTTCTTATGAAGAACTCATGATATACCTTTGTAAAGTGCTACGGAAGATGATGGCGCTATATAAATAAACAATAATAATAATAATAATATACTCCACTAAGGGGAAGCATCTATTAGATACAAAAGTATCTGTCACTAGCCAATCTGATGGTATTGGAGACTCTCCCTCCAAAATGTCAGCCCTGGATTACTTTATTTTCATCCTAAATATTGGACCATAATGGACCAAATAGCTCTTGCATCTTTATGGATGTCTGCTTATTTCAACTGTATTAACTTTGTGATAAGACATATGTCCATTAAGTTCAACCAAGGGGAAGTTATTTTTATTTTACTGATAACAGCTAATAGTAACTGTTAATTTTCTTCTAAATAAGCATCTATTCCTTTTTTGAAGCTGTCAGCGGTTGATGCTGCAACAAGCTACTGTGGGAGTCTATTCCGCAGATTTAGTTCTTATGGTAAAGAATGATTTTCTTTTTTTCCAGAGACTGAATTTCTTTTTTTCCAGTCGAAGGGAGCGCGCCCCCTTTAGAGAGGATTTTACCCGAAATCACGTTTCCCCAAATTTTTTGTATTGGCCATTTACATATTTGTACAAGTTAATCATGCCCCCCCCCTCCGTCGTCTCCTCTCAAGACTAAACAGATTTAATTCTCGTAATCTTTCTTCATAACTAAGATCTTTCATTCCTCTTATTAGTTAGGTGGCTCCTCTGCACCCTTTCCATTCCAGTCAGAGCGTCCTTTCTATGAAATGGTGCCCAAAACTGGACGGCAAATTCCTATCCTGTGATTCCATGACTCTTAATACATGATAATATCTTGGTGGCCTTGGAAGCAGCTGCTTGGCATTGCATGCTGTTATTTAGTCTGTGAGCTACCAGTGCCCCCAGATCCTTCTCAACAAGTGACTCTCCCAGTTTTAGTTTTACTCCCACGAGGATATATGTGGCCTTCAGATTATTAGACCCCAAGTGCATGACTTTACATTTCTCCACATTGACCTTCATTTGCCAAGTGGAGCTCAAAGTGGCCAAGTCAGCCTGAAGCTTGCTTCCCTAGGGACATCTTAAATCATCGCTTCTTCCTTGCTGCTGGGGACTTGGTATATAAATTGCTGTGCTTCTCTGGAGGCAAAAATCACACTTATGCCAACCGCTTGGTCACTGTCACCCATCAGAAATGGGCTCCATTATGCCTGTGCGACAGCACATGCACCGCCGCCATATCTGTCCACCTTCGCCAAGTTTGTACTCCTGCTTTATATCTCTCCACAGTCTGTTTGCAACAGCGCCCGTGTGACAGCCGCCGCCATATTGGTCCACCTTGCATGACCATACTTCTTCGTATAAGCTGGCGATTGCTCACACTCTGGCGGCAGCACGTGCGCAATGACGACCCCATGCGGCGCCCCTCAATGGCTACTGCGCATTTGCAAGCACCAACTTGGGGGATGGCTGGGATCTGTCACGCCCATTAATGTTTTCTCTATACCAGCGATACTCAACTGGGAGTCCGGGGTCCAAATGCGGACCTCGGTGCCAGATGTACGGACCCCTGCCCTGACAGCCCTGCACTCAGTTGCTTCTGTGTTGTCGTGCTCAGAGCTCCCCCTTGATCGGGGATGTAGTGCTTAGTCTCCCTGCCAGTGTCATGGCTGCCTGGCATCTAGTATTGCAGTATATGAAGTACTGCATGGGTGGGAAAGTACAAACAACCTTTTTTTAGTTTAGCCTGGGGAATCTATAGCCCCTCCCCCAGCGTGCCGATTTATCCACTCCACCCTCTGCCCGGACCTTCACCTTTTACCAGATGCCTTTAAATGGACCTTTACAAGAAGTGGTTGAGTACCCCTGCTCTATATCTAATTGCTAGAACTGCTCAGTGGTTTTTCCACTGTACAGCCCATTACTACTCCTGATCCAACGGTATTCAATTGTGTTTTCCTGTATGATTTTTTGACTTATTTTCACTTAATATATGATACCACTTGCAAACTAAGATAAAGAGAACATACAGTATATACACATTAAGGGCTGACTAGATGGACCATATGGTTTCCTTCTGCCGTCACCCTATGTTAAAGTGGACCAAAACCCAGCTCAATTGGCCCGGGAATCTTATAGATCGATTCCTCCCTCCGGGGCATCCAAAATCTGGATGCCCCGCTGTGTGAAACCCCCCAGATCGCCGTTCACTTACCTTGTTTCCCGGTCCAACGGCACATGCGCGGGCCGCATCCCCGCTTTTCCTCTAGCAGGGCGCATGGCTGCACAAGCCATTTGTGAATGGCCGCCGGAGGCACACTCCCTGTTAGAGAGCTCTGCTCTGTCTGAGCAAAGCACAGCTATAACTCGCCCCACTGTAGTTCCCCCCCCCCCTTCTCTCCTCAGTATGTGATGCTTCTGAGGTAAGATGGCAGCGTCCGTTTCCCTGAGTCCTGAACAGAGTTGCAGCCCAGTGGGGTAAAGAATAATAGGCGACTAAAAAAACGTAAAATATATTAACTTTAGATGCTGGAGAATAGTTTTAGCAAGGGTTTGGGCTTTTCATTAAATAATGCTGAAGTTCCGGTTTAAGTTTTTATAGGCGATTTAAGGGTTTTCACATAGCGAGGGGCAAGGAACAAAACCTGGGATAGGGAAAATCCTGGGTTTTGCTCCACTTTCAGAAAATTATTTTATGAAGAGTACACTAAAATATCTAGGCATTTTTTTTCATTGGGGCAAACATTGTTAATGTCGTACAGTTATCTATCCATCTATCTCAAGGCAATTGCATACAGCAAGTCCAGTTGCCTTAGCATCCAGTTACAATTTTCCCTTATAGTGGTTCCAGCAACCACCTAATTAGCCCCAAAGTGCTGCACCCTCTCCACCACAATTAATCAAATTTCAATATATCTCATAAATTCATCTTTATTAAATTCCCCATTTAAAAATGTACATACAAGCATCTAATAAAAAATAAATCCAAGGCAATTCATTTAGAAGGGCATCCCACACTGACCCACAACCCCATCAAATTTTCTCACTGAAGTGTGCTTATTATATATATATATATATATATATTCTCCAATCTTCTGGAATGCCCTCCCCCACCCAATCCGCCACTCCACAACACTCAAAACCTTCAAAGGAGCCCTCAAAACTCACTTATTCAGACAAGCATATAATCTGGCTTAACCAATCTTCTAAAAGGGCACAAAGCTCAATACTGACTGTTTGTGATCCTTCCCCCTCGTCTTCACCCCTCATCCTTTAGACTGTAAGCTCGCAAGGACAGGGCTCTCTCCCCTATTGTATCTTGTATTCAGAATATCCACTGTCAACTCTGTAAAACTGCATTTGATATTATATGTACCGCATGTTTCTACCCTGTCTGTAACTACTACTTTGTAAAGCGCTACGGAAGATGATGGCGCTATATAAATAGACAATAATAATAATATACATGCACACAGTGCATTTATGCACTGCTTGCACTTTATAATTGAATCTGGCACTTTATAGTTGATTAATTGGGGAAGATTTATAATATATGTTTTGTGTTTTATATTTAGCTGTTTATCACACTTCAATGAGGAAATATGATGGGCTTGTGGGTCATTGTGGGATGCCCTTCTAAATGAATTGCCTTGGATTTATTTTTTATTAGATGCTTGTATGTAAATGTTAAATGGAGAATTTAATAAAGATGAATTCATGAGATATGAGATATATTGAAATGTGACTGATTAATTGTGGTGGAGAGGGTGCAGCACCTAATTAGGTGGTTGCTGGAACCATTATAAGGGAAAATTGTAGCCCTTGGTTGCATGCACGGTCACGCATAGGAAAATATTATTTACTGAATAGGTGGTGCGAAATACATTTTTTGTATAATATTAGCATTCAGTTACAGTACACCATGACCTAAATGAATGAGAACCTACAAACAAGTCCTAAGATGGGTGGAGAATTCCAAAGAAGAATTCCAGAGGAGGTAGTAATCTTCCATGAATGGCATGATCTAGTTTGGAATGTGAACAAAGCGATGGAACAAGACAGCAGTCAGAAAGAGAAGGCAGCGCCCCCCACTCACTTGCTCGCTCTCAGTTATAGGGGAACCTCCCTGGGATTTTCACTATCCCAAATATTGTTCCTCTCCAGCGGGGTGTGTGGCTATAAAAAATAACCTTTATAGCGATCTCATGGTATATGCACGTACCAATATACATAATGTGGGTATCGAGACCTCTTTTTAAAGTGGACCAACACCCAGGATTTTGACTATCCTGGGTCTTGGTCCACTTCGGTGGGGCACCTCCGATCGGGGTGCCCCGCTGTGTGAAACCCCCCGGATGACCCGAAAAACTCACCTCTCCCCGCTCCCAGCGCCGACGGACAAGAGATTTGACAGCCGCGGACAAGCGGCTCCTCCGCCGCCGCCTCCCGCGCGTCACTCTTGACGCGTGCGAGCCCGCGCCGGCCATTCACAGACGGCCGGCACGCGCACGTCTAGAGGGGCGCGAGGGAGGCGGATTTGGGGTGTTTGGGGGGGTTTCATCCGAGATCGGGATGTCCCGCGGGGAGGGAGGTGATCGGCCCGGGAATCTTATAGATTCCCAGGCCGATCACGGGAGGGTAATGGTCCACTTTAAAGTGGACTAAAACCCAGCTCGATCAGCCCGGGAATCTATAAGTTACATGGGCTGATCGATTCCCTCCCCCCATTGTGAAACCCTCCCATGTCTGTGTGAAACCCCCCCATGTAGCCCCGTTCACTTACCTTGCTTCCCGGTCCAACGGCGCATGCGCGGGCTGCATTCCCGCTATTCCTCCGCGCCAGCCATTTGAGAATGGCCAGTGTGGGCACGCTCCCTGTTAGAGGGAAGCAGGGAATGTGGCCGACAGCAAGCTCGGAGCAGCTGGCTTTAGACAGCGTCTTAGATGACGTGACATCAGCGGCTCTGAGCGCGATGATTGGACGAGCGTAGGACCGGGAAGAGGTGAGTTTCTTTGGGCAATCTGGAGGGTTTCACACAGGGGGGACCCCCTTGATCGTGGTGCCTAGGAGGAAAGGACCAAAACCCAGGATAGTCAAAATGCTGGGTTTTGGTCCACTTTAAGGCAGATCTTTTTAATATGTTTCTAAGTGACATAGGAGAATGTTTGCTAGGAAAAGTTTTCCTGTTTGCTGATGATACAAAGGTTAGTAATAGAGTGGACACTACTGGAGGTGTCTGCAACATGGAAAATGATTTAGCTTTACTGAAAGAATGGTCAAAACTTTGGAGTTTAAAGTCTCTAAAAGTTTAATTATGTCCTTGGCTAGAAGGAATCCCCGAGTACAGTATGGGCAGCGCTGTGTTAGCCAGGACTTCAGAGAAGAGAGATTTAGGGGTACTGATTACTGAAAGCTGCAAGATGATTGGACAGTGTAGCCAGGCAGTGGGAAAAGCAAGCAGGATGCTCGGCTGCATAGCTCGAGGCATCACCAGTAGGAAGAGGGAGGTTGTGATGCCGCTGTATAGAGCCCTGGTGAGTCCACAGCTAGAATACTGTGTGCAGTTCTGGAGACCTTACCTGCAAAAATACATTATTTAAATAGAAAAGGCGGCCAACAAAAATGGTGGGAGGACTGCAATGTTAGGAAATATTATTTTACAGAAAGAGTAGTAGATGCTTGGAACAAACTTTCAGTAGAGGTATTCGAAAAATCAACAGTAAGCGAATTTAAAAATGCCTGGGATAAACCTCCATCTATATTAAGATAAAGAGCACATACAGTATACACCTAAGGGCAGACTAGATGATGGACCATATGGTTTCCTTCTGCCGTCACCCTTCTATGTTTAAAACAAAACCTACTAGCAGCCAGCCTGGAATCTAAAAGACTCCAAGGCCGATGATCTCAAAGGTGCCACAGCGACGCAGCCGGCTCGCCGCACCCCCGGCACGTGCTCCCAGGCCATTGAAGAAACAAGGCACGGGAGCACGCACAGCCACAGGGGTTGCACAGTACCCAGTCCAAGGACAGATAGCATTACCCATCTACCCTTGCAGTAGGCGGATGGCACAGAGACATAAAGAGATTATTTGCATAGCTCCGCCTACGGCAAGGGTAGATGGGTAATGCTATCTGTCCTTGGACTGGGTACTGTGCAAATACTTTCCGTTCTAGGGAAGCGACTCTTTTCCTTTACCTAAGTAGAGGGTTTTTTGGTCTCTTTAGCCCCCCTATATTAAGCCTAACATGGGTCTCTCCACATACTGGCTTGCGACTATGTTTTGGTACTCACCAAGTTCCCCCCAAATACTTTCCGTTCTAGGGAAGCGACTCTTTTCCTAGGTAATTATAAAATCTCACCAAAATACTCCATGGAGAGCAGCGGCTGTTAGCAGACTGGGTAGTGGTCGCTCCCACACGAGAAGCCGCTGTCCTGCGAGAAGCAATGGTCCCCAGTCACTCAACCTGCGATATAGGTCAGCCTCCAGGTAGCTCATGTCCTCCTCAGTGGTTCCTCCACTCCTCTCGTCACTCTGTAATCCCTCTCCTGAAGGCCAGGGGACGACATCCTCCCGATGCATCCTTCTTGTCACCGTAGCAGAGGAGTCTCCACTGCCGCCACTCATGATTTTAGGATCAAATCAAACTTTGCTCAGTCGTTTCTCCGACTCCCGGGGTTTGGGGAAGGAAGTCAGCAATTAAGTTCCACCGGAGTCTCTCCGCAACATTCCCTGGGGCTGCGGCCGGTCGTCAAATTCACCAGCAGGAAGATGCGACCGCTGAGTTTATAATTCTTAATAATTCCTCGTTGGGCTAACATCTGCACAACACCAGGTTCATGAAGGCCTACAAGCGTGCCTTGTAAGGCAAATTTGGAATATTCCAAAAGATCCGCTTCTATAAGGATCTCACATTTAATTGTCCATTTCAGGAGTCCTTCTGGTTCCTTTCAAGTATATCCGAGTATACATAAGCTGTTCTCTCACCACACCTGTAACATCCTATGACATATCATGATATGTCATCTCATATACAATAATGGTTTGTTTCACTAATTATAGTCTATCCCAATAACTGGGAACTTCCTCTTACGTCAATCTAGCAAAAGTGTCCCCATTAACCCTAGTCCATCCTTGTGTAGGGTTCCCCTAACCCTAGTATATCCTAAAGATAAATCCCTCTAATCCTGCTGATCCCCAAAACCTGCAAACCCCAAGTAATCTACAACAGTCTTCCTTTAGTCTCTGCTGATCACCTAATATTAGATTCCTTTAGCCTTCTCTTTCCTGGCACAAGACCTCCCTAAAACTACACTTTCTAACTTTTTAGCATATGCCTCAAAGACCTGGTTTAGGCATATCCGAGACCCAAAGTCTAGTATTCAATACCCATAACCCCAAGGCACTAAAGCTCTACAAATACAGCCTATCCTAAAAAATCCCACAAACACCCGTCTTAACAGAAGCGCACTCTAAGACGAGTTTGTCCTACTTAGAAAGCGTTCCAACCTCTTACAGCAAAAGCCCCTGACTTCAGTATGTCTTTAAAGACCCTCCCTCTACAGCCCAAACCCCACCTGACCCAGCCTTTGCCAACAATAGATTCTCTTTATGCTCCTTGATTTTACAGATCCCCTAAAGTAGATCCCAACACCAGTCTATAAATACCAATATGAGGTCCCACTAATTCCCGGGCATTGGCAAACCCTACATTGGAGTCAAATAGATTCTTACCATCGCCTAGCTATCTTGATAAGATCAAGCTCAACCAGATCTTGTTTAAATCAGTATACCCCAGTCCAGACAAGTAAGATCTCCAGACTCTGGTAATCCCCCCTGGAGCCAAGGTTCAGATGAATTCAGATTCTTCTCATCGCTGGTCTACAAAAGACCTCCCCTCACCTATGCCAACACTAGATCCTCTCTATGCCAAGTTATTTTAACAATGCCCCTCAAGCTGACCCCCCGCCCAGAACCAGTCTATCAGAGTAAGTTAATTCAAATAAGAGGTCCCACTTATCTCTAGAATTTGGCAATACCAGAGTCCATTGACTCAAGGTTCAGGTGAATTTAGATTCTCCCAATCCATCCAAATGGGAGATTCTACCTATGCCGACAGTAAAGTCTCTCTATGCCACCATCTATTAAAAAAAGCCCCTCAACCCCCCAGAACCAGTCTATCCTAGCAAGGGTATGACAAAATAAGGTCTCACCTAACCCCAAGCTTTGACAATACTGGACCCAATTTAACACAGACTCATAAACATCAAATCTATCCCAATATAGGCCAGTAAGTAGTCCAAAACAAGGTCCACATAGAACCAGGCTTTGCCAACACCTCAATTCTAGGAGAGAATCTAAGATAAACCCCAGTAGACACCAACCTATTCCAGTATAGACCAGTAAGTAGACTCCAATAAGAGGTGCTTATTGGTAGATGCCCCACCAACCTATCCCAGTAAGAGAATGCCAAATACAAGGTGTCACCTATTCCCAACCTTCGCCAATACCAGACCACCCACCCTTGTAACAGAGCCCTTCGGGTAGATCTACAGTAGGCACCTGTTCCACCCCATTATAGACCAGCAAGTAAATGCCAAAAAGAGGTCCCACCTATGGTAACACCAGATCCCTCACCTGACCCCAACAGAGACCCCCAAATAGATCCCAGCCTATCCCAGTAAGCAATGCCAATAAGCAGTACTAGGTCCCCCCCATAAAGCTCCAGCAGGTCCCAGTATAGACCAGTAAGTGTTGCCTATATGCAGTGCTGGGTCCCCCCAATAAAGCTCTAGCAGGTCCCAGTATAGACCATTAAGTGGTGCCTATATGCAGAGCTGGGTCCCCCCAATTAAGCTCCAGCAGGCCCCAGTATAGACCAGTAAGTGATGCCTATATGCAGTGCTGGGTCCCCCCAATAAAGCTCCAGCAGGCCCCAGTATAGACCAGTAAGTGTTGCCTATATGCAGTGCTGGGTCCCCCCAATAAAGCTCCAGCAGGCCCCAGTATAGACCAGTAAGTGGTGCCTATATGCAATGCTGGGTCCCCCCAATAATTCTCCCCTCACAATATGGGCTCCGGGTCCTGTCAGGGCTCTTCCCGCCCTCCGGGAGGATGTCAGGATGGTGGCCCCTCAGCCCCGGCCCCCGCGGTCAGCTCTCCGGGCTCTCAGCTGAGGGATGAGGTTGTTATGAAGGTGCGTCAGCTGAGCGGAAGTGACGTCGCCACCCAGACACATCCCCGCCGTTGTCTTTGACAGGAGACCTCAAAAGCAAAGAGGCGCAGCTTGCATTTGCCCCGGACACCGCCGCCCCTCGGGCGAGACTGGCATTTTATAGCGGGTTTGCCCTAAGCTCCGTCATGACTTCCTCCAATTTCCCCAAAACTATTTGTCGCGTGAGAGAAACAGTGGTGCCCACAGTAAATATGTCTGTGGCCGTTCGTGGAAACGAGGCGAGATCACGTGACTCCGGTACTAAGGCGGCCATGTTTAGTGCTGGCAGAGGCAGTTCGTGACACTTGTTGACTGTAAAATGTACAGAGGCGGCTGGCAGATGCCTCAGCAATACACAGGGGTGTGCCAGGGTGTGATACCAGAGCGGGAGATTATATTAATTTATGTTTTTTATTAGGCCTGTAATTAAAATTTTTGGCAGAAGGATGTTGTTCATAAACCAACGTAATTATATTTATTCATAAAGCACCGCCATCTTCCATAGCGCTGTACAAAGTAGTGATTACAGTGTAGAATATACGTACAGAGACTATCACAAATGCGATGTCACACACGGAGCAGGCATCAGCCCTGGGGCCCCTGTACCTTGGGGGGACCCATCTCATTCTCCCTACCCTGGGCAGCCCCTATGCAGGACACAGGGCTGTACAGTAACAAGGACTGGCAGCCATTGGGAGAGACTTTGGGCCTTATTCATGAAGGGATAGCGTCATACAGTAGCGCCTTGTAAATGACAGGTAGCGGCTGGTGAACGCCGGAGACGGCACGCAATTACACATTTATCAAGCAGAATCTGTTGAGAGACTGGAACAACGCCATGTAGCGTCCAATTCATCATTATCCCAGGCTCAGCGTATAGTGCGCTGGCTGAACGGCTTGCAGAGCGCCACATAAGCCATTCTGAAAAAAAATGTTCATTTTTAATATGTTTATGCAGAATTGACGTTACAGGTCTGGCATTAATAAGTTCATGTTACAATGTTATTACAATATAATTAAGTGTTCTTGCATGGCAAGATCACTTATTGTTCTTTCTCATATATATTATTAAGTGTTCTTGCATGGCAAGATCACTTATTGTTCTTTCTCATGTATAGTATTAAGTGTTCTTGCATGGCAAGATCACTTATTGTTCTTTCTCATATATATTATTCTTATTAAGTGTTCTTGCATGGCATTAATAAGTTCATGTTACAATGTTATTACAATGTAATTAAGTGTTCTTGCATGGCAAGATCACTTATTGTGCTTTCTCATATATATTATTCTTATTAAGTGTTCTTGCATGGCAAGATCACTTATTGTTCTTTCTCATATATATTATTCTTATTAAGTGTTCTTGCATGGCAAGATCACTTATTGTTCTTTCTCATATATATTATTCTTATTAAGTGTTCTTGCATGGCAAGATCACTTATTGTTCTTTCTCATATATATATTATTCTTATTAAGTGTTCTTGCATGGCAAGATCACTTATTGTTCTTTCTCATATATATTATTCTTATTAAGTGTTCTTGCATGGCAAGATCACTTATTGTTCTTTCTCATATATATTATTTTTATTCTTATAGCCATATTTTGCACTGTAACTCCTCCCACAGTTTTTACACTACATAGACCATAATACACCAAAACGTGCGGATCATTCCCGAATGGTGTGCTGTTACTTTGTGGAACGTTTCGCCAACCGGTTTCCGAAATATTGGCGTTTTTCTGGCGCAATTTTCCCATAGGAATGAATGGGAGGAATGTTCAAAACTAGAGTGGGAGATGAGTGTGAAGTGAAAAATCAGGACATGATTTCTAAACTGTGACCTCTCCATCATTTTTAATCCCACCTACACAAATCTTATATCAAAACGTTCAGCTATCCCTGCTGCCGCTAAAAATGTCCAAGGCTAAGCCATAGGCCTAACACTTTTCACAATATGACCTTTTGTTTGCAACTCACACCTCCCATTGACATTCATTGAAACTCCACTCTAGACACCACTAATTTGAATTTCTAAACTGCGACTGTGCCTTCATTTTTAATATTTCAGAGACATGCTATACACATTGTAGGCCTGGCTCTTGTGATTCTTACAATATAAAGCTCTTTGCTGTAGGATGTATACTTTTTAAGCTACAGCCATTTGAATATGGCAACCACCAGTGCATTAGAAATGTGTTTTAATGTGCATTCTCTGGCTACCTCAGAGTGAGTTGCCATAGCAACACACCTGCAGCCTGGCTCGTTACAGCTGCTCCGCCCACACAGCCAGTCTCAGGAAAATTCCCCATGAAAACGTGTTATAGAAAACAGCTTAGACAATGACATGGCCAGTCATTTAGCAAGATAGAAATACATCATCATTTAATGCCTACTATCTTTACTCACTCCAAACAATCCATATAGTTGCTCTGCCCAGTCAAACCTTTCCACAGTTACTCCAACCCCTCCAACCACACAACAGTTACTCAAGTCACTCCACCCAGTTACTCCGCCCACTCCACCCAGTTACTCCGCCCACTCCAGTTGTAGAGAACTGGTGGAGGCAACAACACTTCACACAATTTCCCCAGAAATTGCACTTTGTCTAGTTCCATATGTTTTCGCTTTGTTACTACTGGATAGATGCTGAAAAACAGCCTTTAATCACACAGCCTCCGGCGATCTGGGCTTCAGAGAAGCATTTTTGAGCGCCGGAGGTGTGTGAGGCTGTTTTTTGTTGAATATGTTATGAGTCGGTCGCACTGACCAGTCGCTAACATGCGCTCCCATACAGCGCTGATGCGCTCTGAACTAGCGACCCACGGCCCAGCACTGCGACTACTAGCGGGCGCTCTGAAATGACTGCTACAGACGCTCATCTGTCGCTACCTGGCGTTAGTGATGAATCAGCCTGCCCATTTCTGTTCATCCTTCTATTTGTTTATATTCTTCCATCTATTCTTTCTTTTATCTGTTCTTTCTGCCATTCCTTTTCTTTTTTCTTTCCTTCTGTTATTTCTTTTAGTCCATATTTTCTTTGTTTCTTTACATATATCCTTTTCTTTCTTACCTTCTATTCTATCTCTTACGTTCTTTCCATATATTCTTTCTTTCATCTGTTCTTGCTGCCATTTCTTTTCCTTCTTCTTTCCTCCTATTATTTATTTTAGTCCATCTTTTCTTTGTTTCTTTCCATATATCCTTTTCTTTCTTTCTTTCCTTCTATTCTATCTCTTAACGTTCTTTCCATATATTCTTTCTTTCATCTGTTCTTTCTGCCATTTCTTTTCCTTCTTTCCTCGTAATATTTCTTTTAGTCCATCTTTTCTTTGTTTCTTTCCATATATCCTTTTCTTTCTTTCTTTCTTTCCTTCTTTTCTATCTCTTAACGTTCTTTCCATATATTCTTTCTCTATACCTGTTCTTTCTGCCATTCCTTTTCTTTTTTCTTTCCTTCTGTTATTTCTTTTAGTCCATATTTTCTTTGTTTCTTTACATGTATCCTTTTCTTTCTTACCTTCTATTCTATCTCTTACGTTCTTTCCATATATTCTTTCTTTCATCTGTTCTTGCTGCCATTTCCTTCTTCTTTCCTCCTATTATTTCTTTTACTCCATCTTTTCTTTGTTTCTTTCCATATATCCTTTTCTTTCTTTCTTTCTTTCTTTCTTTCTTTCTTTCTTTCTTTCTTTCTTTCTTTCTTTCTTTCTATTCTATCTCTTACGTTCTTTCCATACATTCTTTCATCAGTTCTTTCTGCCATTCCTATTTCCTTTCCTTCTGTTATTTCTTTTAGTCCATCTTTCCATTGTTTCTTTCCAAGTATACTTTCTTTCATCTGTTCTTTCTGCCATTTCTTTTCCTTCTTTCCTCGTAATATTTCTTTTAGTCCATCTTTTTTTTTTGTTTCTTTCCATATATACTTTTCTTTCTTCTCTTCTATCTCTTACGTTCTTTCCATATATTCTTTCATCTGTTCTTTCTGCCATTCCTTTTTCCTTTCCTTCTGTTATTTCTTTTAGTCCATCTTTCCATAGTTTCTTTCCATATATTCTTTCTTTCATCTGTTCTTACTGCCATTTCTTTTTATTTTCCCCCCTTCTATTATTTCTTTTAGTCCATCTTTTCTTTCTTTCTTTCTTTCTTTCTTTCTTTCTTTCTTTCTTTCTTTCTTTGACAGACTCTCTGCCCTTTGGACTTTACACAGGTTCATTACTTTCCTTTTCTTAAAGTGGACCAACACCCAGGATTTTGACTATCCTGGGTGTTGGTCCACTTAGGTGGGGCACCCCGATCGCCGCAAAAACTCACCTCTCCCCGCTCCTACGTGACCTCGTCCGGCCAATGACAGCGCTCAGAGCCACTCTGGTATGCGCGTCCAAAGCCGCTTGGACGCGCATACCAGAGCGCTGTCATTGGCCGCGTCTCTCGCTTCCCTCTAACAGGGAGCGCTCCTGCGCCGGCCATTCACAAAACGGCCGGCGCGGGAGCGCGCCCTGCTAGAGGGAAGCGAGAGACGCGGCCGCGTCTCGCGCATGCGCCGTTGGATCGCCGGTAAGGTGAGGATTGTGGGCCTCCTGGGGGGTTCCTCCCCGCGGGACATCCCGATTTCGGATGCCCCGCGGGGAGGGATCTGATCGGTCCGGGAATCTTATAGATTTCCGGGCCGATCCCCCCTGGGTGTTGGTCCACTTTAAGCATGTACAGACTGCCATTGTGTTGATTGATTACGTTATTCATTGTTCTGACTGCCATTGTATTGATTGATTACGTCACAGACAATGGCATTGTTCTGATTGAGTGTATTACAGACGTCTATTGTATTGCTGATTGCGTCACCGGCAGAGTTGAGGGATTGTGTGCCCTGCTCCCATTGGTCCGTGTGTTTGTCATGCAGTCTTCCATCAGGTCCACGGGGGAGGTCCCCTTGCATGGAGCCTGGCATATAAGGCCTAGTGTGGCACTAATAAAGTTGCCTTCACCTTCACCCTCAATACTGAGTTCTGTCTCTTATTGGGGGAAACGCTATATTACAATTCACTAGCCCTTGTAAGGGCTGTTCCTGGTTCCTCACGGACGACTCTGGAATTCCTGCAGCACCTCTCACCATTGGGAAAAGGACGTCTCTGGCGGGGAAGCCCTCCGGCGATAAGGGTTATCGCTACACTTTCCTTCTATTCTATCTCTTACGTTCTTTTTTTTTTCATGTTTGTTCTGCCATTACTCTTTTCTTCTTCTCTTTATTTCTTTCCTTCGCTTAATTTTTCTGCCATTCCAACTCATTCCAAATTTTTTGTTTGTTTCCGCCATTCATTCATTCTCATTCTTTCTGACCTTCATTTTATGCTTTTGTTCTTTGTTTTCTTTCCTTTTCTTTATATTTCATCTATTATTTGTTTCTGTGTTTATACTGTATGGCGTATCTGGGAGGGAGGTTCACACAGCGAGGCATCCTAATTCGGGATGCCCCGAGGCACAGACCAAAACCTGGGATAGTCAGAATCTAGTCTATAAGACTCCTTTGGGGCTGGCCCACCTGTTTACAGGGCGTCCTGAATTGGGTTCCCCAGCATCTCTTATTATGCCTTTCTGATTGGACAGGCCAATGGCCAATCGCTCCATCTAGATTTCTTTGGCGCTCTGAGATTAGTGCAGGGCATCCTAAAGCTGGATGCCCTGCCAGAGAGGATTAAATTCTATTCAGAAGGTGGGGTTTTCTGATCCTCGGGCCGCATCCCCTGGCTGCATGCTCTCTCCCGCCGGACCATTCAGGTGAATGGACGAGGAGAACGCCAGGGACCCAAGGGGATGCCGCTATGTGTCAATCTCAGGGATATAGAAACATAGAAACATAGAAGGTTGACGGCAGAAGGAGACCATACGCTCCATCTAGTCTGCCCTTATGTGTATACTGTATGTTCTCTGTATCTTATGTATATACTGTATGTTCTCTGTATCTTATGTGTATACTGTATGTTCTCTGTATCTTATGTGTATACTGTATGTTCTCTGTATCTTATGTATATACTGTATGTTCTCTGTATCTTATGTGTATACTGTATGTTCTCTTTATCTTATGTATATACTGTATGTTCTCTGTATCTTATGTATATACTGTATGTTCTCTGTATCTTATGTGTATACTGTATGTTCTCTGTATCTTATGTATATACTGTATGTTCTCTGTATCTTATGTATATACTGTATGTTCTCTGTATCTTATGTGTATACTGTATGTTCTCTGTATCTTATGTATATACTGTATGTTCTCTGTATCTTATGTGTATACTGTATGTTCTCTGTATCTTATGTGTATACTGTATGTTCTCTTTATCTTATGTATATACTGTATGTTCTCTGTATCTTATGTATATACTGTATGTTCTCTGTATCTTATGTGTATACTGTATGTTCTCTGTATCTTATGTGTATACTGTATGTTCTCTGTATCTTATGTATATACTGTATGTTCTCTGTATCTTATGTGTATACTGTATGTTCTCTGTATCTTATGTGTATACTGTATGTTCTCTGTATCTTATGTATATACTGTATGTTCTCTGTATCTTATGTGTATACTGTATGTTCTCTGTATCTTATGTATATACTGTATGTTCTCTGTATCTTATGTGTATACTGTATGTTCTCTGTGTCTTATGTATATACTGTATGTTCTCTGTATCTTATGTGTATACTGTATGTTCTCTTTATCTTATGTGTATACTGTATGTACTCTTTATCTTATGTATATACTGTATGTTCTCTGTATCTTATGTGTATACTGTATGTTCTCTGTATCTTATGTGTATACTGTATGTTCTCTGTATCTTATGTATATACTGTATGTTCTCTGTATCTTATGTATATACTGTATGTACTCTTTATCTTATGTATATACTGTATGTTCTCTGTATCTTATGTGTATACTGTATGTACTCTGTATCTTATGTGTATACTGTATGTTCTCTGTATCTTATGTGTATACTGTATGTTCTCTGTATCTTATGTGTATACTGTATGTTCTCTTTATCTTAGGATAGATGGAGGCTTATCCCAGGCATGTTTAAATTCAGTGACCGTTGATGTTTCAACTACCTCTGCTGGAAGTTTGTTCCAAGCACCTTGGAACAAACTTGGGACCTGGGAGGGCAGCGCTGGCCAGAGGACCAGGTAAGGGTTGTTTTTCTTTGAGACCCCTCCGTGCCCACCTTAGTGCCAGGGTAGGGTGTCAGGTAGAAAAACAAGTTGAGGATCAGCACTCCTTAAAAAAAAATGAAGATTTATTGAAGTCCTTTAAAAGATATATTCAATCCAAACAGCCTTAAAAACACATACCAGACCCTGACAGCAGTCCTAGAGTGTAAGCTCTAACGCGTTTCGGACGACATCCGGTCCTTAGTCATAGATAGCGAACAGAATATAACATCACATATTTATAGGAACAAAGAAAATTAAGAGATTCGCCCCATTGAAGCAGCGCCGCAGCCGACAGGGTAGGGTGTCACGTACATTGTGACTGGAAATCCCGCTTTAAACCCCAAACCTCAAATTCTTGGATGTTCCGCTTTGAACAAAAGGTGAGCAAATGGACAGAGGAGAAGGTAGGTTAAAGCAGACCCTCACCCGGAATAAGAGCCTATAATATATGTTTCCCACACCCTGTGCATACAGATTGCTCACATTAATCCGGACCCTCACCCTGAATAAGAGTCTATCTTATATGTTTCCCACACCCTGTACATACAGATTGCTCACATTAATCCGGACCTTCACCCTGAATAAGAGCCTATCTTATGTTTCCCACACCCTGTACATACAGATTGCTCACATTAATCCGAACCTTCACCCTGAATAAGAGTCTATCTTATATGTTTCCCCCCCCGTACATACAAATTGCTCACATTAATCCGGACCTTCACCCTGAATAAGAGCCTATCTTATATGTTTCCCACACCCTGTACATACAGATTGCCCACATTAATCCGGACCTTCACCCTTAATAAGAGCCTATCTTATATGTTTCCCACACCCTGTACATACAGATTGCCCACATAAATCCAGACCTTCACCCTGAATAAGAGTCTCTCTTATATGTTTCCCACACCCTGTACATACAGATTGCTCACATTAATCCAGACCCTCAACCTGAATAAGAGCCTATCTTATATGTTTCCCACACCCTGTACATACAGATTGCTCACATTAATCCGGACCTTCACCCTGAATAAGAGCCTATCTTATATGTTTCCCACACCCTGTACATACAGATTGCCCACATTAAAAATCATCCTACCTGCATCTACTGCATGTTATGAGCCTTTAAACATCCAAGATGGCGGCTCATGGAGCATCAGGCAGCTTTCAGACAGGAAGTGTCTTCTGACTGCTGCTCTGCATTCTGGGATTGCTGACCTTTACCTGACCCCAGCTCTGCTCTGCCTGTGCAAAGCACAGCTTTAACCCCACCCCCTGTACTTTATCCCGCTCTCCTCTCCTCAGAATGTGTGATGCTTCCGAGTCAAGATGGCGGCTCCCGTATCCTAGAGTCCTGAACAGAGTTGCAGCCCAGTGGGGGAAAGAATAGTAAGTAGATGACTAAAAACTTAAAATATATTAATTTTAGATGCTGGGGAATAGTTTTTCAAGGGTTTGGGCTTTTCAATAAATCATGCTGAAGGCCCAGTTTAAAGTGGACCAACACCCAGGATTTTCACTATCCTGGGTTTTGGTCCACTTCTGCGGGGCACCCCGATCGGGGGTGCCCCGCTGTCTGAAACCCCCCAGAACGCCCAAAAAAACTCACCTCACCCTGCTCCTACGCGAGCGCTCGTCCAATCAGAGCGCTCAGAGCCGCTGTGGTATGCAAGTACAAGCGACGGACAACCACAGCGGCTCTGAGCGCGCTGGAGGCTGCATCTCGCGCTTCCCTCTAACAGGGTAAGGCGGGGTAAGGGCGGACATCACCACAGCAGGGCATCACTGCCCTGCCTGTGATGTCATATCCGCCCCCCTCCCGATTGGAGGAGAACTGACAGGCCGGTTGCTATGCAACCGTCCCTGCTCAGGACGGCGTTCGCCGCCGCCGCCGCTGCAACCGACAGCCTACGCTGCAGCTGGACGGACTGACAGGGGTGAGTGTCATCATTTATATACTCTGATTTTATCACTTTATCATGTATTTTGTATATACTGCATACCTGCATTTGTATATCTTCTGTCAGCGCAACATGCTGTGACGTCATTATGACGTCAGGCGGGATTTTCTCAGCTTTCTATTGGCTACTAATGCTTTTTTATGGTTCCTTTGCTGTGTACCACTTGTTGTTAGTTTTCCCTGATGAAGGGGGCCTGCTGCAACCCCCGAAACGTTGGATTGATTGCTCCTCATTTGGATTATGTGCATTACGCATGAATACACTTCTATTGGATTTCTACTACTATTCTGGAGTGCTGGTTTCTTTGCTTACGTCCTTCTAACGGGGAGCGCGCCCGCACCGGCCATTCACAAATGCTCGCCCTGCTAGAGGGAAGCGCGAGAGGCAGCCACGGCCCGCGCATGCGCCATTGGAACGGGGAGAAGGTAAGGTTTGTGGGCGTCCAGGGGGGTTTCACACAGCGGGGCATCCCGATTTCGGATGCCCAGCGGGGAGGGAGCTGAAGATTCCCGGGCCGATCAGCCATGGGTGTTGGTCCACTTTAAAGTGCACCAACACCCACCCCTGATCGGCCCGGGAATCTATAAGATTCCCAGGCCGATCATCTCCCTTCCCGCGGGGCATCCGAAATCGGGATGCCCCGCTGTGTGAACCCCCCCCCAGAAAGCCCCTAAAAACTTACCTTATCAGCGACGGACAAGGGACGGATAAGCCGCCGCCTCCCGCGCGTCCCCCTAGCACGGCGTGCACCCGCGCCGGTCGTTTGTGAATGGCCAGCGCGGGCGCCTGCCCTGTAAGAGGGACGCGCGAGAGGCGGCAGCGGCTTATCCGTCGCTTGTCCGTTGCCGATAAGGTAAGATTTTAGGGGCTTTCTGGGGGGGTTTCACGCAGCGGGGCATCCCGATCGGAGAAGTGGACCAAAACCCAGGATAGTGAAAATCCTGGGTGTTGGTCCACTTTAAGGTTATTGTGGCTGAAAGACAAATTTCACTTGATGATAATCACATCTGACCAGCAGAGGGAGACATACACTCATATTCACTGAACAGAAGTTAAATAAATAAAGCACCTCTCATTTAAACAGTCCCTCATTCCTCTTACACTGGACCTTCACCATGATTTATTGAAAAGCCCAAACCCTTATAAAACGATTCCCCAGCATCTAAAATGAATATATTTTATGTTTTCAGTCACTTACTTATTATGCTTTCCCCCACTGGGCTTCTACTCTGTTCAGGACTTCAGGGCACCGCCATCTTGATTCAGAAGCATCACATACTGAGGAGAGGGGGATAAAGTGAAGGGGGCGGGGTTATCGCTGTGCTTTGCTCAGACAGAGCAGAGCTGGGGTCAGGAAAAGGTCAGCAGTCCCAGAATGCAGAGCAGCACAGTCAGAAGGCACTTCCTGTTTGCAGGCTGCCTGATGCTCCATGAGCCACCATCTTGGATGTTTAAAGGCTCATAACATGCAGTAGATGCAGGTAGGATGATTTTTAGTGTGAGCAATCTGTATGTACAGGGTGTGGGAAACATATAAGATAGAATCTTATTCAGAGTGAGGGTCCGGATTAATGTGGGCAATCTGTATGTACAGGGTGTGGGAAACATATAAGATAGAATCTTATTCAGAGTGAGGGTCCGGATTAATGTGGGCAATCTGTATGTACAGGGTGTGGGAAACATATAAGATAGACTCTTATTCAGGGTGAAGGTCCGGATTAATGTGGGCAATCTGTATGTACAGGGTGTGGGAAACATATAAGATATGCTCTTATTTAGGGTGAAGGTCCGGATTAATGTGGGCAATCTGTATGTACAGGGTGTGGGAAACATATAAGATAGGCTCTAATTCAGGGTGAAGGTCCGGATTAATGTGGGCAATCTGTATGTACAGGGTGTGGGAAACATATAAGATAGGCCCTTTTTAGGGTGAAGGTCCGGATTAATGTGAGCAATCTGTATGTATAGGGTGTGGGAAACATATAAGATAGGCTCTTATTCAGGGTGAAGGTCCGGATTAATGTGAGCAAACTGTATGTACAGGGTGTTGGAAACATATAAGATAGGCTCTTATTCAGGGTGAGGGTCCGCTTTAAAGCAAAACAAAACTCGGGTTTGTTTATTTTCCATGGTTTTGTTCTGCTTCCCTGGGGAATCCCGAGTCGGGATGCCCTGCTGTGTGAAACCCCCCAGGTCGCCTGATCTGCTTACCTCCGTCCTGGTCCAATGACGCATGCAACAGGCTCCCGTCCAGTCAGAGCTGTTTTCTGTGATGATCTGATCGGGATGAATAGGGAGCGTGCGCAACGCCCGGTGATGCGGGAGTGTGTGCTCCCCATTGTCAACAATCAGAGCCGTTTGCCAAATCACGTAGTTTGAGCAAGCGCCTCTGATTGGACGGGAGCCCGCACATGCGCCATTGGACAGGGGAAAGGTGAGTGCTTATCGACCCCCCCGGGGGGGGTTTCACACATCCTGATTCAGGACGCCCCCAGGGAAAGCCAGTGGCCAGCCCTGAAATCTTTGAGATCCCAGGACCGTGTCGCAAGGGTTTTGTTCCGCTTTAAACTGATACATAGATCAGTATAGAGAAATTCTGTATTAATCTATCAACTCTACACGCATCCCTTCAACATGGCGGCACCCAGGACCCTAAGCAAAAGTCTTAAAGGAGCCACAGTACTCAACCCTGTTAGCTTGCAACCCAACCTAGAATCTGTCTCTAAACTTGGTTAAAAACAGAGGACTCGGTCACACACATCTGCAGAAGTATGATAAAGCTGCACCACCAAGCGCCAAGGTGCCTCTGTGGGGTGCAGTCCTAACTTTAATCTTTGAGAGCCCCATTTGGGACATACAATGCAATAGATAAATTGGGAGCAGGCTTACCTGAGGTTGCCCTAAACCTCAAGTGTCAACCTCATGTCCCAAATGTGGCTCTCAGAGGTTAGAGTTAGGACTTCACCCCACAGAGGCACCTTGGCGCTTGGTGGTGCAGCTTTATTATACTTCTGCAGATGTGTGTGACCGAGTCCTCTGTTTTTACCAAGTTTAGAGACAGATTATAGGCTGGTCTGCAAGCTAACAGGGTTGAGTGCTGTGGCTCCTTGAAGACTTGTGTATCCTAATTGCCCTGCTAATGTGCACCTCCCAGGTTAGTTATAAAATGGTCTGAGCGGCTGCCACCCCTCCTTTATACCTTTCCCTGACCCCAGCTCTGCTCTGTCTGTGCAAAGCACAGCTATTACCTCGCCCCCTGCACTTTATCCTGCTCTCCTCTGTTGCAGCCCGGTGGGGGAAAGAATAATAAGTAAGTGACTAAAAACATAAAATATGTTAATTTTAGATGTTGGGGAATAGTTTTTTTTAAAGGGTTTGGGCTTTTCATTAAATCATGCTGAAGGTCCAGTTTAAGGCCCTAAATTTAAGGTTATCTGAGGCTCGGGAATTTCAAGTGGCCACTGAAACTGAAGCTCGCTTGTACCCCGTTATTCCATAAAAGACCGTTCGGGAGCGCTTCATTTCAAATCAAACCCTAATCCTACATCTTGCTCCGGGCTGTTCCGCATCTGATCTCCAACCCCATCCATCAGTGCCACAACTGGACCCGGAAGTGAAATCATACACCCTATCCGACCCCATAGAGAGGGGCATCTCTGGGTCCCCGTATTGCTGTAGGACTATAGTTATAATTAATGACGGGGGTGAAGCTGTCTCTGTTCTGTCCGGGTGCAGACCTTCAGTAGTTTGCAATATTCTGGTTTGGAGAGACTGTCCCTCTTTGGAGTCCATGTCCCCCTGTCCCTCATTGTCCTCATTTGTCCCTCTTTGAGGTGTAAAATGCAGATCTGCATCAAAAAATGATTATTTTCCCTTTACAGTGTGTTTGTATTGCTGTAACATCCTCTCCCATATCCATTCCTCAATGAGGGGGCGTGGCTTAAATCGGACCTTCACCCTGAATAAAAGTCTATCTTATATGTTTCCCCCCCTGTACATACAGATTGCTCACATTAATCCGGACCTTCACCCTGAATAAGAGCCTATCATATGTTTCCCCCACCCTGTACATACAGATTGCCCACATTAATCCGGACCTTCACCCTGAATAGGAGTCTATCCTATATGTTTCCCCCACCCTGTACATACAGATTGCTCACATTAATCCGGACCTTCACCCTGAATAAGAGCCTATCTTATATGTTTCCTCCCCTGTACATACAGATTGCCCACATTAATCCGGACCTTCACCCTGAATAAGAGCCTATCTTATATGTTTCCCCCCGCCCTGTACATACAGTTTGCCTGCATTAAAAATCATCCTACCTGCATCTAATGCATTTTCTGAGACTTTAAACATCCAAGATGGCGGCCCATGGTGTGTCAGGCTGCCTGCAAACAGGAAGTGTCTTCTGACTGTGCTGCTCTGCATTCTGGGATTGCTGTCGTTTTCCTGACCCCAGCTCTGCTCTGTCTGAGCAATGAACAGCTATAACCCCACCCCCTGCACTTTTGACCCCTCTCCTCTACTCAGTATGTGACGCTTCTGAGCTAAGATGGCGGCGTCCGTATCCTAAAGTGCTGAACAGAGTTGCAGCCCAGTGGGGGAAAGAATAAAAGTGACTAAAAACATTATAAAAGATTTACTTTTAAAAAACATATAACACTTATATACATACTGCCATCAAAAATTGAGGGGGGGGGGGTTAAAGTTGTCTCTAAAATATACCAGTGGGGGACTCTATAAACTATAAAATAAATAATATATATTCTATAAATATACAAATGCAAAAAAAGTGTCAGGTGCTATTAAAGTGCATCAAGATCAAGTACAACTGGGTAAAGCTGTGTAAATAACACTAAAAATATGAAGTAAGTCCAAATCACAAAATAAATACACCACTAAATACCTTGCTTATCCATAAAGTGCTAAGTGCTTGCCACCACTGGAGACCCCCACAAAAGGCCCTGCAACGCGTTTCGTGACGTCACCGTCACGTCCTCAGGGATTTGTTGATGGCAGTATGTATATAAGTGTTATATGTTTTTTAAAAGTAAATCTTTTTTAATGTGTCTTAGTATGTGACTTAGATTATCAAATAAACTTTAATATGATTTATATATAACAGAGTGCCAGTGCTAGTCTCTGGTTTTATCCCCTGTTCTAGGGGATTTGGGGCATCCCCCCTTCCTTTCTACTTGTAGCACCCTCCTTGGGCTATACCAGAGCAGGGCACCTGGGTATTATAACGTCTATTATTCTGGTGCCGTCCATTTCTTCTTGTTGAAAAACATTAGATATATTAATTTTAGATGCTGGGGAATAGTTTTTTGGGGTTTGGGCTTTTCATTAAATGGTGCTGAAGGTCTGCTTTAACTTAAAAATGGTCCCTCTTTCCCACCCTGAAAAGTTGGAAGGTATGGTTGGGACATACGCTCTGTCTTTTGGATGTCATCACTATTCAGTTGCCCACCAGGTCATTCACTGGCCTTTTCTTAATTAGGTCATTGTATTTTGATACTGTTACAGGCAATGTCATTGTATTTTGACTGCCATTGTGTATTGTTGATTACGTCACAGTCAATGGCATTGTCCTGATTGATTGTATTACGGCCTGCTATTGTTCTACTGATTGCGTCACCGGCAGAGTTGAGGGATTGTGTGCCCTGCTGCTATTGGTCAGTGTGGTTGTCATTGCATGGAGCATTGCATATAAGGCCCAGTGTGGCACTAATAAAGGACACTTCACCTTCACCCTCAATACTGAGTTCTGTCTCTTATTGGGGGAAACGCTATATTACAATTCACTAGCCCTTGTAAGGGCTGTTCCTGTTTCCTCACGGACGACTCTGGAATTCCAGCAGCACCTCTTACGATTGGGAAAAGGACGTCTCGGGCGGTGAAGCCCTCCGGCGATAAGGGTTATCGCTACAATGGTGTTTTGTTCTTCCCAGAGGCTAGCGAGGTTGAGGCCACCGAGCGGGGCATCTCAATTCAGGATGCTCCTAGGAGTGGGTATTTAACCATGAAAAGGCTTTATCTCTTTGTTGATACAATTCTAACGCGAAGTAGACCAAAACCTGTGATTTTGACTAGCCTGGGTTTGGGGCCTGATTTGGGATGCCCGCTGTGTGACACCCTCAGGTCGTCCAGTAAAACTCACCTTTCCCTAGTCCTAGGGTGCATATGCAGGCTCTCGTCCAATCAGCACGTTCGGCTGCGCTGTCAAAATCGGCTAACAGGCTGATTCATTACTAACGCCAGGTAGAGACAGATGAGCGTCTGTAGCGAGGATTTCATAGCGACCGCTAGTAGTCGCTGTGCTCGGCAGTGGTTCGTTGTTTCAGAGCGTCTCGCTCGCCGGCATTGATGAATATGTTGTGTGTGTCGCAATACTACGCTGTATGGAAGCGAACGGTAGCGCCAGCTCACACCACATTCATCAAAAAAGCAGCCTCACGCCGGCGCTCAAAATTGCGTTGTTGTAGCCCATAGCGCCAGACGCTGTGTGATTAAAGTCTGTTATTGAACATGTATCCACTAGTAACATATGGAATTGCATTGTTATTACATTGTAACATGTACACTTTAATACCAGACATGTAAAAACAATTCTGCATAAAAATATTATAAATCAAAAAAGTTTTGAAAAATAACTTTAAATAGACCAGGAGAGGTCACACAATGATTTGATAATTAAAAAAATAAAATAAAATAAAACCCCATTTAAAGTGAAGAAATGTATAGTAGTGTCAGGTATGACGTGGCGCTCTGCAAGCAGAACGGCGGCGCAGTATGCTGAGGCTGGGATAATGATGAATCGGACGCTACATGGCGTTGTTCTAGTCGCTCACCAGATTCGGCTTCATAAATGTGTAATTACGTGCCGTGTCCGGCGTTCACCCGCCGCTACCGGCCTTACAAGGCGCTACCTGGCGCTATCCCTTGATGAATAAAGCCCTAAGACTCTACTACAGGCTGCATCTAGCTGAAAGGAGCCGAGCGGAAGCAAGATTCCCGGTGGAACGTTCCTGGCCCGCGGGGGGGCGGGGGGGGGGGGCGGAGTGGGTGCCCTGCTAAAGGTATAGCTCAAAAAGAGAAAAACAATAAGGCAGAGCACCAAAAACCTGACAATATGAGAGTTTTCCTTTAATCACTGGCACTAGGCCAGGGCAGCCATCAGGACAGAGCAAATGCAAACCGCCATAATGGGGCCCAGCCAAAAACCATATGTGAATAGGATATAGCATATGTGCACCCGCCAGAGACTCCTACAGAAGGGGGCGCTTCCCCTACTGCAGTGAATGGAGTGTGATTAATGCTGGGGGGGGGGGGGGGGGCTGGGACAGATCCCCATACCTACCAATTTTCCATGGAGGCAAAGAGGGACATTTGTTAAATTAGGCCACGCCCCTTCATTGAGGGATGGATAGGAAATAGGGTGTAACAGTTACAACAATATAAACACTGTAAATAGACAAATGAATCATTTATTGATGCAGATCTGCATGTTACAGCTCAAAGAGGGACAAATGAGAACAACGTGGAACAGGGGACATGGACTTAAAAGAGGGAGAGTCCTTCCAAATCAGGGACACTTGGGACGTATGCATCCCATATGTTGCCAGGGGGGTGCGTGCATGCCACAGGACTTAGAGAAAGTCCTGTGAAATGGAGAGGATTCTGAGCACCAGGCTTAGACACAGCAAATGCAGGAAGGAAAAATGTGAGTATTATATTCCATTCCATTATTTTAGCCTGGACAATACAAAGGGACCAAAATAATTTTGGGCCTTTACGTCCGCTTTAATGCGGACCATAACTCCCAACTGTCCCTGATTTGGAGGGACTGTCCCTCTTTTGAGTCTGTGTCCCTATATCCCTCGTTGTTCTCATGTGTCTCCCTTTGAGCTGTAACATGCAGATCTACATCAATAAATGATTTATTTGCCTATTTAAAGTGTTTATATTGTTTTAACTGTTACTCTCCTATCCATCCCTCAATGAGGGGGTGTGGCAAAATTTAACAAATGTCCCTCCTTTTCACCCTGAAAAGTTGGTAGGTATGCGGAACAAAACCCAAGAGGGCCGGTCCTGCAATCTAAAAGATTTCAGGGCTGGCCGCTAGTATTTCCCTGGGGTGTCCTAAATGGGGATTACCTGCTGGGTCCCAGCATTACCTTCCTGGTTCCCTGGCCGATGTAAATATCGGCGGCCACATCTCCAGCATCGTTGGACTGTGCTCATGCTTCCGCCCCCAACCATTCAGATAGGCTGGAGCCGGGAGCACGCCCGCTGCTGGGGAAGCAGACAATTTCACTCCCGATTGCCGAGTGCAAAGTGGTTTGCCGAGCATCATGTATGGCTCTGATTGGACGTGACCCCGTGCATGTCATAACACCGGGGGAAGGTGAGTTTGTGTCACGGACCGGGTGGAGCGGACTCGGGTGTGGATCCGCTTTAACTGTGGAACAGATGGCAGGTACCGCGTCAGGGGAGCGGAGTCTAAGAGGCCACCGGTATTCACCAGAGCCCACTGCAAAGCAGGTTGGTCTTGTGCGGTGAGTGACCCCCAGGTCGCTACCCCCCAACAGCGGCCCAGTCCCACGGCTAGCTGAAGCTCAGCGGGGTACACAAGAGGCAGGCAAAAGGCATAGTACACACAGGCAGAGGTCAGGGCAGGCAGCAGAGGTTCGTAGTAAAGGTGAGTAGCCAAGGTCGGGGCAGGCGGCAAAGGTTCAGCGTCGGGGACAGGCAGAGGTCGGTACACGGGTGAGCAATCCAAAAGCAACTGATTTACAACTGGCATGGAAAGACCAAGATCCGGCACTGAAGGAAAGGAAGTGCCTCTTTAAATAGGGGAAGTGGATGCAGGATTGGATGAGCAGGCACCAATCAGTGCTGTACAGGCCCTTTAAATCTCAGGAATCCAGTGCGCTCGCCCTCTAGTGGACGGGGACGTGCGCACACCTGACCATGCGAGGAGGAAGCATGGGGGGAAGGGAAATGGCTGGGAGCAGCCATGAAGGTGAGGGAAATGCTGTAAGATGGACGACGGCTGGATGCAGCCATGGAGGTAAGTGAAGTGCTGCGAGATGGGCGTGCAGCGCTCGCCCTAACAGTTTGTATGGGAAATCTGGGGGGGTTCACACAGTGGGGCATCCCAAATTTGGAACAAGGAACAAATCCCTGGTTAGTCAAAATCCAGGACTCCAAATAAATTGGTCCGGGATCCCCCGTCTGAATGTGTTTTTTCATTCTGCACAATACTGGAAATCCTCCGGCATTGTAAATATTGAGCCCTTCCTGGATTCTGTACATAAGGAGAATGAGAGCGGAACATGTTGGCCTTGTTGGATGGCGTCAGCAGACTGGCAGATGTCTTCCGTCTGTTTGTACCGAGCAGAAGGGAGGACGTGATTAGCAGTCAGGAGCGGGCGGCATCTCGAGGCCCCTGCGGCAATCTGACGAGCTCGGTGGCCTTGGCTCCCAGAAGCCTGTGATCCGCACTCAGGAGGGTCTCGGCACATCTAAAGCTGGCCGCGTCTCCGACATATGTAGCCTCTGGCGTCCTGCTACAATGGCAGCAAAGATTTGTTCGCATGACGGTGAAGCGACGCACAACGCTCAGGAGACACCGCGGTCTGTTTTCAACCTGGTCTGATATCGCTCTGCGAGGATTCCATGTGAAGTAGGATTAAAGCAGACCTACACTCTTGGTTGGGAGGGAAGGGAAGATGACAACAGATTTTTTGGACCCAAAATGGGTAATGTCTGTTAAAGCAGGTCAAAACCTGCGCAGCTGGGCCCTGGAATCTTTCAGGACACTAGCCTACCCCTGGGGCATCCTACATCGGATGCCCTGCAGTGTGAAACCCTCTCCCGGGGGTTCCCACTGCGGTTCTGAACTCCTCAGATTTGGCTCTTGAAAAAGAGACACAAGCACAGGAGACAATGCGAGAAACAGGAGCAAATTAGAAAGGGAGAAAGCAACTGACATAAGACAGAGGAAGAGTAACCAAAGTAAAAGACAAAAGAGAGAGAAAATGAGGCAGGGGAGAAACACAGAGAGGGGCACAATGCAAGTGAGAGACAACAAAGCCAAAAAATCTGTGGAATTCCTGTATTACACATAAAAACACAAATATACACAAGACATATTAAAAACGAACCATCACTTGATCTCCAGTGTGTATAATATCCACATTTGTAGATTTAATGGTTAGTTTAATTAGCACTAGTTTGTTAGTAGTAAGAAATATCTTTTCTTTTCTTCTCTTCTTGTTATTAGTATATGTGTGCTGTCTGCACCTTTTGTATATACAGATTTGTAGTCACTAGAGATGAGCGAACTTCTTGAAAGTTCGATTCGGGCGATTCGCCGAATTTCCCCAAGAAATTCGGGTTCGCCCGAATCGAACTTTCACGAATCGCTCATCTGAAAAAAAAAATGGCAGCATGGTGGGAGCGGGCAGGCCGGCTACGCTGCCAGTGGGCGGAGGAAGCCGGCCCGCTGACAGCGCAGCCGGCCTGCCCGCTCCCACCATGCCGTTTAAAAAGCAAACACTTACCTGCATGGTCGGAGCGTGGAGGCCGGCGCCGCTCTCAGGCGCCCTCTGATGACGCGCCCTCTGATGACGCGTCCTCTGATGACAGCTGAGAGCGGCGCCGGTGCAGGGAGGCCGCCGCTGCTCTCAGCTGTCATCAGAGGACTTCCGCTGCCCGCTGACAGCGTAGCCGGCCTGCCCGCTCCCACCATGCCGGCATTTTTTTTTTTTTTTATTTCAGGGAAAATTCGATCGGCACGAACCAAAAAAAATTCGGGTTCATGCCGAATCGAATTTTCCATGAAATTCGGAGCGAATTCCGGTTCGTCCGAACCGGTTCGCTCATCCCTAGTAGTCACATTAAACTATTTACATGCTAATAGTATATTTTGAGGTTAGGTTTTGCATAGTACATTTTTATGTATATCTCCACTCTTGCTTGATGACAACTCTGAATATTGGTCTTAACATAGATTTAACTATCTTAGAGGCATACATTTATTCAGTTCAGCACCTACATACAGTAGTGCTGTATAACATGATTATAACCTTTATTATACACACTGGAGATCAAGTGATGGTTCGTTTTTAATATGTCTTCTGTATATTTGTGTTTTTAAAACCCTTGTTGCAACCAATAAAGTAATATTTTTCTACTTTTATGATTCCCGCTGGTGTGCCCATGTGTAATACAGGAATTCCACAGTTTTTTTGGTTTTGTGGTCTATAACAATTGATAGTGTGGAATTCTGGGAAGCACCCATGCAGGGTACATTATTCTAAGTAGTGCCCCCTATTGGTATATATTCCTAAACAAGTGAGAGACAAGAGAGATAAAACATACAATGGGGCAGACATGAGGTAGAGACAAGCGTTGGAGCAAGGATCGGGACAGAAGCAGGAGAGATAGAAGGGCTGATTTAGTCCCATGAGATTTTTTTTGCCTCGTGTTTTTTAAAAAAAAAAACATTTTAGAATAACTTTTTTCTTTAGTGCCGGCACCGTTTTTAGCTGTGCAAATTTTTAAATTATACGCATTGCTAAAAATGGTGCTAAAAAAATATTCTAAAAAATGTTTCTCACAAAAATTGAGAAAAAGTTTCTCACACTGCTGAATGAGCGCTAGAGAGAAACCAGAGAAAGACACAAAAGTCAGGCCAAGAAACAGGAAAGAGACACGAGGGAGAGACACACACAAGAGAGAGGATGAGTAACAGAAGAGAGACATGTTAGAGAACAAGATACAGGAGAGATACAGAGGAAGAGAGAGGCATGAGAAAGGTGAGAGATAAACAAGAGAGAGAAAGAAACAAATGGCGAAATTGAGCGGAAAAGCAGCTTGGGAATCTACACGCCCTAAACCAGTGGTCCACAACCTTTTTTTCACCGTGGACCGGGTCAGGATTTGGTCATTTTACCGCGGCCCGGTGGGGCACTGGGGAGGGGGGGCTGACTGGGGGCGGGGCTGGGGGTGTGGCTGGGGGCGGTGCAAGGAGAAAATGGAGGAAAAAAAAAAAGAGGGAACATAGGGTGGGGAACAGAGAAAAAGAAAGTAAGAGAAAAAAAGGAGAAAGTTAGGGGGTTGGGAAGAAGAGTAAAGAAAGAAAAGGAGAGAAAAAAAGGTGAGAAAAGGGAAAATAAAAAGAAGGAAGTGAGCGAAGCAAGGAAGAGAGGGAAAACAGAAGTGAGGGAGGTAATGAAAAAAAGAGAGAAAGAATGTATAGCAATAGTGAGTGAAAGAAAAGAGAAAGGGAAGAAGAAAGGAAAAAAGAGGGGGAGGGAGAGGGGGAGTAAGAAATAAATAAATTAAAAAGAGAGAGAGTAAAGAGACGGGAAGAAGACAGGATGGATAGAGGAGAGGAGGAATGGAGTAAGAGAAACAGGGAGGGAAGGGAAGGAGGGAGAGAAGGAAGTGAGAACTGAAGAAAGGGAGAGAGAGAAGAGCAAGGACAGAGAATAAGAAAGATGAAGGGGGAGTGAAAGAGCAAAAGGAAGGAAGAAGGCAGTATGGGAGTGAGGGAGAAAGAGAGTGAAAGGCAGAAAGGGAAGAATTTAAGGAAGAATGAAAAGGTGAGAAAAAGAGAGGATGGAAGGAAGGAGTGGGAGAAGAAAAAAGAGAGGAAACGCAGAAAGGATGGGAGAGAGGGAAGGATGAAAGGAAGGGGTGAGGGAAAGGATGAAGGAAAGAGAACAAGAGAAAGAGAGAAGGAAAGTTGAGAAAGAGATAGAATAAAGTGTGGTGGAGAGAGAGAGAAAGAGAGGCAGGAAAGAAGGGAGAAAAAAAAGAAAGATAGAGGAAGAGAAAAAGGGAAGGAAGGGACAAATAAAAGAAGCAAGAGAGGACAAAAAAGTAAAGCAGGGAGAAAGAGAGAGAGAGATGGGGAAGGAAGGGAGAAAAAAAAAAGAAAAAAAGGACAGTGATAAAGTGAGAGAGGGAGAAAAAGACAGAGAATGGAAAGGAAACACAGAATAGAAGAAAATGAGGCAGACTGGCCACAACTAATACATCATGGGTGGGACTTGCCTTTTCTCTCCTTTACTGTTGTGTCCTGCCAGTCTGACACCTCCAGGACTCTGATGATCGCAGAGCGGGGGGGGGGGGGGCAGGTAGAGGTCAATCAGCTCCCGGCCAGCCAGAGATGATAAAACAAAAGTCTCCAACGGCTGGTGGGAGCTCTGAAGCTTTTTTATTTTTACCTTATCTTCCCTGTCTTCGGTAGAGCCCGGACACACCACAATTGTGCGTTATTACCCTGACCCCGGGCACACCACTCCACAGCGGGGGCAGCCAGGACATCTCTTAAAGGGGCGGGACCACGGGACATGGGGGGGATCCCGCCTCAGGGCCCGGTACCATTTGAGCCACGGACCGGTAGCAGTCCGCGGCCTGGGGGTTGGGGACCAATGCCCTAAACAACCCACCACCAGCCCTTGAACTCCTTAGCCCCGTCTCCAAGGGGTTTGTCAGCTGATCAATGTCGACAACGGATTGTACATGACACTCTTCCAACGTGCAGGCACATCAGCTGTTTATTCAGCAACTGTAGCAGATTAGCAGGTTAAACATTCCTGTTTTTTCTATTAAATTAATTTTATCAATAGTATAACAAGCAGAAAGTCGCATACAGGATGTACTTGTTGCATTAAAGCTATTCCAACACTCCCACTCAGCAACTACTTATCCTGTTAGTCCCACTGCTGTTCTGAACTCCTTAAATTTGGCTCTTGATATTGGCTTTGTCATGCTATAATCTTGTCAGACTCACAATAAACAAACTCAAGTATCCCATGTGCCACTAAGTCAAACATCACAATGTTTCACGTCAGTTTGCTTAGTCCTTGCGCTGATCTTCTGACTGCTGGCGAGTTTTATACATCCTTGGTTGTCCTCATAAGTATCAATTGGCTGAGTTAGTGGTTCACCAAAATCTTCCATAAGTTGTTTCAACCAAATTACTTCTTGACTTGCATGAGCAGCTGACATGTACTCTAATTCTATTGAAGACAACACAACTGACATCACCAACCAAGAAGATCCTAGTACAGGATGTGTTATATGTTCCCAGCCTTAAAAGCAATGTTTTGTAAATGAAATGCTCACTAACCAGGGGAATGTAGTAACTTTTAAAGATGACAGCTGCATCATTTCAAGAGAGGGACCCACTCTAGCAGGAGGGACAATTAAAGGTGAATTTTATCTGCTAAAATGCAAAGAAAAGGTGTACAGTGCTATACATGATCTGTATAAAAACCATATCCATATATGGCATAGACGTCTTGGGCATAGACACCAAGATGTAGTAAGGAAGCTAGCTCAACAACAGCTTGCAGGTGGAATTGCAAATGACCAATGCAGTTAAGTGATGAAATGCACAAGTTGTCTTAAAGGAAAAATGTATGTAAAATCCCTTCCTATAAATAGCAGCACTGGATATGCACAGCTATTGGATTTGATACACACAGATGTATGTGATCCAATGAGTGTTCAAACCCCTGGCAAGAAGATATATATTCTTGCATTCATTGGTGATTTTTCCAGATACACAATTGTCTACTTGCTGCACAGCAAGGATGAGGTGTCACAGAAACTTGAAGAATATCAGCGTGCAGATAATGGAACTGAATATACAAGCAGAAACGTGCAAACCACTTTGAAAAAGAAAGGAATTGTGTTCCATACAACCCAGAACAAATTGGTGTTGCAGAAAGAAACAACCGCTCGCTCTGTGAAAGTGCTAGAAGTATACTGTTTGATGCACATTTACCTACAACAATTTGAAGAGAAGCCACCATGACAGCGTGCTATCTTCAAAACAGACTGACAGGTAGAGCTACAAACAAAACTCCATATCAGCTATGGAACTGCAAGAAGCCTGACCTGAAGCTCCTCAGGATATCTGGAAGCAAAACATTTGTGCATGCTCCCTACGAAAAACGTTCCAAGTGGGAATCTTGTGCAAAAGAAGGGTTCCTGGTTGGCTATAGTGAACATCGAAAGGTATACAGGATCCTGCACCCAGAGACCAACACAGTAACAATCAGCAGAGATGTAGTAACTGATGAGAACTCTGTATCACTCAAATTTCATGAAGTTTTGCCAGTTATTCAACCAAAGAAAAAAGAACAAGAATCTCAGTCACCAGCTTCAGATCCTGAAAAGGAAAGCACCGAAGGCTGGATAAGCTCTGAAACCACCAAGGAAGGTACAGAAGAACCAAATCATCCTCCAGTCAGGGGATCAGAAAGGGCAAACATAGGAATTCCAGCTTTCCTGGTCAGAACACTTCCTGAACCACACTTGCTGAACCAGAGCCAAAGTCTTGAAAGCAGATGCAACAACTGCCTGTCCACGAGAAGCTAAAGTGAATTAAAGCCACAGATGAAGAGATGGAGTCTCTCACTCCAGACATGGATGCTTACTGAGTTACCACAAGGCAAGCAAACCACATTCTGAACGTTAATGACTTTAGTTGCTGTTCAACAGATGACAGTAAGACATTTTGACATCAAAACTGCCTTTCTGTCTGGTGACAATGAAGAAGAGCTGTACATGACTCAACCTGGTTATATCAAAAAGGAAATGGGAGAGTGAATACAAACATTCCCCACACCTTCTGAAGTCATACAGTGAGCATTAGCTAAGATAATTCTCTCTGTCTTGCTTTCATCAAAGTTAGAGGAAATGTTTTTGTGTGTCATATGTCCTGTGGCATCTGAGTCTATACACCATGTACTCCTTGCAGCTGTGCCTGTGTTTACATTAAACGCAGCTTTGATACATTCATCAGCCTCGATACATTCAGGAGCATCAGCTTCCTCCATAGCAGACATAACCCTTGCTGAACATTCTGCTTCTAAAGATGACTCATTCTAGCTTTCTTTAGGTGACCAGGCTTTTTACACACAGAACAGTCATGAGATTCCTTTAGATAGCTCATATTTTTAGAGACATCCTGTGTCTATAATGCTATCTCTGATCTGGATTCATTACTTTTGCTTACATACTCTTTAAAGTGGACCAACACCCACGGGTGATCGGCCCGGGAATCTATAAGATTCCCGGGCCGATCACCTCCCTCCCCGCGGGACATCCGAGATTGGGATGTCCCGCGGGGTGAAACCCCCCCAAACACCCCAAACTCCTTACCTTATCTTCGCCGGCGGCCGGCCGCCGCCGCCTCCCTCGCGCCCCTCTAGACGTGCGCGCGCCCGTGCCGGCCGTCTGTGAATGGCCGGCGCGGGCACGCGCGTCAAGAGGGACGCGCGGGAGGCGGCGGCAGAGGAGCCGCTTGTCCGCGGCTTGTCCGTCGGCGCGGGGAGAGGTGAGTTCGGGGGGTTCGGGGGGGTTTCACACCGATGGGGGGTGCCCCACCGAAGTGGACCAAGACCCAGGATAGTCAAAATCCTGGGTGTTGGTCCACTTTAACCCATCAACAAGTTTGCCTTTAACATACTCTAGTGTGAGCTCATCATCTGGCCGGGCATCTAGTGCAGTGACAAGTGGGTCATCATTTTCTGGAAGACCACTTAGTAATAGTGCAGCAGTATGAAAATCTCTAGGGTGTCTCTTATATACTCATGCATTGTCTGCCTGTCACTTAGCTTAGACTGATACAGCTTTCTCATGGAATAAAGCTTATTGCTGAGGTTTGATTTTTCAGGTACAATCCGATTATCATCTATGCTGAGGGAGAAAGTACTCTGTGCTTTCTGATCCTTTTCTAGTCATCTGGTAATGGATTAGGCATAGGTTCCTGACCAAATTTCCATGTTCCTTCTCTTATTAGTAGCATCCTGACCTTGAATTTCCAAGACTGGTAGTTCTGGTTAGTCAGGCATGGCACCACGAATTCGACCGAATTCCTGTTAGTAGACATTTTCTCTGTTTCTCACGCTTCTCTGATTCACTGTTGCTCTGGGCTATTCCAGCTCTGGGCCAATAACCTGTTGGCAGCAGATTTTACACGACACTCTTCCCACGTGCAGAACCAGCAGCTGTTTATTCAGCAACAATCAGGAACATAAACATGAGCTTGATACATCAGCAAGATATCTCAACATGGCGCAAAGGAAACAGCTTCTTTCTGTTAGCAGGTTAAACACACTATGCATACAGTCACATGGTCTGCTTAAGATTTCCATTTTTATTCTTTTAAACTAACTTTATCAATAGCATACCAGGCAGAAAGTCATATACAGGATGTAGTTTTTGCGTTAAAGCTATTCCAACAATCAATGATAGGCAGGGAGGATATGTGATGGTACTGAAGCTAATGTTTTGGATGGGCGGATATTGTGGTAGGGGTGGTTAGGCCCCCACAGTCATGATGCAGTAGCTATAGCATTGTTAGGGCAGAACATGAGCTGGGGGGTAAAATGTTATCAGCAGATGAGTATCCTCGGGGAAGAGTTGTGGAGTAAGTCTAGTGGAGTCCTTAAGTAACTGTAGATCAATGATTGCCTTTATTAATAAGTGGTCCTCAGGCTCAAGTCTGGGTCCTCCTGGTTATCACAAATCAGGGTGACGAAGGGGGTACAGGTAGGTGTGGATTAAATCTTAGGTGGTTGTAGGTGTGGATTAAAAAGTATTTCCATTAACTGAACTGTAATGAAATAAGAAAGGTCAACACTTTAAAAATACTTTTTTTTTTTATTTTGTAGTTTGAACATTAAAATATTGTACAATTCAAACGAGTGCTTGTGTGAGCCCCAGGTGTAACAGAGACCAACAGCCGCAGCCCAGGAAAGACAATATAATGCAAGGTGTGTGTTTGATTCATTAGTGACCCCTTTAGGTCTCCTTAGGTTTCAATACAGGTTGTTAATTTTGTGTACAGAAAACTTTAGTTTAGACATGTTATCTTCTGTAGACAGTGACTATCATTGTTCCCAGAATACCTTATTTTTTGTATCTGTCTTTGTCATTCTTCAGATGCTCACTGCGGAGACATTACCAGCACACTCTCCCCACAGCCTACCGCCGACCTAGGCCGGTCCCTGGGTGGGCCTAGTGGCAAATACAGGTCTGCCCTGCCCCCGCCCCTGTCTGGAAAGCTATGGCAGCTGGTGCCTCCTAAAGTAGAAAGTGCCAGTTGCTGTGTTGTATGAAGCTTCCGTGCGGCAATGAGTGATTTCTTTGGGAACCGAACAAGAAGTGAGACTATGGCCTCGATTCTGAGTAGATTTGAAGTAGAGTTTTCATGGTAGTAAAAAATATTAGTAGTAGTAGTAGTAAAAAACAAAACAAAACAAAACAAAAAAAAAGGCGGAAAATGTCACTGTTGCTGAATCACCAGCTAGGAAAACAATGAAAGTCAATGGTACATTTTTAAAGCCCTTATTCACACCTGTCTGGTACCACATGCGTTTCTGCATTTGCGGCAGACGCAGCGCTACCGCAAAAATAAAAGAATCCATCAATGGCACCCCTAGGGCCCCTTTCACACCTCTCCGGTGTGGCAAAGAGGAGAAAAAACATGGCCGCAAAAAGTCCTGTGATTATGTGTCCTGGTGGCAAATGCACCCCATTAAACATGGCTGTCTATTAAAAGCAGATGCAACCGCATGCATACCTGCCAACTTTTTCCTATCATTGAGGGATGGATAGAAGATAGGATATAACAGTTAAAAAATATAAACACTTTAAATAGGCAAACTAATAATTTATTGATGCAGATCTGCATGTTACACCTCAAAGAGGGACAAATGAGATGAACAAGGGACAGGGGGACATAGACTTAAAAGAGGGACAGTCCCTCCAAATCAGGGACATTTGCGAGGTATGCGCATGACTGGACAGGTGTGAACGTAGCCTAAGAGAAGTAGTGAACATTTTACTCCTTATTTTCTTTGTATTAACTTGTATTTTTCCCTATCTGGTGATTCAGCAACAGTGACATTCTCATGATTTTTTTCTGCTTCTATGAGAATTTCTTTCAACTCTTACTGAATCGAGGCCCAGGTCTCCTGCAGTCCGGTTGGTAAACTGGTTTTGTATACACCCAATTCAGAGCTAAAATATTTTTTTCTTTTTTTATAGAGTTGGGCTGTATGAGCCAGAGCTGATGTGCCCCTGCCCCAATTTTGCTTCCTATTTCCTTGGGCCAGTCTTGATATAAGTATCTCAATGAGTATCATTAGATGGATAGAACATTTATAGGAGCCATATGAGACTCTTCCAGCAAGTTGTCTTTTACACCAGATTTCAGGCTATCAGCACCAGGTGAGAATTCTCACTCCTTTTGATAAGAGAGTAAACTGCCATTCACTTTCATTGTCTACCTTGGAGTTGATTTAGCACCAGGTGAAAAGTTACAGCAAGTTGCTGAATCACCCGCAAGGTAGACAATGAAAGTGAATGGCAGTTTACTCTCCTAATTAAAGAGTGGGTTCTCTGACCTGGTGCTGAATCAAGCCTTTTGTGAAGGTTCTGTATTTATAGTAATAACTCAAGGCAACGGAGCTTGTTGTATTTTTCTTGAACACTTTTTGCTAGTCATCTTAATGGCAGAATCTTTCTCTAAATCAAGGAAACTAGTTCAAGTACTTGCTAAACATCTTAAAAAAATGTTTCCAGTTGCCTTGGCTAAGTATTAGAGGAATACGTTTTCTCATTAACCTGCCCTGTTGCCAAATAACACACCAACCTCTAATCATATATCACTCAATCAAGATTCTCACCTTTTTTTAGCAGATGGGGGACAGGACTCACAGACAGCACAAGTAGGTGGTTGAGGACCTGCATCCTACCTGGCACGGCTTTCCAAGGAGGTTTTAGGTCTGCATTAAAGGGATTGTCCAAGCGAAACCAAAAAAAGTCTATACTAATTGTTTGTCCCACTCTGCTTCTCTTTACAGGTCCTCTGTTCCCTTAAGCTCCTTTGTATAGCACTAGCATCTTCATACCCACATGCCTACTCCATTCATTGCAATGGAGGGGGGGTGTGCCAAGGCGGGTTCACTTCTTTTGGCACACCCTCTTTATTGCAATGAATGGAGTAGGCGTGTTACTGGGTGAAAATCCATGTTGCCCGGTGATGGAGGATGGAATTGCTCGTTCTCCCTCATTGGTAGGTACGAAGATGCTGGCGCTGCACAGAGGAGTTGCGGGGAACAAAAGGTGACACTGACATTAAACCAGGTTAACACCCGTTTAAAAAAAAGGGGGGGTTTGAATCCCAATTTCCAGGGCCACCATCGTTCAGCCCCCTGGAAACCACCCTGAGGCGTCGTGATCACCACTGGGCAATCATGCGGTGACAGGATTTAGGGCGTTTTTTGCAGGGGGGGTGCCCCATCCACCCTCCTGAGCCTTATAACACCCTTTTTATTAGTAAAATGAGTGTTGGTTCGGATAAAAGAAGAAGTTAGTATTTGAGGAAATAGTATCTTGCCACAAAACTCTATAAATGCCAAATTTTCCAGAATGCATGGCTTTCAGTTCCAATGATCTCTTTTACCCAGGTTGGTCTCCTTGGTTCCATAGACTTTCTTCTAGGGTCACAGCACAGCTACGAGCTCCTGCTAGAAATAACATATAGATTATATAATGTACAAACCCATCTGAACCAGGACTGGCCGCTTTCACCCAAAAATATAAATATATAAATAGTTCTTATCTACCGATAAAGATGATCTCTGTAAATAAATAGAAATGCTGTGACAGATGAATATACAGTAGGTGATATTTCCAGGTGGAATCTCCTGCCATTTTTAGAAGTTGTGAAAAAAAAGTTTCTACCAATCCCGTCCCGATAATAAGTTACCGATATTAAGTTATTTTCTAAACTCTTTATAAATTTACAGTTTCTTACTCGGTTCTGGATGGACTTTTGTTTCTAGCTATTGTTTGACCTGACAACGCAATATTCTACTGAAACGAAACGTTCTCACCATGTTTGATTGAACCCTGTAGATTATCCCATATTACCTTTGTTTTTCTGTTATTCTTGTAGGACACTTTTTCGACCTCTGTATTAATAAGTTGGGGTCGCTCAACATCTCTCGCTCTCATTGTGTCCGCTCCATTTGTCCTTTTGTTATGAGCATATAATGACTTCAATGACCCTTATTTGGTGGCCTTTTCATTCTTATGTGCAGGTCATCCCTGTAATGTGTTTGATGACCCATTAGTTCCTAAACTGTAACTGGTCAATATCTTTTATTATGAATGCGACCATTCTGTTGTCCTTTTCTGGTCGAATTAGGTAGTGACTCTACTGACCTGCGTTTATTGTGACTATACGATGACTCTACGCTGATTTCTATTAGGTCTCGCTTTTTACCTGCAGACCTGCACTAAACATTAACCTTTAGCAGGATGCATTTGACGAACTTTCAGTTTAAATCCTTTTTGAGGGGGTGCTTAAGTCCTTGGATTTGTGAGCCTAATTTTTTTCACATCAGTAAAAGTTGAGACTATTTGAAAGGTCAATCTTTTGCAATGCGTGAGAAAGTTTTGGCTTGATCTCAAGTTTTATTTTTATGTTATGCAGAGTTGAAGGCAACATGGCTGAGTCTGCAGCAGAGAGCGGAGCAGTGATGTACAGGGCCGGATTAAAGAGGAACATCGGGGGGGTTAAAGCATCCCCCAAGCCTCACCGATCTGCCCCCCCCCCCTACGGTTTTACCTTTGGGAAGCATTTAGTCGCCAATGGATCCGTCTTCTCCATCAAATCAGTCTTATGTGTTACATCCTACGAATATAACGTGAACACTTTATTTCCCTGAAGCTTCTATACTAGATCTCAAGAAACAGCCCCACTACTACTAATACAAACTTCCCTGGGAGGGTGGAGGTCCTATACTGTATCTACCTGAAGACCAGCAACCTGCCAACAATGCAGTCATCCCAAGATGTTGAGACTCCATAGTCTTGCTGGCTTGGCCATCTGGCACACTCTTTATCTGCAGTGTTTCACGTATCCCTACTCTCCCCCCAAAGTCCTTGAGTACCGCCAGAGGTCTTATAATGTATGTACTCTACCTGGCCCAATATTTCCAGCTCTGCTGCCAACAATGCAGTCATCCCAAAATGTTGGACCCCTGAGGCTTATTGACTTGACCATCTGGCACATACTATTGAAGCACTACAGACTAACTGCTGCTCTGTGTGTCCCCTCCCTCACCCCAGTGTCCTTGAATACCACCAGAGGTCCTATAGTTTATGGACTCTCTTCAGCCCAACATTGCCAGCTCTTCTGCCCACAATGCAGTCAGCTCAAGATGTTGGACTCCTGAGGCTTGCTGACTTGGCTATCTGACACATCCTAATGGAGCAGCAGTTTGTCTGCAGTGCTTCATGTATCCCCACCCTCATCCCAGTGTCTTTGAGTACCAGGAGAGGGGAGCCTGTGTACCACCAGAGGCCCTATACTGTATGTACTCTACCTGGCCCAACATTGCCAGCTCTACTGCCCACAATGCAGTCATCCCAAGATGTGGGACCCCTGAGACTTATTGATTTGGCCATATGACACATGCTATTGAAGCACTACAGACTAACTGCTGCTCTGTGTGTCCCCACCCTCACCCCAGTGTCCTTGACTACCACCAGAGGTCCTATAGCCTATGGACTCTCTTCAGCCCAACATTGCCAGCTCTACTGCCCACAGTGCAGTCATCCCAAGATGTTGGACCCCTGAGACTTATTGACTTGGCCATATGACACATACTATTGAAGCACTACAGACTAACTGCTGCTCTGTGTGTCCCCACCCTCACCCCAGTGTCCTTGACTACCACCAGAGGTCCTATAGTTTATGGACTCTCTTCAGCCCAACATTGCCAGCTCTACTGCCCACAATGCAGTCATCCCAAGATGTTGGACCCCTGAGACTTATTGACTTGGCCATATGACACATACTATTGAAGCACTACAGACTAACTGCTGCTCTGTGTGTCCCCACCCTCACCCCAGTGTCCTTGACTACCACCAGAGGTCCTATAGTTTATGGACTCTCTTCAGCCCAACATTGCATCCCATAAGGCCCCTGATCTCGCCCCTGCACAGTGCCCATGAATAGGATGCAATGGGGCCGACCGAAACCCCCTGATTTCGGTGATTGGCGCAGGAAGTTGTGCTGTCACTAACAGGCGGCTAAGCCGCAGGAGGGCGATCAGGCCCCGAAGCAGCTGGATGTCGCTGCAGCAGGCCGCGGCAACATCCAAAAGGTAATTAGGGGCCGATGTGTGCCCCTTCTTATTTTCAGTCTGAGGTTCCTCTTTAAAGCAGACCAGCAGTCAAAAATGACTTAAACCTGACCAACACAACAAACAGCGCTCATATGCATCCCTCCCCGGGGCAATTTAGATTGCTGCACATAAACATTAATTTACCTTTTTCTAACTCCTGCTGTAGTACATTTTAGAAACAAAATGGTGGCTCATAGGTGTGCAGGCCACCTGCAAACAGGAAGTGCTGCTGGTCTTCCTGTTACTGTGTATTGTTAGTTATGTCAGTAGAATCCAGGCAGCAGCATGGCTGAGATTCTGGGAGAGGAAGCTCCAAAACGGCTGCTACCTTTATTTTCCTGTGCCAGGCTGTTGGTCCAGTTTATGTGTTGTGGAGACAAAGTCCCAGATACAATACTTTTTTCCTTTAAAATAATAGTCCAGCCAAGTAACTGATTGGTGGTTGTCTGTCACCCGCCTACTTACTGGAAAGTCAGATCGAGTCCCTTGTGCCCCCCTTGTGCGGGTGCGTGCTGCTCGGGAACTCCTGCTTTGCCATTCTGGGTGGGGGGTAGTGTAGTCGCCCGGCTGGTTCCCTGCATTGAGCTGCCAGCGGCTGTGCTTGGTGGCTTATGTGCAGTGACAGCTCTGCACCCATCACTGTAGCGTTGCTGGCGGCGGCTTTGCTGCTCTAGACTCTCCGTCCTGCCCTGTGGTGGCTTTGGCTGCCTAGGCCTATGGGGCCCCCCCTGCCGCTGATAGCTTTGTTGCTGGCCCTGTGGCCCATCACACCAAAGACTGAAAAGCTTCCTGGACCAGACCATAACCCAAAGGTTGGTAGAGGCCCCCTTTGCAGGGCAAGTGGTGGAGGCCCAGGGCTGCGTGCCTCTTGTGCCCCCCTCATAATCCGGCCCTGGTGATCTCGTTCCTGTTTCTGAAAGGGAGGTCAGCCATCACACCCAGGGGCCTCCACTACAGGATATAGCCAGAGGGCCTCCACTGCTAGTACTCTGGTAAAATGAGGAAATTCTTGTAGTAGCGTACCAGGTGAAACTGACGATATCCATGGGCTGCGGCAAGGAATTCTTCACAATGGGTTGACGTTCCAACACCGCGGTCACAAGTGCATTAATATCCAATGGAAATATGTAGAAAAAATTGACTAAATTAGTTCTAAATTAGATCTAATTTTTTTGTGGTCAAATTCAAGGATTTATCAACTCGTAACTGTTCATTGTCCATCACTGGGATGATCATTTTGTTCTGCTGGCTCTACTCATGGTGCAGGTTTACTATTGCTCAAATGGGTGAATATTGCTGCAGAAGTGGAGAGTAAATGCTACCCCCTGCCAATGACGAAGATGATGTGCTTTTTAAAGCGGACCTTCAGCATCATTTAATGAAAAGCCCAAACCCTTAAAAAACTATTCCCCAGCATCTAAAATTAATAAATCTAACATTTTTGGTCACTTACTGTTTATTCTTTCCCCCCACTGGCCTGCAACTCTGTTCAGGACTCTGGGATAGGGGTGCCGCCATCTTGCCTCAGAAGCATCACATACTGATGAGAGGAAAGGGGGGCAAAAGTGCAGGGGGTGGGTTATAGCTGTGCTTTGCACAGACAGAGCAGAGCTGGGTTCAGGGAAATGACAGCAATCCCCGAATGCAGAGTGGCATAGTCAAAAGACACTTCCTGCCTGAGACTCCATGGGCCGCCATCTTGGATGTTTAAAGTCTCAGAAAATGCAGTAGATGCAGGTAGGATGATTTTTAATGTGGGCAATCTGTATGTACAGGGTGTGGGAAACATATAAAATAGACTCCTATTCAGGGTGAAGGTCCGGATTAATGTGGGCAATCTGTATGTACGGGGGGGACAGATTAGATAGGCTCTTATTGAGGGTAAAGGTCCAGATTAATGTGCACAATCTGTATGTACAGGGTGGGGGAAACATATAAGATAGACTCTTATTCAGGGTGAAGGTCCGGATTAATGTGCGCAATCTGTATGTACGGGGAGGAGGAAACATATAAGATAGGCTCTTATTCAGGGTGAAGGTCCGGATTAATGTGCGCAATCTGTATGTACAGGGTGGGGGAAACATATAAGATAGACTCTTATTCAGTGTGAAGGTCCGGATTAATGTGGGCAATCTGTATGTACAGGGGGGGGACATATAAGATAGGCTCTTATTCAGGGTGAGGGTCCGGATTAATGTGAGTAATCTGTATGTACGGGGGGGGGGGGGGGCATAGAAGATAGGCTCTTATTCAGAGTGAAGGTCCGGTTTAACCCTTGTGTTTTTTTTATATGTCTCTGGGAAGGTGGTGCAATGGCATCTAATATGGAAGCTTCAGAAGCACATACTATCATGTCTGTGTTGCCCTCTTGGTTCCTGAGCAGTAATGTAGCTGCTGTACACATAACTGTGACCACTTAAACCAGACTTTCAGCATCATTTCATAAAACTCCCAAACACTTAAAAAACTATTCCCCAGCATTTTAATGCAATTCATTTATTTTATGTTTTTAGTGGCTTACTTATTATTCTCTCCCCCCGCTAGGCTGCAACTCTGTTCAGGACTCCAGGATACGGCCGCCGCCATCTTGCCTCAGAAGCTACTCCTTGTTCCTTCCTAGCATTCTGTACCGAGGAGATGAGAGGGGGGCAAGTGCAGGGGTGGGTTATAGCTGTGCTCTGCACAGACAGAGCAGCTCTGGGGTCAGAAAAAGGACAGTAATCCCAGAACGCAGGGCGGCATAGTCAGACCTCCTTTCTGCAGGCAGCTTGAGACTCCATGGGTCACCATCTTCGATGTTTAAAGGCTCAGAAAAGACACTAGGTACACGTAGGATGTTTTTTAATGTGGGCAATTTGTATATACATGGTGAGGGGGGAACATACAAGACAGACTCCTATTTAGGGTGAAGGTCCGGTTTACTTGCCATATTTATTAAAGTGGTCCAAAACCCAGCTCTATAAGATTCCCGGGCCGATCGATTCCCTCCCTCCCCGGGGCATCCAAAATCGTGATGCCCCGCTGTGTGAAACCCCCCAGGTCGCCCTGTTAACTTACCTTTCTCCCCGGTCCAACGCCGCATGTGCGGGCCGTGGCCGCATCCCCGCTATCCCTCTGGCAGGGTGCCTGCCCACGCCAGCCATTTCTGAATGGCCGGCGCAGGCACACTCCCTGTTAGAGGGAAGTGGGGGATACGGCTGATTGCACATGTGCCGTAGGACCAGGAAGAGGTGAGTTTCTTCGGGCGATCTGGGGGGTTTCACACAGAGGGGCACCCCCAATCGGGGTGCACTGGGGGAAGGACCAAAACCCAGGATAGTCAAAATCCTGGGTTTTAGTCCACTTTAAAGCTTAGCTGCCCTCTGTATGTAGTAGATGTCACCTTCTAACGTCATGTCTTCACTATGATCTCTGATGACCTCTCAATTCAAACCATTGTTTCTTTTGTTAACATACAATTCTACTGATCAATGTTTTGTGCCTCTGCCTGTTCTATAGGTTGTAGCTGATTAGTGTCCATTGTGTAACCGCTTCACGTGTCCTTTTTCTGTTGACCTCTCAATTCTTGAACGTCTTCACTAACCTTTATTTCTGTTTGTTGTTTTCTTTGAAGACCACTGTGCTTTGAGGCCTTTAAATAAGCTCTTATTTCAGTTTGTCTTTGACGTGTCCCGGTTACCGACTGCCTGAAACCATCTTGCAGCCTTCGTTTATTAGAATCACCTGCCAAGATATGTAACCCTTCTAGAAATACTGCTGTCCCATGGGGTAAACCCATTATTATTATTATGTATAGTTCACATGTAACCTCAATATCTGTCAGTCTGTCCTAGAAATACTGGAGAACCATTCAAAGGTTTTACCAACTTTGTCGAGAACAATTCAATACTAAAAAAAAACATTCTGATATTTCTCCCTTTTGATGGTACGGCCCAGATAAAAGAACTCAGTCCTAGGTGTTACATCCTATTAATATAACGTGAACATTTTATTTCCCTGAAGCTTCTATACTAGAGCTTATAGAAGTTAGACCTTTTAATGTATCTATATATATCTATTTATCTATATAGCTTGCACTAGCTTTCCCAATTTCCCAAAAAGGGGTAACAGAATATCTAGGATGTCGTACAGAACAGGGTTCCCAAACATTTTATGAAATACCATTTCCCATTTTTCAGTTAACTCAAGAAATAGCCCTACCACCACTAATGCAATCTTCCATGGTAGGGTGGAGGTTATATACTGTGTCTACCCAAGATGTTGGGACTCCAGAGGCTTGCTGGCTTGGCCATCTGGCACACTCTATTGGTGCAGCAGTTTGTCTGCAGAGTTTCACGTATCCCCACCCTCCCCCCAAAGTCTTTGAATACCACCGAGTTCCTATAGTGTCTGTACTCCTGGCACAACATTGCCAGCTCTTCTGCCAACGATGCAGTCATCCCAAGATGTTGGACTCCTGTGCTTATTGACTTGGCCATCTGGCACATACTATTAAAGCACTACATACAAACTTCTGCTCTGTGTGTCCCCACCCTCACCCCAGTGTCCTTGAATACCACCAGAGGTCCTATAGTTTATGAACTCTTTTCAGCCCAACATTGCCAGCTCTTCTGCCAAAAATGCAATCATCCCAAGATGTTGGACTCCTGAGGGTTGTTGACTTGGCTACCTGACACATCCTAATGGAGCAGCAGTTTGTCTGTAGTGCTTCATGTATCCCCACCCTCACCCCAGTATCCTTGAGTACCACGAGAGGGGAGCTTGAGTACCACTAAAGGCCCTATACTGTATGTACTCTACCTGGCCCAACATTGCCAGCTCTACTGCCAACAATGCAGTCATCCCAAGATTCTGGACCCCTGAGGCTTATTGACTTGGCCACCTGGCACATACTATTAAAGCACTACAGACAAACTTCTGCTCTGTGTGTCCCCACCCTCACCCCAGTGTCCTTGAATACCACCAGAGGTCCTATAGTTTATGAACTCTTTTCAGCCCAACATTGCCAGCTCTTCTGCCCACAATGAAGTCAGCTCAAGATGTTGGACTCCTGAGGCTTGCTAACTTGGCTATCTGGCACAACCTATTGGAGCAGCAGCTTGTCTGCAATGCTTTGTGTATCCCCGCCCTCATTCCAGTGTCCTTGAATACCACGAGAGGGGAGCTTGAGTACCACAAGAGGCTCTATACTGTATGTACTCTACCTGGCCCAAGATGTTGGACTCCTGAGGCTTGTTGACTTGGCCATCTGGCACATCCTATTGGAGCAGCAGTTTGCACCGCTTCATGTATCCCCACCTTCACCAACAGTGGCCTTGTGTACCACCAGAGGGGAGCCTGAGTATCACCACAGGTCTTATAGTATATATACTTTATCTGGCCCAACATTGCTAGCTCTCCTGCCAATGATGCAGTCATCCCAAGATGTTGGACTCCTGAGGCTTGATGAATTGGCCATTTGACACATCCTATTGGAGCAGCAGTTTGCACTGCTTCATGTATCCCCACCTTCACCCCCAGTGGCCTTGAGTACCACCAGAGGGGAGTCTGAGTATCATCACAGGTCTTATAGTATATATACTTTATCTGGCCCAACATTGATAGCTCTCCTGCCAACAGTGCAGCCATCCCAGATGTTGGACTCCTGAGGCTTGATGAATTGGCCATCTGGCACATCCTTTTGGAGCAGCAATTTGTCTACTCTGACCCCAGTGTCTATGCATACCACCAGTGGGGAGCTTGAATACCACTGGTGGTCCTAGTACAACTGGAAAAGAAACCCTGATATAGGGGTCGATTCAGAGCCTGGTGATAAAACTCACTTCTTTTTTAGGAGAAAATCTGTCATTCGCTTTCATTGTCTACCGGGTGTAAATTTTCACCTGGCTCTGAATCGGCCCCAAGGTAGACCCAAGGTGAAAGTGAATGGGAATTTTCTCTCCTAAAATAAGTGAGTTTTCTCTCCAGGATCTGAATCAAACCCATAGACAAGAAACATACACACACGTCACTCATCATCCTTTTCATGCTCTTATTCGAAAAAAGCCTTGCCAACCCATCCATCATATTACAGTTAAATAAAGGCCTTGCTCAAATTTAAGGGAGTAACGTAAGAAATTCCAAAGTGCACCTGTGATTAAACTGATTATAGAAAATCTTAAACAATAATATCCTCTAACACTCTACAAACATTAAAGCACGAAAGAAATCTTGAATTGCTAGACCATACTGGTTTCTTTGGAAAATACCAGACGGTCCAACAAGCCAAAGGGGAATGTTCCACTTCAGGAGGCCATTTACTGACAATGTAGTAAGGTTGTTACACCCCACTGTAGTGGGCAAACTGTGCTTTGAGCAATGAGTTATTTCATTGTCATTGTGCCTGTGGATATTGTCCAATGCTGTACATATATATACACCCTTTGAAACTAAATGAATGGATGGTTCATTGACTATGCCATGTATAAGTTTTTCAAATATTCTCTAATCAATTTTTTTCAACAATACCTTCAGTCAATGTGGCTATTGTTCAATTTAGCTTGGGTTGTCTCTACTAATAAATTGATCCCATCAAAGTAAAATAAGTAATGATGCTATATTCATATAGTTGAGGGGACTTCATGACGGTCCATATCTGGTACTGTACAGTAGACTTTCGGATGACTTTAGGATTAGTAAGGAATAAAGGGCTTTTCTTATGTCTGTAGATACCAGGGGTCCCCTTATTCAATTGGTTCTTAAGGTCTTCTTGGATTAGGTATGTCCTTAGAAAAACCCTCCCTCCCCCAAATGTTGCTTATATAAGAAGTCATTGGTGGGCAGGACAAGGTTCAGAACTAAGGTTGCCTCCATGAGGAATAGATTTTGGTTCTGGCTGGTAGAACTTCACTGTTTCTAGCAGGCAAAGTCCTCGAATACCCCGCGATGCGTGTAGTGTCGATGGTGATTTGGAAGCATTGTTGTGGCATACGGTCGATCGGGATGCCGGACAGGGACCTCGTTAGGGCTCTAAATTAAAAAAACGAGAAAGGAGAGATGCATGTATGGTAAGTGACAGTTTTAAAGAGGAGCAACCACCAACCTAGTGTCTATAAGACTCTACAAGCAGGTGGTCTTTGCCCCCCCCCGAAACACACAGTGGGGCATCCCAAATTGTCTTGAGGGGCTTCCAGTCATTTTTGACTGGAGATCCACTTTAAATATAAAGAGTTAGTTATAGTACACCATCAGACACAGTTACAGTGATACTATTTGGGCAAAAGCTGGGACTGGATCACTTTCTGGAAGGAACGCTGCTTTTCTTGTGTGGGTTCACAATCGCACTGCTGGATACCACCAACTTCCACCCCTCCCCAAAATCTAATGTTGGCCTTTGAAACACTTGTACAGTAGGGGGCGTAAAAAAGGAACTGTGTCTGACTTTTTTTTTACGAGGGGGTGTCATATTCTGGATGATGTCTCCCTAGGCACAGACACTTAATGGCCTCGATTCAATAAGAGTTGAAAGAAATTCTCATAGTAGCAAAAAATTCAATTCATGAGAAAAAAGCCTGAGAATGTCACTGTTGCTGAATCACCAGCTAGGAAAACAATGAAAGTCAATGGCACTTTTTTACTTTTTTTAGAAAAGTAGAGAACTGTTTACTCCTTTCTACACTTTAGTAAAAGCTGCCATTGACTTTCATTGTCTTTTTATCTGGTGATTCAGTAACAGTGACATTCTCAGGCTTTTTTCTCATTCATTGAATTTTTTACTAGCTTGAGATTTTTTTTTCAACTCTTATTGTATCGAGGCCTAAGTGTTTAAGTGTTGAGTATGAGAGGGTTGGAGGGAAGCTTAAAAAGTAGGGATCACATCTCCAAATTTAAATGAATGGCACCCACAGTGCTCCCCTAAATGCCTTACCTGGTCATTTAGGTCATCCATAACCAGTGTTGAAATGTTCTCTGTAGGTTTCCTGGTGGGGGATTGTTTTTGCTTAAATAGACGCTTTACTTTATCTCGTATGAGCTAGAGAAGGAAGGAAAAAAAATATTCAGTGTACCAGGGTGCAGAGGAGATAACGCCCAGATGTTCTTTAAAGTGGACCAACACCCAGCGGTGATTGGCCCGGGAATCTATAAGATTCCCGGGCCGATCACCTCCCTCACCGTGGGGCATCTGAGGTCGGGATGTCCCGCGGGGTGAAACCCCCCCCAAAAGCCCCAAAAAACCTTACCTTATCGGCGACGGATGAGCCACCGCCACCTCCCGCGCGCCCCTCTAGCAGTTGCGTGCGCCCGCGCCGGTTTGTGAATGGTCCGTCGCTTGTCCGTCGCCGAAAAGGTACGTTTTTGGGGGCTTTTGGGGGGGTTTCACACAGCGGGGCATCCTGATCTTGGATGCCCCGCTGAAGTGGACCAACACCCAGGATAGTGAAAATCCTGGGTGTTGGTCCACTTTAAAGTAGCCCGACCTCCTGATTTAACAATGAAGCTCCTTTAAAGTGCTACTGCAGACAATAGTAATTGCTACGCCATTCTGTCCGGTTACGTTTGGAGCTGTCCTAAACTGTTTTATGTTTTTAAACTGAAGAAGAAATGGCAGAGATATTGAGGTTTACAAGTTCAGCTGAAAAAAGTGGGCGTAGCCCTTGGCCCTGTGGTGCTGCATAATAATCAGCTCCCTGCACTGACGTGATGAATCTGGAGGAGGCGGAGGGAGGTGCCAGCAATCCTGTCCCGTTCTACTGAGCCGATTGGGGGACGGTATGAAAAAGAGAATGTCATTGGCTGAACCTGTAAACCTTGTTATCTCGACCATTTCTGCATCCATTTAAAATTAATTTAACGAAAGACAGTTTAGGAGAGCACCAAGTGTAGCCTGATGCAATGGTGTAACAATCACCTTTGCCTGTAGTATCACTTTAAAGCGGGTCAAAACCCACATGACCAGGCCCTGGATTCTAAAAGATTCCAGGCCCGACCGCTAGCCTGCCCCAATAAAACCACCCGAGCTCCCGAACCACGTTCCGGGGATGCCACCGCCGAGCCAACAGCAGATCCAGGGAAGGGCCCAAAGGATGAGCGGTGGACCCACAAGTGGGTTTCTATCCAATTTAAAGTCCCATTGCTTCATCCACCAACTATGCTTTTCTGTGTCAGTGGGCCTAGCCACTTTCCTTGGTGTACTGTAGGTACTATAGGTCCTTTGTACCTACATTTTAAAAGAGAAGTATGGCACATCAGTACAGATTTCCCCTCCCAAGTCGGTTGCCCAACTGTTTGAAAAGGGTTCTGATGGATGGTAATTAGTGCCACAGAGCCAGGCTTCCCTTCTAATAGGGTAGGTTTTAACCTCCTCCCTCTGCATTAACTTAGCCCAGAGGCAGAGGGCCAGGGCAGGAACAATTAAAAAAAATCTGGAGGTCCGGGTGTTCTTTATGTTTTACCTTGTTGGTAATTATACCTTGTAAAGCGCTACGGAAGAAGGTGGCACTATAGAAATAACTAGTAGTAATGTCCCATAGTGTAAACCCCCCCATGGCCGTGTCATATACACGCCTCATTCTGGCATTCCCTAGAGATTACCCTTCATTGTGGCAGCATCCCCCGATCTGTTGATAGGGGACTGGATTTTGATCCTTTAACACAGCATGCTACACAATGCAAATACTTTTGTGATGGGTGGAGGTCAGAATAAATAAAATGAAAATATATATGAACATTCCCTCTCTCCATTTGTTCCACTCCAATTATTGTAAATAATCCTTATTTTTCTCTCTGCATTGTATGCTTAGTGGCTAATAAAGGTGAAATAAACCCTCAGGCAGCCACTTCACTCTGCGCTATATCTCTTTTGCTTGACGATAATGCATAGGATTATGAAGATAATAGAATATGCTACTACTAATTTATTACTGTGATAAAGATGATAAAGATGACGTTGGGAAGCTGGACAACACCTTTGTGCGGCCTGCCTTTAGGCGTAGATAAAATTCCAATGTGCTCATTAGTTAGAACAGACCAATTTCTGAGCTAGATATTCAGTAAGAATAGAAAACTTAACGTGTGTAAGTTTTCTATTTTACTATAAATAAAATCTTCAAAGGGAGGAGCACCAGATGCATCTCCGTTGTTAGGGCGAGCGCTGCGTCTTCCCCGCGCAGCGCCCCCCTCCGTGCCTCTCCTCGGGCGAGCGCTGCGTCCCCTTCCTGCAGCGCTCCCCGCTTCACCGCCATCCGGGCGTCTGCTGCTGGCCCCCCTGGCTGCGGTTCCCCCTTACCTGGTCCCCGCGCTTCCTCCTCTGACCGGCATGGCCGCCGGCTTCCTCCTTCTGTGTCTGTTCCGTCTTCCCTGCGCGCACGTCCCCGGCCACTAGGGGGCGCGCGCGTCAACCTCCCCAGATTTAAAGGGCCAAGGCCCTGTTAATTGGTCTCTGCCATCCAATCTCTTTTTTGCGCTTCCTATAAATTAAACCCTGCCTTACTTCCTGTGCCGGATCTTCGGTGTTGTTCCCTGAATGATTATCGCTGTATTGCTTGATTCCTCGTGTATGACCTCGGCTCTCCTATTGACCTCCGAACCTGTGCTGCCCGTCCCGACCTCGGCTTGTCTCACCGCTATTGAACCCGCGCTGCCAGTCCCGACCTCGGCTTGTCTCACCGCTACTGAACCCGCGCTGCCAGTCCTGACCTCGACCTTCTCCTCCGACCACTGTTTGTCTCTGCTGCACGTCACTTCAGCAGTTTGTGGAACTGTGCCGTTGTTGGGGGGTAGCGACCTGGGAGTCACCTGCCGCACAAGACCATCCCGCCTTGCGGTGGGCTCTGGTGAAAACCAGTGGCTCCTTAGACTCCGCTTCCCTGACGCGGTATCAGCCAAAACAGTTCTGCAGACCCTGCGGGTCCACTTCTTCGCACCCGGTGCGTAACAGTAAGATCCGGCCATGGATCCCGCTGAGGTGCCCTTGCCGGAGACTTCCGAACTCCCAGCGCTGGTGGCTTTGCAGTCTCGGCAGATTAATCAGCTTACCGCTATGATGCAGCAACTCTTGACCCAGCAGCTGTCGCCTTCTCCACCGCCACCGGTGCCGCCACCGCAGTCTCCAGCAGTTTCCCCATCCAGAATCCGCCTCTCCTTACCAGCAAAATATGAGGGGGACGCGAAGTTGTGCAGAGGCTTTCTAGCCCAGTGCTCTATGCACCTGGAATTATTGTTTGATCAATTTCCCACCGAACGCTCTAAAGTGGCCTTCATCATTAGTCTGCTCTCCGGAAAAGCTTTGGCTTGGGCCACTCCCTTGTGGGACCGTAATGATCCTCTCACCTTCACCGTTCAGGCCTTTGTTACTGAATTCCGTCAGGTTTTTGAAGAACCCGCTCGGGCCTCATCTGCCGAGTCCGCTCTATTGAATTTAACGCAAGGCGATCTTTCGGTTGGTGAATATGCTATTCGATTCCGTACTTTGGCCTCCGAGTTAGCATGGAATAATGAGGCCCTCTGCGCTTGTTTTAAGAAAGGTCTTTCTAGCAAGATCAAAGATGTTCTAGCGGCCCGAGAGATACCTGACTCCCTTTCTGAACTCATTCATCTCGTCACTCGCATTGACATACGCTTTGCTGAGAGGCGTGAGGAACTTCGCCTGGAGAGAGATTCCCAACGTGACAGGAGGATGTTCCGTTTGGCTCCCACCTTTCAGAAACCTTTGTCTGTACCATCTTCTCCAGAGGTGGAAGCCATGCAGGTCGGCCGCTCTCGCCTAACCCCCGTGGAGAGGTCTCGCAGGAGAAATGAAAATCTCTGTCTGTATTGCGCCAGTCCTGATCATTTTCTAAGAGATTGCCCCATTCGTCCTTCTCGACTGGGAAACGGGCGCACCTAGACTCGGTGGGAGAGGCGTCTCTGGGTGTGTGTGCTTCCTCTCCAAGATTTACCGTACCTGCACAGCTTTGTCTCTCATCTGCCTCTGTGCTTAATTTGCCGGTCTTCCTGGATTCTGGTTCGGCGGGCAATTTCATAGAGGCCTCCCTGATCAAGAAATACGACATAGCAGTTAACCGCTTGGCCAAACCGTTATTCATCGCCTCAGTTAATGGAGATAGACTGAATTGTATGGTGCAGTACCGTACCAAGCCTTTGCTCCTTAAGATTGGCCTCTTTCACCAGGAATACTTGGAACTCTTTGTGTTACCCCATTGTACTTCCCCAATCCTATTGGGTCTTCCTTGGCTTCAGCTTCATAATCCTACCCTAGACTGGGTCACTGGGGACATCAAGGCGTGGGGTACAACCTGCTTCAAGAATTGCTTGAAAGCTTTACCAGTTCGAACCGATCATCCTACCACATCTCTACCGGGCCTACCCGAAGTTTACCGGGCTTACGCTGATGTCTTCTGTAAGAAGCAAGCTGAGACTCTTCCGCCTCATCGCCCTTATGACTGCCCGATCGACCTCCTGCCTGGGACCACTCCTCCTCGTGGCCGTATCTATCCACTATCCGTCCCCGAAACTCAAGCAATGGCTACTTACATACAAGAAAATCTGCAGAGGGGCTTCATCCGGAAGTCCTCTTCTCCCGCTGGGGCTGGCTTTTTTTTTGTACAGAAAAAAGACGGTTCTCTCCGACCCTGTATCGACTATCGGGGTCTTAACAAGATCACGGTAAAGAACCGATACCCCTTACCCTTAATTCCAGAACTCTTCGACCGTCTTCGTGGCTCCAGGATCTTTTCCAAACTGGATCTCCGAGGAGCCTACAATCTGATCCGCATCCGCAAGGGAGACGAATGGAAGACTGCCTTTAATACCCGTGACGGTCATTTCGAGTATTTGGTGATGCCCTTCGGGCTTTGTAATGCCCCTGCCGTATTTCAAGAGTTCGTCAATGACATCTTCCGGGACTTGTTGTACTCCTGTGTCGTGGTCTATTTAGATGATATCCTCATCTTCTCTTCTTCCCTCGAAGAGCATCACCGGCACGTTCGTCTGGTACTATCCCGCCTTCGGCAGCATCATCTTTATGCCAAATTAGAAAAGTGTCTCTTTCACCAAACCGCTCTGCCCTTTTTGGGTTATACTGTTTCAGCCCAAGGACTACAAATGGACCCTAGCAAATTGAGAGCGGTTTTAGATTGGCCTCGGCCTGTTGGTCTGCGTTCCATTCAACGATTTCTGGGCTTCGCCAACTATTACCGTCAATTCATACCCCATTTTTCCACTATCGTGGCCCCCATTGTGGCTCTCACCAAAAAGGGAGCCAACCCCAAGTCATGGCCTCCACAGGCGGAGGCAGCCTTTTTAACTTTGAAAAAGACTTTCTCTATGGCCCCGGTGCTCACCAGACCAGACCCTTCTCGTCCTTTTTCTCTAGAGGTTGACGCTTCTTCCATCGGAGCAGGAGCTGTTCTCACACAGAGGTCTCCTTCAGGGAAAAATCATACTTGTGGGTTCTTTTCTAGGACTTTTTCTTCCGCGGAGCGAAATTATTCTATTGGGGATCGTGAACTCCTGGCTATCAAATTAGCTCTTGAAGAGTGGAGACATCTTCTAGAAGGGTCGCTTCACCCCATATCTATTTTTACCGACCATAAGAACCTTTTGTATCTTCAAACTGCTCAACGCTTAAATCCTCGCCAAGCTCGTTGGTCACTATTCTTCGCGCGGTTTAATTTCCGCATTCATTTTCGACCTGCCTCTAAGAACATCAGGGCAGATGCTCTATCTCGCTCCTCGGACGTCACAGACGTGGACGCTGCTCCTCAGTTCATTATATCTCCTGATCATTTGGTTCATTCCGCTCCTGCCTCCCTAGTGCAGGCTCCGCCTGGGAAAACCTTTGTCCCGGTTCGCCGACGCCTCCAAATATTAAAATGGGGTCATGCTTCCCGTATTGCCGGGCATGCTGGTATCAAAAAGTCTAACGCAATTATTGCCAGATATTATTGGTGGCCCTCCATTGAGAAGGATGTGGCAGAATTCGTGCAAGCTTGTACCACCTGTGCACGTAATAAAACGCCTCGCCAAAGACCGGCGGGTCTTCTTCATCCTCTTCCTATTCCTGAAATCCCTTGGTCTCACATCGCTATGGACTTTATCACGGATCTTCCTCCATCTCAAGGCAATACAGTGATCTGGGTTGTTGTGGATCGTTTTTCAAAAATGGCGCACTTCGTTCCGCTTCCAGGACTCCCATCCGCTCCTCAGTTGGCTAAGAACTTTTTTAAACATATTTTTCGGCTCCATGGACTTCCTTCCCATATTGTCTCCGACAGGGGAGTTCAATTTGTTTCAAAATTCTGGAGGGCTCTCTGTACTCAGTTAAAGGTGAAATTAGATTTTTCCTCGGCTTACCACCCCCAGTCCAACGGCCAAGTGGAGAGGGTCAATCAGGTTCTAGGACAATATCTACGTCACTTTGTTTCGGCCCGACAAGACGACTGGGTCGATCTCTTGCCATGGGCGGAGTTCTCTTATAATTTCAAAGATTCTGAAGCCACAAAGAAATCTCCATTCTTCATTGTTTATGGCCGCCAACCTTTGCCTCCTCTACCCTTACCTACACAGTCGGGAGTACCCGCCGTGGATGACTTAACACAGTTTTTTTCCTCTATCTGGCGTGAAACACGACATTCTCTTGTTCTAGCCTCTACCCGCATGAAGAGCAGCGCTAACAAAAGAAGGAGAATCGCTCCTGTTTTCTCTCCTGGAGATAAAGTTTGGCTTTCAGCCAAGTACATTCGTTTCAAGATACCCAGTTATAAATTGGGCCCTCGCTATTTAGGGCCGTACAGGATCAAGCAACAAATTAATCCGGTCTGTTACAAACTTCATCTGCCAGTCTCCTTACGTATTCCCAACTCTTTTCATGTTTCATTATTAAAACCTCTGACGACTAATCGATTCTCTTCTAAAACGTTGGAGCCACTTCCGGTCGCGGGTACCGAAGATGCCTTCTCGGTGAGAGAGATTCTGGCTTCCAAAACATCCAGAGGGAGACGATACTTTCTAGTGGATTGGGAGAATTGCGGTCCTGAAGAGAGGTCCTGGGAGCCTGAGGAGAATATCCTCGATCGGAGCCTTATTTCAAACTTCCTCGGTCCCAAAAAGAGGGGGAGACCTAAGGGGGGGGGTACTGTTAGGGCGAGCGCTGCGTCTTCCCCGCGCAGCGCCCCCCTCCGTGCCTCTCCTCGGGCGAGCGCTGCGTCCCCTTCCTGCAGCGCTCCCCGCTTCACCGCCATCCGGGCGTCTGCTGCTGGCCCCCCTGGCTGCGGTTCCCCCTTACCTGGTCCCCGCGCTTCCTCCTCTGACCGGCATGGCCGCCGGCTTCCTCCTTCTGTGTCTGTTCCGTCTTCCCTGCGCGCACGTCCCCGGCCACTAGGGGGCGCGCGCGTCAACCTCCCCAGATTTAAAGGGCCAAGGCCCTGTTAATTGGTCTCTGCCATCCAATCTCTTTTTTGCGCTTCCTATAAATTAAACCCTGCCTTACTTCCTGTGCCGGATCTTCGGTGTTGTTCCCTGAATGATTATCGCTGTATTGCTTGATTCCTCGTGTATGACCTCGGCTCTCCTATTGACCTCCGAACCTGTGCTGCCCGTCCCGACCTCGGCTTGTCTCACCGCTATTGAACCCGCGCTGCCAGTCCCGACCTCGGCTTGTCTCACCGCTACTGAACCCGCGCTGCCAGTCCTGACCTCGACCTTCTCCTCCGACCACTGTTTGTCTCTGCTGCACGTCACTTCAGCAGTTTGTGGAACTGTGCCGTTGTTGGGGGGTAGCGACCTGGGAGTCACCTGCCGCACAAGACCATCCCGCCTTGCGGTGGGCTCTGGTGAAAACCAGTGGCTCCTTAGACTCCGCTTCCCTGACGCGGTATCAGCCAAAACAGTTCTGCAGACCCTGCGGGTCCACTTCTTCGCACCCGGTGCGTAACATCCGTGAGATAGTCGAACGCATTCCAATGACTGTGTCCTTCTGTCTCGCGTATTTCTTATCTCCTAGGCTGAATTAAAAGACTGAACGACACCCAGTACCCCCGTTAAACGGGCACGAAGGAGGGGGTCTGCCTGACAGATAGCCATCCTTGACACTTTTACAAACGCTAAGAGCAACATAAATATTTACCCTGATACAAAATATCTGTCTTTAATTCTAAAGTAGTCCTCAAAACCCACCAACAGGTCATGTTTTGTGGATCATCTATAGCATGAGACAGGCTTCTATTTTGATGTGTCCCAGGTCGTAGCTGGTATTTTAAATAACTAGTGCAGCGCCCCAACGCTGAGTCTGCAGTCATGCGTCAGTGGCTGGTAGTGTCTGCTCAGTTTTGGTCCAAGCCATAACATACCTCATATAGGTAATCTAATATCTCTAGGATGGTGAGGATACTGGCTCCGATGAACAGGCCCATTTGTCCCCCAATGTCTCCTGGAAAAGAGCAAAACAAAAGAATAAATCTTAACTCTAGAAATAAGAGCTTACCATTCTCGTGATTAACTCAATTGGGGGAATAGTAATGGGTGTAAAGTGCTGTGACATGAACAGGTTTTGGATCTGTGGCCTAATTACGTCGTCCTCGAGGTTGCTACTCACTAAAATTTGCACCTGAAATTTGCAGGAACATAGGAAAATAAAATATTCCAAACCAAATGTGCCAAAACACCGTCCCCCTCAAGAACCAAATAATAGGTAAGGCGCAGAATCCCCCAATTACAGATAGAGTGGCACCCCCCTTTTCCCCCATTATAGGCAGTGTGCCATTCCCCCCTCCCAATCCCCATAGGCAGTGAGGCATTCCCCCATTCCATAAGCATTGAGGCATTCGCCCAATTCCATAGGCAGTGAGGCATTTGCCCCATCCCATAGGCAGTGAGGCATTCCCCCATCCCATAGGCAGTGAGGCATTTCCCCATTCCATAGGCAGTAAGGCATTTGTCCCATCCCATAGGCAGTGAGGCATTCCCCCATCCCATAGGCAGTGAGGCATTCCCCCATCCCATAGGCAGTGAGGCATTCCCCCATCCCATAGGCAGTGAGGCATTCCCCCATCCCATAGGCAGTAAGGCATTCCCCCATCCCATAGGCAGTATGGCATCCCCCATCCCATAGGCAAAGTGGGACTGTCCTCCTGAAAGTGGGACATCTGGTCGGTTTACGTTATATGAAATGGGGCAAACCAGACAGAATTGGGGTGAATCTAGCTTTGACATGGATTTAAAGCCCCTTACTAGTTCTAACCCCTGTAACAAGAGGTTTTTCTTCTCCAGCATCCCCCAGATTCCACTCTAACATAACATTTTGCCTCCTTGGACTCCAGCTTTCTATTGTCACCTGTCTCCCTCTATTTTCGCCTTTCCTTCTGTGTCTCTCTGTTCCACACCCCTTCCCATTTCTCTCTCTGTTTCACCATCTCTAAATCTTGCAGTAGTGCACAGTCAACCTGAGTCTGTGCTGTTGTGATTCGGGTACAATCGGATCAGCCACTTACCGAGCAGACTGGCCAGATCATAGGCTTTCTTTTGCTCTATTGTTGCGTAATTCAGGGCTTCGAAGAAGATGTCCAAGACCAGGAAATTGTCTCTGCAAGAAAAAGAGGTTTAAAGTGGACCAAAAGTAAAAAAAAAGTCCAGATCATAGTTCCCCTAACCAGTGGTGTAACTAATTGTGACGGGCCCTGGTGCCAATATCAAATGAGCCCTGTCAAGGCTGTCCTTGAAGCCAATTGGATACAGCTAGACAATTAAAGACTGGAACAGCAGAGGATAATTAGCGGTTCGTGGCCACTTACCTGATATATGTCTCATTCCTGTTGTATTTTTTAGCAAGGTAGCGAGCTGAGCCCTTGTTGGGGATTCGGACCATGGAGATCTCTTTGCTGTAGCGGGTCAGGTTACAGGGCGTGGGGCAAGTACATCTCTCGCTGGTATCTTCCACCATGGAGTCTGTGGCCAGAGAATGAAAACACTGAGTTACCAATCTCTTTCAGATCATCTCCCCCCAACTCTGCTAAGTTATGTATCTGTTTGAAAGTTTATTTTTTTTACCCTTTCTCCGATTATTTTCAACCATGGGGTGACTTAGAATGTTGGTACTATTATTATGTTAAATATTATTATTATATATTATTCGGTGCAGCAAGTGCTTTTTGGTGTGAATTTTGTGAAATGTTTAACTTTTAACACACCAAAAAGCTGAGTTAAATCATTTTTCCTTTTTTTTTTTAATATTCGCTATTTAAAGTCTTTTTCAAGTTAGTTATATCCATAAGGTTAAACATAAATAGAGCTTAAAAAATGGACAAAAATGAAAATACTAACATAAACATGGATATGCCAGTAGGGTATGGCTAAAAGTAGGGTATGGATAAAAGAATCCATTGGTTTCTGATATTTCCTATACTTCAGATTTAGATCTCAGAGTCAGATTCATTTTATTAGCCAAGTACAATATATACAGGGTAAGAACGCAAAACCCACAATCAGAATTCCAACAATAGGGCACTCCACCAGATAAAAATCAAATGAATTTATTGGTTAGCGCAATATGATAAAAGAAACATACAACACAAACACATGACACTAATAAAACAATTCGACCACTGGACGAATAAAGTACCTATACAATAATAATTGATATCCCAAAATTTCATCAAAATAAATCAAAAAGGGAAGCAAACCACTCTCAATGGTACTATATCTGCTAATATACAAAAAGGGCTGCCGCCCCAGGCTGGTAATAAAGAGATCTGCTACCAAAGGCTATTCAAGGCTGTACAAAATATGGTTTAAGCTACTATAGCAGAGCAGTATACAGGGTACCCACAAGGAATAATTTTTATCCTAAACCATTACTTTATCCTAAAACTATTATGGATATTCCCTCTTGTCCTGAATCAATCAATGCATATAACTCCCTACTATTTATATATTCTTACTTAAAGCGAAACTTGAGTCACCAAGTAACCTCCCCGCCCTGCCACGCCATCCTGAGCGGGGTTACAAAAAAAAATCCTTACCTTTTCCAGGGGCCTGTGCCTCTCCTCTGGGGCTCTGGACCTTGGGCACCGCCATCTAGAATGACAACACAGAGCCACATACTCTGCCTCTGTACGCTCTCCCACCCATTCAAGTTATTGGGCGTCGGGAGCGTGCTCAGACCTAGGGGATGCGTATTTGTGTCAATCGCGGCTCCTGGCACACAGAGACCGGGGGAGCGGCACAACACGAGGATAAGGCAAGGGTTTTATTCTTTGTAGCCCCCCATTCTGCCTCAGTGCCAGGGTAGTGTGGCAGGGCGAGGGGGTTACTGAAGTTCTGCTTTAATGCCTATAAGCAACATAGTAAACATCTGTTAAAGGGATGTACACTGTCTGAGGTTTCCCTAAGAATGAAAAGGGGAAAATCTAAAGAAAAAGAAGAGAAAAGAAAAACAAAAACATACCCCCTCCCCCAAAGAATAGGTAAATCGCTTTTCAATGACGTAAGAATAATTTGAATCACTAAAAGTGATTAACCACCCATAAAACAAAATGGTAGTCACCCTTTGTACCCTGCAGCTGGTGGTGCTCAGCAACTCACATGATGAGCAACTCAATGAGGGGGTGTGCTGAGGCTGGACATGCCCCTTCCATTGCATTGAACAGCTCCACTTTGACTGATGGCGAGGGGGTGTTGAATTTGACACAGAGGCACTGGTGACTGTAACTCAGGCTTAGGAGATGGGGAATACGATCCAAACAACGGGTGAGTTGCTGTCATGTCCCACAACGTGTGATTCATTTTAACCGGGGTACAGGCTTGATATAGTGTTTATTTACATCGGCTGAGCAGTGTGCCTTTAATTGCTTTTGTCCCTTCCTGGCTCCCTTATTCTAGCTGTGATGCAAGCAACTCCTCCCTTCTTCCTCTTTCCCTTCAGCCATTTCTAGTTTTGCATCCAAGCAGTGCACACTTGCTGCTCCCTCCTGCAGTCTACAGTCTTTTTACCTGCTGCTGCTGTATGGGTTATATCACAAGTTTCCTGCGGTCCCATAACCCCTATGACTCAATAAGTGGGAGTTGGATTGAGACAACCGGTGGAAACTCTATACCTACCTAATGTGTTGTCAGCGCACTCATTGTAGAGATTGGGAGAGCAGATTGTTTCATTTCCTGAAAAATATAGAAATGTTTTAAAGAAAAAAAAAAAAAAAATATATATATATATATATATATAATTTTAAATATACCCCCCCCCCCCCCCCGAAGTTTTGCTTAGATTTCAAAGTCGCTAAAATTGTTTAGACTTTCCTAAGATCATCAATGAGCACCTCTAATAAAAGCTACCGGAAGCCACCCCATTGTTATGTGCAGTGGCATCAGGGCCAGATTATGAATGGGCACAAGGGGAGCGAGCCCTGGGGGCCTCCACCACTTGCCCTGCAAAGGGGGCCTCCAAGAACCTTTGGTCTGGTCCTGGCTTTTCAGTCTTTGGTCTGACGGGCCACGGGGCCAGAAACAAAGCTATTGGCGGCAGTGGGGCACCTGGGCAAGCCTTTTTTGTTTTGGCAAACTTGCAGCCAAAGCCACCACAGAGCAGGACTGAGAGTCTAGAGCAGCAAAGCTACAGTGATGGGTGCAGAGCTGTCACTGCACATAAGCCACCAAGCACAGCCGCTGGCAGCTCAATGCAGGGAACCAGCCGGGCGACTACACTACCCCCCACCCAGAATGGCAAAGCAGGAGTTCCCGAGCAGCACGCACCCGCACAAGGGAGGCACAAGGGTGTTCCAGTAAGTGGACAGCCACCACTCAGTTACAATACTGTATCTGGGGCCTCCACCAGATTTTGTGCCCAGGGGCCTCCACCACACTTAATCCGGCCCTGAGTGACATGCAAAAGTTTTGGCATCTTCAATGCTCAAAATTGCTACTGTAAACAGTTGAAGGGACTATCAACGCAGTGGCAATGATAGGGCAGCCAGCAGATCACCTGATGCCTGTCCCATGAGCCTCTCCTCTATCTCCTACAGCGCAGGGTAGAAGCCATAGCAGGACTCCAAAGTTTGCTCTCCTTTCAATTCCAGTCCTCCAGTCCTCCTAGAAGTCTCTTAAAGTGGACCAACACCCACCGGTGATCGGCCTGGGAATCTATAAGATTCCCAGGCCGATCACCTCCCTCCCCGCGGGACATCCGAGATCGGGATGTCCCGCGGGGTGAAACCCCCCCAAACACCTTACCTCCCGCACGCCCCTCTAGACGCGGGGGTGCCCCACCGAAGTGGACCAAGACCCAGGATAGTCAAAATCCTGGGTGTTGGTCCACTTTAAAGTGGATCAAAACCGGACCTAGCTTCTAGAAGATACTTGGATACCCACCCCTGGGGCATTCCGATTTGGGTCTTATAGATGCTGTGTAAACCCTGGCAGTGACCCAATATTCTGACCCCAGAGATAACTATTTAAAGCACACCAAAACCCATATTTTTAACTACCATTCCCTGAATTGCTCCCTCCATGTAGAGAACCTTTTGCCAATTTTTAGTGCTCCTGCTTCAATCTAATCCCAGATAATGGCCCTTGTTTTAGCTGTAAAGCTCCGCCTCCTCCATTCATTGCCAATGTTGTCTGTGGCAATGATGTCATTTCCACATTTGGTGACTGACCTCCTGCCATCTTACAGAGAGGGACAGCAAAAAAAAAAAAAGTGTTCCAGGATGATTCAAAAAATGAAAATATCCATTTCCTTCTTAGGGTGTAGAACTAGAAATATCAGCAGGGGCTATGGCCAAATGTATTTCACGTTTTCGGAGGGTTTTGGTCCACTTTAAGGTATGGCATCAGGAGTGAGATGCTTAGGCCCTTATTTATGAAGGAATAGCGACAGGTAGCGACTGGTGAGCGGCCGGTAATGACGGGCCCCGCCACGAGAACGCCGGCTCCCCACCACAATCACACATTTATCAAGCCGATCCTGCTTAGCGACTGAGATAGCGCCAGATAGCGACTCATTCATCATTATTCCAGCCTCAGCCCACAGCGCCAGCGTCCGACCTTGAACAGCGACAGGTATGACCTCTCGCTTCCTGGCGCTCTCCAATGCATTTTAATGGAACAATCTTTAAATATTCATAATTAATTGTTATGATTTTTTTTTTTTTTTTTTTTAATCTGAAAAATTCTGTGACCACTTCTGCCATTTTAGATAATTTTTTTAAGGTAAAAAAAAAAAAAAAAAAATTGTACAGAATTGATATTACAGGTCTGATATTAATGTATTCATATTACAAAATTATTTAAAAAACTAGTTTTTTTTTGGTTTCCAAAAATATGGTTGTTTGGGGGTTAAAAAACTACTTTTAACCCATCGCCGCCAGCGCTCTGGGGTTTAAGCATGCATTTCACAGCGCGAGAATTTTTTGAGCGTGATTTTTTAATGAATATGGTGGGAGCCGGTCGCTAGGGCCAGTCGCTATCATGCGCTCCCATACAGCGCGGAACCTGTCAAATAGCGACTCCTCACCCAATATTCAACATTACGGCAAACCGACTGAGTCGCTATCAACTACTGAACAACAGCCAAGCACAGCGACTACTAGCGGGCGCTCTGAAAATGTCGCTACAGTCGCTCAACTGTCGCTACCTGCCGCTATTAATGAATCGGCCTCTTAGACTGTGAGCTGGCCATCAACCAGCTGTACCTAATGCACCTAATCCCAAAGTATGGGTCCCCAATTATTTTAATGGGGACAGGGTTTGGATACCCGAACTGAACTTTTTGTTGGCTTATCTTGCTGAACCTAAATCTACAGGGATTTGCCCAACATTTAGTGATATCTCAAAAGGGAAGCCCTGTGTAGCACAAACCCGGAGTCACAAAGTTCGGTACGAACCTGAACTTTGCTGTGTGGGTTCACCCATCACTGCTGGTTAGACCATTTTTGGTCCAGGAGGAATGAAACTAAAGGCAGGGCAAACTTAGGAGCCCTGCTATGGCTTTTACCAGGTGCTACAGGAAATGGAGGAGAGGCACATGGGACAGTGATCGGTTGACCTGCTTGCTGCCTTATCATTGCCATTGCCTGGATTGTCCCTTTAAATCAGAATGATCATTTAGATTGTATAGAGTTGGTCTGTACTTTTATGCTTTCAAAATGTTGTTGTGGCCCAGCTTTGATATTCAAAAACTTAACCATGGTCACTACAGAAAGGTTGTAAATCTCAGGGGTTTATTCATCAAGGTCTAGCGCCAGCTAGTGACTCGTAGCGTCTGGTGTACGCTATGCACTGCACGCTATACCACATATATCAAAGCGAATCTGGTGAGTGACTGGAACAGCGCCATGTAGCGTACGATTCATCATTACAGGCGGCTCAGTGTATAGCGCCGGCGCTCTAGCTTCCAGAGCGCAAGGTAAGACCTGTTGCTGCCGTACACTCTCCCATACATTTCAATGGACGTTCCTTCAAATAATTGTAATAATTGTGTTACATCTTATGGCCTCGAAAAAGTCATTTTTGAAAAGTTTTTTATTCAGAATTGTCATTACAGGTCTGGCACTAAAGTGTTAATGTCACAATGATAAAATAATGTCATTCCATGTGTTTTTGCTTTGTTACTGGTGAATATGTTTTCAAAAAATCACTGTAATCACACAGCGTCTGGCGCTCTAGGCTATAACGAACCAATTTTGAGCGCTGACGCTGTGTGAGGGTGATTTTTTGATGAATATGGTGTGAGTCGCTGAGAGTCGGTCGCTCTGAGCAATCGCTACCTTTCGCTCCTTATAGCGTAATACTGGTGTTACAGCGACCAACGTACATCTCATTCATGATTGCCGGCCAGCGTACTATAGCGACTGAGGTGCTCAGTTACCAAGACCGATAGCCGCTCACAGCATCTACTAGCGGTCGCTCCAAGCGCCGCACTGCAGGCGCTCATCTGCCAATACCTGGCGTTAGTAATGAATCAGCCTCTCAGTCTCCACACTGGGGTCACATGCAGCAAGAGATGTAATATGGGCAGATACCAGTACAATAAGGAGGTGGAAGTCATGGCATGGCCCCTTATTGGTTTATCCCAGTCCCCCACCATTAGCTACCGTATGACTTTGGGCCTTATTTATCAAGGAATAGCGGCAGATAGCGGCAGATAGCGACTGGGGAGCCGGCCAGTAAAGCCAGGTACCGCAACTAGAACGCCGACTCCCCTCCACAATCACACATTTATCAAGCCAATACTGCTTAGCGACTGAGATAGCGCCACCTAGCAACTCATTCATCATTATCCCAGCCTCATCCCACAGCGCCAGCGAACATCCTTGAACAGCGACAGGTATGACCTCTCGCTACCTGGCGCTCTCCAATGCATTTTCAATGGCAGAATGTATTTTAATTAATAATTATTTTTTAATATAATTATTTTTTTCAAATTTCAAAAAAAAAAACCCGTGAACACTTCTTCCTTTGAAAATGTATTTTTTGGGGATTTAAAAAAAAATTTTTTTTTTTTGCAGAATTGATATTACAGGTCTGATTTTAAACTATTCAGGTTTGAATATTATTTCAAAATCATTCCATTTTTTTTTTTTTGGGTGGTTTGGGGGGTTAAAAAACTACTTTTAACACATCGCCTACTGCGCTCTGGGATTTAAACATGCATTTCACAGCGCTAGGAATTTTTAAGGCTGATTTTTTAATGAATATGGTGGGTGTCGGTCGCTATGTCCAGTCGCTATCATGCGCTCCCATACAACAGCGAACCTGTCAAATAGCGACTCAGCATCTTGTATTCAACATTACGGCACACTGACTGAGTCGCTATCATCCACCGAACAATGGCCAAGCACAGCGACTACTAGCGGTCACTGTCAAAATACCGCTACAGTCGCTCAACAGTCGCTATCTGTCGCTATTAATGAATCAGCCTCCCCGTCCAAGGATCAGAATGGTCTGAGAGCCAGTAGTCTTGATATTAACATTCCCAGGGATCTCCTATGTCCAGTTATTGGTGAAGAAAGCTACAACTCCCCCTGGCACCAGTAGAGCGGGGGTCCCCCTTACCTGGCATATGTACCATACGACAAGAGCAGTTTCTGACCACTGCTTCCCTCTCACACTGCAGCCGGCAAGCGGAGATGCTGTAGGAGCTGTAGCCTGGCAAGGGTTCCTCTCCTGGCATGGTGGCTCGGCAGTTACCCCAAGGCTGGGGCAAATACGTAAGCTGCGGCATAAAACATTGCAGAATAAGGACACGTAGTAAGTTGTATGTTATACTCTACAATTGTCCGCCCTCACCCTGTTCACCACAACTCATCTGGTATAAACTAGCTCCAACGGAAAAAAGATTTGTTTCATGGTGTTTCACTTTGGAGTTCTGAAAACATGATTCAGGACCATAGGGAGGGCAATAGGAAGGGGTCCTTAAAGTGGATCAAAATCCACGGAGATCAGCCCAGGAATCTATAAGATTCTCTGGCCAATTGATTCCCTCCCCCCGAGGCATCCAGAATCAGGATGCCCTGCGGGGTGAAACCCCCCAGGTCGCCCATAATCTCTCCTACTTTCCCGGTCCAACGACACATGCGCGAGCAGCAGTCGCATTACCGCTATCCCTCTAGCAGGGCGCCAGGCATTTGTGAATGGCTGGCGCGGGCACGCTCCCTGTTAGAGGGAAGCGGGGGATGCAGCTGTCAGTGTGATCGCATCCGCTCACCTTAGACAAGCTCTTGGGCGCAGGGGCTCTAGCCGCTCCGAGCGCGCTGATTGGACGAGCGGCCATGCATGTGTCTTCGGACCGGGAAGAGGTGAGTTTGTTCGGGTGACCTGGGGGGTTTAACACAGGGGGGCCCCCGGGGGCAAAGACCAAAACCCAGGGTAGTCAAAATCCTGGGTTTTGTTGTAATTTAAACTGGAATAACACCCTAATAATAAGCTATGTCCATCTGGATAGCGCACCTGCTCTATCCAGACTGCTGCCAATAAAAAAATACTCACCTCTTTTAGTTTCCTAAAAAATCCTCTTTAAGGATAGTAATGGCGGCTTCAGGGGACTCCTTGGCTAGCAATCCAGAAGCGCGACTCAACTCCGGTGCTTACTGCGCATATGTCCAGTTGGAATGGGGGAAGGCCTGGCACGCGTGCCCTCTCAACGGGTCGTCGCCAGGCTTGACCCCCTTCTAACTGAGCATGTGCAGTCAGCGCCAGCGGGAGCTGAACCGTACTTCCAGATTGCCGGCCATGGAGTCCCCAGGAGCTGCCATTACTATCCTAAAGGAAGGTTTTAAAGGAAACTAAAAGGGATGAGCTGTCTGGATATCGTGGGTGCGCTATCCAGATGGACATAACTTATTCCGATTTAATTTGCTTCCTCAGTTGAAGTCCAATGTTACTTAAAGCAGAAGTCCAATCAAAAATTAACTTAAAGCGACCCCACGCCCACATTCTACAAAATGGGTTTGGGGGAGCATTGTGAAAAGCTTAAGCACAGCCCCCGCAACCGCTCTCAGTCCTTACCGGAACGTTGTTAAGCCGCTAAAATACAGCCGTCTGACACTGGTCACATTATTCCGGACCGGACTGGCGGCTGGGCAAGAGAAAGTGACCGCCACACGACCGCCAGTGGCCGATCACAGGGTTGCATTTCGCCAGTTGATTGAGGTTCAGATAAGGATTGCGGGGTGTCTATGCCCCCGAGCCTCATTGTGGCTCCATATCCATTATGTAGCAAATAGGTGCGGAATCGCTTTACCCCTTTAAATGCCAAGTACATAGTATGTGCTTGTTTCTTCTACCATTAAGTGCCATTTTCTCTCTGCTGTAGCCAAAAAAAAAGAACCTCCATCCAGGATCCAGGGCTGGGGGTTTCCCCTTCCCTTGGGGAGCCTTTGATCCTCGGGATGGGGTCTTCAGCGAAATAGAGAACAGCGATTCTCTGTCTTCTCACTCCCCGCTGCAGGGAGGGGCCTTTTATGCCGGGGAGTGTGATGACATCATCTCACTGCACCAGTATAAAAGGCCCCTCTCTGCGGCTGGGAGCGAGATGACAGATGCTGGTAGTGAGCGACGGAAGCCACACTTACTGCCCTTCAGTGATGGAGCACAAGGAAGAAGCCTATTGGTCCTTGTAGACATTATGGCCATTTCTTCTTTTTGGAAACATTTGACAATAAGTCCTAAAACATCGAGCAGTGCTGCCAGTATTTGACATCTATATTTTATCTGCGGTCCCATGAGGACGTCGAGTGCACGTACCCGCTGCTCCTGGCAGGAGACGAAGGTCTGGAATCCGGGGGACACGCCGAACCCCAGCTGGTGGATGTATGGCGGCTCGTCCTGGCTGTGGATCTGCACCCTGATTCCAGCTTCAAATGACGTTTCATCTGCGGAGGAGAAGGAGGAGATGGCAGCCGTTCCGGGTACATCGCTAATTGCATTCGTCTCGCGGTTGCATTTTGGATACTGCTGTTTATTGGACACTTCTGGACAATGTGTTTTATTGTAATTAGCGTCTGTGGTTCTGTTCATCCTGAGCTAAATTATTCATCGGCAATAGTGCCCGTCCAAGTGTTAACCCCTTCTGGTGCCTGACGATTTGAATAATGAAATCTCTGTATTGTATTAGCATGAATGTTAAAGTGGACCACGAATCAAAATGATTTAGGGGGTTATTTAAGAAGGGATTTCGCCAGGTAGCGCCCTCGTAGCGGCAGGCAGCGTCTGGTGAACGCCGGGCGCTGTACGCAAAACCACATTTATGAAAGTGAATCTGGTGAGCGCCTCTAACAGCGCCATGTAGCGTCACATGTATTATTACAGGCGGCTCAGTGTATAGTGCCGGCACTCTAGCTTCCAGAGCCAGGTATTACCCTCCCATACATTTGATTGGCCGTTCATTTGCTTGTGTTTAAATAGCGTGTTTGACAATTTTATTTATTTATTTTGCTCCAATCATTGTGTGACGTCTCCTGGCTGCAAACAAACACTTTTAGAAACTTTTTTGACTTTTTATATTTTTATGCAGAATTGCCATTACAGGTCTGGCACTAAAGTGTTAAAGTGTTAGCGTTAAAAACAATGGCCTCGATAAAGGTTGAAAAAAATTCTCATGGTAGTAAAAGATTCAATTCATGAGAAAAAAGCCTGAGAGTTTCATTGTTGTTGAATCACCAGTTAAGAAAACAATGGAACTTTTTTACTCCTAAGAAAAGTAGAGAACTGTTTCCTCCTTTCTACACTGTAGTAAAAGCTGCCATTGACTTTCATTGTCTTTTTATCTAGTGATTCAGTAACAGTGACATTTAGGGATGAGCGAATCGATCCGGACGAACCCGGATTCGATCCGAATTTCAGGAAAAATTCGATTCGGATCGAATCCGAATTTCCCCGCGATTCGATCACTCGAAGTTTTCCTTTAACATCCATTCATTTACATTACAGGCATTCTAAGATGGCGGGCGGGACATGTCTGGACATGTATCCCGCGCCAGTGCAAGCTGGGGCAGTCACATGCAGCCTATCAGCAGCCAGCAAGCCCGGTGACGTCACACAGCGGTATTTAACGGCGGCCATCTTGCTTTTCCTCATTTCTCTATTGCATTCGTGACAGACAGAACGCTGTGTAGCTGAGGCACTTAGACAGGCAGGGACAGACAGGGACAGGCTGGAGACAGGCAGGAGACAGGCAGGAGACAGACAGGAGACAGACAGAAAGCCAGGGAAAGGTAGGAAAAACGGAGGCTGTGACAGGGAGATTTTTTTTTTTTCATCCAGCCTTTGTTAGCGTTTTCAGGCTGCTTATAGTAACTAACTGTGCATATATACTGAACTGATCTTAAGTCTGCTGTGAGGCATCCCATTCTGTGACTAAAGCAGCCTCTATTTAATAGCATAATAAACATTTGCACTTATTCTCATAGAAATCAGGCCTGATAAAGACACTTTTGCTGTGCATGCTCTCTGGTTTTTGTGGCACTGGCATCCCATTCTGTGACTAAAGCAGCCTCTATTTAATAGCATAATAAACATTTGCACTTATTCTCATAGAAATCAGGCCTGATAAAGACACTTTTGCTGTGCATGCTCTCTGGTTTTTGTGGCACTGGCATCCCATTCTGTGACTAAAGCAGCCTCTATTTAATAGCATAATAAACATTTGCACTTATTCTCATAGAAATCAGGCCTGATAAAGACACTTTTGCTGTGCATGCTCTCTGGTTTTTGTGGCACTGGCATCCCATTCTGTGACTAAAGCAGCCTCTATTTAATAGCATAATAAACATTTGCACTTATTCTCATAGAAATCAGGCCTGATAAAGACACTTTTGCTGTGCATGCTCTCTGGTTTTTGTGGCACTGGCATCCCATTCTGTGACTAAAGCAGCCTCTATTTAATAGCATAATAAACATTTGCACTTATTCTCATAGAAATCAGGCCTGATAAAGACACTTTTGCTGTGCATGCTCTCTGGTTTTTGTGGCACTGGCATCCCATTCTGTGACTAAAGCAGCCTCTATTTAATAGCATAATAAACATTTGCACTTATTCTCATAGAAATCAGGCCTGATAAAGACACTTTTGCTGTGCATGCTCTCTGGTTTTTGTGGCACTGGCATCCCATTCTGTGACTAAAGCAGCCTCTATTTAATAGCACAATAAACATTTGCACTTATTCTCATAGAAATCAGGCCTGATAAAGACACTTTTGCTGTGCATGCTCTCTGGTTTTTGTGGCACTGGCATCCTATTCTGTGACTAAAGCAGCCTCTATTTAATAGCATAATAAACATTTGCACTTATTCTCATAGAAATCAGGCCTGATAAAGACACTTTTGCTGTGCATGCTCTCTGGTTTTTGTGGCACTGGCATCCCATTCTGTGACTAAAGCAGCCTCTATTTAATAGCATAATAAACATTTGCACTTATTCTCATAGAAATCAGGCCTGATAAAGACACTTTTGCTGTGCATGCTCTCTGGTTTTTGTGGCACTGGCATCCCATTCTGTGACTAAAGCAGCCTCTATTTAATAGCATAATAAACATTTGCACTTATTCTCATAGAAATCAGGCCTGATAAAGACACTTTTGCTGTGCATGCTCTCTGGTTTTTGTGGCACTGGCATCCCATTCTGTGACTAAAGCAGCCTCTATTTAATAGCATAATAAACATTTGCACTTATTCTCATAGAAATCAGGCCTGATAAAGACACTTTTGCTGTGCATGCTCTCTGGTTTTTGTGGCACTGGCATCCCATTCTGTGACTAAAGCAGCCTCTATTTAATAGCATAATAAACATTTGCACTTATTCTCATAGAAATCAGGCCTGATAAAGACACTTTTGCTGTGCATGCTCTCTGGTTTTTGTGGCACTGGCATCCCATTCTGTGACTAAAGCAGCCTCTATTTAATAGCACAATAAACATTTGCACTTATTCTCATAGAAATCAGGCCTGATAAAGACACTTTTGCTGTGCATGCTCTCTGGTTTTTGTGGCACTGGCATCCCATTCTGTGACTAAAGCAGCCTCTATTTAATAGCATAATAAACATTTGCACTTATTCTCATAGAAATCAGGCCTGATAAAGACACTTTTGCTGTGCATGCTCTCTGGTTTTTGTGGCACTGGCATCCCATTCTGTGACTAAAGCAGCCTCTATTTAATAGCACAATAAACATTTGCACTTATTCTCATAGAAATCAGGCCTGATAAAGACACTTTTGCTGTGCATGCTCTCTGGTTTTTGTGGCACTGGCATCCCATTCTGTGACTAAAGCAGCCTCTATTTAATAGCATAATAAACATTTGCACTTATTCTCATAGAAATCAGGCCTGATAAAGACACTTTTGCTGTGCATGCTCTCTGGTTTTTGTGGCACTGGCATCCCATTCTGTGACTAAAGCAGCCTCTATTTAATAGCATAATAAACATTTGCACTTATTCTCATAGAAATCAGGCCTGATAAAGACACTTTTGCTGTGCATGCTCTCTGGTTTTTGTGGCACTGGCATCCCATTCTGTGACTAAAGCAGCCTCTATTTAATAGCATAATAAACATTTGCACTTATTCTCATAGAAATCAGGCCTGATAAAGACACTTTTGCTGTGCATGCTCTCTGGTTTTTGTGGCACTGGCATCCCATTCTGTGACTAAAGCAGCCTCTATTTAATAGCATAATAAACATTTGCACTTATTCTCATAGAAATCAGGCCTGATAAAGACACTTTTGCTGTGCATGCTCTCTGGTTTTTGTGGCACTGGCATCCCATTCTGTGACTAAAGCAGCCTCTATTTAATAGCATAATAAACATTTGCACTTATTCTCATAGAAATCAGGCCTGATAAAGACACTTTTGCTGTGCATGCTCTCTGGTTTTTGTGGCACTGGCATCCCATTCTGTGACTAAAGCAGCCTCTATTTAATAGCATAATAAACATTTGCACTTATTCTCATAGAAATCAGGCCTGATAAAGACACTTTTGCTGTGCATGCTCTCTGGTTTTTGTGGCACTGGCATCCCATTCTGTGACTAAAGCAGCCTCTATTTAATAGCATAATAAACATTTGCACTTATTCTCATAGAAATCAGGCCTGATAAAGACACTTTTGCTGTGCATGCTCTCTGGTTTTTGTGGCACTGGCATCCCATTCTGTGACTAAAGCAGCCTCTATTTAATAGCATAATAAACATTTGCACTTATTCTCATAGAAATCAGGCCTGATAAAGACACTTTTGCTGTGCATGCTCTCTGGTTTTTGTGGCACTGGCATCCCATTCTGTGACTAAAGCAGCCTCTATTTAATAGCACAATAAACATTTGCACTTATTCTCATAGAAATCAGGCCTGATAAAGACACTTTTGCTGTGCATGCTCTCTGGTTTTTGTGGCACTGGCATCCCATTCTGTGACTAAAGCAGCCTCTATTTAATAGCATAATAAACATTTGCACTTATTCTCATAGAAATCAGGCCTGATAAAGACACTTTTGCTGTGCATGCTCTCTGGTTTTTGTGGCACTGGCATCCCATTCTGTGACTAAAGCAGCCTCTATTTAATAGCACAATAAACATTTGCACTTATTCTCATAGAAATCAGGCCTGATAAAGACACTTTTGCTGTGCATGCTCTCTGGTTTTTGTGGCACTGGCATCCCATTCTGTGACTAAAGCAGCCTCTATTTAATAGCATAATAAACATTTGCACTTATTCTCATAGAAATCAGGCCTGATAAAGACACTTTTGCTGTGCATGCTCTCTGGTTTTTGTGGCACTGGCATCCCATTCTGTGACTAAAGCAGCCTCTATTTAATAGCATAATAAACATTTGCACTTATTCTCATAGAAATCAGGCCTGATAAAGACACTTTTGCTGTGCATGCTCTCTGGTTTTTGTGGCACTGGCATCCCATTCTGTGACTAAAGCAGCCTCTATTTAATAGCATAATAAACATTTGCACTTATTCTCATAGAAATCAGGCCTGATAAAGACACTTTTGCTGTGCATGCTCTCTGGTTTTTGTGGCACTGGCATCCCATTCTGTGACTAAAGCAGCCTCTATTTAATAGCATAATAAACATTTGCACTTATTCTCATAGAAATCAGGCCTGATAAAGACACTTTTGCTGTGCATGCTCTCTGGTTTTTGTGGCACTGGCATCCCATTCTGTGACTAAAGCAGCCTCTATTTAATAGCATAATAAACATTTGCACTTATTCTCATAGAAATCAGGCCTGATAAAGACACTTTTGCTGTGCATGCTCTCTGGTTTTTGTGGCACTGGCATCCCATTCTGTGACTAAAGCAGCCTCTATTTAATAGCATAATAAACATTTGCACTTATTCTCATAGAAATCAGGCCTGATAAAGACACTTTTGCTGTGCATGCTCTCTGGTTTTTGTGGCACTGGCATCCCATTCTGTGACTAAAGCAGCCTCTATTTAATAGCACAATAAACATTTGCACTTATTCTCATAGAAATCAGGCCTGATAAAGACACTTTTGCTGTGCATGCTCTCTGGTTTTTGTGGCACTGGCATCCCATTCTGTGACTAAAGCAGCCTCTATTTAATAGCATAATAAACATTTGCACTTATTCTCATAGAAATCAGGCCTGATAAAGACACTTTTGCTGTGCATGCTCTCTGGTTTTTGTGGCACTGGCATCCCATTCTGTGACTAAAGCAGCCTCTATTTAATAGCATAATAAACATTTGCACTTATTCTCATAGAAATCAGGCCTGATAAAGACACTTTTGCTGTGCATGCTCTCTGGTTTTTGTGGCACTGGCATCCCATTCTGTGACTAAAGCAGCCTCTATTTAATAGCATAATAAACATTTGCACTTATTCTCATAGAAATCAGGCCTGATAAAGACACTTTTGCTGTGCATGCTCTCTGGTTTTTGTGGCACTGGCATCCCATTCTGTGACTAAAGCAGCCTCTATTTAATAGCATAATAAACATTTGCACTTATTCTCATAGAAATCAGGCCTGATAAAGACACTTTTGCTGTGCATGCTCTCTGGTTTTTGTGGCACTGGCATCCCATTCTGTGACTAAAGCAGCCTCTATTTAATAGCATAATAAACATTTGCACTTATTCTCATAGAAATCAGGCCTGATAAAGACACTTTTGCTGTGCATGCTCTCTGGTTTTTGTGGCACTGGCATCCCATTCTGTGACTAAAGCAGCCTCTATTTAATAGCACAATAAACATTTGCACTTATTCTCATAGAAATCAGGCCTGATAAAGACACTTTTGCTGTGCATGCTCTCTGGTTTTTGTGGCACTGGCATCCCATTCTGTGACTAAAGCAGCCTCTATTTAATAGCATAATAAACATTTGCACTTATTCTCATAGAAATCAGGCCTGATAAAGACACTTTTGCTGTGCATGCTCTCTGGTTTTTGTGGCACTGGCATCCCATTCTGTGACTAAAGCAGCCTCTATTTAATAGCACAATAAACATTTGCACTTATTCTCATAGAAATCAGGCCTGATAAAGACACTTTTGCTGTGCATGCTCTCTGGTTTTTGTGGCACTGGCATCCCATTCTGTGACTAAAGCAGCCTCTATTTAATAGCATAATAAACATTTGCACTTATTCTCATAGAAATCAGGCCTGATAAAGACACTTTTGCTGTGCATGCTCTCTGGTTTTTGTGGCACTGGCATCCCATTCTGTGACTAAAGCAGCCTCTATTTAATAGCATAATAAACATTTGCACTTATTCTCATAGAAATCAGGCCTGATAAAGACACTTTTGCTGTGCATGCTCTCTGGTTTTTGTGGCACTGGCATCCCATTCTGTGACTAAAGCAGCCTCTATTTAATAGCATAATAAACATTTGCACTTATTCTCATAGAAATCAGGCCTGATAAAGACACTTTTGCTGTGCATGCTCTCTGGTTTTTGTGGCACTGGCATCCCATTCTGTGACTAAAGCAGCCTCTATTTAATAGCATAATAAACATTTGCACTTATTCTCATAGAAATCAGGCCTGATAAAGACACTTTTGCTGTGCATGCTCTCTGGTTTTTGTGGCACTGGCATCCCATTCTGTGACTAAAGCAGCCTCTATTTAATAGCATAATAAACATTTGCACTTATTCTCATAGAAATCAGGCCTGATAAAGACACTTTTGCTGTGCATGCTCTCTGGTTTTTGTGGCACTGGCATCCCATTCTGTGACTAAAGCAGCCTCTATTTAATAGCACAATAAACATTTGCACTTATTCTCATAGAAATCAGGCCTGATAAAGACACTTTTGCTGTGCATGCTCTCTGGTTTTTGTGGCACTGGCATCCCATTCTGTGACTAAAGCAGCCTCTATTTAATAGCATAATAAACATTTGCACTTATTCTCATAGAAATCAGGCCTGATAAAGACACTTTTGCTGTGCATGCTCTCTGGTTTTTGTGGCACTGGCATCCCATTCTGTGACTAAAGCAGCCTCTATTTAATAGCACAATAAACATTTGCACTTATTCTCATAGAAATCAGGCCTGATAAAGACACTTTTGCTGTGCATGCTCTCTGGTTTTTGTGGCACTGGCATCCCATTCTGTGACTAAAGCAGCCTCTATTTAATAGCATAATAAACATTTGCACTTATTCTCATAGAAATCAGGCCTGATAAAGACACTTTTGCTGGCCAAAGCCCTACTGGACCCTGCCAGGTCGATTCCTGCCCGGGGCATCCCATTCTGTGACTACAGCAGCCTCTGTTTAAGACCATATAAGCATTTGCTTTTATCATATTTGAAATTAGCCTGATAAAGACACTTTTGCTGGCCAAAGCCCTACTGGACCCTGCCAGGTCCATTCCTGCCCAGGGCATCCCATTCTGTGACTAAAGCAGCCTCTGTTTAAGACCATATAAGCATTTGCTCTTATTATATTTATATTATAAGACACTTTTGCTGGGCATAGGCTTACTGCTGCCTGCCAGGTGCACTTCTGTTGAGGCATCCCATTCTGTAACATAGCATACCCCTCTTTATTTACACTAAGCAGCTCTCTTATTTACACTAAGCAGGCCTGTTGGAGGCTGAGTGTTACTGCTCACTTTTGGTGTGCATTATATTCTGTTTTATATAGACCCACTGCTGCCTGGGGGTTCTTAAAATATCACCTACTACCACGCCAGTTAGACTATGTCGGGCAGACAAGTGCCTGGAAGTGAAAAGAGGAGTGGCAGAGGCCAAGATTCCGCAGGCAGAGCTCGCATCAGACTGGGGGCCAGTAGCAGCAGGAGTCACGCTGAGAGACCTAATCTGCCAGTATCTGCTAGCGGTCGGGTCTCCACCAGTAACGCATCTGCCGTGGTAGATTGGCTGACGCGCTCATCAACAACATCATCACAACTTACATCTGAGACCCCCAGTCTAGGGTCGGTAGGTTCCTCTGACACAACCCTGAGTTGGCATGCCCCGAGAGCAGTCCCTGTCCTCCCATTGCCTCTGTCCTACGCCGTTCCCTCCCCCAGCGACGTATCCTATGCTTTGGGTTCAGCTCCACTCTTTAGTGAGGAGGACGATCAGATACAGGAGGACAGTCAGCAGCTACTGCCCAGCCAAGAAATGGAGGTGGCTTCTTTAGCTAGGCAGACAAATAGTGATGTGGACAGTGTCGTGGGTGCTGCGAGCGTTCCAGCTCCTGCGCCAGACACTGTTGACGAATCCACGAACATCAGTGACGTACAGCCACAACCCGGTGATGATGATGATGATGACGATGAAGCCGATCGCACTTGGGAGCCGGGTGATGAAGGGGCTTCATCGTCATCATCAGGAGAAGAGGGGCGCAGGTTGCCCCGGAGTCAGCAGCTGAGGCAGCAAGGTGGTAGCAGTCAGCATGGGGGCACAATTCCAAAGGCTGGAGCCGGCCGGGGCCGGGGCCGGGGTAGAGCACCTGCTGTGCGGCAGTCTACCTTATCGGGAGGTAGTGGAGCAGGGGTTCCTGGAGTTGGCAACAGCAGCAGTGAATCAGTGAGGCCAGGGGGTGGGAAAAGTAGCTACTCGGCAGTGTGGCAGTTTTTCCTGAGGCATCCGCAGGAGGGTAACATGGCCACATGCAAGATATGTAGGCAAAAGGTGAAGCGTGGCCAGGGTCCAAATGTTGGCACCACGGCCCTGCGTCAACATATGATGCGTCACCATAAAACGACCTGGGAGAACCGAGGCTCCCAAGGGGTGGTCCAGTCTGCTTCCTCACCAAGTGAGCTCCCAATTTCTGCCAGCCAAGGCTCCAGCACCTCAGCCGAAGGCAGCTGTGCGTCACACCCATCCTCTGTCGCTCCTGCTCCTCCTCCTCCTCCTCCAAGTCATGCATCCCGCCAGCAATCCATCAGCGAAGCCATGTCCAAGAGACAGCAGTATGCGCCCACTCATCCTACGGCGCAGAAGCTGAATGTGCTCCTGTCCAAGTTGCTGGTGCTGCAGTCGCTCCCTTTTCAGGTGGTGGAATCTGCACCTTTCAGAGAACTGATGGCTTGTGCCGAGCCGAGGTGGAGAGTCCCAAGCCGTCATTTCTTTGCCAAGAAGGCAGTACCAGCGCTGCACACTTTTGTTGAACAGAAGGTGGGCCAGTCCTTGAGCCTGTCGGTGTGTAGCAAAATACATGGCAGCGCCGACATCTGGAGCTGTAACTACGGTCAGGGGCAGTACATGTCGTTTACGGCCCACTGGGTGAATGTGGTCCCTTTGCAGCAGCAACTTGGACAGGTCACGCCGCTTCGGCCTCCGCGCTCTCTGCCCATTGGGCCTGTGACACCGTGCGACTCGGCCTCCTCATCCTCCGCCATCTCCTCACCCTCCACTGTAGGCTCAAGTCTCAGTGCCCCTCCAGTCTACCATGTGTGCAGGGCACGGAGGTGTCACGCAGTGCTTCACATGGTTTGTCTTGGCGAACGGAGTCACACAGGGGAGGAACTGCTTAAATGTATTCATCAGGAAATCCAAACATGGCTTACTCCGAGAAAACTTAAAATGGGAATCATGGTTACCGACAATGGGAAGAACATTTTGTCTGCGCTGCGCCAAGGAAGCCTGACCCATGCCCCCTGCATGGCTCACGTCTTCAATCTGGTTGTCAAGCGGTTTCTGAAGTGTTCCCCCCATCTGCAGGACATCCTAACAACTTCACGGAAACTTTGCATGCACTTCAGCCACTCCTACACCGCCAAACACACCCTTCTTGAGCTACAGCGTCAGAATGGTATCCCCCAACATAGTCTGATTTGCGATGTTTCCACCCGTTGGAATTCCACCCTTCACATGTTGGACCGATTATATGAACAGAGAAAAGCCATCACGGATTTCCTGATGATCCAAGCAGATAGGGGGACTCCCCTGTGTAACTTCAATGTCAACCAGTGGCAGCTCATACGTGACACCTGCCGTTTGCTCAGGCCCTTTGAGGAAGCCACTTTATTTGTCAGTCGGCAGGATTACGGGATGAACGACGTGATTCCACTGCTTCATGTACTACAGCACATGTTGGAAACCATGGCTGGTCAGGGCACTGGAGACATGGCGTTTACATCTTACGGCCACATGAACCCCGTTGGAGCTGAACTGGAGGAGGAGGAGGAGGAAGAGGAGGAGGAGGAGTTGCCCAGCGAAACACAGTTTAGGCTTGGCGAAATGGCTGGTTTATCTAGTCAGCGGACAGGAGAGGAGGAGCAGGAGCAGCCAGAGGAGCTAGAGGTTTTTGAGGAAGGAGAGACAGAGGACCCGGGCACACCGTGGCAGTATGCAGTGGAGATGGAGACAGGTAGTCCATCCGAGTCACTTGCGCAAATGGCACGAAGCATGCTCACATGCTTGCGTAGTGACCCCAGAATTGTTTCCATCTGTCGGCGGGATGACTTCTGGCTGTCCACCTTATTGGACCCTCGCTTCCGGCACAAAATGGGGGCATTTTTTAAACCCACCGAGAGGGAGGACAAACTCAACTACTACAAAGACATTCTACGTAGGCAGTTGGCCGATGCCTATCTGCGCCATGGTCCATACTCTCGCAGGTCTGACTCGAGGGGACCTCTGCGCTCACCTTCCACTGCCATGGCCGCTGGGGGGGTTGGCAGCAGCAGCAGCAGAAGCTCCATCAGCAGCAGCAGCCTCAGTCTTCAGTCGCTAATGAGTAGCTTTCTACACCCGCATAGTGAGGCTACTCATGAGCAGCAGGAAGACCTGGAGCAGGACCTGAACCAGCAGGTCATGTCATACTTTGACATGACCATGCCAACACACCTTGAGGATCCGCTGGACTTCTGGGCAGCCAAACTTGATTTGTGGCCGCAACTAGCAGAGTTTGCCCTGGAAAAGCTGTCCTGCCCGGCAAGTAGCGTGCCATCTGAGCGGGTGTTTAGTGCGGCGGGGGCCATAGTTACGGCGAGGAGAACTCGTCTGTCAACTAAAAATGTGGAGAGACTCACCTTTGTCAAAATGAATCAGGGATGGATCAGCCAGGATTTCCACCCACCAATGCCTGATGCATGCGACTAGATTCAGCATGGTGCCACGTTTTACACTTTACAAATGGTGCAAAACATATTTATGTCTTTAGGCCATTTTTTGGGCTCCTGCTGCTGCTACTGCCAACTTCTGCCAACTCCAGGGTGTGATTCATCCAATTTTTGGGCTCCTGAAGCCAACTCCAGTGTATATTTGGGCTCCTGCTGCTACTACTGTCAACTCCTGCCAACTCCAGGGTGTGATTCATCCAATTTTTGGGCTCCTGAGGCCAACTCCAGTGTATATTTGGGCTCCTGCTGCTACTACTGCCAACTTCTGCCAACTCCAGGGTGTGATTCATCCAATTTTTGGGCTCCTGAAGCCAACTCCAGTGTATATTTGGGCTCCTGCTGCTGCTACTGTCAACTCCTGCCAACTCCAGGGTGTGATTCATCCAATTTTTGGGCTCCTGAAGCCAACTCCAGTGTATATTTGGGCTCCTGCTGCTACTACTGCCAACTTCTGCCAACTCCAGGGTGTGATTCATCCAATTTTTGGGCTCCTGAAGCCAACTCCAGTGTATATTTGGGCTCCTGCTGCTGCTACTGTCAACTCCTGCCAACTCCAGGGTGTGATTCATCCAATTTTTGGGCTCCTGAAGCCAACTCCAGTGTATATTTGGGCTCCTGCTGCTGCTACTGTCAACTCCTGCCAACTCCAGGGTGTGATTCATCCAATTTTTGGGCTCCTGAAGCCAACTCCAGTGTATATTTGGGCTCCTGCTGCTGCTACTGTCAACTCCTGCCAACTCCAGGGTGTGATTCATCCAATTTTTGGGCTCCTGAAGCCAACTCCAGTGTATATTTGGGCTCCTGCTGCTGCTACTGCCAACTTCTGCCAACTCCAGGGTGTGATTCATCCAATTTTTGGGCTCCTGAAGCCAACTCCAGTGTATATTTGGGCTCCTGCTGCTGCTGCTGCTGCCAACTTCTGCCAACTCCAGGGTGTGATTCATCCAATTTTTGGGCTCCTGAAGCCAACTCCAGTGTATATTTGGGCTCCTGCTGCTGCTGCTGCTGCCAACTTCTGCCAACTCCAGGGTGTGATTCATCCAATTTTTGGGCTCCTGAAGCCAACTCCAGTGTATATTTGGGCTCCTGCTGCTGCTACTGTCAACTCCTGCCAACTCCAGGGTGTGATTCATCCAATTTTTGGGCTCCTGAAGCCAACTCCAGTGTATATTTGGGCTCCTGCTGCTGCTACTGTCAACTCCTGCCAACTCCAGGGTGTGATTCATCCAATTTTTGGGCTCCTGAAGCCAACTCCAGTGTATATTTGGGCTCCTGCTGCTGCTACTGCCAACTTCTGCCAACTCCAGGGTGTGATTCATCCAATTTTTGGGCTCCTGAAGCCAACTCCAGTGTATATTTGGGCTCCTGCTGCTGCTACTGTCAACTCCTGCCAACTCCAGGGTGTGATTCATCCAATTTTTGGGCTCCTGAAGCCAACTCCAGTGTATATTTGGGCTCCTGCTGCTGCTGCTGCTGCCAACTTCTGCCAACTCCAGGGTGTGATTCATCCAATTTTTGGGCTCCTGAAGCCAACTCCAGTGTATATTTGGGCTCCTGCTGCTGCTGCTGCTGCCAACTTCTGCCAACTCCAGGGTGTGATTCATCCAATTTTTGGGCTCCTGAAGCCAACTCCAGTGTATATTTGGGCTCCTGCTGCTGCTACTGTCAACTCCTGCCAACTCCAGGGTGTGATTCATCCAATTTTTGGGCTCCTGAAGCCAACTCCAGTGTATATTTGGGCTCCTGCTGCTGCTGCTGCTGCCAACTTCTGCCAACTCCAGGGTGTGATTCATCCAATTTTTGGGCTCCTGAAGCCAACTCCAGTGTATATTTGGGCTCCTGCTGCTGCTGCCAACTTCTGCCAACTCCAGGGTGTGATTCATCCAATTTTTGGGCTCCTGAAGCCAACTCCAGTGTATATTTGGGCTCCTGCTGCTGCTACTGTCAACTCCTGCCAACTCCAGGGTGTGATTCATCCAATTTTTGGGCTCCTGAGGCCAACTCCAGTGTATATTTGGGCTCCTGCTGCTGCTGCTGCCAACTTCTGCCAACTCCAGGGTGTGATTCATCCAATTTTTGGGCTCCTGAAGCCAACTCCAGTGTATATTTGGGCTCCTGCTGCTGCTGCCAACTTCTGCCAACTCCAGGGTGTGATTCATCCAATTTTTGGGCTCCTGAAGCCAACTCCAGTGTATATTTGGGCTCCTGCTGCTGCTACTGTCAACTCCTGCCAACTCCAGGGTGTGATTCATCCAATTTTTGGGCTCCTGAGGCCAACTCCAGTGTATATTTGGGCTCCTGCTGCTGCTGCTGCCAACTTCTGCCAACTCCAGGGTGTGATTCATCCAATTTTTGGGCTCCTGAAGCCAACTCCAGTGTATATTTGGGCTCCTGCTGCTGCTGCCAACTTCTGCCAACTCCAGGGTGTGATTCATCCAATTTTTGGGCTCCTGAAGCCAACTCCAGTGTATATTTGGGCTCCTGCTGCTGCTACTGTCAACTCCTGCCAACTCCAGGGTGTGATTCATCCAATTTTTGGGCTCCTGAGGCCAACTCCAGTGTATATTTGGGCTCCTGCTGCTGCTGCTGCCAACTTCTGCCAACTCCAGGGTGTGATTCATCCAATTTTTGGGCTCCTGAAGCCAACTCCAGTGTATATTTGGGCTCCTGCTGCTGCTGCCAACTTCTGCCAACTCCAGGGTGTGATTCATCCAATTTTTGGGCTCCTGAAGCCAACTCCAGTGTATATTTGGGCTCCTGCTGCTGCTACTGTCAACTCCTGCCAACTCCAGGGTGTGATTCATCCAATTTTTGGGCTCCTGAGGCCAACTCCAGTGTATATTTGGGCTCCTGCTGCTGCTACTGTCAACTCCTGCCAACTCCAGGGTGTGATTCATCCAATTTTTGGGCTCCTGAAGCCAACTCCAGTGTATATTTGGGCTCCTGCTGCTGCTACTGCCAACTTCTGCCAACTCCAGGGTGTGATTCATCCAATTTTTGGGCTCCTGAAGCCAACTCCAGTGTATATTTGGGCTCCTGCTGCTACTACTGCCAACTTCTGCCAACTCCAGGGTGTGATTCATCCAATTTTTGGGCTCCTGAGGCCAACTCCAGTGTATATTTGGGCTCCTGCTGCTGCTGCTGCCAACTTCTGCCAACTCCAGGGTGTGATTCATCCAATTTTTGGGCTCCTGAAGCCAACTCCAGTGTATATTTGGGCTCCTGCTGCTACTACTGTCAACTCCTGCCAACTCCAGGGTGTGATTCATCCAATTTTTGGGCTCCTGAGGCCAACTCCAGTGTATATTTGGGCTCCTGCTGCTGCTGCTGCCAACTTCTGCCAACTCCAGGGTGTGATTCATCCAATTTTTGGGCTCCTGAGGCCAACTCCAGTGTATATTTGGGCTCCTGCTCCTGCTGCTGCCAACTTCTGCCAACTCCAGGGTGTGATTCATCCAATTTTTGGGCTCCTGAAGCCAACTCCAGTGTATATTTGGGCTCCTGCTGCTGCTACTGTCAACTCCTGCCAACTCCAGGGTGTGATTCATCCAATTTTTGGGCTCCTGAGGCCAACTCCAGTGTATATTTGGGCTCCTGCTGCTGCTACTGTCAACTCCTGCCAACTCCAGGGTGTGATTCATCCAATTTTTGGGCTCCTGAAGCCAACTCCAGTGTATATTTGGGCTCCTGCTGCTGCTGCCAACTTCTGCCAACTCCAGGGTGTGATTCATCCAATTTTTGGGCTCCTGAAGCCAACTCCAGTGTATATTTGGGCTCCTGCTGCTGCTACTGTCAACTCCTGCCAACTCCAGGGTGTGATTCATCCAATTTTTGGGCTCCTGAGGCCAACTCCAGTGTATATTTGGGCTCCTGCTGCTGCTACTGTCAACTCCTGCCAACTCCAGGGTGTGATTCATCCAATTTTTGGGCTCCTGAAGCCAACTCCAGTGTATATTTGGGCTCCTGCTGCTGCTACTGCCAACTTCTGCCAACTCCAGGGTGTGATTCATCCAATTTTTGGGCTCCTGAAGCCAACTCCAGTGTATATTTGGGCTCCTGCTGCTACTACTGCCAACTTCTGCCAACTCCAGGGTGTGATTCATCCAATTTTTGGGCTCCTGAGGCCAACTCCAGTGTATATTTGGGCTCCTGCTGCTGCTGCTGCCAACTTCTGCCAACTCCAGGGTGTGATTCATCCAATTTTTGGGCTCCTGAAGCCAACTCCAGTGTATATTTGGGCTCCTGCTGCTACTACTGTCAACTCCTGCCAACTCCAGGGTGTGATTCATCCAATTTTTGGGCTCCTGAGGCCAACTCCAGTGTATATTTGGGCTCCTGCTGCTGCTGCTGCCAACTTCTGCCAACTCCAGGGTGTGATTCATCCAATTTTTGGGCTCCTGAGGCCAACTCCAGTGTATATTTGGGCTCCTGCTCCTGCTGCTGCCAACTTCTGCCAACTCCAGGGTGTGATTCATCCAATTTTTGGGCTCCTGAAGCCAACTCCAGTGTATATTTGGGCTCCTGCTGCTGCTGCTGCTGCCAACTTCTGCCAACTCCAGGGTGTGATTCATCCAATTTTTGGGCTCCTGAAGCCAACTCCAGTGTATATTTGGGCTCCTGCTGCTACTACTGCCAACTTCTGCCAACTCCAGGGTGTGATTCATCCAATTTTTGGGCTCCTGAAGCCAACTCCAGTGTATATTTGGGCTCCTGCTGCTGCTACTGTCAACTCCTGCCAACTCCAGGGTGTGATTCATCCAATTTTTGGGCTCCTGAGGCCAACTCCAGTGTATATTTGGGCTCCTGCTGCTGCTACTGTCAACTCCTGCCAACTCCAGGGTGTGATTCATCCAATTTTTGGGCTCCTGAAGCCAACTCCAGTGTATATTTGGGCTCCTGCTGCTGCTGCCAACTTCTGCCAACTCCAGGGTGTGATTCATCCAATTTTTGGGCTCCTGAAGCCAACTCCAGTGTATATTTGGGCTCCTGCTGCTGCTACTGTCAACTCCTGCCAACTCCAGGGTGTGATTCATCCAATTTTTGGGCTCCTGAGGCCAACTCCAGTGTATATTTGGGCTCCTGCTGCTGCTACTGTCAACTCCTGCCAACTCCAGGGTGTGATTCATCCAATTTTTGGGCTCCTGAAGCCAACTCCAGTGTATATTTGGGCTCCTGCTGCTGCTACTGCCAACTTCTGCCAACTCCAGGGTGTGATTCATCCAATTTTTGGGCTCCTGAAGCCAACTCCAGTGTATATTTGGGCTCCTGCTGCTACTACTGCCAACTTCTGCCAACTCCAGGGTGTGATTCATCCAATTTTTGGGCTCCTGAGGCCAACTCCAGTGTATATTTGGGCTCCTGCTGCTGCTGCTGCCAACTTCTGCCAACTCCAGGGTGTGATTCATCCAATTTTTGGGCTCCTGAAGCCAACTCCAGTGTATATTTGGGCTCCTGCTGCTACTACTGTCAACTCCTGCCAACTCCAGGGTGTGATTCATCCAATTTTTGGGCTCCTGAGGCCAACTCCAGTGTATATTTGGGCTCCTGCTGCTGCTGCTGCCAACTTCTGCCAACTCCAGGGTGTGATTCATCCAATTTTTGGGCTCCTGAGGCCAACTCCAGTGTATATTTGGGCTCCTGCTCCTGCTGCTGCCAACTTCTGCCAACTCCAGGGTGTGATTCATCCAATTTTTGGGCTCCTGAAGCCAACTCCAGTGTATATTTGGGCTCCTGCTGCTGCTGCTGCTGCCAACTTCTGCCAACTCCAGGGTGTGATTCATCCAATTTTTGGGCTCCTGAAGCCAACTCCAGTGTATATTTGGGCTCCTGCTGCTACTACTGCCAACTTCTGCCAACTCCAGGGTATGATTCATCCAATTTTTGGGCTCCTGAGGCCAACTCCAGTGTATATTTGGGCTCCTGCTGCTGCTGCTGCCAACTTCTGCCAACTCCAGGGTGTGATTCATCCAATTTTTGGGCTCCTGAAGCCAACTCCAGTGTATATTTGGGCTCCTGCTGCTACTACTGTCAACTCCTGCCAACTCCAGGGTGTGATTCATCCAATTTTTGGGCTCCTGAGGCCAACTCCAGTGTATATTTGGGCTCCTGCTGCTGCTGCTGCCAACTTCTGCCAACTCCAGGGTGTGATTCATCCAATTTTTGGGCTCCTGAGGCCAACTCCAGTGTATATTTGGGCTCCTGCTCCTGCTGCTGCCAACTTCTGCCAACTCCAGGGTGTGATTCATCCAATTTTTGGGCTCCTGAAGCCAACTCCAGTGTATATTTGGGCTCCTGCTGCTGCTGCCAACTTCTGCCAACTCCAGGGTGTGATTCATCCAATTTTTGGGCTCCTGAGGCCAACTCCAGTGTATATTTGGGCTCCTTCTGCCCCTCATAGTGATGCCACTTCAACTCTCTGCAATTGTGCCGCTCTGCGATTCTATTAGCGATGCCTCTGATCTGCATGTGATATTTCTTCAAAGTATTATTTAACAAACCCAGCACGCATCCTGTGCGTGTTACAGCAAGGCTGAATGGTTTACAACCCTATTGAGGCTGTAGGAGGCTCAGAAATAGCCGTTTTTAATAGCGATTCGTCGCGAATTTATTCGGGTCGAAACGATTTTTGTCGGAAAATTCGGCGAATCAGTCGAATCGAATTTTTCAAAAGTTCGCTCATCTCTAGTGACATTCTCAGGCTTTTTTCTCATGAATTGAATTTTTTACTACCATGAGAATTATTTTCTACCTTTATTGAATCGAGGCCAATGTCATTCCATGTGTTTTTGCTTTGTTACTGGTGGATATCTGTTCAAAAACATTCTTTAATCACACAGCGTCTAGCGCTCTATGGCATAGCAACCAGATTTAGAGCGCTGACGCTGTGTTTGTCCTTTTTTGATAAGTATGGTGTGGAGCACTGAGAGTTGGACGCACTGCTAGCTCTCGCTCCCTGCAGTGCTGTACTGGTGTTAGAGCGCCCAACATACATCACATTCATCAATGCCGGCCAGATTACTAGAGCAACTGAGGCGCTCTGTTACAGTGCCCGATACCCACTTACAGCGTCTACTAGCGGTCACTCTACGCGCTGCTATGCAGACTCTCATCTGCCAATACCTGGCGTTAGTAATCAATCAGCCTCCACGTAAGGGTGGCTCAGACACCCCTTTCTGGTCAGTGATGAAAATGCACCACTATATATGACTAAATCATAACAATTTTTATTTAGGCATTAAATACACAGACTTGCACATAAATGTTAAAACCAAGAACAATAACACATATAAAGGAGTAGGCCACGCAGACCCTAGTCCACGGCATCTCACATAACAAGTACTAAATATTGCACCAGTCCCCTCCAATGACACCCAACAATGTCCTGTCCATAACACAATCTTTGATCAGGTATAACCTCGATGTACCACCAATTATAAAAAAGTGCAAAGTGCAATAAAATAATAAATAAAAAACAATAATGCACTATGTATTTTTAATTATTGTCATCATTATTGTTTCCACATGGCCTACTCCTTTATTTGTGAATATGTGTTGTTTACTTGGTTTTAACTGTTGTCTGTGTATTTAATGCCTAACTAAAAATAGTTATGATTTAGAGGCTGATTCATTATTAGCGGCAGGTAGCGACAGATGAGCGTCTGTAGCAGGCGTTTTCAGAGCGCCCGCTAGTAGTCGCAGTGCTCGGCCGTGAGTTGCTAGTTTATAGCTGTTCAGTAATGTTGAATACATTGCGAGGAGTCGCTATTTGACCAGTACAGCGCTGCATGGGAGCGCATGTTAGCGACTGCTCATAGCGACCGACTCACACCATATTCAGCAAGAAAACAGCTTCACAAATCTCTGGCGCTGAAAAATAGTTGTTTGAAGCCCAGAGCGCAGGAGGCGGTGTGTTTAAAGTGTGTTTTCAAGCATCCATCCACTAGTAACAAAGCGAAAACATATGGAATTACATTGTAACAACATTTTAACATGAACACTTTAATGGCAGACCTGTAATGTCATTTCTGAGGAAAAATATAAAAAATGAAAAAATTTTGAAAAAAATGCTATTTCAATGCCAGAAGAGGTCACAGAATTATTTGTGATTTTTTTTGTAAAAAAAAAAAAAAAATAAATAAACCCCGTTTATAGAGAAGAAAAGGATCGTCCATTGAAATGTATGGGAGAGCGACAGGTAGCGATAGGTCATACCTGGCGCTGTGCAAGGCTGAACGCTGGCGCTGTTCGCTGAGGCTGTGAAAATGATGAATCAGACGCTACATGGCGCTATCCCAGTCGCTAAACAGATTCTGCTTGATAAATGTGTAATTGCGTGCCGTGTCCGGCGTTGACCAGTCGCTATCTGTCGCTACCTCTCAATAACCAGGCGCTACCTGACGCTATCCCTTCTTAAATAAGGGCCTTAGTCTTATATAGTGGTGCGTTTTCATCACTGGCCAGAAAGGGGGTGACTGAGCCACCCTTACTCAGGGCCTTATTCATGAAGGGATAGCGGCAGGTAGTGCCTTGTAAGCGGCAGGTAGCGCCAGGCGAACACCGGACACGGCACAAATCTGGTGAGCGACTGGAACGCCATGTAGTGTACGATTCATCATTATCCCAGGCTCAGCGTATAGCGCCGGCGTTCAGCCTTGCAGAGCGCCATGTCTTACCTATCGCTACCTGGCGCTCTCCCATACATTTCTATGGATCATCCTTAAATCCCTTTCCTGATCCAATTTTTTCTTTTTTTTTAAATAAAAACTCAAATCTTTCTGACATGTATCCTGGCCTATAAAATGAAATTTTTGAAAACTTTTTTGATTAAAAATATTTTTATGAAGAATTGTCCTTACATGTCTGGTATTAAAGTGTTCATGTTACAATGTAATAACAATGTCATTCCATATGTTTTTGCTTTGTTACTAGTGGATATGTGTTCAAAACCAGACTTTAATCACACAGCCTCTGGCACTCAGGGCTACAACTACCCGATTTTGAGCGCCGGCGCTGTGTGAGAGTTTTTTTGATGAATGTGGTGTGAGTCGGTACCGTTTGCTCCCATATAGCATTGAACTGGTATTAGAGCGACTCACACAATATTTTCATCAATGCCGGCCAGCGACTGAGGCGCTCTGGAACAAAGAACCATGGCCGAGCACAGTGACTAATAGCGATCGCTCTGAAATCCGCGCTACAGGCGCTCATCTGTCGCTACCTGGCGTTAGTAATGAATCAGCCTGCAAATCTGTCTCTTGCCTCAGGCATTTACATCAGCGAGGGAGCCAGGAAGAAGGTGAGTTTTGCGGTGCCCCGCTTGGAGTTTAGCACCCTACCGCCCTATTGGTGGTAATAAACCCCCGCTCACATTTCATGGTACTTACTGGTTTCCCTCCAGATAGGCAGGTACTCCTCCTGCTGGATGTCCAACATGATCTCCAGGCCGTTGCCCATTCCTCCCTGTCGGGTCACCTTGGGGTTGTTTTTGTCGGCGTTAAAGGTGTAGCATTTCCCGTATCTGGTGTATACCTGCCAACAAGCAAAGCAAAGTCATTACACCTATTGCCAATGTTCTTTCCAATGCAGGTACGTGCTCCTGCCAACAGAACCTGTAATGAGGGTGAGGCAGCGGATTGGGGGTGTACTTGTGGGTCATGTGAATGTTAGGAATTGCTTAGGATTAGGAAAGGTTTGAACCCTCCTGTAGTCAATATTAAATAAACTGGGAGAGATACATGATTACACACTAAATAAAGAAACACTTGGTAAAACAACAATTGAAAAAGACCCAGGGGTTTTAGTTAACAAAAAGCTCAACTGCAGTAATCAATGCCAGGCAGCTGCTGCCAAAGCAAATAGGATCATGGGGTGCATCAGGAGGGGCATAGGTGCTCATGACCAGAGCATCATTTTACCCCTGGACAAGTCTCTGGTCAGACCCCATATGGAATACTGTGTACAGTTCTGGGCACCTGTGCTTAAGAAGGACATATCAGAACTGGAGCGCGTTCAAAGAAGGGCAACAAAGTTAATAAAAGGAGCGCGGGGACTAGAGTACCCGGAAAGATTGTCAAAGTTAGGTTTATTTAGATTAGAAAAAAGACGCTTGAGGGGTGATCTAATAACTATGTATAAATATATTCCGGGGCAATACAAAGATCTGTCCCACAATCTATTTATACCCTGGAGAGTAACTATAACCTGACTGCATCCACTAAGGTTAGAGGAAAGGTGCTTTCTCCACCGACATAGGAGGGGATTCTTCTCTGTAAGAGCAGTGACACTATGGAACTCGCTGCCAGAGGAGGTAGTAATGATGGATACAGTAAAAATGTTCAAAAGTGGCCGGGATGCCTTCCTTGCATGTAATAACATTTCCAGCTATGGCTACTAGACCACTGGAAGGAGATCTATAGTGGCCGGGATGCCCTCCTTGCATGTAATAACATTACCAGCTATGGCTATTAGACCACTGGAAGGAGATCTATAGTGGCCTGGATGCCTTCCTGGCATGTAATAACATTTCCAGCTATGGCTACTAGACCACTGGAAGGAGATCTATAGTGGCCGGGATGACTTCCTTGCATGTAATAACATTACCAGCTATGGCTACTAGACCACTGGAAGGAGATCTATAGTGGCCGGGATGACTTCCTTGCATGTAATAACATTTCCAGCTATGGCTACTAGACCACTGGAAGGAGATCTATAGTGGCCGAGATGCCCTCATTGCATGTAATAACATTACCAGCTATGTCTACTAGACCACTGGAAGGAGATCTATAGTGGCCGGGATGCCCTCCATGCATGTAATAACATTACCAGCTATGGCTATTAGACCACTGGAAGGAGATCTATAGTGGCCTGGATGCCCTCCTGGCATGTAATAACATTACCAGCTATGGCTACTAGACCACTGGAAAGAGATCTATAGTGGCCGGATGCCTTCCTTGCATGTAATAACATTACCAGCTATGGCTACTAGACCACTGGAAGGAGATCTATAGTGGCCGGGATGCCCTCCTTGCATGTAATAACATTTCCAGCTATGGCTACTAGACCACTGGAAGGAGATTTATAGTGGCCGGGATGCCCTCCTTGCATGTAATAACATTACCAGCTATGGCTACTAGACCACTGGAAGGAGATCTATAGTGGCCGGGATGCCTTCCTTGCATGTAATAACATTACCAGCTATGGCTACTAGACCACTGGAAGGAGATTTATAGTGGCCGGGATGCCCTCCTTGCATGTAATAACATTACCAGCTATGGCTACTAGACCACTGGAAGGAGATTTATAGTGGCCGGGATGCCCTCCTTGCATGTAATAACATTACCAGCTATGGCTACTAGACCACTGGAAGGAGATCTATAGTGGCCGGGATGCCTTCCTTGCATGTAATAACATTACCAGCTATGGCTACTAGACCACTGGAAGGAGATTTATAGTGGCCGGGATGCCCTCCTTGCATGTAATAACATTACCAGCTATGGCTACTAGACCACTGGAAGGAGATTTATAGTGGCCGGGATGCCCTCCTTGCATGTAATAACATTACCAGCTATGGCTACTAGACCACTGGAAGGAGTTAAACAGGCTGAACTGGATGGACTAAAGTCTTTATTCAGTCTTATATACTATGTTACTATGTTACAGTAAGCCTTTAATAATACATTTGTGATTAAGTACAGTTTTTAGTGCAGTACCAGAAAAATTATGAAACAAGATATTTAGGGTGTGCACAGCCAGAAAAAGGGTGCTGGCAGAAGGGAAGAAACACAATACACTATTAACAAAGGGACCCTAGACTAGTCCCACAACCCCTACAAATCTGCCGCACACACGAAAATTCACTACTATGATGATCAAGACAATTATAAAAATGTGTAAATGTATTAGGTCATCCTTAAAAGCTATTTACAAACAACATAAACGACTCATTAAAAAACATAAACACATACAATACGCTGGGGGGGAATATTTATCCCTCAATGGACTCTCTTATTATTGTAAATTCAATAGTTCATTCATTGTTTAATAAATAAACAAAATAATTAATAAATAATCCAAATTAATCCATTCAAAATATAAAAATATGGCATATAAAGAAAAGAGCAGCAAAAATAATTAATATATACAGATATAGAAAAATTGTGCTAAAGAAGGTATGTGCTAACTAAAATCAGCAGATCAATAAAGCTGCTGTGTGCAAATGTGCAGTGTTATTTATATAAAGTGTATCAGTGCATAGTGCAAAAAATGCTACAAAAGCTCAATTTGTAAATATAAGTATTCAACATATAACAGTGTGGTTGCCATATAAAAGAAGGAATCATATATAGGAATGAACATTAAATTACATCACCAAATGCATGGAGTCAGGGTCCCCCAACAGCGGCCCGCCACCGACGCGTTGCGTGGCCTATCGCCACTTCGCCAGGGTGAAAAAAAAGGGAAGGAAGAGAACATTAAAATAGTGTAAAGTCAGACTTTAAAGTGGACCAAAACCCAGGATTTTGACTATCCTGAGTTTTGGCCCTTGCCCCCCGCGGGACCCGCTGTTGGAACCCCCCAGGTCGCCAGAACGTACTTACCTCTCTCCGGGCCTTTTGGGCATGTGCAGCCTCTCGTCTAATCAGCACCCTCGGATCCACTCCCATCCCTTCGTCTAAGGTGATCGGATCCAAGGGTGCTGGGGGCTGCATCCCCCACTAGCCTCTAACAGGGAGTGTGCCTGTGCCAGCTATTCACAAATGTCTGGATGTTGGCACGCTCCCTGCTAAAGGGATAGCGGGGATGTGGACGCTGCTTGCGAATGCGATGTTGGACCAGGAAAGAAGGTGAGTTTCGGGGTGACCTGGGGGGTTTCACACAGCAGTGCATCCTGATTCTGGGTGGGAGGGAATCAAGCAGCCCTGTAATCGTATAGACTCCAGGGTCACCAGACCGTGGGTTTTGGTCCACTTCAAAGCGATCCCACGTGGAATTCCTTTATTTGTGATAAAAATGTCACTGCTTGTGTCTGGGAGCATCTGACTGGCAAGGCCTCGCAAGCAGGTATCTCATCACATCTTCCGCGCTCCTCTTTCAGGCTCCAAACCCACGTGACTACCAGTGGCCAATTGCAATCCCCATTAGGATCATAGCAATTGCCCATATGGGTCCGGGATCCTCCAGTCTTGGAAAAGTTGAGTTTTAGGGTCCTGGTTTTAGGGTGTTGTGGGAGACTCTATGTGGGAGTATCACAAATCTGGGTGCCCCCCAGACAACAGCAGTAGTCCCACACCATGCGGCAGGGTGTGGGACCCATTTAATTTAGATCATAGTTTTATAGGACAAATATCATTTGCCAGTGTATGTATTGTATTTTTGTTATTACAGACAGTTCCCTGCCTCTCAGCTAATTCATTCATTACATTTCCTCCTGCAGAGTAAACACAGCTGACTGTCCGATACATTGTGTTACACTGTACGATATTATGAAGGTTATTTAAGAAACGGTAACGCCAGGTTGCGCCACATAGCGGCAGGTGAACGCCGGGCGCAGTATGTGAAAACCATATATATGAAAGTCAATCTGGTGAGCGCCTCTAATAGCGTCATGTAGCGTCACATGTATCACTAGCGGTGGCCATGTAGCACCTGTCGCTCAGTGTCGCTCTCCCATACATTTCAATGGTGTTTTATCTGGTTGTGTATAAATAGCGTTTTCCTAAAGTAATGTTTTACATTTTTGGCTCAAATCATTATGTGGCCTCTCCTGCCCGGCAACCAAACACTTATATTGTGTTTTTTATTATTTTTTTATGCAGAATTGTATGTGCAGGTCGGCCATTGCAGTGTCATTGTCACAGTGTTAAAACAATGGCCCTTATTTATGAAGGAATAGCGACAGGTAGCGACTGGTGAGCGACCGGTAATGACGGGCACCGCCACGAGGACGCCGGCTCCTGCTTAGCGACTGAGATAGCGCCAGATAGCCACTCATTCATCATTATTCCAGCCTCAGCCCACAGCGCCAGCGTCCGACCTTGAACAGTGACAGGTATGACCTCTCGCTACCTGGCGCTCTCCAATGCATTTCAATGGAACAATCTTTAAATATTCATAATTAATTGTTATTAATGTTTTTTTTTTTTATGTGAAAAATTCTGTGACCACTTCTGCCATGTTAGATAATTTTTTTAAGGAAAAAAAAAAACAATTTGTACAGAATTGATATTACAGGTCTGATATTAATGTATTCATATTACTAAATTATTTAAAAAATTTTTTTTTTGGTTTCCAAAAATATGGTGGTTTGGGGGTTAAAAAACTACTTTTAACACATCGCCTCCAGCGCTCTGGGGTTTAAACATGCATTTCACAGCGCGAGAATTTTTTGAGCGTGATTTGTTGATGAATATGGTGGGAGCCGGCCGCTCTGACCAGTCGCTATCATGCGCACCCATACATCGCGGAACCAGTCAAATAGCGACTCGTAACCTTGTATTCAACATTACTGCACAACGACTCAGTCGCTATCAACAACCGAACAACGGCCAAGCACAGCGACTACTAGCGGGCGCTGTGAAAATACTGCTACAGTCGCTCAACTGTCGCTACCTGCCGCTATTAATGAATCGGCCTCTAGGAGCCTATCTGATATGTTTCCCCCCCTGTACATACAGATTGCTCACATTAATCCGGACCTTCACCCTGAATAAGAGCCTATCTTATATGTTTCCCACACCCCGTACATACACATTGCTCACATTAATCCGGACCTTCACCCTGAATAAGAGTCTATCTTATATGTTTCCCACACCCTGTACATACAGATTGCCCACATTAAAAATCATCCTACCTGCATCTACTGCATGTTATGAGCCTTTAAACATCCAAGATGGCGGCTCATGGGTCATCAGGCAGCCTGCAAACAGGAAGTGCCTTCTGACTGTGCTGCTCTGCATTCTGGGATTGCTGACCTTTTCCTGACCCCAGCTCTGCTCTGTCTGAGCAAAGCACAGCTATAACCTGCCCCCTGTACTTTATCCCACTCTCCTATCCTCAGTAAGTGTGATGCTTCTGAGTCAAGATGGCGGCGCCCATATCCTAGAGTGCTGAACAGAGTTGCAGCCCAGTGGGGTAAAGATTAATAAGTAAGTGACTAAAAACTTAAAATATATTAACTTTCGATGCTGGGGAATCGTTTTTTAAGGGTTTGGGCTTTTCAATAAATCATGCTGAAGGTCCGGTTTAAAGTGGACCAAAACCCACGGAGATCGGCCCAGGAATCTATAAAATTCCCCGGCCGAGTAATTCCCTCCCCCTCCTCCAGAGCATCCAAAATCGAGATGCCCCGCTGTGGGTCGCCCATGAACTCACCTTCTTTCCCGGTCCAACGGCGCATGCGCGAGCAGCGGCTGAATCCCCGCTATCCCTCTAGCAGGGCGGCATTTGTGAATGGCCGATGCGGGCACGCTCCCTGTTAGAGGGAAGCGGGGGATGCGGCTGGCAGCTCCCCGGACAAAGGGGCGGGGGCAGATCCGAGCGTGCTTATTGGACGAGCAGATCTGGAGGGTTTCACACAGCGGGTCACCCCCGATCATGGTGGACCAGGCACAGCAGTATAGCGAGCAGGGGACTGTCACACAGTGATGAGGACATTGGCTTCCGCAGAGTTTTACCAGAGGTCCATGAAAAACACACAGCCGGGCATCCCATGAAAAACACACAGCCGGGCATCCCATGAAAAACACACAGCCGGGCATCCCAAACTGCTAATAAAGATCCCAAAATATAAGTTCACTTCTTTTCAATAGAACACAGAAGTGATGAAGCTAAGCCCAGAAAAAGAGAGAGGCAGACGGGACACAGGAAAGTGACACAGACAGATCGAGATGGGTGAAGCAACAAAGCAAAATGGAAAAAATAAATGTGCGGGTCCCAGAGGGGGCGGATACATGCACTGTATTGGATTAAGAAATATATCATTATTTTTGTGATTTTCCGTTATTTGCACCTACCTAATTGTTTGCATTTTTTGCACTATTGTGTATATATATATATATATATATATATATATATTGTGATTTGATGCACTTTGGAAGCACTTGACACTTTGGGGGTTATTTAAGAAGGGATAGCGTCAGGTAGCGGCTGGTTAATGAGAGGTAGCGACAGATAGCGACTGGTGAACGCCGGACCCGGCACGCAATTACACATTTATCAAGCAGAATCTGTTTAGCGACTGGGATAACGCCATGTAGCGTCTGATTCATCATTTTCACAGCCTCAGCGAACAGCGCCAGCGTTCAGCCTTGCACAGCACCAGGTATGACCTCTCTCTACCTGTCGCTCTGCCATACATTTCAATGGACGATCCTTTTCTTCTCTTTAAACAGGTTTTTTTTTCTTTTTTCTTTTTCCCAAAAATCACAAATAATTCTGTGACCTCTTCTGGCATTGAATAAGCAGTTTTTTCACATTTTTTACATTTTTTAAGTATTGTAATTCCATATGTTTTCGCTTTGTTACTAGTGGATAGATGCTGGAAAACAGACTTTAAACACACCGCCTCCTGCGCTCTGGGCTTCAAACAAATATTTTTCAGCGCCAGAGATTTGTGAGGCTGTTTTTTTCTTGAATATGGTGTGAGTCGGCCGCTATGAGCAGTCGCTAACATGCGCTCCCATACAGCGCTGTACTGGTCAAATAGCGACTCCTCACAATGTATTCAACATTACTGGACAACGACTGAGTCGCTATAAAGTAGCGACCCACGGCCGAGCACAGCGACTACTAGCGGGCGCTCTGAAAATGCCGCTACAGACGCTCATCTGTCGCTACCTGCCGCTAATGATGAATCAGCCTCCCCATGTATTAGTCTTATATATTAGTGGTCCCCACTGGGGTATATTTAACCCCCCCCCACTATTTGGCAGTTTCTATGTGTGTTATATGGTTTTAGGAGTCTTTTAATGTGTCTTGTTATGTAATTGTGATACCTTAATAAACTCATTGTGGATTATAATCGATAGAGTGCCATTGTAAGTCTCATTTTTTCTGGGTTTGGGGCACTCCCCCCCTTCTTTGTATTTGGAAAATATAAATGTGAGAATGAAGAAAAAGGACGAAAGATAGATAGATAGAGAGAGAGAGAGAGAGAGAGAAAGAGAAACAAAGAAAACATTGAAAACAGAGAAGGAGGGAGGGTAAGGGGAGGTGCAGCAAATGAAAAGAGAGAAAGATGGAATGGATGTGGAAAAGAGAAGAAAGGAACATGAAAAAGAGAGAGCTATAGAGAAAGCACAGAGAAGTGAAATATGGAAAAAAGAGATACAGCTGGAACACAGAAAAGAAAAAATGAGAGAGAGATGGGTGGAGCAACAACAACAACATGAGTTGGAAAAAGAAAGTACGAATACATAAGGAAAGAAAGACTGAAATAAGGTGGTAAAGAAAGAAATTAACAAGGAACTGTGGAAAGAAAAGATGGAGGTAAAGGATGCAAAGGAAGAAAGATGGAAGAAATGTGATGAGAGAGAGAGATCGAGGGACAGTAGAAAAGAAAGGACGGAATGAGAAAATGACAGTAAGATGAGGCAATGTGAAAAAAAAGGGAGATAAAGAGGGAACAGAGAAAAGAATGGGGGGGGGGGGGAAGAGGAAGATGGAAGGAATGTGAGGAATGAGAGAAGACTAGAGGGGATGTGGAAAAAAAGGAGGGTATGTGAAAATGACAGTGAAATGGAGGAATGTGGAAAGATAGAACAAGGGAGGGTAAAGATGGGATGTAGATAAGATGAGTGTGAGAAAGACTGAGGTAATGTAAAAAAAACAAAAGATATAGCAGAACGAGCAAAAAAAATAAAAAAAAATAAAACACATTAAAAAAAGGGAAAGATGAGTGAGAATGCAGAAAAATAAAGGCTGGGAGATAATGGCCTGTTTACATGGAGCAATTATTGAGCATGAAATCATTAAAGCGAACGCAATATAGCGATTGGGTGCTGAAGAGAGAGGAAAAGGGAAGGAGAGAGAAGGAAAGAATGGAGTGTGGAAAAGGGAAAGAGGGAGAATGGAAGAAGGGAGTGTGGAAAAGGGAAGGAGGGAGGGAGTGAGTGAGGAAAAGGGAAGGAGGGAAAAGGGAAGAAGGGAGTGTGGAAAAGGGAAGGAGGGAGTGTGGAAAAAAGGGAGGGAGTGTGGAAAACAAAGTAATGTGGAAAAGAGAATAAGGAAAGGTGAAAAAGTGAAGAAGGAAAAGAGAAGGAGGGAGTGTGGAAAAGGGAAGGAGGGAGGGAGTGAGGAAAGGGGAAGGAGGGAAAAGGGAAGAAGGGAGTGTGGAAAAGGGAAGGAGGGAGTGTGGAAAAAAGGGAGGGAGTGTGGAAAACAAAGTAATGTGGAAAAGAGAATAAGTAAAGGTGAAAAAGTGAAGAAGGAAAAGAGAAGGAGGGAGTGTGGAAAAGGGAAGGAGAGAGTGTGGTAAAGAAAAATAGATAATGTGGAAAAGAGAATGAGGAAATGTGAAAAAGTAAAGGAGGGGTTGTGGAAAGAGAATAAAGGAGTGTGGAAAAGGGAATAAAGGGTATGTGTAAGATAGAAGGAGAGAATGTGGAAAAGGGAAGAAAGGGCATGTGGATGAAAGAATGTGGAAGAGAGAAGGAGGGAGTGTGGAAAAGAGAAGGGGGAAGTGTGGAAAAGGGAAGGAGGGGGTGTGGAAAAGAAAAAGAAGGAATGTGGAAAGAAGAGGAAAATTAAAAAAGTGCAGGAGGGGTTGTGGAAAGAGAATAAAGGATTATAGAAAAGAGAAGAAGGGAATGTGGAAGAGAGAAGAAGAGAATGTGGAAAAGAGAATAACAGAGTGTGGAAAAGAGAAAAAGGGAGTGTGGAAAAGGGAAGGAGGGAGCGTGGAAAAGAAAAAGAAGTAATGTGGAAAGGAGAATGCAGAAAAGTAAAAAAGTGAAGGAGGGGTTGTGGAAAGAGAATAATGGAGTGTGGAAAAGACAAGGAGGGAATGTGGAAGAGAGAATGAGTGTGTAAAAGAAAAGGAGGAAGGGGGAAAATAGGGGGAGGAGAAGGGAAGAGGTAGTAAACATGGAAACGGCAGGGAGATAGAGAGAATGTGGAGAAGAGGTCAAACGGAAGGGGTCTGGAAAAAGCGAAAGCTGGTGGCTTCACATAAAAAAAGAAAAAGACAAAGAAAGGCAAAAAAGAATTAAAAAAATGAAGAGAGAGAGAGAGAAAGAGAGAGAGAGAGAGAGAGAGAGAGAGAGAAAGAGAGAGAGAGAGAGAGAGAGAGAGAGAGAGAGAGAGAGAGAGAGAAAGAGAGCGAGATAGAGGGTAACGGGGGCAATGTGCAAAAGAGAGAGCAGCTGAGCAGCGTGAAAGCTTTGTGTCTATTTGGTGTCTCCTATCTCCCACATACAGAGCGTTTGGGACAGCGCCTCATGTGGCCGCACAGCTCGCACAGCCCAAGGGCCGGCCATGGTGCAAGATCAAACTGAACAGGTTCCTTTATGTAGCCACCATAAGTAGCACCAAAGGGTTGTTTAAAAAGCTCCTTTATGTTCAGATCATTTCTAAAAGTGGAACAAAACCCAGGATTTTGACCATCCTGGGTTTTGGTTCTTGTCCCCGAGGCTCCCTGATCAGGGATAAAACCCCTAAGGTCACCCGAACAAACTCACCTCTTTCCGGTCCTACGCCACATGCGCGGCCTCTCATCCAATCAGCGCGCTCGGATCTGCTTGAGCCCCTTCATCCTGGAGCTCATCTAAGGCGACCCTGGCAGCCGCATCTCCTGCTACCCTCTACCAGGGAGCGTGCCCGCGCCGGCCATTCACAAATGCCCAGTGTGTTCTCGCACCTTGCTAGAGGGATAGCGGGGATGCGGATGCGACTCACGCATGCACCATTGGACCAAAAAACGAGGTGAGTTTATGGGCGACCTGGGGGGTTTCACACAGTGGGGCATCCCGACTTTGGATGTCCTGGGGGGGAGGGAATCAATCGGCCCGGGAATCTTATAGATTCCTGGGCTGATCTCAATGGGGTTTGGTCCACTTTTAACTAAAAAAAACGAATTGTAAAGTTAAAGGAGTACTACCGCGAAATGATGTAATATTAAAAATCCATATATAACACATTGGCTAATGAGAGGACGGGTCACCTATACACCCAAACTGAATCAAACTCCCACCAAGCTTGTGCTTTATTCTCACCAGATAGGAATAACATCCAGGGGTGACAGGTTTAGTCTATCAGTGGTGACAGAGTCTGTCACCCCGGATGTCCTTCTCCTTCCATTAAAAGAAAGAAAAACAAGCCTGGCTGGATCTTTCCTGATGCCGGGTGTATAAGTGACCCCTCCCCCGCCATCCAGCATATTTATATGCATTTGTATCACTGGGGACATTTTTCGCGATAGTGCTCTATTAAGAATCTGGAGATGACAAAGTCCATAACAGTTCCCTATAACTGTAACCTATGTCCGACTCACGGGGGTGAAATCTTGATCTGTACAGGAAGTCCCTTGATAAAGGCAGTTGACCAGCATATCGCCTAACCTGTCCCGATCTTGCTTGGAGAAGGTAGGAACGTTTCTTTGACGGGGTCCAAACTGAGAAGAGTTTCGGCTGTGCCGGACTATGAATTGAGACCTACAGATGGTCACAGCAGGAAAGTGAAGGTTTCTCGCCCAGATCAGCTGGACGCTGGTGTGTTTCGGGTGGGACATCAGGCAACGAATATGCTCCAAGGACCAGCTGAGAAAAAGAACGAAGGCAGCGGCGAAGGCCAAAAACCAGAGCAGACGGTGCCAGCGGGAAAAGGAAGACCTCCAATGGCTTAGCCCATGGATTTTGGTGGTTCTCAGAAATGTGTCGGTCACCGATTCCTTCTCCATGATGAAGGTGGTGAAGTGAGCCCTAGAAGAAAGCAGGTGAGATGCTCCTGTCCCTTCTGGAGGAAAGTCAGCAATACTGCGGTTAGGCGACTGCCTTTTATCGTCTCTGATCTTCTTTATACTTTATTTTAAGTGGTGTTAATGGCCGACATAACAGCTTCCTGCCTATACCCAGATGTCCCGAGGGATAGCTGAGCTGGGCAAACTCCAGTAACTCCAATAAGTTGCTGTGTTGGCAAAACTTAAAAGTATAGTTGTATCAACCGCAAAAACACCTCTCATGGCCAGATAAAGCAACGCCGCCAAGGACCTAAGTCTACCTTAAATAATATTGTACTGGACATTGGTTATTATAGTGAGCACACAAACAATAGCATTTTGGAATACGGTTCTGCACCACCCTTGTGTTTTGTACTGGACATACCACTTAAAGGTTTTGTGCAACAATTGACTGATTGTTGGTTTAGTTGGTTGGTTAGTTGGTTTATAATTTCCTCCACCTTGACTAAAGTCCCAGTTGCAGCTGCAGAAAAACAGCCGCTAACCAGTCTACCTCCACCATGCATCACTGGGGGTATAGGATTATTTTGGTGATGAGTAGAGATAGGTGAACACAAACCAAGTTCAGGTTCTTACCGAACTTTGCGAGTTATGGTTCCTGAGCAGCCCATCAACCAGCTTGACCTAAAGTGTTCAGCAGCAGGAAGCTGCCGTAACTCACCTCCGCCCGATCCTCTTCCGTGGCGTCATATGTAACTGGCCCCAGCCGGAGCTACAAAAAGATGGCTGTGCAGGAGCTACAAAAAGTTGGCTGCTGGCTCCCTAGAGTGAGGAAACTCCTAGTGCACGTACTAGAAGTGTCCTCACTCATGGGAGCCGGCGTCCATCTTTCTGTAGCCCCAGCTGGTGCCAGTTTCAAGTGATGCTGCCGTTCCGCTGACAGGAAAGGATCGGGGAGAGTTTAAGCAGCGCGCTTCTGCTGCACACTCTGCACCCCCCAAAGTTCAGGTTCCCATTTATTTTAATGGCGTTCCATGTATCAAGAGCGTCGGTGCTGTGTTCCCTACAGCGCCACATCACATCAGAAGCTCAGTGGCGTTCTCCCATAGACTATAATAGCCATTCCAGTTATGTTTTTTTTGGTGACTTCCGGTGCGTTTAAAATTTATTTTTCTTTGCTCACTCAAGTGACATGTGATCCCCGGGCCTGTTCTGAATGTTTCTTTTGTTCATTAGTGTAGATAGGTTACCTGCGGCTAACATTTTTACGTTTACCAATCATGTTTCATGTCATTTGTGTGTCCCGAATGTCATCCCATGTGTTTCCGCTTGGTCACTGTGCTGCCACCCCCAGTTAAAGCCATTTATTGTATTGCACATGGTGCTGTATGTCTGAGTATCGTGATTTCAGAGCGCCCACACTGGCACTGTTCATTTACATACCTCCCAACTTCTGAAAATGTGAAAGCGGGACAAGCCACGCCCCCGGCCGCGCCCATGTCACGCCCCGACCACACCCCCTGTCACGCCCTCCAGCTCTGATCCTCCAGCAACATCGGCTGCCTTCACCCCTGCATGCCAGCCTACGTAAGTTTTTTTTTATCCCCAACCCAGCCCCCCGCGCGCCGCCCCCGCCCCCTGCGCGCTCGGCCAGTGTTAATACTAAAGACGCCGGTGCCCTGCGCGCCCGGCCAGTGTTTATACTAAAGACACCGCCGCAGCGCAGTGTGTCCCGGGACACTTGCTAGCGGTCCGGGACCGCGGGATTTTGTTGAAAAACCGGGACAATCCCGGGAAAATCGGGACAGTTGGGAGGCATGCATTTACATGTTAAATACCAATGATTTCTGGCCCTCCCAACAGGCGCTACCTGTCGCTATCTCCATTGGCACAAAAACAAACAAGACACAGTGCCACGGGCAGCTTTCAGCGCCAAACACTAATAGTGCTGTTTGTCTGTGGCCGGCGTTGCGGCTAAGGGGCTAATAGCGTCTCTCCGCAGACGCTTAAGTCACCAGGCGCTATTGATAAATTATGCTGTCGGAATTATGAGAGATTTTAATATCTACCACACTGTAAAAATAATATACCTGACCTGTAGAAATGTCCAATTACATTGCTTAGTGGGAAAGTATTTTAGGGCTCTCAAAGCTGAGTCTATTCAGAGGCTCTAAAATCATTTGAATAACCCCTGTAGCCTCTGCACCTTCATGATGGTGCTCGGTCAGTTTTCCTGTAACTTACTGTAACATGTATAGAAAGTAAAAATGTACACCAGCTCCAGAATTAATAACATAGGGGGCAATTCAGAAGAATTCAGTAGAAAAAAATATCTTGGTTGTAAAAAATTTACCCTGGGAATGTCACTGTTGCTGAATCAACAGCTACGAAGACAATGAAAGCCAACGGCACTTTTTTACTCCTAGGAAAAGTAGTGAACTTTTTACACTGTTATAAAAAAGTGACGTTGACTTCATTGTCTTCCTAGCTGGTGATTCAGCATCAGTGAAATTCTGTTTTTTTTTAATTTTTTATTACCATGAAAATATTTTTAAACTCTTACTGAATCAATGACAATAAAAGTCAATGGCATTTTTTTTTTATTTCAGTGTAAAAAGGACTTAAAACCTTTACTACTTTTCTAAAGAGTAAAAAATACCTTTGGATTTCATTGTCTTCCTAGCTGGTAATTCAGCAACAGCTTTTATAATCCTTAAATGAACTGACTCTATTTAAAATAGGTTCTAAAATAATTTGGCTAATCCCTATAGCCTATACCCCCCACGTGCTTGATCAGGTTCCCAAACTCATAACATGTATAGAAATTAAAAGCGTAGACCAGGTCCAAAATTAGATAAAACATAGGGGTCGATGCAGTAAGAGTTGAAAATAATAATCTTTAGGAGAAAAAAGCCTGAGAATGTCACTGTTGCTGAATCACTAGCTAGGAAGTCAATAGCACTAGTTACTCCTAAGAAAACCTTTTACTCCTTTTTGCATTTTAGTAAAAAGTGCCATTGACTTCCCTTGTCTTTCTAGCTGGTGATTCAGCAGCAGTGACATTCTCAGGCTTTTTTTCTCCTAAAGTGAGTTTCTTACAATCAATAAATTTTTTATATAGTGTTTATTGCTTACCAGTTCAGTGACGCGTTTCGCGCATCAAGAAACTCCTTGACGCCCAAAATGCTTCATTTAATTATTACTGCAGCTGCACTGTATTGGATTACAAATATTCTGAATTGCTGGGCGTTTTACTGGTGAGCAAGAGACCCTACATGATATAAATTTGGAATTGGTCTACACTTGGACTTTCTCTTCATTTTCAAAGTGGGTAATGCTGCCCGGTTCAACCAAAATAAAATATTTCAAAAAATTGGATCAAACTTTTTCAAACACAACAGAACCATATTCGATCATAACTACGACCTATGTGATTTAGGGTTGACTCACGGGGGTAAAATCTTGATCTGTACACTTAGACCCTCGATAAATGCAGTCAATGAGCATGCCGTCTAATTTGTCCCCGGTGTGGTTGGAGAAGACGGGAATGCCCTTTGGACTGTGAAGCTGGAATGTAGAAGAGTTTTGACTCTGTTGAACAATCAGTTGATTTGCTCTACAGATGGTCACGGCCGGAAAGTTAAGTTTCTTCGACCAAATCAACTGGACGGAGGTCTGGTTTGGATAGGACATCAGGTAGGAAATTTGTTCCAGGGAACAGATGAGAAAATAACAGAAGGCAGCGGTAAAGGCAAATGTCCAGAACAGGCGGTGCAAGTGTGAGAAGGAAGAGCTCCAATGTTTTAGCCCGTGGATTTTGGTGGTTCTCAGGAATTTATCGGTCACTGACTCCTTCTCCATCGTAGAGTCGCAGAGGTGAAGTAAAGTCAAGGATAAAGGAGGTGAGATGCTCCTGTCCCTACTGGAGGAAAGTCAGTGATATTGCGGCTACGCCACTGCTTTTTATCATCTCTGATCTTGTTTATCTTTTCATCTAATTAGTGCTAATAGCCGAGATAGCAGCTTCCTGCCTAAACCCAGAAGTCCTTGGAGAGAGCTGAGCTGGGCAAAGTCCAAAAACTCATACTCCACTTTACTTTACTACAACATCAACTCTCCTGTGCAGATAAAGCAACTCTGCAGACATGGCCGGCCTCTGGGGTGTTCAGATGGAGCGCCTGCACAGGCTGTCATTGTTCTAGGAGAGCCTGACTTTTCTGTTATTGGGCAAGGTTTATTTTTAATGGACCGGTGCCATTTGGTCTGGCCGGGGGCAAAGGGACGCCCTTACTCCCACACTAAAGACATGGTTGGCCTTTGGGTCGTTTATATGGAACAGCTGCACTGTATTCTATGGGTGCCTGAGTTTTTTTTAATGGACCAACACCGTTTGGTCCAGGGAAGGTGACACCACCTGCTCAACATTGCTCTGCCTGATGGATTTGAGTAGGTACCTCGGCCATTTTAATTTTTAGGAATGGAAAGCCTCTGGGGCGTTCAGATGGAGCACCTGCACAGGGTGCCATTGTTTTAGGGGAGCCTGTCTTTTGGGCAAGGTTTTTTTTTTAATGGACCGGCACCATTTGGTCTAGGTGGGGGCAAAGGGGTGCCCTTACTCCCGCACTAAAGACATGGTTTGCCTAATATGAAACAGCTGCAGTATATTCTATGGATGTCTGAGTATGTCTATGGACACCACCTACTCAACATTGCTCTGCCTGATTGATTTGAGTAGGTACCTCGGCCATATTTATTTTAAGGAATGGAGGGTCCATTGGAAGCTTTGTACTGGAGAAGCGCCATCTTGCAATCTTGCACAGGTCCCCTTTCAACGTTAGGCCCACCCTAATTGTGCTGGAGACTGCAGGGGTGTTTTTTGCACAGAGTTGGTCTATAGAGCATTTCTACACCCTATAGTGGCCACTTGGCCCCACCTACGCTAGGAATGCTTTAAAGTTCTAGGGGCGCTTGACTTTTTGGTAATTGGGCAAGGTTTTTTTTTTTAATGGACCAGCACCATTTGGTCTGGGCTTGGGCAAAGGGGCGCCCTTACCCCCACACTAAAAACATGGGGGGCCTTTGGGTCATTCATATGGAGCAGCTGCTTTGTATTCTATGAGTGTTTTTTTTAATGGACCAACACCATATGGTCCAGGGAAGGTGACGCCACCTGCTCAACATTGCTCTGCCTGATTGATTTGAGTAGGTAAGTGAGGTTCCTTTGATAGTAGACTGATAGTGGGTGGCATCACCTACTCAACTTGGCCATATTTATTTTTAGGAATGGAGGGTCCATTGGAAGCTTTGTACTCAAGGAGCGCCATCTTGCAGTCTTGCACAGGTCGCCTTTCAATGTTAGGCCTGCCCCTAATTGTGCTGGAGACTGCAGGGGTGTCTGGGCATGAATAGGGACCTTAGGTTAACTTAAAAAGAGGGGTTCTTACTGCTTCTGCTCGCCCCCTTTGTAAGCGGCCAGTGCATGGATGCTTGTTAACAGGTTAAGTTGACCCAGGCCGAGCGCCATCTACTACATGGGATGAAAGGTGAGGTTTTTTTTTTTTGCCCAAAATTGGTCTATAAAGCATTTCTACACCCTTTAGTGGCCAGCTGGCCCCACCTATGCTGGGAATGCTTTAAAGTTCTAGGGGCACCTGACTTTTCAGTTATTGGGCAAGGTTTTTTTTTTTAATGGACCGGTGCCATTTGGTCTGGGCGGGGCAAAGGGGCTCCCTTACTCCCTTTGGATTGTTCATATGGAACAGCTGACCTGTATTCTATGGGTGTGTTTTTTTTTAATGGGCCGACACCGTTTGGTCCATGGAAGGTGACGCCACCTGCTCAACTGTGAATGGGTGACGGGACATTTGTGATCCCCGGCTGCAGTTGCCACTTATGACAGCCCCGCTCCCGCTGAGAGATTTTTTTAGTGCCCTAATTGTGCTGGAGACTGCAGGGGTGTCAGATATGAGGAGGGTCTAGGCACCAATAGGGGACCTTAGGTTAACTTAAAAAGAAGGGTCCTTACTGCTTCTGCTCGCCCCCTTTGTAAGCGGCTAGTGTATGGTAAAGGTAAAGATGACCCTGACCTACATCTACTACAGGGGATGAAAGGTGAGTATTTTATTTTGCCAAGAGTTGGTCTATAAAACATTTCTACACCCTATAGTGGCCACTTACGCTAAGAATGGGCTGCATCTTTCTGCAAAAAAAAAAAAGTTTTTATGTGCACATGAGTGGGGCAGTTGGAAAGCTTTTAGGAAGGACATAAATATGTATTGACAATTAGGACCGGCCTTAAGTTAGGAGGCGCCCTGGGCAAAATTTCAGGGTGGTGCCCACATACATTCACACTTAGGCCCTTATTTATGAAGGAATAGCGACAGGTAGCGACTGGTGAGCGGCCGGTAATGACGGGCCCCGCCACGAGAACGCCGGCTCCCCACCACAATCACACATTTATCAAGCCAATCCTGCTTAGCGACTGAGATAGCGCCATATAGCGACTCATTCATCATTATTCCAGCCTCAGCCCACAGCGCCAGCGTCTGACCTTGAACAGCGACAGGTATGACCTCTCGCTACCTGGCGCGCTCCAATGCATTACAATGGAACAATCTTTAAATATTAATAATTAATTGTTATTAATGTTTTTTTTTAAATGTGAAAAATTCTGTGACCACTTCTGCAATGTTAGATAATTTTTTAAAGTGAAAAAAAATAAAAAAAAAAAATGTACAGAATTGATATTACAGGTCTGATATTAATGTATTCATATTACTAAATTATTTAAAATACTTGTTTTTTTTGGTTTCCAAAAATATGGTGGTTTGGGGGTTAAAAAACTACTTTTAACCCATCGCCGCCAGCGCTCTGGGGTTTAAACATGCATTTCACAGCGCTTGAATTTATAGAGCGTGATTTTTTGATGAATATGGTGGGAGCCGGTCGCTCTGACCAGTCGCTATCATGTGCTCCCATACAGCGCGGAACCTGTCAAATAGCGACTCGTAACCGTGTATTCGACATTACGCCACACCGACTGAGTCGCTATCAACTACCGAACAACGGCCAAGCACAGCGACTACTAGCGGGCGCTGTGAAAAGACCGCTACAGTCGCTCAACTGTCGCTACCTGGCGCTATTAATAAATCAGCCTCCCCGACAATAATGGAGGCAAATACAGGAAGAAAATATAAGAAGAGGGATGGAGCAAAAAGAGAGAAAAGACAGAAAAGAGATAGAGGGAATAAAGAAGATATAGGGGGGAGGGAAGGTATGTGGGAAAGTGAGAAAAGGGAGGGATTCTGGAAACAAGAGGGAGACAAGAGGAAATGTGGAAAAGTGAGAAAGAAAGATGGAATGTGGAATAAAGAGGGAGACGGATCAATTGTAGAAAATAAAAAAAACAGGGTGGAGGGAATGTAGAAAAAAGAGGGATACAGAGGATACCTGGAAAAGAAAAAGAGAGGGAGACAGAGGACATGTGTGAAAGAAAAAATGAAAAAGAGAATATGGTAAAAGAGATGGGGAACAAGGAAATGTGGAAAAAAAGAAAAAAAGGAGGGAATGTGGGAAAAAAGCGGGAGCAGAAAAATTTGCAAATGGGGTGGAAAAAATGTAGAAAAGAGAGAAAAAAGGAGGAAATGTGGAAAAAAGAAGGAGACAGGAATAGTGGGAAAGAGAAAAAGGAGAGTAAACAGAGTAAAAGAGATAGAGAAAACAGAAAATGAATGGGAAAATGTGGAAAAAGAGAGAGCAGAGAAAATGGGATAAAGGGGATAGAGGGAACGTAGAAAAGAGAGAAAGATAGAGCGAATGAGGAAATTGAGGCTGGGAGAGGGTATGGAAAAGAAGCAAATCATTTTGAGAGACCAAGGAAAATGTAGAAAAGAGATAAAGAAGGGGGGATGTGGAAAACAGTGGGAGCTAAAAAAATTCGGAAAAATGAATGGGGGGACTGTAGAAAAGATAGAAATATGGAGGAAACGAGGAAAAGAGATGGAGACAAAGGAAATGTGGAAAAGAAAGAAAGATAGAGATAGCATTAGAATATATGTGGAAAAGAGAAAAAGAAGAGGGGAATGTAGAACAAAGTGGAACAGAGAGGAAAACAATAGGAACAGGATAGGAATGGGAAAAATGAAGAATGAATGTATACTCTTCAGCAACACCAGTCTCTTAAAGGGACAGTAAACCCTAACTGCAGTAATTAGCCAGCAAGCAGCTCACCTGATGCCTGTCTCAAATGCCCCTCCTCCATTTGCTGCAGCACCAGGTAGAGGTCATAGCAGGGCTCCAAATGAGCAAAAACCAGCTCTGTCATGACACCTTTCCCCCAGGAGTGTCATAATAATGCAAGTCTCATGCTTTCGTTGCCCACACGCCCAGCATTACATAGTGTGTTATGCAGTGAAAAGATTCTTTTGAGTGCTGAAGTTTCTATCATACAGAGGCGGCATCACTGAATGCACCAAGGCCCCTATTTATGAAGGAATAGCGACAGGTAGCGACTGGTGAGCGGCCGGTAATGACGGGCCCCGCCACGAGAACGCCGGCTCCCCACCACAATCGCACATTTATCAAGCCAATCCTGCTTAGCGACTGAGATAGCGCCATATAGCGACTCATTCATCATTATTCCAGCCTCAGCCCACAGCGCCAGCGTCCGACCTTGAACAGCGACAGGTATGACCTCTCGCTACCTGGCGCTCTCCAATGCATTTCAATGGAACTAACTTTAAATATTAATAATTTATTGTTATTAATGTTTTTTTTTTTTTTTAAATGTGAAAAATTCTGTGACCACTTCTGCCATGTTAGATAATTTTTTTAAGGTAAAAAAAAAATAAAAAAAAAAATTGTACAGAATTGATATTACAGGTCTGATATTAATGTATTTATATTACAAAATTATTTAAAAAACTTGTTTTTTTTGGTTTCCAAAAATATGGTTGTTTGGGGGTTAAAAAACTACTTTTAACACATCGCCGCCAGCGCTCTGGGGTTTAAACAAGCATTTCACAGCGCGAGAATTTTTTGAGCGTGATTTGTTAATGAATATGGTGGGAGCCGGTCGCTAGGGCCAGTCGCTATCATGCGCTCCCATACAGCGCGGAACCTGTCAAATAGCGACTCCTCACCCAATATTCAACATTACGGCAAACCGACTGAGTCGCTATCAACTACCGAACAACGGCCAAGCACTGCGACTACTAGCGGGCGCTCTGAAAATGCCGCTACAGTCGCTCAACTGTCGCTACCTGCCGCTATTAATGAATCTGAATATTGGGCTGAGAGGTTTTTACCTTGTGCTGCAGCATCTCTTTATCCTGCTGTATAAAGTTTCATGCAGAGATGAGTCATCAGCCTACCTTGTAAAAGCCAGCCAGCTCCCTGCAAGTAACACATTGTAACGCCCAGGCTCCCTCCTTTGTACCTATTGTATGTACCAAGAGCAATGCCTGCTGTGATACATTGTATAGCAGACACGAGCCTGCCATTAAAACAGCTCACAGCTGACTTTCTGTGATGTCTAAGGGGGTTATTCATCAAGGGATAGCGCCAGGTAGCGCCTCGTAGCGGCAGACAGCGTCTGGTGAACGCCGGGCGCTGTACGCAAAACCACATTTATGAATGCGATTCTGGTGAGTGAATCTAACAGCGCCATGTAGCGTCCGATTCATCATTACAGGCGGTTCAGCGTATAGCGCCGGCACTGTAGCTTCCAGAGTGCCAGGTATTACCTGACGCTACCTGTCACTCTCCCATACATTTCACTGGACGTTTCTTTTTTTTCTGTTTAAACAGGGTTTTTTTTTTAAATATTTCGTTTTTTCTCAAATAATTGCGTGACCTCTCCTGGCCTAGAAAAAGTCATTTTTGAAAACTTTTTAGACTTGTTAGATTTTTATGCAGAATTGTCACTACAGGTCTGGCATTAAAGTGTTAATGTCACAATGTTAAAACAATGTCATTCCATGTGTTTTCGCTTTGTTACAGGTGGATATGTATTCAAAAAACAGACTTAAATCACACAGCATCTGGCGCTCTATGCTATAGCGACCAGATTTAGAGCGCCGACGCTCTGTGAGTCTGGTTTTTTGTTGATTATGGTGTGAGTTGCTGAGAGTTGGTCGCACTGAGCTGGTGCTACCTCTCTCTCCCTGCAGCGCGTGTACTGCACAGAGCGTCCAACATACATCTCATTCATCAATGCCGGCCAGGTTACTACAGCGACTGAGGCGCTCTGTTACAGCGCCTGATACCAGCCCACGAGCGCCTACTAGCAGTTGCTCTAAGCGCCGCTATAAAGACGCTCATCTGCCGATACCTGGCGCTAGTAATGAATCAGCCTCCACATGGGCTTTCCGTGATTTTGAGTTTAAAATGAAGAATACTGCATCAGTACCTCCAGAGCTGCTTTCTACCTAAACCTGACAAGACAAACAACACTCTTTTACAGACGTCTTGGTGCCAATTCTTAGCAACTGTGTCAAGTTATAATAACAATCTTTTGATGTTGAACAAATTAATAAAAATAGACAGAGGAGTTCTTCATCAACTTTCTGCCACGGGGAGGCTGATTCATCATTAGCGGCAGGTAGCGACAGATGAGCGTCTGTAGCGGCATTTTCAGAGCGCCCGCTAGTAGTCGCAGTGCTCGGCCGTGGGTCGCTACTTTATAGCGACTCAGTCGCTGTTCAGTAATATTGAATACATTGTGAGGAGTCGCTATTTCACCAGTACAGCGCTGTATGGGAGCGCATGTTAGCGACTGCTCATAGCGACCGACTCACACCATATTCAGCAAAAAAATAGCCTCACAAATCTCTGGTGCTGAAAAATAGTTGTTTGAAGCCCAGAGCGCAGGAGGCGGTGTGTTTAAAGTCTGTTTTCCAGCATCTATCAACTAGTAACAAAGCGAAAACATATGGAATTACATTGTAACATGAACACTTTAATGGCAGACCTGTAATGTCATTTCTGAGGAAATATATAAAAAATGAAAAAATTATGAAAAAACTGCTTATTCAATGCCAGAAGAGGTCAAAAAGAAATTGTGATTTTTTGGAAAAAAAACAAAAAAAAACAAAAAAAACAACAGTTTAAAGAGAAGAAAAGGATCATCCATTAAAATGTATGGGAGAGCGTCAGGTAGCGAGAGGTCATACCTGGCGCTGTGCAAGGCTGAACGCTGGCGCTGTTCGTTGAGGCTGTGAAAATGATGAATCAGACGCTACATGGCGCTATTCCAGTCACTAAACAGATTCTGCTTGATAAATGTGTAATTGCGTGCCGTGTCCGGCGTTCACCAGTCGCTACCAGTCGCTACCTCTCATTAACCAGGCGCTACCTGACGCTATCCCTTCTTAAATAAGGGCCCTAGTAATTTCACTTGACATCCCTCCACAGTAATTCATGTCTCCAGTTGTGATTTCTATCTTTCAGGCATTTTGTACAAAGAAAGAAACTGGGTAAAATGTATAAGAAACAAGTTATTTTGCATTTTTATTAAAGGCACTGTCCAGGCAAATAAAAAAAAAAATGACAGGCACCCTTTAGCCCCACAGCGTTCCAGTGTGTAAAAACTGACCGGATGCCGAGATCACGCTCCCTTCCATTTAGGGTCGGTCCTACACCAACGATGTGCAGGGGAATGTCTGACTCCGGAAAATCTGCACCTGTGCGCGTTCACCACAATAGAGGGACACGCCCCCTGCAGTGCAATGATTGGAGTGGGCATGTGGAGGGAAGAACCTTCGGTGAATGGAGACCAGGGCTGGACAGCAGAGACCGGGGCTGGACAGCAGAGACCGGGGCTGGACAGCAGAGACCGGGGCTGGACAGCAGAGACCGGGGCTGGACAGCAGAGACCGGGGCTGGACAGCAGAGACCGGGGCTGGACAGCAGGGACCGGGGCTGGACAGCAGAGACCGGGGCTGGACAGCAGAGACCAGGGCTGGACAGCAGAGACCGGGGCTGGACAGCAGAGACCGGAGCTGGACAGCAGAGACCAGGGCTGGACAGCAGAGACCGGGGCTGGACAGCAGAGACCGGGGCTGGACAGCAGAGACCGGGGCTGGACAGCAGAGACCGGGGCTGGACAGCAGAGACCGGGGCTGGACAACGGAGACCGGGGCTGGACAGCGGAGACCGGGGCTGGACAGCAGAGACCGGGGGTGAACAGCAGAGACCGGGGCTGGACAGCGGAGACCGGGGCTGGACAGCGGAGACCGGGGCTGGACAGCGGAGACCGGGGCTGGACAGCAGAGACCGGGGGTGAACAGCAGAGACCGGGGCTGGACAGCAGAGACCGGGGCTGGACAGCAGAGACCGGGGCTGGACAGCAGAGACCGGGGCTGGACAGCAGAGACCGGGGCTGGACAGCAGAAACCGGGGCTGGACAGCAGAGACCGGGGCTGGACAGCAGAGACCGGGGCTGGACAGCAGAGACCGGGGGTGGACAGCAGAGACCGGGGGTGAACAGCAGAGACCGGGGCTGGACAGCGGAGACCGGGGCTGGACAGCGGAGACCGGGGCTGGACAGCGGAGACTGGGGCTGGACAGCGGAGACTGGGGCTGGACAGCGGAGACCGGGGGTGGACAGCGGAGACCGGGGCTGGACAGCGGAGACCGGGGCTGGACAGCAGAGACCGGGGCTGGACAGCAGAGACCGGGGCTGGACAGCAGAGACCGGGGCTGGACAGCAGAGACCGGGGCTGGACAGCAGAGACCGGGGCTGGACAGCAGAGACCGGGGCTGGACAGCAGAGACCGGGGCTGGACAGCAGAGACCGGGGCTGGACAGCGGAGACCGGGGCTGGACAGCGGAGACCGGGGCTGGACAGCGGAGACCGGGGCTGGACAGCGGAGACCGGGGCTGCACAGCAGAGACCGGGGCTGGACAGCAGAAACCGGGGCTGGACAGCAGAGACCGGGGCTGGACAGCAGAAACCGGGGCTGGACAGCAGAGACCGGGGCTGGACAGCAGAGACTGGGGCTGGACAGCAGAGACCGGGGCTGGACAGCAGAGACCGGGGCTGGACAGCAGAGACCGGGGCTGGACAGCAGAGACTGGGGCTGGACAGCAGAGACCGGGGCTGGACAGCAGAGACGGGGGCTGGACAGCAGAGACCGGGGCTGAACAGCAGAGACCGGGGCTGGACAGCAGAGACCGGGGCTGGACAGCAGAGACCGGGGCTGGACAGCAGAGACCGGGGCTGGACAGCAGAGACCGGGGCTGGACAGCAGAGACCGGGGCTGGACAGCAGAGACCGGGGGTGGACAGCAGAGACAGGGGGTGAACAGCAGAGACCGGGGCTGGACAGCGGAGACCGGGGCTGGACAGCGGAGACCGGGGCTGGACAGCGGAGACCGGGGCTGGACAGCGGAGACCGGGGCTGGACAGCGGAGACCGGGGCTGAACAGCGGAGACCGGGGCTGGACAGCAGAGACCGGGGCTGGACAGCAGAGACCGGGGCTGGACAGCAGAGACCGGGGCTGGACAGCAGAGACCGGGGCTGGACAGCAGAGACCGGGGGTGGACAGCAGAGACCGGGGCTGGACAGCAGAAACCGGGGCTGGACAGCAGAGACCGGGGCTGGACAGCAGAGACCGGGGCTGGACAGCAGAGACCGGGGGTGGACAGCAGAGACAGGGGGTGAACAGCAGAGACCGGGGCTGGACAGCAGAGACCTGGGCTGGACAGCAGAGACCGGGGCTGGACAGCAGAGACCGGGGCTGGACAGCGGAGACCGGGGCTGGACAGCAGAGACCGGGGCTGGACAGCAGAGACCGGGGCTGGACAGCAGAGACCGGGGCTGGACAGCAGAGACCGGGGCTGGACAGCGGAGACCGGAGCTGGACAGCAGAGACCAGGGCTGGACAGCAGAGACCGGGGCTGGACAGCAGAGACCGGAGCTGGACAACAGAGACCGGGGGTGGACAGCAGAGACCGGGGCTGGACAGCAGAGACCGGGGCTGGACAACAGAGACCGGGGGTGGACAGCGGAGACCGGGGGTGGACAGCGGAGACCAGGGCTGGACAGCAGAGACCGGGGCTGGACAGCAGAGACCGGAGCTGGACAACAGAGACCGGGGGTGGACAGCAGAGACCGGGGCTGGACAGCAGAGACCGGGGCTGGACAACAGAGACTGGGGGTGGACAGCAGAGACCGGGGCTGGACAGCAGAGACCGGGGCTGGACAGCAGAGACCAGGGCTGGACAGCAGAGACCAGGGCTGGACAGCAGAGACCGGTTCTGGACAGCAGAGACCAGGGCTGGACAGCAGAGACCAGGGCTGGACAGCAGAGTCCAGGGCTGGACAGCAGAGACCGGGGCTGGACAGCAGAGACCGGGGCTGGACAGCAGAGACCGGGGCTGGACAGCAGAGACCGGGGCTGGACAGCAGAGACCGGGGCTGGAGAGCAGAGACCGAGGCTGGACAGCAGAGACCGGGGCTGGACAGCAGAGACCGGGGCTGGACAGCAGAGACCGGGGCTGGACAGCAGAGACCGGGGCTGGACAGCAGAGACCAGGGCTGGACAGCAGAGACCAGGGCTGGACAGCAGAGACCGGGGCTGGACAGCAGGGACCAGGGCTGGACAGCAGGGACCCAGGCTGGACAGCAGAGATCGGGGCTGGACAGCAGAGACCAGGGCTGGACAGCAGAGACCGGGACTGGACAGCAGAGACCGGGGCTGGACAGCAGAGACCGGGGCTGGACAGCAGAAACCGGGGCTGGACCGCAGAGACCGGGGCTGGACAACAGAGACCGGGGGTGGACAGCAGAGACCAGGGCTGGACAGCAGAGACTGGGGCTGGACAGCTAAGACCAGGGCTGGACAGCAGAGTGTGATCTAGGTTTTTTGGTAAGTTTTCACACACCGTAACAGGGCAAGTAAAAACTTTTTTCGTTCATGCCTGGACTATCTCTTTAAAGTGGACCAAAAGCCTTTCTCCTCCTGTCCCCTTAACCTGACAGGATGCCCAGGATGCTGCCTTGGCTTGTGGAAGTGCCATGCGATTGAGTATACTGGTTATCACAGGGGGATTCACACAGTAGGGCATCCCAAACTGGGAGAGACAATCGGATGGCCCCTCAACCCGAGTACTTCTTCCTTTTCTTGTTTTTTCTTAAAGGGCGTAAATGAGGCTTGTAGACACGCCCATCTGGCAAATTTCAGATCACATATAGGTTGATCTAAAGAATGCCCGGTAATGTATGCATGCCGCTAGCTGCATCCTCCATTTCCCTGTAGTCTGAAGCCCGCTCCCCCAGAGATGCCTGGGATGTGGCCGCAGCTCACTAAAGCAGATTACAGATGAGCTGAGAATACCAGCAGTCCCAGAGGGTTTCAATTCAGGATGCCCCCGGGAAAGGCATCTTATAGACTCCAGGGCTAGTCAAACACGGTTTTGGTCCGCTTGAAGATTACACAGCAAGTCTAGTTCTTTTTTATTACAAATATAACTACCGTCAGCTGAATCAAATGATGAAAAAAACTCAGTGTCCTGCATATACTCGCGATGGGAGTTTTATAACTCGAGCTGATGTTGCACTGTACAATGTACCAAGCAGGACAGTAGTCCTGCTGTTATGTTGTGGAAAGCCAATCAGCTTCATGTTGGATTTCACTGTACAAAGCTAAGTGTGCGGCTGGTGTTACAGTGTAATAATAGCTGCTCCTTGCTGGATACAATGTAACAAGCAGGACAGTAGTCCTACTGTTATGTTGTGGAGAGCCAGCCAGCTTCCTGCTGTATTTCACTGTACAAAGCTAAGTGTGTGGCTGGTGTTACAGTGTAATATTAGCTGCTCTTTGTTGGGTAGAATGTACAATGTAACAAGCAGGGCAGTAGTCCTGCTGTTATGTAGTGAAAAGCCATCCAGCTCCCTGCTGTATTTTATTGTACAAAGCTAACTGTGTGGCTGTTGTTACAGTGTAGTGTAATAATAGCTGCTCTTTGCTGGGTACAATGTACATTGTAACAAGCAGGACAGTAGTCCTGCTGTTATGTTGTGACAAGCCATCCAGCTCCCTGCTGTATTTCACTATACAAAGCTAAGTGTGTGGCTGGTGTTACAGTGTATTAATATCTGCTCCTTGCTGGGTACAATGTCCAATGTAACAAGCAGGACAGTAGTCCTGCTGTTATGTTGTAGGAAGCCAGCCAACTCCCTGCTGTATTTCACTGTACAAAGCTAAGTGTGGGCTGGTGTTACAGTGTAATAATAGCTGCTCCTTGCTGGGTACAATGTACACTGTAACAAGCAGGACAGTAGTCCTGCTGTTATGTTGTGAAAGCCAGCCAACTTCCTGCTGGATTTCACTGTACAAAGCTAAGTGTGCGGCTGGTGTTACAGTGTAAAGAGAAAGCTGTAAGCGAACAATGAGCTAGTTAAATTTCTATAACTGGCTCATGGCTGCTTTACAATGTTGCTAAATCAAATAGAAACAATTATGATGCATCAGCCGTTCCTTGGCTATAACAATGTAACACAATGTAACTCTCAGCAGGGAGCAAGCAGGCTTTTCAGAATGACTCATCTTGTTTGTTACAGTTACAGCAAGAAGGAGATATAATGCATCACAATTTTTTAACCCCCCCATCCCAATATATATATATAGCACTGTGAGATCTGTCTCCTTTGCAGGTCCATAAAAACTTACAGGAGTAAAATCTTGCCATGTGCAGTTAAACCCTCGATAGAGACAATAAACAATGGAGCCAACAAACTTGTCCTCGGATTGATCGCGGAAGCCTGGAGAACTCCACTCGTTTGGAAGGCGAATCGCGAGCCTGGAAGGATCTTTGGGATACTGAACCTCTCCGTTCACCTGCTGCACACTGCAGATAGTCACGGCTGGGAAGTTGAGCTCTCTGGCCCAGAACAGGTTGATGGCGGTGTGTCTCGGGTAGTCGAGAAGGTAGCTGACGTGTTCCACCGACCAGGTGAGGAAAAGACTGATAGCGGCAGCGAAGCCGGCCATCCAAACCAGACGATGCATCTTCGAGAACGAAGATCTCCAGTGGCTCAGTCCGTGGATTTTGGTGGTACTCAGGAATTTGTCGGTCACAGAGCCCTCCATGGTGATGGGGATCCCCCAGGAGGAGGTAGGTGAGAGCTGGGTAGGTTTTCGGAATTCCTACTAGTTGAGAATACAGAGGCTACATGAAAAGACCTGATTTGGAAAGGAAAAAGGCTGAGGGATCCAAGAATGATGATAATGATGCCAACACGTCTGCCTTTTATTAGCTCAGATCTTGTTTATCTTTTTATCTAAGTGGTGATTACCGGAGATTATATCTTCCCCTCTTCCCATCCACCATCACCCTTCCCCAGAGGGAGCCTGGCAGACTCTAAGCACTCTCCGCCATATCCTAATAGCTCAGTGAAAACTTATCCGAAGCAAAAACAGACCCAGCACTTTGAAGCTTTAAAGGAGAACCCAGATTAGGTTTAAAGTGGACCAAACCACTTTTGTATGCCCCTTCTCCAAGTTTTGATAGGACATCAAAACCCGTGGGGCAGTTATGGCCTAGAGATAGGGAAACAGGTGTGTGGAGGTACAGCGTAAAACTCAATGATGCCCATACAAAATATGTAAATTCTAGCAATTGACTAGCTTCAGCAGACATTTTTCTTATACTGTAGGCCTCAGTAGTCATAGACCGTCACACTCTCCTCCACTATTACATACTGGACCTCTGCCTGAGAGGACGTCCGATGCTGGACGCTTCGTAAAAAGTCTCAACACAGGATATTGGGTGTCAAGGAACAAGCATAGGGTATGTAAACATATATAGTTACTGAATACCACTATAGGCTCACACTGGTGGGCTGCAGGAAGAACATCAGATTCAGTAGACAGCAGCAAAGGGATGCATTTAAGGTGAGTGGACCCTCAGGAGTTGTAACCCCGGCCTCAGCATGGTAATGGGGGGGGGGGGGGGGGATTTATCACACTGTTATAGAGGGTCAGGGGTATTATGCATGATGCCTGTTATAGATTGTAGGGGAGGGGCGATTTAGCAAACTGCTTGTTATTGGGGATTGGGGGAGATCTGCCACACAGCCTGTTATAAGGAATTAGGGGTTGGGGATCTGTTATAACAGTCTGTTATAGGGGGTAGGGGGTATTATGCACTCTGCCTGTTTTGGGGTGATTGGGGGGTATTCTGCATGCTGCCTGTTATGGAGTAATTGGGGGGATTATGCACACAACTTGTTGATAGGGATTGGGGGGATTCTGTACACTGCATGTTGTGGGGTGATTGGGGGATGATTCACACTGCATGTTGTGGGGTGATTGGGGGGATTCTGCACACTGCATGCTGTGGGGCGATTTGGGGGGGGGGATTCTGACAATGTCCTGTTATTAGGTTCTTTGGGGGGGGGGGGGGGTTAATACATCATTTGGTTCAGAAACAACAGCTCCCTATGGGCTATGCTATAGAATTTGTTATTTTTTTGCATTACCCCATAGGATTGTTTGGTGTTTCCAAACTTTTAAACAATTATTCTTACCTCATTTTAAAAATGATGCATCTCAGCTGTAAAAATTCCACATCACTTAAGGAAAAATTAGAACAAAAATGTTTTATTGCAATTTTTTGTGTGTTAAATTAAAAATCTCACCGACATGCAGGCAGCAATTCACACCTAAAAGTGCACCAATAGTTACACTTCAGCAAATCTTTATTAATGTAAATTTTAATCGGTAACTACCCCCAATGATTTAGTATCATGCATGCAGATAGGGCAAATGAGTTTTGGGGAGTTTTCTTGCAGCTAAACAAGGCTGTTTCTCCACCTAATACTGGGCTGTGCAGCCATTTTCTGGGGTCTTTAGGGAGGGGGGGGGGGGGGGGGGGTTCAGGGTCTCCCTGTTCCCTAGTTGTATAAATATACGCTGTACATAGTGTAGTACACCCTAGTAGACTTCCGTCCAGGCTAGTTGTCAGCATTTCCTAATATTCCTCCAGCCTTAGGTCTGTTCCCTTGTAGACTACAGACACATTGCATAGCGGAGCCGTTCCATGACTTTCCTGCCAATTAATCTGGCAAGGCAGCCATTTTTCTAGAAACGAACGCTGTCACCCCCCCAAGGGTTTAACGTCTCTGATGGAGGAAGATGGGACAGACTAAGAAGGTAAATAAATTATAACTTTCTTCATGCGCTGTCAGTTTTACATTAAGAGACGCGGAAATCTTTCATTTTCTAATCTTTCCAAACAATGTTAAGCTTTATGCTTTGTGTCCTGTAATTATTATCTAGCAGTTGCAATTTTTCCTAAAGCCGCTGCTTTGACGTAGAAATATCTACCCTCTGATAATGGTAGAACTGCATTAACCCTTTCCGATAGGGAATGAAGGAGGACATCTGACCCCTAAACTGTTTTTCATTGCATTACATCTGAGCAATATAATAATGAATAGCGACAATGGGGTGGAATCGGCACCATTTGTAAAAAGTTTACTTTAGGTGAATAATAAAAATGAAGAGCTCCTTCTTCTACACTTAGGCCCTGATTTACTAAATCAATGCTGGGCTATACTGGTCTGGCATAAGTTGGCATAGTAGTATCACTAAGCTATATGTGCCGCAGTGCAACTTTTCTGAGGCAGGTTGTTACCAACCTTTCAGTGAGTAAAGTGGTATGTGAACTTTTTTGGGTATTTTTATTTATCTTTGCAGTAGGTCGATCTTAGGAGGATACTTTTTACTGCTTAGTTTTAGGCTGCCCCAGAAGCCTTGGTACATAGGACCAATATTGGAAGCCAGGAGGATCTATTATCTGTTACCCTTAGACCACACCCAGGAGCAGGGCCCTTGGGCGGCATGGTCTCAGTGGGCCCCTTCGTGGTGAAGAGTCGTGTCACATCACCGAGGGACATCCCAAATCTGGATGCCCCCTAAGGATCATGCTATTTGGACCAAAACTCTAGTTTTGGTCTACTTTGAAGAGCCCCAAACCCCTTTAACCTGACCTCGGAGTCTAAACGAATCTAGATTCCTCTGATTTTGGATGCCCCTGTGTGTGACCCCCCCCCTTTGTTCATTACTTTCCTGGAACTGGTGAATGCACTGTGGGGTCGCCAGCTGTCGTGCCATGGGTTTTGGTCCGCTTTAACTCGCCATCACTCTGGCTGCTGCCCAGCAGCGGTTGCTTTTACACATTGAATGACTTTGTACATAACGACGGTGATGGTCGTCTTCCCTGCTTTGATACACGAGCGGAGCTTTACAAGCTTTGCTGAGCCTCTGGGTAGACGGTCGTCGGTGTAAAATGAAACATTTATATCAAACAGCCTAAACGATGGCGCGCACCGTGACTTTTAATATTTGATGAGGGACTGTAATGTGTCGGGCCGCCGGGTATATTTCCAGGGTGGTGGAGAGGTTGAATGTTGCTGTCGTGCTCTGTGTATGAGAGGCGTCTAACTACCTGCCCACAGGAGAGGCCGGCGCGCCACCGCCGCCGCCGACACTATTCAGCTTCCTATCAAATATTAACACATCACTGACAAGCCTGTGATGGACAATGAATAAGGATGAGCGAAATATCAACAGGACTCCTGCTGCCTTTGCCTGTCTCCAATTGTTCCATTTTATGCTCAAGTACAGGGCCGGCGCCAGCACAGGGCAAACCTGGGCAATTGCCAGGGCCCCTGGCATCTTTAGGGGCCCACTCAGGCTCACACATGCCCATGGTATTATTTTACAGGGGACCCGAACTACCGAATGCCAGGTGTTGTATGCAGACCTGCTCATAGCTGGCCTCAGCAACAGGAGATGGTCAGCAACATTGGAGAAGGGGCATGGAATGAAGGGCAACTGATGGAAGCTCAGAGGGTGGCGAGAACCAGGTGACAGCTGATAGCAATGATGGAATCGTTAGTGGCAGCGGAGCAAGCAGTAAGGGCTGATAGGTGCTTGGTGGCAGTAGAGAACTGGGACTAGAGGGTGATTGGTGGCTATAGGGAAGGCAATAAGGACTGGATGTTGATTGATGGCTATGAGGAAGGCAATAAGGACTGGAGGATGATTGGTGGCTATAGGGAAGGCAATAAGGACTGGAGGGTGATTGGTGGCTATAGGGAAGGCAATAAGGACTGGAGGATGATTGGTGGCTATAGGGAAGGCAATAAGGACTGGAGGGTGATTGGTGACTATAGGGAAGGCAATAAGGACTGGAGGATGATTGATGGCTATAGGGAAGGCAATAAGGACTGGAGGATGATTGATGGCTATAGGGAAGGCAATAAGGACTGGAGGATGATTGGTGGCTATAGGGAAGGCAATAAGGACTGGAGGGTGATTGGTGACTATAGGGAAGGCAATAAGGACTGGAGGATGATTGGTGGCTATAGGGAAGGCAATAAGGACTGGAGGATGATTGGTGGCTATAGGGAAGGCAATAAGGACTGGAGGATGATTGGTGGCTATAGGGAAGGCAATAAGGACTGGAGGATGATTGGTGGCTATAGGGAAGGCAATAAGGACTGGAGGGTGATTGGTGACTATAGGGAAGGCAATAAGGACTGGAGGATGATTGATGGCTATAGGGAAGGCAATAAGGACTGGAGGGTGATTGGTGGCTATAGGGAAGGCAATAAGGACTGGAGGATGATTGGTGGCTATAGGGAAGGCAATAAGGACTGGAGGGTGATTGGTGGCTATAGGGAAGGCAATAAGGACTGGAGGATGATTGGTGGCTATAGGGAAGGCAATAAGGACTGGAGGGTGATTGGTGGTTATAGGGAAGGCAATAAGGACTGGAGGATGATTGGTGGCTATAGGGAAGGCAATAAGGACTGGAGGGTGATTGGTGGTTATAGGGAAGGCAATAAGGACTGGAGGATGATTGGTGGCTATAGGGAAGGCAATAAGGACTGGAGGATGATTGGTGGCTATAGGGAAGGCAATAAGGACTGGAGGATGATTGGTGGCTATAGGGAAGGCAATAAGGACTGGAGGGTGATTGGTGGTTATAGGGAAGGCAAAAAGGACTGGAGGATGATTGGTGGCTATAGGGAAGGCAATAAGGACTGGAGGGTGATTGGTGGTTATAGGGAAGGCAATAAGGACTGGAGGGCGATTGGTGGCTATAGGGAAGGCAATAAGGACTGGAGGATGATTGGTTGTTATAGGGAAGGCAATAAGGACTGGAGGATGATCAGAAACAGAAAATGACCTATTTGTGGCAGCGGAGCTGAAATTGACATTATGTGATACACTACTTAGGGGCCCACTAAGACTCTACTGCCCAAGGGCCCCCACAAACCTAGAGCCGGCCCTGCTCAAGTATACTTGCTCCTGCGAAACTGAGCAACTTTGAAACTATAACCCTATGTCCAATATATTTTTTAGACCTGTGTACAACAAAAAGTTTAATTGTCTTTGTTTAGTTCAACTTCTGCAGGAACAACAGAAAGAAGGGCTGGCCTTAGGGACCTAAAGAGATCTGCGACCGAGTCCATAAGGTCAGAGGGGCCCATCATTGTCATACCTCCCAAGTGTCCCTGATTTGGAGGGATTGTCCCTCTTTTGAGTCCATGCCCCCTTGTCTCTCATTGTTCTCATTTGTCCCTCTTTGAGGTGCAACATTTGCCTATTCAAAGTATTTATATTGTTGTAACAGTTACATCCTATCTCCTATCCATCCCTCAATGAGGGGACGTGGCCTAATTGTCCCTCTTTCCCACCCTGAAAAGTTGGAAAGTATGCAAACCTGTATATTTCCACCATTGTAGCCACACCCAAAAAGCAGATTTGAGATCGCCGGCTTGCCACCAACCCCCCTTCCCTCGGTTTATTGGTTACCACTCACCCTCTCTCGGGCGGGGGTGCGTGGGAGAGGACACGGGAGAGTTTAGAAGGTTTTTGGTCTCCTTTAAAGTGGACCAACTGATCAAGGAATCTTGATTGCTGTGTTAACACCCCCCCCCCAGATTGCCTCACATTCACTCACCTTTTCCAGGGCTCCAACATCATCCCTGGCGCTGCAGATCGCAGGGAAATAGGGCCGTATGCCATTCACTAATATGCAAGCCCACACATGTACCTTAGGAGTGGTACAGGTAAGTTTTAGGGGCAAAAATGGGGAGGGTCATACAGCAGGACATCCCAAATCAGCAAGGACCAAAAACCCAGAATAGTAATAAATGTGGATTTCTATTATCAGACTTTATTTCTTTCACGCTAGTGCTAAAGTGGACTAAAAATACAGGATTTTGAGTACCCTAGGTTTTGGCCCTTGCCCTAGGGGCACCCCGATCGGGGATGCCCCACTGTGTGAAACCACTCAGGTATCCGCTCGGATCCGAGCATGCTGGTGGTCGCATCCCCCGCTACCCTCTAACAGGGAGCGCTGCCGCGCCTGCCATTCACAAATGCCTGGCGCTAGCACGTGCCCTGCTACAGAGGGATAGCAGGGATGCGCCCACTGCTCGCGGGAACGAAGGTGAGTTTTCGAGCAACCTGGTGGGTTTCACACAGCGGGGGGAGCTAGTATGCCAGGGTGGGTTTTGGTCCTCTTTAAGCAACACAATATCAGTGTGTCATCATTTTTATACAGTCTGGAGGAAAGAAGGGAGAGAGGGGACATGATGGAGACCTTTATATATGTGAAAGGTTCAGGAGGTAAGTGTTAATCAGAAACAATGATAGAAATGATAGAACAAGGGGGCCCAACCTGAAGCTGGTGGGAGGGAAGGAGCAATGTTAGAAAATATTATGTTACAGAAAGAGTAGTAGATGTTTGGAACAAACTTCCAGCAGAGGTAGTTGGAAAATCGACAGAGAATTTAAACATGCCTGGGATAAGCCTCCATCTATCCTAAGATAAAGAGAACATACAGTATACACATAAGATAAAGAGAACATACAGTATACACATAAGATACAGAGAAAATACAGTATACACATAAGATAAAGAGAACATACAGTATACACATAAGATACAGAGAATATACAATATACACATAAGATACAGAGAACATACAGTATACACATAAGATACAGAGAACATACAGTATATACATAAGATAAAGAGAACATACAGTATATACATAAGATACAGAGAACATACAGTATATACATAAGATACAGAGAATATACAATATACACATAAGATACAGAGAACATACAGTATACACATAAGATACAGAGAACATACAGTATACACATAAGATACAGAGAACATACAGTATACACATAAGATACAGAGAACATACAGTATACACATAAGATACAGAGAACATACAGTATACACATAAGATACAGAGAACATACAGTATACACATAAGGGCAGACTAGATGGAGCATATGGTTTCCTTCTGCCGTCAACCTTCTATGTTTCTATTTGTTGGCCGGAGACGCTGCATACGCCGGGGCGAGCGCGGGAACGTTGTTTACAGGCTGGAGGGTATTGAAATAGAGGTCATGATAGCGCAGAGTTACATCCTGAAGAAGTGGCTGGGCATTTAGCCACGGAACGCGTGGGATCTAATCTCCTGCTTTAGGGGATGGCAGCGCACCATCCATTGGGGCATTACACTTGGGTGATATACATGATTGTATTAGTTGCACATATCTTCAGCACTTTATTTAGCACTGAAGCACTTTATTCTTCAGATAATTAGAATCATATTTTGCACATAGTAGATATTTGTATCAGTTTGCGATTAGGATTCAGTGGATATTAGAAATATATTTTTGTTTGTTTTTTGGTTTTCTTTGCCCATGGGTGGCACCCCGCTATCAAATTATGTGTGTGAGTGGTTATTTTTTATGATGTAGTGAATGGAATTTCCCTTTTATTAATAAATTAATTTTGGATGAATTGAATTAATTGTACTTATTTGAGGGCCTTTTGGTGCAGTGGGTTTATTCCTAAGCGGTTGCTGAAGCTGCAACAAACTGCAATTGTCTTTCTATTTGTTTTGCTCTGTGATGTCATAGAGGCCCTTGATAATGAGCTGCCATCTGATGTATTTGGGCATCCCTGTGATTTGCGAATTTTTCCCATGCGCTGGCTGTTGGCGCTTTGTCTTGTCTTCAGATCTGTCTCGGACGTATTGGCCGCTGTAAATTTATTTTATACCGGTAACTAAATAGCAAAAGGTTTTTACAAGCTCCTTTTACAGCCTCCTGCCACACAGCCCGTCGCTGTGCATTGTCAGGCGACGCTAAACCCGCGAGAAGTAATCAGTTTGGCTGTAAAATCTATTCTCCTGCAAAATGAGAAGCGCCTGGCGGTGGAGGCAGCCGAGTCGTCCTGATAGCCGAGATACAAAATCTATATTTAATTTGACCTAATATAATAACACGAGCGGACGGCGGTGCTGGACGCCCATCTTAGAAGCGTTCGGGTGTACAGCGCCTAATATGATGGAAGGTGCTGCCAACTGCAGGCGGGCTTGGGTAATGCAGTGGCGGTAGTGGAGTGCGTTAGGTGAGCGCCGATCGATGGCTTCTGATAATTGAAGTGATGGTATCTATAGGGAGGTAACAATTCTCTTTGATATACGAGGCCGGGGTCCGGACAGCTTCAGACTTGTCGTCGTGGGCTGTTAAGCTTGGTAAATTATTATGGAAAGGGAGTCAACTGAGCGTTGCCGGCGGGAGATGGAGGGGGACTTGCTTGGCTTATCAGCAGGTGACAGCGCAGGAAGAGAGGATAAGATAAGGATCAGCCACTTCCACAGAGGAGTAGCTAGGCTGAGGGGCATAGCTAGGGGGGAGCAGGGGGGTCGCTGGCCTCAGGGGGGTGCACGGGTCTGGGGGGTGCCAAAGGGGGCCTGAGAACAGGTGGGGGGCGACATTTTGAATCTTTGCCCCAGGTGCCAGAAGCCTAGCTACTCCTCTGGTATTTTTACCTTTAAAAACTGATCTGGCACCCACCTACTTACTGTAACGTCAGATTGAGTCCCTTGTGCCTCCTTTGTGCGGGTGCGTGCTGCTCGGGAACTCCAGCTTTGCCATTCTGGGTGGGGGGTAGTGTAGTCGCCCGGCTGGTTCCCTGCATTGAGCTGCCAGCGGCTGTGCTTGGTGGCTTATGTGCAGTGACAGCTCTGCACCCATCACTGTAGCGTTGCTGGCGGCGGCTTTGCTGCTCTAGACTCTCCGTCCTGCCCTGTGGTGGCTTTGGCTGCAGGTTTGCGAAAACCAAAAAAAGGCTTGTCCAGGTACGGGGGGGCTCCACTGCCGCCGATAGCTTTGTTGCCGGCCCCGCCGGCAGTCAGACCAAAGGTGCCTTCCTGGCACCTTAAAAAAGTGGGTTTACCCCACAGAACGCGTGGGTAAAAGTGGCACCAGTATTCAGCGGAGACACCAACTGGCCATTCTATATGGTGATATCTTTTTTTTTTTTTTTAATTCTTTATTTAAGTTTTTCAAAGTAAAATATTACATACAAAATATCAGAGATAAGGCAGTACAGGAAGAAAATAGGTCCAGCACGCAGGCCGGTTCACACTCAGGGCCCGAGAGCCACCATCCACTCCTGTAGCTCACTCCTGCTGTATGCTCGAGCAAACATGGATATATTACATCATCAATGTTTAGGTCAGGGATGGGGACCGAGGGCGAGCCCCTGCTCGCTCCACTCTGGACCCCCCCCAAACTGGTCCAGGTTTCTATTCGCCTTTTTGCTTATCTGAAGCCTATTCCTTGGCGCCCTGTTTGGGCGGCGGGGGCGCCCTATACACACTCTCCTCCCATGATGTGATATCTTTTTATGTTGATCTATCTGGGCACTTTAGAGAGTTTTCTCTTTCCGTATTACTGAACATTTGCACTTTATGTAAAGCACTTTAGGTATGCATTGGCACTTTTTGCACACACGTTTGAGCTAACCATATATAAGTTTGGATTTTGTATATACTGCAGTTCTTGGATTATGTTATTGGATGTTAAATGGAACTCTTGGCTTTGATGTCCCTGCTGTAAATAATGATTTTAGATATTTGTTGTGAGTCCCTTTTTTAATAATAATACATTCATGATCATTATGTAAATAGTGAGTTTGTTATTTTCTAGGTTGGCGGTGCCGATTTTGACTTTTCTTTTGGTGTTTCAAATTGGCCGTCAGACCAAAGGCCCCTGGTCCAGACCATAACCCAAAGGATGGTGGAGGCCCCAGGGTGCGTCCCCCTGCTAATCCTGCCTTGGGTGTGTGGGCAGAGGAGATGGCACTGATGTGAAGGGCTCCATGCCATGTGCCAGTGATATGACAATAGAGGCTGGCTATGGAACCTCCAGCGCTGAAGGAGTTAATACTGCCATACCAGCACCATGCGGCGGCATCCCGGCATCCTTCACCACCTGTAATAAAGACAAACACTTGGGGTTCAGCACAGCTTACATCACAAGTGGGTGCTGGCCTATAGAGGACCAAGACACAATTGTGTCAACCCTAACAAACGGGGAGGCCGATTCATTAATAGCGGCAGGTAGAGACAGTTGAGCGACTGTAGCGGTATTTTCACAGCGCCCGCTAGTAGTCGCTGTGCTTGGTCGTTGTTCGGTTGTTGACAGCGACTCAGTCGGTGTGCAGTAATGTTGAATATTGGGTGAGGAGTCGCTATTTGACAGGTTCTGCGCTGTATGGGAGCGCATGATAGCGACTGGTCAGAGCGAGCGCCTTCCACCATATTCATTAACAAATCACGCTCAAAAAATTCTCGCGCTGTGAAATGCATGTTTAAACCCCGGAGCGCTGGCGGCGATGGGTTAAAAGTAGTTTTTTAACCCCCAAACAACCATATTTTTGGAAACCAAAAAAAAAACAAGTTTTTTAAAATAATTTTGTAATATGAATACATTAAAGTGGACCAACACCCAGGGGTGATCGGCCCGGAAATCTATAAGATTCCCGGGCCGATCACCTCCCACCCTGCGGGACATCCGAGATCGGGATGACCCACGGGGTGAAACCCCCCAGAAACCCCAAAAAGATCTTACCTGATCCGCCGCCGCTGCCGCCTCCCGCGCGCACGTCTGGAGGGCCCGCGCCGGCCCTCTGTGAATGGAGTGACGCGCGGGAGACGGCGGCGGCGGAAGCGGCTTGGACGTTCCTGTCCCCCGCCTGGACGTTGGCGGGGATTGGCTGCGGCGTTCACGTGGGAGCGGGGAGAGGTGAGTTTTTTGGGGTTTCTGGGGGGTTTCACACAGCGGGGCACCCCCGATCGGGGTGCCCCGCCGAAGTGGACCAGAACCCAGGATAGTCAAAATCCTGGGTGTTGGTCCACTTTAATATCAGACCTGTAATATCAATTCTGCACAATTTTTTTTTTTTTTTCCTTAAAAAAAATATCTAACATGGCAGAAGTGGTCATAGAATTTTTCACATTTAAAAAAAAAAAACATTAATAACAATAAATTATGAATATTTAAAGATTGTTCCATTGAAATGCATTGGCGCGCGCCAGGTAGCGAGAGGTCATACCTGTCGCTGTTCAAGGTTGGACGCTGGTGCTGTGGGCTGAGGCTGGAATAATGATGAATGAGTCGCTATCTGGCGCTATCTCAGTCGCTAAGCAGGATTGGCTTGATAAATATGTGATTGTGGTGGGGAGCCGGCGTTTTCATGGCGGTGCCCGTCATTACCGGCCGCTCACCAGTCGCTACCTGTCGCTATTCCTTCATAAATAAGGGCCAAAGAATAAAGGCCGCCAGATAGGCCCAATGAGGTCCTAACTATGAAGACACAACCACAACCAATAAGATATCATAAAAAATCTTTGCCTTTAATTTGAGTCAATAGCAGAATACGATACACATAACACAACCATGTACACATTAAAATAATTAAAAAAACACATATGACAACGTGTCAAGAATTAATGGACCTGTCTGACTCACTTGTAGGAATATTGCACGATGCCCTAATATTACAGCATATAATAAAGATACATATTAGCCCATGACTATATTATAACACAATTACTGCCCACTATTACATTTATTAAAGTGCCAATTGCTATTAAATGACAATTATAAACGTGCTAAAATAATCAATGAAAAAGCCAAAGTGACCTAATTGTGAAAAATGAATAAAGTGCAAATGTGCGCAAGGAAATTTCTATGTGCTTTACAAGGAAGAATAAATATAGTTTGTATAAGTATGTAGTTATGAGATCACAGCTCAGGGCAAAGTTAAAGAAAATGAAACGGGCAGGCTGATTCCTTCCTAGCGCCAGGTATTGTCAGATGAGCATCTGTAGCGAAGCGCTCAGAGCGACCGCTAGTAGTCGCTGCGACCGGCTATGGGTCGCTGTTACCGAGCGCCTCAGTCGCTGGCCGGCATTGATGAATTTCATGTGTGAGTCGCTATAACACCAGTACAGCACTATATGGGAGTGAGTGGTAGCGACTGGTCAGTGTGAGTGACTCAAACCATATTCATCCAAAATACAGCCTCACATAGCGCCGGCGTTCAAAATTGGGTCGCTGTAGCCCAGAGCGCCAGAAGCGCTGTGATTAGTCTGTTTTTGAACACATGTCCACCAGTAACAAAGCAAAAACTTATGGAATTACATTGTTATTACATTGTGACATTAACACTTTAATACCAGACCTGTAATGACAATTCTGCATAAAAATATAAAAAATCAAAAAAGTTTTCAAAAATGACTTTTAATAAGCCAGGAGAGGTCACACAATGATTTGATACAGAAAAAAACCCTGTTTAAACAGAAGAAAAGTAACATCCATTGAAATGTATAGGAGAGCGACAGGTAGCGACAGGTAATACCAGGCGCTCTGGTAGCTAGAGCGCCAGCGTTATACGCTGAGCCATTTGTGATGACGAATCGGACGCTACATGGCGCTGTTAGAGTCGCTCACCGGAATCGCTTTGATAAATGTGGTATTGCGTATAGCGCCCGGCGTTGACCATTCGCTATCTGTCGCTACGAGGCACTACCTGCCGCAATCCCTTGATGAATAAAGCCCTATATCACCATATGATTGGTCCAGGTCCACATCAAGGCAGGCCGATTACGCACCGACGCGTTGCGTGGTCACCACAGGTCCCACTTCATCAGGATGCTGCCTCCTTCACCGCCTAACACAATCGATATTTCAGAATTAACTCTTCGCATTAACAAGTGTCAGCGATATAATGAGGACGCCACGCTTCAAAAAAGTGACATCATCTGTATGCTGGAGCAGAGTGGCTGCTACCGAGCGCCTCAGTCGCTGGCCGGCATTGATGAATTTGATGTGTGAGTCGCTACTGGTCAGTGTGAGTGACTCAAACCATATTCATCCAAAAAACAGCCTCACATAGCGCCAGCGCTCAAAATTGGGTCGCTGTAGCCCAGAGCGCCAGAAGCGCTGTGATTAAAGTCTGTTTTTGAACACATATCCACCAGTAGCAAAGCGAAAACTTATGGAATGACATTGTTATTACATTGTGACATTAACACTTTAATACCAGACCTGTAATGACAATTCTGCATAAAAATATAAAAAAATCGAAAAAGTTTTCAAAAATGACTTTTAATAAGCCAGGAGAGGTCACACAATGATTTGATAAAAAAAAAAGTAATATCCATTGAAATGTATGGCAGAGCGACAGGTATTACTAGGCGCTCTGGTTGCTAGAGCGCCGACGGTATACGCTGAGCCGTCTGTGATGACGAATCGGACGCTACATGGCGCTGTTAGAGTCGCTCACCGGAATCGCTTTGATAAATGTGGTATTGCGTACAGCGCCCGGCGTTGACCATTCGCTATCTGTCGCTACAAGGCACTACCTGCCGCAATCCCTTGATGAATAAAGCCCTATATCACCATATGATCCTGGTAAGGCAGGCCGATTACGCACCGATGCGTTGCGTGGTCACCACAGGTCCCACTTCATCAGGATGCTGCCTCCTTCACCGCCTAACACAATCGATATTTCAGAATTAACTCTTCGCATTAACAAGTGTCAGCGATATAATGAGGACGCCACGCTTCAAAAAAGTGACATCATCCGTATGCTGGAGCAGAGTGGCTGCCAAAGATGGACTACAAGTCTCAGCAAGACAAAACAAATAATCCTGGCCTTATAAATCACACAACATGATTTCAGATGTGGGTGCAACGTTTTAAGCTCCCTTAAAGTGAACCAAAACTGCAGGATTTTGACTATCCTGGGTTTGGTCCTTGCCCACGGGGCACCCTGATCAGGGATGCCCCACTGTGTGAAACCCCCCAGATTGCCCGATCTGACTTACCCTTCCCTGGTCCTACATCCAATCAGCACGCGAGAATCCACTCCTGTCTAAGGCGTGTTGATCCGAGCGTGCTGGCGGACACATCCCCCACTACCCTCTAACAGGGAGCGCGCCTGCTCCGGCCATTCCCTGCCTGGCGCAGAAACGCACCCTGATGAAGGGATAGCAGTGATGCGGCCGCTGCTTGCACATGTGCCATTGGTCCGGGAAAGAAGGTGAGTTGCCGGGCGACCTGGGGGGTTTCACACGGTGGGGCATCCCGATTCTGGATGCCCCGGGGGGAGGGAATCTAGCGGCTATGGAATCGCATGGATTCCAGGGCCATTGGGGTGTGGGTTTTGTTCCACTTTAAAGGGAAAGTCCACTTTCTATGGAGTTGTTATGCATGTATATTTTTGGTGTGCCTCAAGGTGCGGCAAATGTGTGCTTTTATGGAAGCAGTTTTCACTCCCTGGCAGTGGAAAAGCCTGGTTTGGTCTGTTTCCATCCGCTTTAAGGGGAAAAAAAATCAATACATGTGATGTTTAAGGGAAAACAAAATTAAAATTAGGCCCTTATTTATGAAGGAATAGCGACAGGTAGCGACTGGTGAGCGACCGGTAATGACGGGCACCGCCACGAGAACGCCGGCTCCCCACCACAATCACACATTTATCAAGCCAATCCTGCTTAGCGACTGAGATAGCGCCAGATAGCCACTCATTCATCATTATTCCAGCCTCAGCCCACAGCGCCAGCGTCCGACCTTGAACAGCGACAGGTATGACCTCTCGCTACCTGGCGCTCTCCAATGCATTTCAATGGAACAATCTTTAAATATTAATAATCAATTGTTATTAATTTTTTTTTTTTTTTTTAAATGTGAAAAATGTGACCACTTCTGCCATTTTAAATAATTTTTTTAAGTTAAAAAAAAAATGTACAGAATTGATATTACAGGTCTGATATTAATGTATTCATATTACTAAATTATTTAAAAAACTAGTTTTTTTTGGTTTACAAAAATATGGTTGTTTGGGGGTTAAAAAACTACTTTTAACCCATCGCCGCCAGCGCTCTGGGGTTTAAACATGCATTTCACAGCGCGAAAATTTTTTGAGTGTGATTTTTAATGAATATGGTGGGAGCCGGTCGCTATGGCCAGTCGCTATCATGCGCTCCCATACATCGCGGAACCTGTCAAATAGCGACTCCTCACCCAATATTCAACATTACTGCACACCGAGTCGCTATCAACAACCGAACAACGGCCAAGCACAGCGACTACTAGCGGGCGCTGTGAAAATACTGCTGCAGTCGCTCAACTGTCGCTACCTGCCGCTATTAATGAATCGGCCTCTTAGAGGGAGAAATCCATAGTGATCAATGCTGCTGTCATGGCCGCTGCTGAGGTGAGGGAGCTCACTCACACTTACACATGCCCAGCAGCAGTGTATGGTGTGTACGGGCCTCACTACTCTCTTCTTGGTGTACAGACTTGGTGTATGGTTACCAATAGCAACAGATCCCAAATCGGGATGCCCGGGGGGGGACACGGAAAAAAAACAGGGAAAGTCAAACGCCCGGGTTTTGTTTCACTTTAAGTGTTAAAATTGTGTCAATAAGGGAATAAACATTTGATGGTTAAATGACCCCAGAGCTGGCTGCTAGACTTCCCCTGTGGCACCCCAAATCAGAATGCCCGACTGTGTGGAACTCCAGGGGTCGCTGGTAAACTCAACTCTCCCGGCGGCTCCCACAGCGATTTTTTAACCAGTGGCTACATCCCCATCTCCCCTGTAGCTGAGACGCGCTCCCACATCTAGCTATTCCGATAGGCTGAGAGCGGGAGTGCTTACCCAGTTTTCAACTTACCAAGCCTTGAGAAAGAGACCCGTTTTGAGGTCTCGGAACGCGTGGATTCTCAATTGCCGCCGGGGTCGCCATTCCACTAATAGTAAGGAAGGATTTTGTGTTGTTTTGGTTGTTTTCCTCTGCTGCACTTTATGCTGAGTTTTTGGATTAATATATTTTGCACATAACTGTTGGATACTGATGCACTTTGTTTGGCACATGCACTTTAAGGTATTTAGATTATGATCAATAGAGGGTAAGAAATATTGAGGATATTTATTTTAGAGTAGTGTAATTATTCTATATATAGAATGGCTCCCCCTGCTGGCACACTTTGTAAGTAAAATATTTTATGTGTTATTAACAAGGATCATGCTGCATATGAATTAATAAAATTATATTTTGATATAACTCATGTGGTGAGTGCAATTGTTAGTCCCCTGGGCTCTATACGGGGGGTTGAGGAATCCCCCATTTTTGGGACATATTCAGTTTTCAAGAAAGGCGGGGATGTGGTCAGTGGCTTTTGTGGCACTTTAAAGCAGAACAAAACCACTTTAAAGAGGGGTCCTTCTTCTACTCTAAAAATACCTTACTTAGCTTAAAGAGGAACATCGGACCAAAAATAAAAATGGGCCGATTCCCCCCCCCCCCCCCATCGGTCCCTACTCACCTTTTGTATGTTGGCACTTCCTGCTACGACGACATCGGGCGTCATCAGGGCGCGATCCTCTGCGCCGCCGGCTTAGGCATCTGTAAGTGACAGTACAGCTTTAGCTCTGCTCTTCAAAGTCCTGTGCCGCTCAGCAAAGTCTTGCAGGATTTTGGGCGGCCCCATTGCATCCTATTTATGGGGGCCACATGCAGTGCCCGTCGGAAGGTCGCCCGGAATCCGAGGGACCCAGAAGATGGATCCCCCATAGAGGTGAGTATTTAATGCTCAAAGGTAAAACCTGGAGAGGGGGGGGGGGGCAGTACGGTGAGGTTTGGGGGAGGTTTTAACCTCCCCGATGTTTCTCTTTAAGAGGACCTCTAATGCTGCTTCAGTTGCTTTTCATAGACCCCAAAACACATCCTAAATCCCCCCCCAATAGATTTTAATAGGTTTGGGGTGATGCAGAACCAGAATATTTCAAATTCAGATTCAGCTCATCACTAGGTCAGAATATGCCGCTGGGGGAGGCGGCGCAGGAATTTGGCCGCGGGGTTCAGGCGAGTGTAGTTTCTCATATAGTTCAATTAATCTTTAGACATTTATTTTTAACAACTTGTATTTAGATCTGAAATAAAAAGTGTTAAATCTGTATCAATAGTTCTTTTTTCCTATTTAATAGCGGCGCAATCAAAACGCTGACACGATGACCAAGGAAAGGCTGCAGTTCTACAAATTGCCGCTTGATGGCAGTGTGACATAAAGGAGGCTGAATGGCTTTTATGCCTGAAGCAAAGAGCGCAAGAAACAGCAGAGAGCTGAGTTATAGCAGCTAAAATTGGAGAAAATTAACCCTTTCATCTAACAATCCGCACGGGTTCTATCTACAGCAGCCGGCTCTCCTGAGCAACTTGGGCAAGAACTTTTTTTTCTGCCCAGTTCTAGATAGAGTAGCCTCAAAGCCAGTTTAAAAATGTCTTTGATAACTGTAGCGAGTAGTAGTAAATTGTTGTACCGTGTTAGCCATCGATGTAAGCAGGAAATCCAAGGTTAAGGTAATATCATTTATTGGCTAACTCATTTAGATTGAAAATGCAAGCTTTCGAAGCTGTTCAAGCTTCTTCTTCAGGCATAAGAAGAAGCCTGAAGAAGAAGCTTGAACAGCTTCGAAAGCTTGCATTTTCAATCTAAATGAGTTAGCCAATAAATGGTATTACCTTAACCTTGGATTTCATAACTGTAGCGATAAATCGAGGCAACTAAACTCTTTGCAATTCATTGTTTAAATATCGCTAGTCAGCTGATTGACCTGATTCTTAAACCGGCCTTTCGGTATCATTTAATGAAAAGCCCAAACCCTTAAAGTGGACCAACACCCTCCCATGATCGGCCCGGGAATCTATAAGATTCCCGGACCGATCAGCTCCCTCCCTGCGGGGCACCCCGATCGTGAAACCCCCCAGAAAACCTGCTCCTCGATCCAGCGGCGGCCGCCTCCCGCGCGTCCCTCTAGCAGGACGCGCACCCGCACCGGCCGTTTGTGAATGGCCGGCGCGGGCGCGCGCCCTATAAGAGTAACGCGCAGGAGTAACGCTCTCTTGTCCGGCGCTGCCTCTCCCTTGTCCGTCGGAGGGGATTGGCTGCAGCGGTCACGTGGGAGCGGGGAGAGGTGAGTTTTTGGGGCTTTCTGGGGGGTTTCACACAGCTGGGCACCCCCGATCGGGGTGCCCCACTGAAGTGGACCAAAACCCAGGATAGTCAAAATCCTGGGTGTTGGTCCACTTTAAAGTGGACCGAAACCCAGGATTTTGACTATCCTGGGTTTTGGTCCTTTCCCCCGATCGGGGGTGCCCCACTGCGTGAGACCCCCCAGATCGCAGAAGGCAACTCACCTCCTCCCGGATCTACGGCGCATGTGCAGACGCTCGTCCAATCAGTGCACTCTGAGCCGCTGGCGTCACGTGGTCTAAGGCTTCGTCTAAGAGGAGTGTCCCAGAACGCGCTGATTGCCGCATGCTCCTCTACCCTCTAACAGGGAGCGTGCCCGCGGCGGTCACTCATAAATGCCTGGTGTAGCGATAACCTTTATCGCCGGAGGTCTTCCCCGCCAGAGACGTCCTTTTCTCAATGGTGAGAGGTGCTGCAGGAATTCCAGAGTCATCCGTGAGGAAATCAGGAACAGCTCTTACAAGGGCTAGTGAATGGCGATATAGCGTTCCCCCCCCCCCCCCCCAGAGAGACGGAACTCAGTATTGAGAGTGAAGATGACCTTCTTTTATTAGTGCCACCCTGGGCCTTATATGCAAGCCTCCATGCAAGGGGACCTCCCCTGTGGACCTGATGGAGAACTGCATGACAAATGTACAGACCAATGGCAGCAGGCCACACAATCCCTCAACTCTGCCGGTAACACACACACAACACAATGGCAGTCTGTAACACAATCAACAACACAATGACATTGTCTGGAACATGCTTAAGAAAATGAAAGTAATGAATCTATGTAAAGTCCAAGGGGCAGAAACAGTGCCTTTAAAATCCAATATGCCCAAGTAGGGTCCCATGGGCCGTATAGAAAAAAGGAACAGTGGGCATCCAATGAATGACCCGGTGGGCAATTGAATAGTGGTGAAATCCAAAAGGCAGAGAGTCTGTCACACCTGGTGCGGGCATGCGCCCTGCTAGGGGGGATAGCAGGGATGCGCCCGCGGCTGGCACATGAGCCGTTGTACCGGAAAACAAGGTAAGTGAACCGACCCACCAAGAACCAAATTGAAATCTATTGAAGGGTTGGATAAACTGAAGGTAGATTGGGCGGGTTGGTAATTGATAATTAAATGTTGGGCATGGGAGTCTTTGGACTTTCTCCCTAGCTCAAAAAAAGGTTTAAAGGGGGCTCAGCAGGCACCAACCCCGCCTTACATACATCAATACATACCTAAATATATCAAGATACAAACATCACTTTATTTAGACCATTTCTTAATAAAAAACACACATATAAATATTGAAAAAGTTAAAATACTATGATGCTCTAACATGAGTTACACAAATGAGAAAATCTGTCTATCTTCATCTCACTGGGTAGACTAGATGACCTGGGGGGTTTCACACAGCAGGGCATCCCGATTTTGGATGACCCGGGGGGAGGGAATCGAGCGGCCCTGGAATCTTACAGATCGGCGTGGGTTGTGGTCCACTTCAAACCGGACCTTCAGCATCATTTAATGAAAATCCCAAACCCTTAAAAAACTATTCGCCCGGCATCTAAAATTAATATATTTTAAGTTTTTTGTCACTTTTTATTCTTTCCCCAACTGGGCTGCAACTCTCTTCAGGACTCTAGGAACAGGCGCGCCATCTTGCCTCAGACGCATCACATACTGAGCAGAGGAGAGGGGGGAAAAGTGCAGGGGGCGGGGTTATAGCTGTGCTTTTCTCAGACAGAGAAGAGCTGGGATCAGGAAAAGGACAGCAATCCCAGAATGCAGAGCAGCACAGTCAGAAGACACTTCCTGTTTGCAGGCAACCTGAGTCTCCATGGGCAGCCATCTTGGATGTTAAAAGGCTCAGATAATGCAGTAGATGCAGGTAGGATGATTTTTAATGTGGGCAATCTGTATGTACAGGGTGTGGGAAACTTACAAGATAGGCTCTTATTCAGAATGAAGGTCCGGTTTAATCTCAGATGCAGTCATGCCCTAGTGGAAAGAAACTGAATTTGTGACCAGAGGGTTGCAGGTTCAACTCCCGGTTGTGAATTTGTACAAAAACCCAAAAACTAAATAAAACCAGCTGAGTTGCTTTGGTATGTTATATTGTTGTTTGTTACATATATACCATAACCTACACGTGACAGTGTGCAAGGTGCCAAACCCATTTGGCTGCCATCTTGGATGTTTAAAGGCTCAGAAGATGCAGGTAGGATGATTTTTAATTTGGGCAATCTGTATGTACAGGGTGGAGGAAACATATAAGATAGACTCTTATTCAGGGTGACGGTCTGGATTAATGTGAGCAATCTGTATGTACAGGGTGTGGAAACATATAAGATAGGCTCTTATTCAGGGTGAAGGTCCGGATTAATGTGGGCAATCTGTATGTACAGGATGTGGGAAACATATATGATAGGCTCTTATTCAGGGTGAAGGTCTGGATTAATGTGAGCAATCTGTATGTACAGGGTGTGGAAACATATCAGATAGGCTCTTATTCAGGGTGAAGGTCCGGATTAATGTGGGCAATCTGTATGTACAGGATGTGGGAAACATATAAGATAGGCTCTTATTCAGGGTGAAGGTCCGGATTAATGTGAGCAATCTGTATGAACAGGGTGGGGGGAACATATAAGATAGGCTCTTATTCAGGGTGAAGGTCCGGATTAATGTGAGCAATCTGTATGTACAGGGTGTGGGAAACATATAAGATATGCTCTTATTCAGGGTGAAGGTCTGGATTAATGTGGGCAATCTGTATGTACAGGGTGGGGGAAACATATAAGATAGGCTCTTATTTAGGGTAAAGGTCTGCTTTAAACGGGGGGGGGGGGTTGTTTACATTAACCCTTCCCCCACTGTATCCCATACAAACAAATACAAAGTTTTGGCTGGATTTTACCTTTTTTTTTAATTCAGGAGAAACTTGGAAAATAAAGGGCATCCTAAATAGTGGCGAGTGGGGCCCCTATATCATCTATATCATGTTTGGGTTCTCAGCTCCGAGGTAACATAAATGTCACAGGCAGTATTGATTTTTTTTCTGTATATGAAATATTTGAAGTGTTGCAGTGCCAGAGGTCCTGCGCCATCGACCCGGCCGTCTTCTTTGTCACTTATTAATGCAATTTGTTACTTTGTTTCCACAAACATGTCGGGAAACCTTTCAGGGGATAATTGATGGATACATGGGATTTTATCATTCCTATTGTGTTTTTTTTGTAAGAAACAGAGAAACTTAAATGTTTCTTCCACGGCAGCCCTATACATCAAACAGGGAGGACGTTCCACCACTCCAGATTATCAGATTTAATGTGGACCATAAGCCATTTTTTCAAATGGAATCCTTCACTCCAAGGACCGCACCAGTGTTGGACTGGGATGCCTGCGGCCCACAAGTAGAACTGGCCCACCCCACACTTAGAGGCTGATTCATTAATAGCGCCAGGTAGCGACAGATGAGCGCCAGTAGCGTTATTTTCACAGCGCCCGCTAGTATTCGCTGTGCTTGGCCGTTGTTCGGCTGTTGAGAGCGACTCAGTCAGTGTGCGTTAATGTTGAATACGGGGTTAGGAGTCGCTGTTTGACAGGTTCCGCGCTGTATGGGAGCGCCTGACAGCGACTGGCCCTAGCGACCGGCTCCCACCATATTCATTAAAAAATCATGCTCCAAAAATTCTCACGCTGTGAAATGCTTGTTTAAACCCCAGAGCGCTGGCGGCGATGGGTTAAAAGTAGTATTTTAACCCCCAAACAACCATATTTTTAGAAAAAAAAAAAAAACATGTTTTTCAAAAAATTTTGTAATATGAATACATTAATATCAGACCTGTAATATCAATTCTGCACAAATTTATTTATTTTTTTTTTTACCTTAAAAAAAAATCTAACATTGCAGAGGTGGTCACAGAATTTTGGACATTTAAAAAAAAAAAAAAAATTAATAGCAATTAATTATGAATAATTAAAGATTGCTCCATTGAAATGCATTGGAGAGCGCCAGGTAGCGAGAGGTCATACCTGTCGCTGTTCAAGGTCGCTCACTGGCACTGTGGGGTGCGGCTGGAATAATGATGAATGATTCGCTATCTGGCGCTGTCAGTCGCTAAGCAGGATTGGCTTGATAAATGTGTGATTGCGGAGGGGAGCTGGCGTTCTCGTGGCGGTGAGCGTCATTACCGTTCGCTCACCATTCGTTACCTGGTGCTATCCCTTGTTAAATAAGGGCCTTAGAAGCTGATTCTCTACTAACGCCAGGTATCGGTAGATGAGTGTCTGTATAGTGACGCTTAGAGCGACCACTAGTAGACGCTGTAAGCGGGTATTGGGCGCTGTAACAGAGCGTCTAGTCGCTGTAGTAACCTGGCTCGCATTGATGAATGTGGTGTATGTTGGGCGCTCTAACACCAGTACAGTGCTGCAGGGAGGGAGAGGTAGCACCAGCTCAGTGCGTCCGGCATTCGGCGCTCCACACAATACTTATCAAGAAAGGACACACACACAGCGTCGCGCTCTAAAGCTGGTCGCTATAGCATAGAGCGCCAGACGCTGTGTGATTAAAGTCTATTTTTGAACACATATCCACCAGTAACAAAGCGAAAACACATGGAATGACATTATATAACACAGTGACATTAACATTAACATTTAGTACCAGACCTGTAATGACAATTCTGCATAAAAATATAAAAAGTCAAAAAAGTTTCTAAAAGTGTTTGTTTGCAGCCGGGAGACGTCACACAATGATTGGAGCAAAAAAAAAAATGTCAAACTCGCTATTAATACACAATTAATGAAAGCCCATTGAAATGTATGGGAGAGCGACACCGAGCGACAGGTACTACATGGCGCTCCTGAGCCTGGAACGCCGGCTCTGTTTCTTGTAAGGGTGTTGGTCCGGTTATATAAAAATAATCTTTCCATTTTTTTTACAACTTGTGGTCAGAAGAAAATGACAGATGTCAGAGGAAATTTACCGTCATCTGCTGGACAATAAATGCACTGCAGAGGGTACGTGTCAAATATAATGCTGGTGTATGAAGGATGTCAGTGGTGCTGGCACTAGGCGCAATCGCAATATTAGGGCTTGTAAATGTTGCTGCATCTGTCTTGTGGGGCCCTTGCATGCTGGGTATTCTAGGAGTATATAAAGCACTTGTGAGCCGTAGCCTTTGTTGCCCATCCCCTTCACCGTTTGACCATCAGGGTCTGTCGGAGACTGTCGGGGGGGGGGGGGGGGAGAAGCCATGTGCTCTCACCACCTTCTAGTAGATAAATCACAAAAGTCCATTGATATGTAGAGTGATGGTGGTCCAGAACGGGAGTGTGGCGATGGACGTTCCTGGAAGATGCCACATAAACCTGTCACATAAGCTTGCTTGTATAACATGCTTGTTAACAAGGACGGGAGCATCAATGATAATGGCTGAAGGACACCAAGCCATCTGAGAAGTCCCCTACCTCGGATTAGATAAGAGTTTTAAAAAATATGAAGTGACCTCTTCCTGCGTGCAGGGAAACTGCAGAGTAAAAAGGTTTCTCCTTACCCCAGCGGAGTAGCTTGGCTTTCTGGAACTTGGGACAAAGATTCAGGCCCCCCTTTGGCTCTCCCCTGACCTTCTGCACCCAGGGCACGTGTCCCTCCCCTGCCCACCTAGCAACGCCCCTGCCTTAGTAAGTAACTTCTGAGCAGCTTAAAGTAAAGAAAATTGGAGCCAAATGCAGCCAAGTTAGATTCTAATACTTCAATTAACCCAAAAATCCAACTGGTTGGCCTTGGCAATGGCTTCTATTTTCCTCCTGAATTTGCATCATCATTTTGATTGAAAAAAAAACACTGGTCCATCAAGTTTAAAGCTGAACAAAATACATTCATTTTATGTTCCTGAGTTTTGTTCCATGCCCCCGGAGGCATCCCGAATTAGGAAACCCCCCAGAATCCCGCTTTTCACTCATCTCTTCCTGGTTCCAACGGCGCATGCACAGGTTCTGATCCAATGAGAGCCATCTGCACGTGCTCCCCATTCACAACAATGAGAGTCCTTTGCTAAATGACATGGCAGTCATGGCAGACGGTTCTCATTGAACGAGAGCCCATGCATGCGCTGTTGGAGCTGGGAAAGATGAGTGTCTATGGGTGCACCGGGGGGGGGGGGTTCAATTTGGGATGCCCCAGAGGAAGGCCAGTGGCCGGCCCTGGAATATTTTAGATTCCATGGCCACGCTGGGTGGGTTTTGTTTCCCTTTAAGATCATCACTGGTTTTTGACAAGTCTTTCACATGCAAAGACTTGATACATATGGTCCAAAGTATATGTGTCACAGAGGATGTTGGGAACCACTGATCTACTTAGAAATTTTGGTCTGTATATGGCCCTTGGGACCATAGTCACTGCTGGTCCACTTGAAAATTTTGATCTGTATGCTGGACTTTGTAGGAGATCCATATCGATCAGGCATTAATATGTAATGTTATGGGTCCCAACATATATATATTTTGGGCCCATTGCTAGGTGCCACTAATCTACTCAAAACATTTGGGCTTTATATGTCCAATGGAATTTTTGTTGGACACCACTGGTCTACTCGAAGACTCTTGCCAATATGTGTCCCAGGGGATCATTGTAGGGCACCACTGACATACTCAAAAACATTGACCAATATGTGTCCCAGAGGATCATTGTAGGACACCACTGGTCTGCTCAAAAACCCTGACCTATATGTGTCCCAGAGGATCATTGTAGGGCACCACTGGTCTACTCAAAAATCTTGACCTATATGTGTCCCAGAGGATCATTGTAGGACACCACTGGTCTACTCAAAAACCCTGACCTATATGTGTCCCAGAGGATCATTGTAGGGCACCACTGGTCTACTCAAAAATCTTGACCTATATGTGTCCCAGAGGGTCATTGTGGGGGCACCACTGGTCTACTTAAAATCCTTGACCTATATGTGTTCCAGAGGATCATTGTAGGGCACCACTGGTCTACTCAAAAACCTTGACCTATATGTGTCCCAGAGGATCATTGTAGGGCACCACTGGAATACTCAAAAACCTTGACCTATATGTGTCCCAGAGGAACATTGTAGGACACCACTGGTCTACTCAAAAACCTTGACCTATATGTGTCCCAGAGGAACATTGTAGGACACATTGGCCTACATGTGCCCCAGAGGGTCATTGTAGGGCACCACTGGTCAACTCAAAAACTTTGGCCTGATTGTTATCCCTGAGGCCCATTGTTGGCAGCTTGTAGGTGCCTAAGCCATAGTTAGGCACCACTACTCTGCTCGAAAACCTTGGTCTGTATGTGGCCATGAAGAACAGGTGGTGGGCAGCATGATTAAACAAAGTCATGTTCACTGATTGCCTTCTAGCAGGTCAATATCAAGCAGCCATTGATGTGCGAGGAGATAGATGTTCCCGGAAGACGCTACATAAACCTGTCAAATAAGCTGCACTTAAACATGCTTGTTAATTAGACTGGAGGAGCTCAGAACAAGACGAGGAACATTGGAGATAATGGCCGAGGGACAACACACCAGTTGAAAAGTTTTCTCTCCACCTCGGCTTGCTGAAGGCTTGATGAAGGACACGCAGTCACCTCATTGAAATTCTTCTCCATAACGCTCTTAATGCCGGCCCACCCCCTCCAACCCTGCGAGAATAAGATTATAATTAACAACTATATCATTAGCAGAGGAATTAGACCACTAATACCTTCTCTGCTGGGCGAGAGGCTGAGGCCTATTGATCTCTGTTTCCTAATACACAACCTTCTTTGATTAATGGAAAACTGTGTTCCAATGTTGACACCTAAGACCCTCAATAAGGAATGTTTCACAGCTCGCACCAGGTTGGGAGGGAGGGGTGTGTGTGTGGAGGTCATTCTGCAATATGTGCGCCTGACCCAAACCGCCTATGTGTCCCGGGGCCCTCACTAGCCCTTGATTAATTAATTGTAGGGTTGGAAGGAGACATTATGTACTTATAAATAATGACCAAATCTTGGAGGATGTCAGCAAGGGTTCAGATGTATTATTTGTCATAGGGAGCGAAAGGAAACAATAATTAAAGCCTGACTCTGGGAATTGTATGGAGTGGGTTCTACTATATCAAATTTATTTTTGCTGACAGATCCCTGTAATGAATCAATACTCTACTTGTTTTTCCTGCCCCTAGATGAGTTCAAGCGAGATTTGTACCTAAATCTTTCTCTAGAGCAATATGACAACTTATTTATCACGTGCGCCATTTTTGTGGCTATAGCGCCAGCTTCGGAGCGCCGCCATTACCATCTTATATGGCGCTGTGGACTACATTGGCGCTAGCAGTCGCTGTGCTGAACACTACTAATAAGCTTTGATTGTTGCACTAGGGATTGACCGGCCTATGCGGGTTGAGCGGGGCGCTGTAGACAAAACCACATTTATGAAAGCGAATCTGGTAAACACCTCTAACAGCGCCATGTAACATCACATGTATTATTACAGGCAGCTCAGCGTATAGCGCTCTAGCTTCCATAGCGCCAGGTATTACCTTTCGCTCAGTGTCGCTCTCCCATACATTTCAATGGCAGTTCATTTGCTTGTGTTTAAACAGCGTGTTTGACAATCTTTTAATTTTTTTTTTGCTCAAATCGTTGTGTGACGTCTCCTGGCTGCAAACAAACACTTTTTCACATTATTTTGACTTTTTATATTTTTATGCAGAATTGTCATTACAGGTCTGGCATTAAAGTATTAATGTCACAATGTTACAACAATGTTATTCCATGTGTTTTCGCTTTGTTACTGGTGGATATGTGTTCAAAAAGAGACTTTAATAACACAGCATCTGGTGCTCTATGCTATAGCACCCAGCTTTAGAGCGCCGACACTGTGTGTGTGTGTGTAGTTTGGTGTGGTTATGGTGTGAGTTGCTGAGAGTCAGTCGCACTGAGCCGGTGCTTTCTTTCACTCCCTGCAGCGCTGTACTGGTGTTAGAGCGCCCAACATACATCACATTCATCAATGTGGGCCAGGTTACTATAGCGACTGAGGTGCTCTGATACAGTGCCCGATACCCGCTTACAGCGTCTACTAGCGGTCTTTATACAGACGCTCATCTGCCGATACTTGGCGTTAGTAGTGAATCAGCCTTCACATCAAATTTATTTTTGCTGATGGATCCCTGCAATGAATCAATACTCTACTTGTTTTTCCTGCACCTAGATGAGTTCAAGCGAGATTTGTACCTAAATCTTTCACTAGAGCAAAATGACAACTTATTTATGGCGTGCGCCATTTTTGTGGCTATAGCGCCAGCTTCGGAGCGCCACCATTCCCGTCTTATCTGGCGCTTAGCAGGCGGGATATGGCATTGTTCTTTTATTATTGAAGATATCTTCTGAGTCTGCTATATGACGGCTGTCATTGCTGGTGGTGATAGGAGAAACACTTCACCTGCGTTTTTACTCGTTTGGATTTTACATGCGCCTGTTTCCATTGTGGTGTGTAAGTGCAATGCTATTATTAAATTCTGATATACTTGCCATACAGAGTTGCACTAGGTTGTTGTTATTTTTTTCTCTCCCTCTGAGTCTATGGTCTGAGGTATATTTTGGACCAAAAGTCATCCATTTTGAAGATTACCCAGTTATTGGAGACTACTGAAACACTGGATTTCATTTCATCTGATTGTGTCAAGTCTTCTATGGGGAGGCCGATTCATTAATAGCGCCAGGTAGCGACAGATGAGCGCCAGTAGTGTGATTTTCACAGCGCCAGCTAGTATTCGCTGTGCTTGGCCGGGGTTTGCTTGTTGACAGCGACTCAGTTGGTGTGCGGTAATGTTGAATACGGGGTTAGGGGTCGCTGTTTCACAGGTTCAGCGTTGTATGGGTGCGCCTGACAGCGAATGGCCAGAGCGAACGGCTTGCTGCAGATTCATTAACAAATCACGCTCCGAATTTTTTCGCGCTGTGAATTCCTTGTTTAAACCCCAGATCGCTGGCGGCGATGGATTTAAAATAGTTTTTAACCCCCAAACAACCATATTTTTTGATTGTAAAATTATACAAGTTTTTATAAACATTTTGTAATATGAATACATTAATATCAGACCTGTAATATCAATTCTGCACAAAATCAATTTTTTTTTTTTTACCTTAAAAAAAATTCCTAACATTGCAGAAGTGGTCACAGAATTTTTGACATAAAAAAAAAAAAAAACACTATTAACAATTAATTATGATTAGTTAAAGATTGCTCCATTGAAATGCATTGGACATCGCCAGGGAGCGACAGGTCATACCTGGCGCTGTGATGGGATTAGCAGCGGCGCTGTTCGTTGCAGTCGGCTACATGATGAATCCCGCGGTAGCTGTCGCTCTCGCCGGCGCTAGCCTCATTTAGCTTGATAAATGCGTCATTGTGGCCGACGCCGGGCGTACTTGAGTCGGTAGCCGCCGTTAGCTGGCGGGACCTGGCGCTCGTCAGACACTACCTGGCGCTATCGCTTGATGAATAAGGGCATAAGTCATTTCTGGTAAGCAGTATATATGGAAGGTGGAGGATTTTACTGCACATTTTAGTTGAGTGCATGCACCGTGGGATCCCCTCGCCATACTACTATATGAAAGAGACTCCTTTAAGATTGTGTTATATTTATTGCTCTGTGTTTTCCACTTATATTGTTTATCATTTACAGTTGGATTGAGGCAGTACCTCTACACGTTTGAGCACGATCCTTGTTTCAAGAAAACTGTTTTGATTAGCGCTGTGCGTACATTATATATTGTTCATCTGGCGCTGTGCTGTGCACTTCACTGACACTCGCAGTGGCTGTGGTGCTACTAATTAACTTTGATTGTTGCACTAGGAGGCCGATTCATTAATAGCAGCAGGTAGCGACAGTTGAGCGACTGTAGCAGCATTTTCAGAGCGCCCACTAGTAGTCGCTGTGCTTGGCCGTTGTTCTGTAGTTGATAGCGACTCAGTCGGTTTGCCGTAATGTTGAATATTGGGTGAGGAGTCGCTATTTGACAGGTTCCGCGCTGTATGGGAGCGCATGATAGCGACTGGCCCTAGCGACCGGCTCCCACCATGTTCATTAAAAAAATCACGCTCAAAAAATTCTCGCGCTGTAAAACCCCAGAGCGCTGGCGGCGATGGGTTAAAAGTAGTTTTTTAACCCCCCAAAAAAACAAGTTTTTAAATTAATTTTGTAATATGAATACATTAATATCAGACCTGTAATATCAATTCTGTACAATTTTTTTATTTTTTATTTTTTTACCTTAAAAAAATTATCTAAAATGGCAGAAGTGGTCACAGATTTTTTCACATTAAAAAAAAAACAAAAAACAAAAAAACAATTAATAACAATTAATTATGAATATTTAAAGATTGTTCCATTGAAATGCATTGGAGAGCGCCAGGTAGCGAGAGGTCATACCTGTCGCTGTTCAAAGTCGGACGCTGGCGCTGTGGGCTGAGGCTGGAATAATGATGAATGAGTCGCTATATGGCGCTATCTCAGTCGCTAAGCAGGATTGGCTTGATAAATGTGTGATTGTGGTGGGGAGCCGGCTTTCTCGTGGCGGGGCCCGTAATTACCGGCCGCTCACCAGTCGCTACCTGTCGCTATTCCTTCATAAATAAGGGCCTAGGTATTGGCCTGTCTATGTCAGAGACTGTTGGACCCACCGTCCGATTGTCCGGCGCGCCCGATCATATTTATGAGATTTTTCCTCCTTGAAATCTTTATTCTTATTTTATCTTTTATTTTATTATCATCTATGTTAAATCTTTTAGGGGCCGAGTGCCCAAACTGCAACCCAAAGCGTGCCAACCCGATGGCTCTGGTGCCAGGAGGGAGATGAAAAAAAACCCCAAAATGCGTGTATTGGAAAGAGAACGGGTGCTCACAGAGAGGCCTCAGAGTGTCGCCAGTGGCACAGATGCCAAAGGTTTGCCCCCACTGACCTAGGTGGTGCATGTGTAACTAAAAACCGTTGTGAAAACACCTTGGTATAGTTTTGTAATTGGATGGGGCAAATCAGGCTTGGGCCAGGTATAGATGATAGTAGGGGTGGACTGGGGCCAAAAATTAGCCCAGAAATGTACTTGCGTTGGTCAGCCCACGAGTCATGCCCCCAGGGTGGCCAAACTTAAAAAGATGGTACTGAACCTTTTACTATTTTAGGGACAGATACAGTGTCTATATGTGTTGCAGCAGGGTTAAAATTTAAGCCAGGGGGTACAATGGGGCATCAGACTTCTTTTTTTTTCTTCATTCCTTTTATTATTTTTTCTGCTTATTTTCCCTGTCATTCCTCCATTTCTTTTTTCTATCAGTCCTTCTATTCTTTCTTTCTTTCCTTCCATCTGTTCTTTTTTTCTCCCATTCATTCTCCCTCTCTTTTTTTCTGTCATTCCTTGTACCCTTTCTTTGTTCCTGTCATTCATACTATGCTTTAGTTTTCTTTGTTTCTTTCTAATATTGTTTTTTATTTCTTTCCATCTATCCTTTCTTTTTTGTCATTTCCTTTCTCTTTCTTTCTTTCTTTCTTTCATTATTGCTTTCTTTTCTTTTTTGCTTTCCTTCCATTCTTTCGTCCTTTATTTCTGTTATTCCTTCTACACTTTGACATTTCTTCTACTACTTTGTTTCTTTCTATTCTTTGGCAGTATTCACCATACAAACTTCAACACCATGTATGGAGTATCATACCACATCGCAAGGGGCCCATTGAGACTCTGTCGCCCAGGGGCCATAATACTCCTGGAGCCGGCCCTGGCAGTGCATTGTGGGTAAAGCAGCAGAAGGATGTAAACCTGCCGCTAGGAAAGGTTGGGTAAGTTTTTTTTTTATGTTAAAATGCTGGGTTGTAAAGCATTTAGGTGTGATGGTGGCCTTAGATCTATGTGATGAATGGGCCTCAGCGGGCCTGCTCGCAATTTATCTCAAGTGCCTGATAAAGCTCCTCCGGTGCTGGAGCGAATGGTGCGGATAATGCTTCGCTTTGCTTAAAAACAATAACGTATTAACTATGTTAATTTTATCAGACGGATCCTCTCTGGAGTGTCGGAGAGATGACATTGATAGAACGCTGAGAGCTCTCACAAGATGGATCTGGAAGAAAAGCCGAAGCCTTTGGGAATAAAGGCTCATCCGGAGAGAGCTCTCATGGAAACAACCGGAAAACTTTAGAACTTGCGGAGGCCGAGCACCTAAAAGCTTTCTAAGCTATTCAAATAGAGACATAAAAACCACCTGAAATCTTATATAATAGCTGAGCGTGGCTGATTTTTGTTGGCAGTGAGATGCAGGAACATCGTTCTCTAATCTTAAAGTGGACCTACGCTGTATGGAAAGCCAAGGCGAAGCCTGTCGCTGTGATTTACATAACTTGTAGGCTCTTCACTTCTCAAACACCTGTAACCACCCCTCCTAATATACGTCACCCACTGCCCCACACATCCTGCACCCTTCCGTAACCAGCCCCCTCTATACATGTCACTTGCTTAAAGTAGACAAAAATCTCATAGAGTCCAGGCCTGGCTGATTGCCTCCCCCAGGGGCATCCCGAACTGGTGTGAAACCCCGCCGTCACCCAGAATTCTTACCTGTCCAACAAGCCCACACACATGCACCGCCGGCAGGGGCATCGCATGCATCCTCTTTCGTCTCTGCATGCCCACGGCCAGCCAAAGGATGTGAGTTATGCCGCGTGCTGCGATTTGTGCAGCTGGGATTCCATTCAGCTTAAGCTGATTGGACAAGAGGCCGCACATGCTCAAGGAGAGGAGAGGTGAGTTTACTGGGCAAATGGCAGGGCATCCTGAACTGGGGTGCCTTAGGTGAATAGCCCAAAACCTGGAATAGTGAAAATCCACTTTAATGCAATATAGTACCAATGGGGCTTTTGTTTTTACATTGGAGGCAATTTAATTCAACTAGTAGTGTCTTGACAATAAGACACTGCTGTAGCAGGAGCGGGGCAAACTGGTTCTGAAGCCCTTGGGCCAGAGAATCCCTAGTATCCTGCATTCAAGAATACAATAGCTATGACCAGCACAATGTGTGAACTGCATAGGAGTCCATTGGATCCCTTACTAATTCTCCAACATTTAAAAAGAGAGAAAAAAAGATACATTTGTAAAATTGCTGTTCCTTCCTCTTTCCTGTGCCGGGCGGCGTCCTCCTTGCAGGTGCCGGGGTCAGGGTGTCACTCCTGGCCTGGCAGGCTGTGATTTTTAATGCCAGAGTGCCGCTATTCCAGCTGCCCCACTGGCTTCAATACTGAGTCTCCCCTCCTCCTTCCAAGCTAATCCTGGCCAGCCGGGTCAGGATTTTTTTTATATAGGAGGAGCCTCAGTGGAATCCCCTCCATTTGAGTCACTGTATGTCACTGGAGAGGAAGGAAATGGAGGGGGTTTGCCAGGGAGACAGGAGGAGGGGAGGCCTGTGTCCCCCCTCACTACAGATGTTTCAAAGGTGGCTGCATTAGAGGCTCTGCTGCATCAATAAAATCACTGCATGTCGCCGTACTAGGAGGGAACCCTCAATCTTGTGGACCTGCAGAGTTTTTTTCATTGGGTCAGTAATGCTCTGGGGAGGCATTTCTTTGGGGTGCTGAACAGCCCTCCAAGTGCCCTGACTGCCATTAGGTACCGGAATGAGATCCCCAGACCCATTGTGAGACCATATGCAGGTGCGATAGGCCCTGGGTTCCGTCTGATGCATGGCAATGCTTGGACCCATGTGGCTGAAATATGTCAGTAGGTCCTGCATGATGAAGGCATTGATGCTATGACTGACCTGCCCCTTCCCCAGATCTGAATCCAACCAATCACATCTCAGGCATCATGTCTCATTCCAACCAACACCACCAATGCACCACACACTGTCCAAGAGTTGACTGATGCTTTAATCCAGGTCTGGGAGGAGATTCCCTAAGAAAACATGCACCACAGCATCAGGAGCACACCCAGGTATTGTATGGAGATCATACAGGCACATGGAGGCCACACACACATGGTCTCATTTTCGTTGTCTTGAGGCATTTGCATTGGATCAGCCTGGAATTAGATTTTTTCTTCTTTGATTTTGAGCTTTAGTCCAAATCCAGACCTTCATAGGATATTCATTTTGATTTTCAGTGCTCATTTTTTTAAATGTTGTATTGATCTCAACTCATTCCACTATGTAATGAATAAAGATTTGCAATAGGAATATTTCTTTTTTGAGATCTAGAATGTGGTATTTTAGTGCTCCCTTTTTTTAAGCAGTGTACATTGCACTAATGTATATCTCATTGTATTCTGGAAGACATTCAGAACCATGGACAGCATCATGTACTGTAGACTTTGACAATGGGCAGTGTCTATATAACATTAAGTTCAGTTATACACTTTATAATATCCCATTCTACTCAATGTGATTCAGAACCATGGACAGCGCCATGTACTGGAGACTGGTACAATGGGAAGTGTCTATATAACATTCAGTTCAGTTATACACTTTATAATATCCCATTCTACTCAATGTGATTCAGAACCATGGACAGCGCCATGTACTGGAGACTGGTACAATGGGAAGTGTCTATATAACATTCAGTTCAGTTATACACTTTATAATATCCCATTCTACTCAATGTGATTCAGAACCATGGACAGCGCCATGTACTGGAGACTGGTACAATGGGCGGTGTCTATATAACATTCAGTTCAATTATACACGTTATAATATCCCACACTACTCAATGAGATTCAGCACCATGGACAGCGCCATGTACTGGAGACTGGTACAATGGGCAGTGTCTATATAACATTCAGTTCAGTTATACACTTTATAATATCCCATTCTACTCAATGTGATTCAGAACCATGGACAGCGCCATGTACTGGAGACTGGTACAATGGGAAGTGTCTATATAACATTCAGTTCAGTTATACACTTTATAATATCCCATTCTACTCAATGTGATTCAGAACCATGGACAGCGCCATGTACTGGAGACTGGTACAATGGGCAGTGTCTATATAACATTCAGTTCAGTTATACACTTTATAATATCCCATTCTACTCAATGTGATTCAGAACCATGGACAGCGCCATGTACTGGAGACTGGTACAATGGGCAGTGTCTATATAACATTCAGTTCAGTTATACACTTTATAATATCCCATTCTACTCAATGTGATTCAGAACCATGGACAGCGCCATGTACTGGAGACTGGTACAATGGGCAGTGTCTATATAACATTCAGTTCAATTATACACTTTATAATATCCCATACTACTCAATGAGATTCAGCACCATGGACAGCATCTTCTGTAACCTTACATTATAAACAAGGGTGAATGCAATGGGCAGCTTGTTTCTAATACTTCAATAAACTGTACATTGAAGGTGACTGTCTACAAACGGTCGGTGTCTGTATAATATTATACTGTGAAAGTGGTTCAGTACCATGGACAGAGTCTCCATAAGAATGCATTTTAATTTCAATAGGTATATTAAGGAATACAGAGATCAGAACAACCATATAAAATGATATAGATGGGGAGGCTGATTCACTACTAGCGACACATATTGCAAGGTGAGCGTCTGTATAGCGGCGCTTAGAGCGACCAGTAGTAGACGCTGTAAGCGGGTGTCGGGTGGTGTAACCTAATGTTGCGGTCGCTGTAGTATCCTGGCCGGCATTGATGAATTCGTCTGGAGGGCACTGTAGAAGCGCTGTCCGTGATTCACTGCAGAGCTAATGGAGAACGCTAGGTGGTGTCCGAAGGTCATAGCACCCAAGACTACATCTAACAAGAGGACAATGCTGCAGTGAGTGACAGGTAGAGCCAGCTCAGTGCATCCGGCACTCGGTGCATCCAGCACACACTAAACCACAAATATTTATATAGTACAAAGTCTATATATAGGCTCAGCGAGAGAAAAACTTTTCACCATAGGGCTCTTTTTAATCTGCTGTGACAACAGTTCAAGGCTTGTAGCGAGTGTACTTACTTGTTTAATATAAATATTATCAATTGTTGTTTTGTTGCACTTATGCAGGCCTGTAAATTGTGCAGCTGTAAGTGCTGGAGCACAATCTTCCTGCTATCACTGTCTGATGAAATAGGTGCAGTTTTTAGAGACTTATCTCGCCTGCCTGCGATACCATTTGTTGTACACCTAGCGGGACTGCAAATCACCCGCCAATGTCTTCTGTGCATTGTACATTTGTTGTTGTAATAATCTACACCTTTAGCTGCAGTCAATGTATATTTGGCTCTTTTGGCTTCTCTCCTGTCCCGTGTTCCTGACTGTCTAACAGCTCTCTCTTCATTCATGTCATCCAGCTCCCTCAAACAGGACAGGAGAGTTTGTATTGCCTCTTATCTAACAATATGAGCCTTATTTATAAAGTTTAGAATACTTCTGATGGCTATAGCACTAGAGCTAGCAGTGGAAAGCTGGCATTGCTTTCTTTTTGGCGCTTCTATTTGGACAGAATGGCGCTGAAAGTCACAGCGCTCGATGGTAACAAATTAGCTTTGGTTCTTGCACTAGGTATTTTTTACGGCGCTGGTCGGTGTTTCATTATTACACTTACAAGATATCACTGTTGGGAACAGAGGAGCAAAATTTACAGTGCGTTTAGGCTGCATTTTAGTTGCACATAGGTAAGAACCAGAAGCCATGAAAACGATTCTACAAGAATAAAATAAAATGACATTTGGCAACATCTAGGTCCTGCGTTTCAATTATTGACACAGCCACAATTCAGGTTTTGTACAAGTAATTGTGTGTAATATTAATTCTAAGCAAGAAGCACTTCAATACAGTTCTGCCCATTGTGCTCTACAGGATCTTGAACTATAGTATAAACTGTAGCTGTTACAGCAAGAGTGCAAACTATATGGCATTAGTCAGGGCCGGATTATGAGGGGGGAGCAAGGGGCACGGCCCTGGTTCCTCCACCACTTGCCCTGCAAAGGGGGCCTCTACCAACCTTTGGGTTATGGTCTGGTCCAGGAGGCTTTTCAGTCTTTGGTCTGATGGACCGCGGGGCCAGCAACAAAGCTATCAGCGACATTGGGGGGTCCTCCTTCTGCGCCTGAGCAGCCAAAGCCACCACAGGGTAGGACGGAGGATCTAGAGCAGCAAAGCCGCCATCAGCAGCGCTACAGTGATGGGTGCAGAGCTGTCACTGCACATAAGCCACCAAGCACAGCCGCTGGCAGCTCAATGCAGGAAACTGGTTTCTGCTGGACCAGCCGGGCATTACACTACCCCCCACCCAGAATGGCAAAGCAGAAGTTCCCGAGCAACACGCACCTGCACAAGGGGGGCACAATGGACTAGATCTGATGTTCCAGTAAGTAGGCGGGTGCCAGACATCCACCAATCAGTTACTCGGCTGGACATTTTTTTTTAAGGAATGAAAATACTGTATCTGGGGCCTCCACCAGATTTTGTGCCCAGGGGCCTCCACCACACTTAATCCAGCCCTGACGCAAGTGATAAATTATCGCCGCCCAGAGCAATGCCACATACAACAGGACAAAGCAGCAGCAAACGATAGATAGTGCCAGGCTCTAAAACCGGGCGCTATAGCGTAGAGCGCTATTTTCTCAATAGATATCCACCAACACCAAGCGAAAACATATGGAATGACATTGTTTTAACACTGTGACAATGACACTGCAATGGCCGACCTGCACATACAATTCTGCATAAAAAAATCAAAATCAAAATATAACAATAAAAGTGTTTGGTTGCTGGGCACGCAATGATTTGAACCTAAAATTGAGAGAAACTTTTAAATAAAACTCTATTCATAAAACTCTATTCATACACAAGCAAAAAAAACACTATTGAAGTGTATGGGATAGGTGCTACATGGCGCTGCTGAACACACAGCGCTGGTGCTTTACACTGAGCTGCCGCTAGTGATGCATGTGATGCTACATGATGCTATTAGAGGCGCTCACCAGAATGACTTTCATGTATATGGTTTTCACATACAGCGCCCGGCGTTCACCTGACGCTACGTCGCACTACGTGGCATTAGCGTTTCTTAAATAACCCCCAAAATCAATTTAATGCTAAAGTGAACTCTACACTGGGGTGTGAGGTTATGTATAGCTGCTGTCTTCTTCTCTACGGATGACAAAGATTTGAGGATAATTACGGAGGGTCGTTGAAGGCGGCACAACCCAACAAACATGGAAAACTCCCCTTTAATGAAGCACGCGCATCCCTGTGAATTACATTATTCATCTTCATCATGTGCAGATCACACATGAGGGTGGATGTCTTCCTCTGGAGAGTGGTGGGTGTAATGGGGGCCACCATCAGAACCCCATACAGCCACAATGGGGGTTATTTAAGAAGGGATAGCTCCAAGTAGTGCCTTGTAGCGGCAGGCAGTGTCTGGGCGCTGTACGCAAAACCACATTTATGAAATTCAATTTGTTGAGCCCCTCTAAAAGCACCATGTAGCGTCCGATGTATTATTACAGGCAGCTCAGCCTATAGCGCCGGCGCTCTAGCTTCCAGAGCGCCAGGTATTACCTTTCGATCAGTGTCGCTCTCCCATACATTTCAATGGCCGTTCATTTGCTTGTGATTAAACAGCCTGTTTGACATTTTTATTTTTTTTGCTCCAATCATTGTGTGACGTCTCCTGGCTGCAAACAAACATTTTTAGAAACTTTTTTAACTTTTTATATTTTTATGCAGAATTGTCAATACAGGTCTGGCACTAAAGTGTTAATATCACAGTGTTTTTTAACACATATCCACCTGTAACAAAGAGAAAACACAAAAACGCTGTTTAAACAGAAGAAAAGGTACGGGAGAGCGACAGTGAGTGACAGGTAATACCTGGCGCTCTGGAAGCTAGAGCGATGGCGCTATACACTGAGCCGCCTGTAATAATACATGTGACGCTACATGGTGCTGTTAGAGGCGCTCACCAGATTCCCTTTCATAAGTGTGGTTTTGCATAAAGAGCCCGGCGTTCACCAGACGCTGCCTGCCGCTACGAGGCGCTACCTGCCGCTATCCCTTGATGAATAACCCCCTTAGACAATCCTTAGACGAGTGGAGGGAGCAGATCCAAATGCGCTGATTGGACATGAGGCCTCACATGCGCCATAGGACCGGCAAGAAGTGCGTTAGTTTGGGCAACCTGTGGGTTTTCACACAGTGGGGCATCCCTGATTGGAGTGCCAAGGACCAAAACCCACGATAGTCAAAATTCTGGGTTTTGGTCCACTTTAATTGACTTGAATTGAAAAAAGTAAAACACATTTAAAATATATATAAAATATATAAAATTTAGAATCTATTGCCGCCCCTCTGCATCTGAAGTAATCAGAAGTGCATGGCTCTGCAGAGGGGTCGGCAACGCAGCGCGGTGGCATCGGGAATCAATAGAGGGCAGCAGCTTAAAAGAATTGTCTTCTGCTGCACAATGCTGCGAATGCCAACGCTGCAAAGGAGTCCTCAGCAGGAGATAGAAGAGCAGAGGAGCAGAGGACAGCAAACCATCATCAGCGGAGGAGGAAGAGATGGGGGACAGAAGGACGGAGGATAGGAGAGGGGGCAACTGAGGGCACAACACTGGCAGCAGAAAGAAGGACAAATGATGGGGGTGCAGAGGTGGGGTCAGCAGTCCAGAGGTGCCGTACAGCAGGGCATGAAGAAATTACACAGAAGTTATCAGACAAGTCACGCTATAATCAATATGACATTCCACCGCATCACCCAAAACAGTACTTAAAGTGGACCAAAACCCACCCCGATCTTGCCAGGAATCTATAAGATTCCCAGGCCGATCGATTCCCTCCCTCCGGGGACTCAAAAAATCGTGATGCCCCGCTGTGTGAAACCCCCAGGTCACCCCATTCACTTACCTCGTTTCCTGATCCAACGGCGCACGCTCTAGCAGGGCGCGTGCCCACACCAGGCATTTGTGAATGGCTGATGCGGGCACATTCCCTGTTAGAGGAAAGCTGAGGATGTGGCTGTCAGCTCGCTCGGAGCCACTGCTCTTAGACGCGTCATAGGACCGAGAAGAGGTGAGTTGATCTTGGTGTCCTGGGGGGTTTCACGCACCGGGGCACCCCGATCGAGGGAAAAGGACTAAAACCCAGGATAGTCAAAATCCTGGGTTTTGGTCCACTTTAAAGGAGCTGTATTGCAAAGTCGCCTAATACTAAAGATCCATGTAAAACATGCTGAATAGAGACAGGAGGAGCTACATATACACCCCAAATGGAAATGAACCCCAGGCAATCTTCTCTGATAGTCAGGGCCAGATTATGAGAGGGGCACAAGGGGGGCACGCCCTGGGGCGTCCACCACTTGCCCTGCAAATAGGGTCCCCACCAACCTTCGGGTTATACGCTGGTTAAAGTGGACCAACACCCAGGATTTTGACTATCCTGGGTATTGGTCCACTTCCCCGGGGCACCCCGATCGGGGGTGCCCCGCTGTGTGAAACCCCCCAGAAAGCCCCCAAAACTCACCTCTCCCCGCTCCCACGTGGCCGCGCCGTCCAATCGGCGCCGACGGACAAGCTGATTGACAGCGACGTACAAGCAGCTTGCCCATCGGCGCCTCCCGCGCGTCACTCTTGACGTGTGCGCGCCCGCGCCGGCCATTCAGAGACGGCCGGCGCGGGCGCGCGCACGTCTAGAGGAGCGCGAGTGAGGCGGCGGCGGCGGCGGAAGCAGCGACTGGAGAGGTAAGGTTTTTCTGGGGTTTTGGGGGGTTTACACCCCGCGGGACATCTGAGATAGGTGTGTGAGGTGATCGGCCTGGGAATCTTATAGATTCCCGGGCCGATCACCTCAGGGTGTTGGTCCACTTTAAGGAGACTTTTCAGTCTTTGGTGTGACAGACAAAGCTATCGGCGCCAATGGGGCCCCCCGCACCTGGGCAAGGCTTTTTTTTGTTTTTCCAAACCTGCAGCCAAAGCCACCACAGGACAGGATGGAGAGTCTAGAGCAGCAAAGCCGCCGCCAGCAACGCTACAGTGATGGGTGCTGCAATTACAGTTATTGCAATACTTTCTGATGCATGTGGATGATTTCACCCATCATGCCGTGCTTTGGGGAGATATTTAGAATGGTTAATGCTGCAGATCACCACTGTAAAAGTGGAATTGGAATGATGGAGGCAGCGGAAGAAAGCAAAAAGAGCTGAAGGGTGCTTGGTGGCAGTAGAGAATGCAACAAGGACTAGAGGATGATTGGTGGCTATAGGGAAGGCAATAAGGACTAGAGGATGATTGGTGGCTATAGGGAAGGCAATAAGGACTGGAGGATGATTGGTGGCTATAGGGAAGACAATAAGGACTGGAGGATGATTGGTGGCTATAGGGAAGGCAATAAGGACTGGAGGGTGATTGGTGGCTATAGGGAAGGCAATAAGGACTGGAGGATGATTGGTGGCTATAGGGAAGACAATAAGGACTGGAGGATGATTGGTGGCTATAGGGAAGGCAATAAGGACTAGAGGATGATTGGTGGCTATAGGGAAGGCAATAAGGACTATAGGACGATTTGTGGCTATATGGAAGGCAATATGGACTGGAGGACAATTGGTGGCTATAGGGAAGGCAATAAAGACTAGAGGACGATTGGTGGCTATAGGGAAGGCAATAAGGACTGGAGGGTGATTGGTGGCTATAGGGAAGGCAATAAGGACTAGAGGGTGATTGGTGGCTATAGGGAAGGCAATAAGGACTGGAGGGTGATTGGTGGCTATAGGGAAGGCAGTAAGGACTGGAGGATGATTGGTGGCTATAGGGAAGGCAGTAAGGACTAGAGGACGATTGGTGGCTATAGGGAAGGCAATAAGGACTAGAGGACGATTGGTGGCTATAGGGAAGGCAGTAAGGACTGGAGGATGATTGGTGGCTATAGGGAAGGCAGTAAGGACTAGAGGACGATTGGTGGCTATAGGGAAGGCAATAAGGACTGGAGGTTGACTGGTTGCTATTGGGAAGGCAATAAGGACTGGAGGGTGATTGGTGGCTATAGGGAAGGCAATAAGGACTGGAGGGTGATTGGTGGCTATAGGGAAGGCAATAAGGACTGGAGGATGATTGGTGGCTATAGGGAAGGCAATAAGGACTGGAGGATGATTGGTGGCTATAGGGAAGGCAATAAGGACAGGATGGTGATCAGAAACAGAAGATGACCCATTTGTGGCAGCGGAGCTGAAAGGTGACATCATGTGACACACTCCTTTGGGACCCACTAATACTCTCCTGCCCTGCCAGGTCCGTTAGTACTTTGCTGGAAGCCAGACCGCAGAGATAACCTCAGAAGGGGTAAAGGCCATTCTCCTTTACTTATAGATTCACCTGTGATCACTGAAACAATCTCAGCCGCCTGCATCGCTTATTACAGCAACAGCCCGGGAAGCTTGTAGGCCGCATGGCGGGTGACGCCACCGCATTGTGCAGGAAAATGCAGCACAAACGTATATTCCTCAACATATGTGTTGCTAGATCAGCGCTTTGGTGTCAGCTATGTAAATCACTATAGCAGGAAGCAGCATGGAGTCGGGAGCTCTGTTTGGAATTAGTCACATTTATCTCTTACTTGACAGTATAGTCACGTAGTGGAAAAAAGAAACTGTCAAGTTCAACCCCTGCAGACCACCCCCATGTTCGGATATGTATTTTAAAAATACAGACAAACAGATTGCTTAAAAAAGGCCCCTATATCAACTAGTCAACCCTTTGTTATTCACTGTAAGTGGATGAGTATATAGATCTCTATGATTACGGCTGGTCCATATACAGGCTCCTTTAAAATTTGTATTGTGTCCTGGAGTTAGGCACCCCCCAGGGATTTATTGGTGCCTTTGTAAATGACCTTGCAACTCTTTTCCTTTAAAAATATTTATTTTATTGAAAGATATTCTTAAAAATGTAAAGTCAATTTCCCTATTCAAAATGACATATATAATTTCATCCGTGGAGGCTGATTCAATACTAACACCTGGTACTGGCAGATGAGTGCCTGTATAGCGGCGCTTAGAGCGACCACTAGTAGACGCTGTAAACAGGTATCGGGCGCTGTAACAGAGCGCCTCAGTCGCTGTAGTAACCTGTCCGGCATTGATGAATGTGATGTGTATTGGGCGCTCTAACACCAGTACAGCGCTGCAGGGAGCGTAAGGTAGCGCCAGCTCAGTGCAACTGACTCTCAGCGACCCAAACCATATTCACCAAAAAGCAGACACACCCAGCGTCGGCGCTCTGGATCTGGTCGCTATAGCATAGAGCGCCAGACGCTGTGTGATTAAAGTCTGTTCTTGAACACATATCCACCAGTAACAAAGCGAAAACCTATGGAATGACATTGTTGTAACATTGTGACATTAATACTTTAATGCCAGACCTGTAATGACAATTCTGCATTAAAATATAAAAAAATCTAAAGTTTTCAAAAATGACTTTTTCTAGGCCAGGAGAGGTCACACAATTATTTGAGAGATAAACAAAAAAAACAAAAACCCTGTTTAAACAGCTGAAAGGTAACGTCCATTGAAATGTATGGGAGAGCGACAGGTAATACCTGGCACCCCAGAAGTGCCAGCGCTATACGCTGAGCCGCCTGTAATAATACATGTGACGCTACATGGCGCTGTTAGAGTCGCTCACCAGAATCGCCTTCATAAATGTGGTTTTGCGTACAGTGCCCGGCGTTCACCAGACGCTGCCTGCCGCTATGAGGCGCTACCTGCTGCTATCCCTTGATGAATAACTCCCTTAGGCCCTTATTCATCAAGCGATAGCGCCAGGTAGTGTCTGACGAGCGCCAGGTAGCGGCAGCTAACGGCGACTACCGACTCAAGTACGCCCGGCGGCGGTCACAATGACGCATTTATCAAGCAAAATGAGGCTAGCGCCGGCGAGAGCGACGGCTAGCGCGGCATTCATCATGAAGCCGGCTGGACCGAACAGCGCCGCTGCAAATTCCTTCACAGCGACACGTATTACCTGGCGCTACCTGCCGCTCTCCCATACATTTCAATGGCAGACGCTGCAATGATTGTTCTTAGTGGTTTTGGGGTTTTTTGCTTTGGGACAAAATTCAACACATGTTTATATTGATATGTTTTATGAATCTAGCTGGTTATTTATCTTGTTTTTTTTTTTTTTTATTTTTCACAATGTAATGTTGTGAGTGACATGGGAATTGCATCTCCTCCACCCAAACTCATTGGCCTCAAAAGCGCTGGTTTTCCACACAAACGGGGCTTGTAAAGCTATTTTGTAGCCTGTCAGGTTGGGCGGTCACGTTCGCTCTTAGAAATTGTCAGCGCCCAAGCTATTCGGCAGCCCTGTCCTTGATGAATCTGTGTTGGTCAGTGTTTGTGCAGTCGCTGTTTGAATTCGCTATGTGGCGGCGCGAGCGTCGCTGTGCCTCGGTGCGCTGCGTTGTGCGGCGCTGTGCTGTTCATACATGTGCCCTTCTGCCATTTGCAAGGAATTCACTTCCCGCGACCCCAGTCGTTGTTAATGAATACACTGTAGTTGTGAGCGTGCCTGGCCCCATATTGCAGGATTAACATTCAGTCGTACCAGCTCATAACAACCCGTTATGCATTCTCATGTGTGCCACATTTTCAGGTAGTTGTCTAGTTAGATTGTGTGATGACTTTGTGAAGCAATAATCTCTGTATATTTAAGCACAACGGTGTATGCTTTAGAAGGACCTATGCATTACAGTATGTAGAATCCCCAGCTAAATCAAGCTAATAGTTCGTTGCGCCTTTGCCCCTAGCTTGTTTTGCAGCGTCATTTTAATGTTTTTCCGCCACTTAGCTTGCACATAGCTGATATTAGCTTGTCCCTGCTGCGCGCATGTTTTTTTGGGAATTTTGAAGCACAGTTGCTTGCGTCATATCCGGTTCCGGGATCCTCCTTTGCGTTTCAACGCCACCTTAAGGTAAAACTGTCTTGCGCTTATGCCAATAGCTTGTTTTTCAGCGTCATTTTAATGTTTTTCCGCCACTTAGCTTGCACATAGCTGATATTAGCTTGTCCCTGCTGCACGCATGTTTTTTTTTTTTTGTTTTGCAGCACAGTTGCTTGCGTCATATCCGGTTCCTGGATCCTCCTTTGCGTTTCAACGCCACCTTAAGGTAAAACTGTCTTGCGCTTATGCCACTAGCTTGTTTTCAAGCGTCATTTTAGTTTTTCCGCCACTTAGCTTGCACATAGCTGAGAATAGCTTGTTGCTGGGGCGCGGTGCGTATTTTTGTTTTGTTTTGTTTTTTATTTGTCTCATGTCGCTAGCGTCATTTCCGGTTCCTGTTTCCTCCTTAGCGTTTCCAATATGGCTCCCAAACGGCGAGTAATGCGCCTCCCCAGCTCCTCCTCAGATTCCGGACCCACCACCCCTCCCCCACATCCCCCACCTACCTCACCTTCCCCAAATACCACCCCTCCCACCCATTCCCCTCCTGGGCCCCAAAAACAAAGGCGCACCCGGGTGGATAGCCGGGTAAATGGCCAGGTTGTGAAAGTGAGTATTTTAGTTATGTATTTTTAGCTTAAAAATTTATAAACACACAGGGTGGATAGGGGCAGAATTTTTAATTGTTATTAGGCCAAAATTTAACACTCCACATGGGGCATCCCCATTGTGGATGTCCTGCTTGGATGGCCCCCCCCCCCCCCTGGAGGGCCCTAAAAATTACCTCTGCCCCGTCCCATCTGTGCATGCGTGAGTTGCGGATGCCTATTGCGCTTACCTCTAGCAGGGTGTACCCCTGCGCCATACATATTTTCATTTGGTGTGCAGGCGCACTCCCTGTTAGAGTCAAACGCCACATGCGTACTTTGCCGTGCAGACACAGCTGAGCTGGTATGCACCTCCCAAGGCCCTTGGATGCGCATACCACACCGGCGTGGAGCGCTGTGTTTGGCTTGCGGAGTGACGTGGGAGTGTCCTCAGCGGTGTATTTGGGCCCTTCAAAGGGGGTTGCAGACAGTGGGCCACCCACAATAGTTGTGGCCCAAAAAAGTGCACCCAAACCCAGAATAATGTAAATCCTGGGTGTGGGTCCACTTTGATCTTGTCTCTGTATAACTGTTTAAGACATTGTTCTGAGGTCATGTATTTAATTTTTTTTTATTTGTTTTTTTTTTTTTTCCTAGGACTTCTGCCTGGCCGAATACGACTATGCCCGAGGAGCGAAAAAACGCCTTGCCATGGAGGTGAAGGCCACTGTGTCCCGGCGCTTCAAGACCGACCTGACCATCCGGGCGATCCAACAAAAATGGTCAGATTTTAAGCGCCGGGACCCAGAAGGCGTGTACCGCCTATATGATGCCTACGCATCAGGTAAGTTAAAGCTTATGTTCTTTTTTGCCTTTGTGCAGAATCATCTGCTAAGCTGTGTCCTTTTTTGCTCTTTATATTAATTATTTGCTTTCACCCCCTCCACACAGATAAGCGTCCTCCCCTGGGGAAACGTGGGAAGGGATTCCTCCCCCGAACCAGGCAGGCGGACTCGGGGGAGTCATCGGGGGAGGGTCCCTCCCGCGGGTCCTATTTAGAGGACCCAGGGGAGGAAGGGGATGACGCCCCAGAGGAGTGTGCTGCTGGGGGGCAGGCTGGATCAAGCCTCAGCTCCTCACACTCTGAGTCTGAGGACTCTCACCAGGCAAGGGGCCACTCTCAAGCAGGGAGTGAGAGGGAGGAGGGTGGCCCTTTGCCTGGTGGATCTTCTGAGCAGAGTGTGAGGAGCCGAGGCTCCCCGCCTCCTCCTCAGAGCCCTCCCTGGGCTTCAAGTGGCGCTTCATCCCCTGGTGAGTTTACATGTTTTAATTGTTAGTCTGTGACAGGTTTCATCTGACCATTTGTGCTTAGCCCTTGCCATTCCTCTGTAATTTGCAGGGCATCATATAGGCGGCACCTCCATGGATTTTTGGCGTCAAATCCTCCTCGGGCATAGTCGTGGTAAGTGTATGTTTTTAGCCAGCTCATTTTGGAATTTATGTCATTCCTTAAAGTGGACCCACAAACATTGATGATATTGCTTGGATTCTGGCGCCTTCCCTGCCCAATCACATCCCTCACCCAGGGCCACCCCCCAACCAAACACCACAAACTACTTCCCTCTTTGGGGGTGGCAGAAGCCATTGTCCCTGCCTCCTGTGTGGCACTCGAGATGTGTGTGCGCCTGCGCTCTGTTTCATACTGGCATGCGCGTGCGCACACACTGGAGGAGTGATGTGCGGAAGGCAGGGGCGGTGGCGGTCTAAAATTGTGTTGCTCTGCCAAAGTAGACTAAAACAATGAATATTCACAATCCTGGTTCTTGGACCACTTTTAACAGACACGTTTCCTGGTCCATTGTCTCAGCTGGTTTGCTAATGTACATTAACATCACAAACCACACTACAGTGCTAGCCAACTGGCAACCACCCCTATGTTTCTGGCCACACCATGATGTGTGCTAGCAATAGTTAATTTACGTGAAGTAGTTAGGGCAAACACATGTTGCACACTGGTAACATTAGCCATTAAATTGGTAATGAGTCATTTACATTGCAATGTAAAGGTTAGTGCCAGATTTTCATAATGGATACATGTGGCAACCATAAACACTTCACATTAACTAATGGACCAGGAATATAGCAAATATCGTTTAACATGTATGTAAACATTTTTTTTTTTTTGGGAGGTAAGACTCCATAACCAGATTGATGTCCAAACTTCGGGTGTCATAGCTCCACTAAATGTTGTTTTGTATTTTGTTTTTTTATGGACAGATGTCGCTACGCAGACGGAGGCAGAATACCTCCTCCCCACACCAGCTCCAGGGACGGCCAGCAGCATGGGCCACCGCCACAGCTGCGATGGTGAGTACATCCAAATTCATATGGGTAAATACTTTTGAAACATTTCTCTTCTAGTTACATATGTAGAAATTTTAAATTTACCAATGTGTGATTTTCACACACATCTAGGTTAAATGTGTTTGGACAATAATCAAACATGCCAGTCACCATCCTTGATAGTTGCCTCACATTCTTGTTACGGACACATACGGACTATTTGTGGCGTATAGACAACCAAATGGGGCTGATTAGGTGTTTACCCATAACATTATAGGGCAAACTTCCATCATCCTTAGGCACTGATGTTTGGCTGGGACTAAAGACATAAATGTCCTTACTTGGCCATAAACATTATTACATTTGCAAGAGTTAACCTGGCCCAACACCAAGGGTGTTTAATGTGCATTAAACATTTAATTTGCCAACAACTAACAACTAACACCCCGCGGAACATACGATAAGTGCAGGTACCGCGGGTCCAACCCACCAAGCAAACCCCTAATTATCGGAACTTATCTTCCGCTGGCTCCCGCGCACCACTCCAGACGTGCATTTTTCCCCCCTGGGCCGCTGTGAATGGCCGCCAGGTCCCCATGAGCAGCCAGAGAGTGACATGCGTGAAGAGGCGGCGGAAGAGGAGTGTACATTCCTGTTCCCTGCATAGACGTTAGCGTGCGTTTTTTGTGCCAATCACGTTGGAGCATGGAGAGGTGAGTGGCTATGGATTACTGTGTGTATACACACATCAGGGGAAAAACAGATCTGTGAGCAACAACAAAGTGGCCCAAAACCCATGAGAAACTATATTGTGGGTGTTGGTCCACTTTAAGAGTAAAGGTATGTGGTCCTAACATGTTTTCAAGCCAATATTAAAACTTTAATTTAAAATGTTAGGGGCACATTGTTCACCAATGTTAATGTGAGTGTTAGCAAGTTAGAAACACTGACATTACATTGCTACATCTGTGTATGTTGAGTTCCCAATCAAATTCTAATATATTATTTTTATTCACATCTCTACAGCTTGTATACGCCAGCATCGCAGACTGTGGCGGGCCTTCCGCCAGATGAAAGGGATGCTGCTGGCCATGAAGAGGCGTCGGAGACGTTAGGGTGGGGGGGATGGCTGCCATGTTCAATTTTCCTGGCTTTGTTGGCCTATGTTGGCCGTGTTTGGCCAATTTATTGGATTAAAATTTTTTTTACCAATAACTGTGTTGTTCCTTGACCAGCATAGGTTTTGATTAAAAAAAACCATTATGTCTAAAATTAGGCAGGCATTTGTAGCCAGTACATGTTTACACCATAGTAAGCAATGTTAACTAATGTGGCACATAAATGGTGGCATAATATTAGAGATGATTGAGCAAATCATCCATGACTGTGTATTTAGCTTTCACATGTATGGATAAACACAAATTAGAGGTGGTTTTCAAAAATATATTTACATAAATCATAAGAAAAAGGTTTACAAATTAATATTCTTGGCTGGGTGGCCGGGGAGGTTGGGAGTCATTGCTAGGGGCGGTGTTGGGGGACAACAGTGCAGTAAAAAATATAGACTGCTGTTGTATGAGCTGTTGTAGCAACAACAAAGTTTGGTCCTGCCGCTGTATTGCCTCTGCCTGGCGCTGTATTGCTTCTTCCTGGCGCTGTACAGATTGCTCGATAACATTTGCAAGGCGACCAAGGTCCTGGTTCTGTTGTAGGTTTTGCCTTAACTGGTCCACCTGGCGCTGCAGGCCCTCATTTTGTTGCTGACACATCAGCACCTGATTTTCCAACGCCGCAATGCGCTCATTAGTTCCATCACGCGGCTGTTGGCGACTGTAGTCCTCCAGCATCCGGACCCCTAGTTGGTAGAAATCGGCACTGGTTGGTGCCACACCTCCTCTTGCTGTGGTTGGAGGCTAAACAAATAGTAAACCACATTTTAGTGAAACGGAACAAATGCAGTTATGCCCCTCCCAAAAGTTACCATAAACACTCACTAGACAACTTACCCTTGTCTGAGCCTCTGAAGCTTGGCCACATGGGACTTGGGAAGAGGTCCCAGCTTGGGGTTCTGGTTCCGCCTCCTGCCAAAACAACAATGAAAGGAAATGTTACATGTTGCTTCTTCCACTACCCACGAATATGCCAATGGGTTTCGAGGTCGTCTACATCAGCCATGTTACCTGCGTGTCCTCCGGCCCAGGTAGGCTCGAGGTATCGCTGCCAGAGAGTCGCAATTCAACATCCGAGATGTCGGGCAAGTTGGCATATGCTAAACAGGAAAATCAGGTTAGTAGGTCTGTGGGCCAAACTCTAATGTAACCTGGTTAGGCTATCGAGGCCATACCTCTAAAAAGTTTAAAAATACACACTAGACCAAAGGTCTCGGTTAAACTCAGATTGTTAACATGTATGTTACAGGACTAAGACGCACTAATTTCTGCAAATCTCATCATAAACATTGCTTAAATTAAACATACCCGCAATATCCCAGATGTCTGGAGTGGGGTCCTCACTCGAGCTTGGACCTTGAAAATACATGTGGACACACAAGTTGCCAGAAGCAAGTGGCACAACATTAGAGCCAAAATACAGACTAGAGCAAGGCAAAACCACTTACCCTCATCTCTGGCAGCTGGAACTTGAGGGGCCCTTTCTGGACAGCCACTTCCGATATTCGGGTCAACTAAAACAAATTAAAAATGTGTCTAAATAATCAGCAAACTACTACAGGGAATGTTTGGCTAAAAATATGTCCGCAAATATACATTGCTATCACTAAAATAACTAAGAGACTGACCCTGGGGAGGCAACCAGCACTCCCAAGAGGCATCTTCAAGTTTACCAAGCAAACATGTAGCTTAGTAGACTAACAAAATTGAACCAGTGTAACCTAAACAGCAGAAAGGATACATTATGTATTGCTCTACACACCAACAGGGTCCTGTTGACCGGCAACATCGGAAGTGGGGTCCAAAGATGAACCAGTCACTTGGCCTACCAAGAAAAAAGACAAATGAGACACATGCACTTGAGTCAAAGTGGATCAAGCAAGGTGAACACATGCACTTACCGACATCCAAAGAGTAGGTGGGATCCGGAGGAGATGCTGGGGCCAAGGGCATGGGAGCTAGGCCAAAATTAAACCAACATTGAGCCATAGCTAATGTGCGTAGCAAAATACAACATGCATTAAGGTGTGTGAGCAGCTCTTTCACTAATATTGACTAATCAAGCCAAGTGTGGCTCACACATTGATATGCCGATATATGGCTACACATCTCTGGCATCCTACATATCTACACATGTTAGGGCCTTGTTAGTTACTGCCTGTGAGTGTTACAGTGGGCGTGCAATTAGGCCGCACGCACATATTATTAATAGTCAACAGGGCAAACCTTTATTGCTTGAGCTGCTCCCACACCCATTTGTTTTGAAAAAAACCAGCAAACAAATAATGGGTAAATACCTTCAATGGCAGACTGGGGTAGCCTTGAGGTTGCTGGAAGGGCAGGAGCTTGGGTGTCCGGAGCCACATCCCGGACAGCAGCATGTGCACCTATGCATAAAGCAACAGACAGAAAAGTTACAAATGTTTGAGCTATAATGTAATACTTCACAGGTCCTACAGTTAGTTGGTCAGAATGTAAAAATGCTAATCACAGACATTAACATTAGGTTATTGTAAAAGCCAGAAAATATGTACCTTCAGCCCAACCGGTGGTGTCATCCCCAGGATCCACACCCTGCAGCCGAGCCAGTGGGATTTTGGCCTTCAGCATCTCCTCATACGGCCTGTAGGTACTCTTTGGAGCCTGGATGAACCCACTGTCCACATCAAGATCGTGATTCATCTTTTTCATAAGGGCCCCTCGCAAAGTGTAGAAGCGTTTCCTGCAGGATGGGCCACTACGTGGGTGTTGAGCTGTGCTACTAAGCTCCACACCAATGGCATCCCACAGTTTGCTTCTTTCTTGTTTGCCTATGGACTTGCTTTGGGAGCCAAATATCAGCTCCCATTTCGCAAGTGTCAGGCGCACAAGATGATTATTCTCAGCCAAATTAAATTCAGGCTCCCTCTTGGCACCTGGGCGCTTAGCCTGGGGTGCTGCCCCACCTTCAGGCTGTGCCCTTTTCCGTAAGGGAGGTCTGCGCACAGCACCCACCAAACTCCTACTCGGGCCTGCTGTGGCCGGCAGATGTCCTGTATTTGGCTCCATCCTGTAGCTGCACACACACACAAATCAACACCCCACAAGCACGCATGCACACTACAGAATGGCATCGCAATCTCTTAGGCTTGGGCAGGTTTTATGTGCTCTAACAGCCAATCCAAAAGCAGCCCACTTAATTGATTCACACATACAGCCCAGTTCCTTCTAGGCACACCTCCACTGCACTGACAGAAGCATGTGTGTTAGCCAATTAACTCATTACAGACCTCATTAAACAAACAACACACACCCAAATCCAACAATGGACTGATGTATCTGCAACCCTTGTGACATGTGCTTAGCCTAACGGCTATTTAAAAAAACAACAGCTTCACTTTCATTGGTCCCCACCTGATTTTTGGCCCATGTCCGTTAATGCACGCACGTTACGGCTCAAGTACGCTAGTAGCGCTACTAGCGTGCGCGTGCGCACTCTGTTTTACGCACACCTGGGTCGGCTAATTGGCGCCCGGAAATAGCAGAGCGACGCAAAAGGCGGCAAAGCGGACCTGTCACTTTTGAAAATGAAGTATAAAAGGAAGGAATGAACTAGGTTCTGCTATTCTTACACTGTGGCAAAGGCTGTGGTGTGGTGCTGTGCTCGCTTCCCTTAGCTCATTTGAGCCTCTGTCTGGTTTCTGTCCTCACTCTCTGTGGCTTGTTGGGTGATTTCTGACATCAGTGCTGTTTCTTTAGGAGCTTGGTTTGGGTGGCATCTGCAAATATTGTGTAGCATACAGCAAGTGAGGCTTGATTTTGGGGCCTTTTGTGGGCTGTGCAGCAACTCCCCTCTTGGTTGTGCTTAACTTAGAAAGCTGGTTTTCAGCAGGCTGGTGGTTTGGACCACTATAGTTCTGGTTTTGTGGTGAGCTGCATTGTAGCGGGTGTGTGTGTAGTGTGATTGTTTGTGTGTGTGTTGTGTGTTAGTGTTTTTTTTTGTTTATTTTTGTTTTTGTATATATCTTTAGTGTGTGTGATGGATAAGAGGGTGATGTATGGTGTCTGGGTGGATGGATGTATGTGTATGCTGAAAGAGCAGGAGGAAAGGGAGCGGGGTGTTGTGAGGCTTAGGGCACCCCGCTCCTTTGCAATCCGCCTTTCAGTATGGGACTTAAGTGACGAGCAGATCAGGAGCCGCTTCCGTCTGAATCGTGCTGCACTACAGTCCCTATATGATCAGATTAAGACCAAAATCGAGCCATCCACCAAACGCACTCACTCCATTCCAGGCATAGTACGCCTGTGTGCCACTCTTAATGTGTTGGCACGAGGGACCTTCCAGGCAACCTCAGCCCTCCTCAGCGGGATAAGCCAGGCTACTATGAGCCGCATCCTAATCCAGGTAGTTCTGGCAATTTGTGATTTAATCCCAATTTACATCAAGTTTCCTGAGGATGAGGAAGAGGTTGCCAAAATAAAACATGCTTTCTATCTGATGGGAGGGATCCCGAATGTGCTAGGGTGCGTTGATGGTACACATATCCCTTTCCGCCCTCCCCGTGCACAGGAGCTGTCCTACAGAAACAGGAAGCAGTTCCATTCATTTAATATCATGGTGGTCTGTGACCATGAGATGAAGCTGCGGGCGGTGAGATCGGGGTTCCCCGGCTCATGCCACGATTCTTACGTCTTGCAGCGGACAGTCCTGTGCCGGAAGTTTGATAACAACGAAATGCCAGCTGGCTGGCTACTGGGTAATAAATTAACCATGTCTATGTATTTTGGTAATATGTGGCCTAGTAAGGCAATTTTAAACAAACTACCACCCAAAAACATGTACTAGTACTAATTGCTGTCTCTCTCCTTGTGTTTTTTCTACAGCGGACAAGGGATATGGGCAGAGAACGTGGGTCATGACTCCGGTCAGGAACCCACGGACCTCTGCCCATGAACGCTACAATGCAGCGCATCGCAAGACCAGAAGCATTGTGGAAAGAACCATCGGCCTGCTGAAAGCACGCTTTCTCTGTTTGGCACGGCCAGGAGGAGAGATGCTCTACAGCCCACAGAAGGTTTCCAAAATCATCCTTGCCTGCTGTGTGTTACACAATATCTGTATATGTCACCGAATCCAAGCCCCCGAGGAGACAGCACTGGTGCCAGAAATCCCCAACCTGCCCGCAGATAGAAGTGAGGACACCCAGACTGGCGATGAGCTAAGGGAAAGGCTGATCACTTCTTATTTTGCGGTAAGCTAACTACCCTTCACTCTAATGCAAGTACTGCACTCCTGTTTAAATGTCTTTGACCTCCCATCCAAAAGAGCAAACAAACGCACTAAGGGGGGTTTAAGATGACCCAAACCACTCTAAGGGGGGGTGTAAAATGACCCAAACCACTCTAAGGGGGGGTGTAAGATGACCCAAACCACTCTAAGGGGGGGTGTAAGATGACCCAAACCACTCTAAGGGGGGGTTAAGATGACCCAAACCACTCTAAGGGGGGGTTAAGATGACCCAAACCACTCTAAGGGGGGTTTAAGATGACCCAAACCACTCTAAGGGGGGTTTAAGATGACCCAAACCACTCTAAGGGGGGGTGTAAGATGACCCAAACCACTCTAAGGGGGGGTGTAAGATGACCCAAACCACTCTAAGGGGGGTTTAAGATGACCCAAACCACTCTAAGGGGGGTTTAAGATGACCCAAACCACTCTAAGGGGGGGTGTAAGATGACCCAAACCACTCTAAGGGGGGGTGTAAGATGACCCAAACCACTCTAAGGGGGGTTTAAGATGACCCAAACCACTCTAAGGGGGGTTTAAGATGACCCAAACCACTCTAAGGGGGGTGTAAGATGACCCAAACCACTCTAAGGGGGGTGTAAGATGACCCAAACCACTCTAAGGGGGGTGTAAGACGCCAATGTTGGTTATCAAGTTATGCATTTTTTTTAAAGAAAACACAAAACAACTATAAAGATATATACTAACTGCACTTTTCTTAATTTTTCAGGCACAAAGAGATGCACCATGATCTCTACATTCCTTTTCCAACCCTTTCCTGGACTTTACTTTTCTTTTGCATTTCTGCTGGACTTTTCATTTTCTATTTCATTTATGTTTTATTATTAATTTTTTGTTAGAGAAAAAATAAAAAAAAAATTAGATATATACATGTGGCTATGTGTTTAATTCTGTTGTAAGTTTCCTTTTCATTCTAATTCCTATTTTCATTTTCCTTTTCTTTCTCTGTTCTGTTTTTTTTTTCCTTTTCTTTCTCTGTTCTGTTTTTATTTTCCTTTTCTTTCTCTGTTCTGTTTTTATTTTCCTTTTCTTTCTCTGTTCTGTTTTTATTTTCCTTTTCTTTCTCTGTTCTGTTTTTATTTTCCTTTTCTTTCTCTGTCCTGTTTTTATTTTCCTTTTCTTTCTCTGTTCTGTTTTTATTTTCCTTTTCTTTCTCATTGGTGATTTAATTGTATTTCCTTTTTAGGTAACAAATAAAAAAAAAAAAAAATTGTGGCTATGTGTTTAATTATGTTTTATTTTCCATTTATATTCGAAGATCTGGTAGAATTTAATTTCCTTTTCAACACAAAATAAAAAAATTTTTACATTTTAAAACAAATGTGGCAATGTGTTTTATTCAGAAGGTACTGGATGGCCAGGACACAGCAAAGCTAACAGGCGCTGTGTAGAATAGCGTGGTCACACTGACTGACAGCGCCAACAAAGCTGAGGGCCAACATCATATTCAGCAATGTAGGCGTTGTTCGCAACAACGCCAGGTAGCGACTGAGGAGGCCTGCTATAGCGAATCGCTAACGCCCGCGGCTGACGCTAGCGGCGCTCATAGCGCCATACTTCAGTCGCTCATCTGTCGCTACCTGGCGCTATTGATGAATCGGCCTCCCCGTCACATGTATCTCTTCTTTGATAGTATAGTCACGTAGTGAAAAAAAGAAACTGTCAAGTTCAACCCCTGCAGACCACCCCCATGTTCAGAGGTGTATTTAAAAAAAAAGACAAAATAGGTTTAAAGAGGAACAGATTGCTGAAAAAAGGCCCCTATATCAACTAGTTGCCTCAATTATGTAACCCCTTTGTTATCCACTGTATGTGGATGAGTATATAGATCTCTATGGTCCATATACAGGCTCCTTTAAAATTTGGTATTGTGTCCTGGAGTTGGGCACCCCCCCCCCCCCATGGATTTACTGGTGCCTTTGTAAATGACCTCGCAACTCTTTTCCATTAAAAATATTTCATTTATTGAAATCCCTATTAAAAATGACATACCGGTATATCATTTCATCCTTAAAATGGACCAAAGCCCAAATTTTTAACTAGCATCTCTTGAATTGCTTCACCCATGAATAGTAACTTTTGCGCCCTGTTCTACAAGCCCTGCATAGCTGGCCCTGGGCTGGTTATGCTGGGTAGAGGGGACCCAATGTCATTTTTTCTGGATTTTTTAAGGGTTTTTAACCCTTAAAATGGCAAAAAAGAAGCCAAAGTGATTGGCGGGGTACAGAGTGCAAGATGGATGGGAAGTAAGTATTAAAAAAATATATATATATATATTCTGTGTGTTTTTTTTTACATTCAACCCTTTGTGAACTGAAGGGGTCCAGGAGACTCTTTTACCAGTTCACAAGGCTTAGGGGCTGGCAAGTGCGGGTTTGTAACCTGCCGGGGTGGGGAGCACAGAGACTGGCCCTTGCACCCTGTTCTATGCCAGGGAATTTATAGACTCCTGACCCGCAACTCTCCCCCACAAAGGGGCCCACTGAGACCATGCCGCCCGAGGGCGCACATAAACCTGGAGCCGGCCCTGCTCTGCCCTATATAAGTTTGAGGGAGGATTCAAGGGGAGAACATTATATAGAGTGGATGTGGGCTTATCAAAAACGATAGCGCATAATAGAGATTCCACTGATGATTCCTTATTCTGCAGCCCCACAAGGGAAATCTCTGCCCGGGGGCATGAATGCAAATAGCGAATGAAGTCCCTTGGTGAAAGTAACTTCATTTATTCAGGACAACAGACAAACAATCACAGGCAGTAAGTGTCCAACAGACATCTGATTGAGAGCTAAAAGTTGCATGATCATCTTTTCATATTTGTGCAATGCAGAGCATAAAAGGAAAAAAAAAATACTGCCAACTCTAAAACTTTTTCACAGTGATATGTAGGCAGGAAGCCTAATCTAGAGAATGTTAAATGGTGAAAGCCAGTGCTGAGTATTGTTTCTACAAAATATTGAAAAGGACTGTAAACCCAACTAAAAAAAACAAAAAGGTATTTACCTTCTCTCCCACCACTAACACTTGCTGTTGGTCATGGCCCCGCCTCTGTGCCAGTCACAGTTCCTATGCACACCTTCTCCATTCATTGCAATGGAAAGGGCATGCCAGACAGTGCCTTGGCACACCCCCTCTGTTGCAATGAATGGGATGCACATACAGTGTCACCTTGACTGGCGTGAGGGGTGGGGGCATCACGTGATGTTGCTGGGAGCTTCGTTTTTGGAAACTAGAAGGCTTCTGATAGGCGGATCGTTCAGGAGCTGCTGCAGGGGAGAGAAGGTAAGTAACATAGGCCCTTATTTATGAAGGAATAGCCACAGGTAGCGACTGGTGAGCGGCCGGTAATGACGGGCACCGCCACGAGAACGCCGGCTCCCCACCACAATCACACATTTATCAAGCCGATCCTGCTTAGCGACTGAGATAGCGCCATATAGTGACTCATTCATCATTATTCCAGCCTCAGCCCACAGCGCCAGCGTCCGACCTTGAACAGCGCCAGGTATGACCTCTCGCTACCTGGCGCCCTCCAATGCATTTCAATGGAACAATCTTTAAATATTCATAATTAATTGTTATTATTTTTTTTTTTTAATGTGAAAAATTCTGAGACCACTTCTGCCATTTTAGATAATTTTTTTAAGGTAAAAAAGAAAAAAAATTAAATGTACAGAATTGATATTACAGGTCTGATATTAATGTATTCATATTACAAAATTATTTAAAAAACTTGTTTTTTTTGGTTTCCAAAAATATGGTTGTTTGGGGGTTAAAAAACTACTTTTAACCCATCGCCGCCAGCGCTCTGGGGTTTAAACATGCATTTTACAGCGGGAGAATTTTTTGAGCGCGATTTTTTAATGAATATGGTGGGAGCCGGTCGCTAGGGCCAGTCGCTATCATGCGCTCCCATACTGCGCGGAACCTGTCAAATAGCGACTCCTCACCCAATATTCAACATTACGGCAAACCGACTGAGTCGCTATCAACAACCGAACAACGGCCAAGCACAGCAACTACTAGCGGGCGCTCTGAAAATGCCGCTACAGTTGCTCAACTGCCGCTACCTGCCGCTATTAATGAATCGGCCTCTTAGTAACATAGTATGTAAGGCTGAATAAAGACTTTAGTCCATCCAGTTCAGCCTGTTTATCTCCTTCCAGTGGTCAAGCAGCCATAGCTGGAAATGTTATTACATACAAGGAAGGCATTCGGGTCACTTTTTTGAACTCTTTTTGTTTTTTTTTATTTGGGTTTACAGCCCCAGCAGTTTTCTAGCCTTTGCCATCTCAGGTGACATCCCTCATGCTTATAAGCCCTGTGGGGCAATAGGGGGCTTGTCTACAGTTAGAACCAGCATTGGAGGCCAGTGCTTATCCGAGCTCAGTGCAGCAAGAAAATCTGAATGGAGTGAGCACTGCTGGCTGCATCCCTTCCCTCCTCTAGTTGTGGGTGTTCCCGCACCGCTATAGTGGGGATGCAGCCTTGGCACTGGGTTGGGGCTCGGGCTTGGGGAAAAGGTGAGTCAATCTGGCCACCCCAGGGTTTCACACAGCATATAAATAGGTAGATCACTGCCTCCAAGAGTCTTAGGCCCTTATTTAAGAAGAGATAGCGTCAGGTAGCACCTGGTTAATGAGAGGTAGCGACAGATAGCGACTGGTCAACGCCGGACACGGCACGCAATTCCACATTTATCAAGCAGAATCTGTTTAGCGACTGGAATAGCGCCATGTAGCGTCTGATTCATCATTTTCACAGCCTCAGCGAACAGCGCCGGCGTTCAGCCTTGCACACCGCCAGGTATGACCTCTCGCTACCTGTCGCTCTCCCATACATTTCAATGGACGATCCTTTTCTTCTCTTTAAACTGTTTTTTTTTTTTTTTTTTCAAAAAAATCACAAATAATTATTTGACCTCTTCTGGCATTGAAAAAGCAGTTTTTTCATATTTTTTTCATTTTTTAAATATTTCCTCAAAAATGACATTACAGGTCTGCCATTAAAGTGTTCATGTTACAATGTTATTACAATGTAATGCCATATGTTTTCGCTTTGTTACTAGTTGATAGATGCTTGAAAACAGACTTTAAACACACCGCCTCCTGCGCTCTGGGCTTCAAACAACTATTTTTCAGCGCCAGAGATTTGTGAAGCTGTTTTTTTCCTGAATATGGTGTGAGTCGGTTGCTATGAGCAGTCGCTAACATGCGCTCCCATACAGCGCTGTACTGGTCAAATAGCGACTCCTCACAATGTATTCACCATTACTGAACAGCGACTGAGTCGCTATAAAGTAGCGAGCACTGCGACTACTAGCGGGCGCTCTGAAAATGCCTGCTACAGACGCTCATCAGTCGCTACCTGGCGTTAATGATGAATCAGCCTGTTATAGAATTAAGAGAGGTGTTGCTCCTCTTCAAATACAACCAGCCAAGGGACAAAACGAGAACAATAGCAATTCTTTTCTCATAGATGCTCCAGAAAAACAACTGCCATTAACTCTTACCTTGTTCTAGACAATAGTCAATAACTATTTACTATAAAAGAATTACACCAGGTCTGAGAGATAAGCACAATACTTGGCAGCAAGAATCAGCCTATCACTAAGGACTGATGTGCAAATAACTGACTGTTTCCTTAATAGGCTGAATTTAATTTGCTTTAACTGGGAAACGTCGTCGACCTAAGATGACTAACACAAAACCTGAGATAATACTTTACAGGAGCAGAAACAAATACCCAATTGAGATCAATGACAATGACAAAGAAGAACAACGAAAAAGTCGTTTGTCAAGCACCCAATTAAACACCACCGAGGAGAAGAACATCTGGGTCCTTCGAGATGTTTACACGGACAAACCCTGGATCACCGAGGTTAGGTAATTGGACAAGGTGACACGGCGAGGATTGTAGCGGCTGTACCTGAAAATGACAGCATTGACCTTCCGCCAACACGAGGAATAGGATGGGGTTAATCCAGCAAAGCGTCTCCGGCTTTCATTTTTTTGGTAGCCAGGAATTCCCTCCAAGTCTCGGCGCAATTACTGTGACACGAGGTTAACGAGAAAAAAAAAAAAAAAGAGATGGCAGAAGCAGTCCCAAGATGAACACAATGGTTGGGCTTAATGTTTCTGCTTTAGCTGTATCTGCTATCTTTAATTTCGCAGTAATATCCTTCTTCCAGGCGGCTCCGGCTGGGCCTGGCGGCTGGGCACACTCTTTTCATTACAGCTCAGCCCGGGTCTCAAAGTCGATAATCATTTTTCATTTTTTTTTTCTTTAAAATTTACCTACCCCCCTTTTTCCTGAGCGCTATTTGCCTGTCACACAATGTCTGGCTGGGAGCCCCTCACTCATTCCAAATAGCAGGGAGTTACAGGAGTCGTGGAGGCTCACTACTAACGCCAGGCATCGGCAGATGAGCGTCTGTATAGCGGCGCTTAGAGCGACCGCTAGTAGACGCTGTAAGCGGGTATCAGGTGCTGTTACAGAGCGCCCCAGTCGCTGTAGTAACCTGGCTGGTATTGATGAATGTGACGTATGTCGGGCGCTATAACACCAGTACAGCGCTGCAGGGAGCGAGAGGTAGCGCCAGCTCAGTGCGACCAACTCTCGGTGCTCCACACTATACTTATCAAAAAAGGACACACACTCAGGGTCGGCGCTCTAAAGCTGGGCGCTGTAGCATAGAACGCCAGCTGCTGTGTGATTAAAGTCTGTTTTTGAACACATTTCCACCAGTAACAAAGCGAAAACACTTGGGGCCTTATTTATCAAGGAATAGCGACAGATAGCGACTGGGGAGCCGGCCAGTAAAGCCAGGTACCGCAACTAGAACGCCGGCCCCCCTCCACAATCACACATTTATCAAGCCGATACTGCTTAGCGACTGAGATAGCGCCACCTAGCAACTCATTCATCATTATCCCAGCCTCATCCCACAGCGCCAGCGAACATCCTTGAACAGCGACAGGTATGACCTCTCGCTACCTGGCGCTCTCCAATGCATTTCAATGGCAGAATGTATTTTAATTAATAATTATTTTTTTATATATATATATTTTTTTTTAATTAAAAAAAAAATCTGTGAACACTTCTTCCTTTGAAAATGAATTTTTTTGGGGATTTAAAAAAAAAAATTTTTTTTTATGCAGAATTGATATTACAGGTCTGATTTTAAACTATTCAGGTTTGAATATTATTTCAAAATCATTCCATTTTCTTTTTGGGTGGTTAGGGGGTTAAAAAACTACTTTTAACACATCGCCTACTGCGCTCTGGGATTTAAACATGCATTTCACAGCGCTAGGAATTTTTAAGGCTGATTTTTTAATGAATATGGTGGGTGCCGGTCGCTATGTCCAGTTGCTATCATGCGCTCCCATACAACAGCGAACCTGTCAAATAGCGACTCAGCATCTTGTATTCAACATTACGGCACACCGACTGAGTCGCTATCATCCACCGAACAATGGCCAAGCACAGCGACTACTAGCGGTTGCTGTCAAAATACCGCTACAGCCGCTCAACAGCCGCTATCTGTCGCTATTAATGAATCAGCCTCCCCGAATGACATTGTTATAACACTGGGAAAATAACACTTTAGTGCCAGACCTGTAATGACAATTCTGCTTACAAATATAAACAAAAAAAAAAAACAATTATAAAAGTGTTTGTTTGCAGCCAGGAGACGTCACACAATGATTTGAGCAAAAAAAAAAAGTAAATTGCCAAACACGCATTATACACAACTAATAAAAACCTATTGAAATGTATGGGAGAGCGCTACAGAGCGACAGGTACTACGTGGGGCTCCTGAGCCTAGAGCGCCGGCGCTATACACTGAGCCACCTCTAGTAATATATTGGACGCTACATGGCGCTGTTAGAGGCGCTCACCAGATTCGCTTTCTTAAATGTGGTTTTGCGTACAGCGCTCTGTGTTCACCAGCCACTACGAGGCGCTACCTGGCGTTATCCCTTCTTAAATAACCCCCCAAGTCATTCCTTCTGTTATTTTTTTCTATCTATTCTTTGCCAGTATTCACCATACATAGAACTATATCACCAATTCTTTTGTTCTTTTTTTCTCTTTCTGTCACTCCTATTCCTTATTTCTTCTATACTTTGTCCATTCCTTCTATTATTTTTTCTGTCTATTATTTGGCAATATTCTTTTCATTTTTCTTTTTTTTAATTTCTTTTTAATTCTTTTTTTAATGCATAGATGGCCATTGTATGCTTGCGCACACATAGGAATTCGTCCTCCGCATTTAACCCATCCGTGCAGTGAGTGTACACATGCCCAGAGCGGTGGGCTGCCCTAATTAAGGCGCCCGGGGAGCAGTTGGGGGGCTGCCCCACAGATATGTATTCACCATACATAGAACTATATCACCATGTATGGAGCAGCATACCATACCGCAAGGGCCCCCCGAGACTCTACTTCCCAAGGGCCCTTATAAACCTGGAGCCGGCCCTGGCTGGGAGCAATGATTTTTTTAGGCTTGTATGTGGCTTTTAGTTAGACATTTGGCTGCAACCCATGCAAAGAGGATTTTAATGCTCTCTAAAACTTTATAGATTTCCTCCCTAAATCTTGACCAACATGTACATTGTAGCTTCATTAACCCGCCATATTTCTGCGCAATGAAACGGCCCCGGGTTAGAGTAACGCCAATGATTTACAAGCTCCGTCCATGGCCTGGCAAGCCTCGGCACCGGCCCCGCACAGCGTCCAGCGCTCTCATGACTCGGCTCTGGGAGGGTCTCAGGGGGGCACTGATTCTCCTCTGCGCTGTCAGCATCTGAGTTTATTTCTGTGGGTTTCAGCGCCTTTGTGCCGCGCGGATCCCAAGATGCTCTATTATCTCACTGCTGCCTCTTGGAATATTCTCAGAGGCCGATTCATTAATAGCGGCAGGTAGCGACAGTTGAGCGACTGTAGCGGCATTTCCAGAGCGCCCGCTAGTAGTCGCTGTGCTTGGCCGTTGTTCGGTAGTTGATAGCGGCTCAGTCGGTTTGCCGTAATGTTGAATATTGGGTGAGGAGTCACTATTTGACAGGTTCCGCGCTGTATGGGTGCGCATGATAGCGACTGGCCATAGCGACCGGCTTCCACCATATTCATTAACAAATCACGCTCAAAAAATTCTCGCGCTGTGAAATGCATGTTTAGACCCCAGAGCGCTGGCGGCGATGTGTTAAAAGTCGTTTTTTAACCCCCAAACCACCATATTTTTGGAAACAAAAAAAAAAAAGTATTTTAAATAATTTAGTAATATGAATACATTAATATCAGACCTGTAATATCAATTCTGTACAATTTTTTTTTTTTTTTCCCTTAAAAAAATTATCTAAAATGGCAGAAGTGGTCACAGAATTTTTCACATTTAAAAAAAAAAAAAAAAACATTAATAACAATTAATTATTAATATTTAAAGACTGTTCCATTGAAATGCATTGGAGCGCGCCAGGTAGCGAGAGGTCATACCTGTCGCTGTTCAAGGTCGGACGCTGGCGCTGTGGGCTGAGGCTGAAATAATGATGAATGAGTCGCTATATGGCGCTATCTCAGTCGCTAAGCAGGATTGGCTTGATAAATGTGTGATTGTGGTGGGGAGCCGGCGTTCTCGTGGCGGGGCCCGTCATTACCGGTCGCTCACCAGTCGCTACCTGTCGCTATTCCTTCATAAATAAGGGCCTGAGTTTATTTCTGTGGGTTTCAGCGCCTTTGTGCCGCGCGGATCCCAAGATGCTCTATTATCTCGCTGCAGCCTCTTGGAATATTCTTAGTTTTTTCTCTTTTTCTCCCTCTCTTTGTAGTCTCCTTTATCCCCTTATCTCCCAGCTTTTATCTCCCGTGCTCTTTCTGGTTGGTCTCACGTGGGCCCCGCGCTCGCCTGCAGTAAGATGAGGGTGTAACCCTATTATGGTGGGGAAATTTTGTTCATAATATGTTATTTCCCAGTTGGGTGATGTGAATCTCGATCTGTTCACCTTCACTCGGCTTCTGGAGGATTTGGGCAGGCGGCTTGGCCCGCGCATTGAGCGTTAGAGGCAGCGGTGAGACGAACAAGCTTTTTTTGGTTTAACAGCCCTTCAGCAAAATGAGCCAAACCAGTGGCATAACTTAAAGTGACGGGGCCCTGGTGCAAATATTAAACGGGGGCCTTTCAAGGCTCATACAGTAAAAGGTTTTCTGTCTTTTACACTTAGGCCCTTATTTAAGAAGAGATAGCGTCAGGTAGTGGCTGGTTAATGAGAGGTAGCGACAGGTAGCGACTGGTGAACGCTGGACACGGCACGCAATTACACATTTATCAAGCAGAATCTGTTTGGCGACTGGGATAGCGCCATGTAGCGTCTGATTCATCATTTTCACAGCCTCAGTGAACAGCGCCGGCGTTCAGCCTTGCACAGCGCCAGGTATGACCTCTCGCTACCTGTCGCTCTCCTATACATTTCAATAGATGAACCTTTTCTTCTCTTTAAACGGGGTATTTTTTTTTTTTTTTTATTCCCCAAAAATTACAAATAATTCTGTGACCTCTTCTGGCAGTTTTTTCATATTTTTTTCATTTTTTATATATTTCCTCAGGAATGACATTACAGCTCTGCCATTAAAGTGTTCATGTTACAATGTTGCTACAATGTAATTCCATATGTTTTCGCTTTGTTACTAGTTGATAGATGCTTGAAAACAGACTTTACACACCCTGGCGAAGTGTCATCCTGACACGCAACGCGTCGGTGGCGGCTGCTGCGGGGGACCCCTGGTGACATGGTGATGTAACAGTGTTTTTTATTTACTCGTATGTTGCAATTGTATCTTGTTACTCTGCGTTACTTACTTGGGGGCCCATTTGGCCCCACTTGAAGCCCGTTTAATATATTTTCAACACTTTTTGATTAAGGTTTCTCACTTTGCATGTATGTTGTATAATAGTCTGCTTTGCATGATTAGCGCAAGCAGCTCCATAATTTGCACATACCACATTTGTGGTTTTGTCTGTATATAGTTTTTATTGCACTTAGCACTTTTTTCTCATTACACTTATTTGTCACATTCAATTTATGAATTTTCATTCAACAGTTGGTTACCTCGGTTCATATAGGCTATTTATCCGAGGTCATTGGTTATCCACTTGGGCCCATTACTAGTACATCATATTATACCTTTCTGTATTATACGGTTACATACATTACAACTTTTTATACTTAACACATATTAGTCACCGTTTATTGGGACCCCCTGCTTGTTGTTTCTGTGTTTTTTAATCTTGTAATTGTCATATCATGTGCCTTTATTCGTGTATATAATGAATATTTATTAAACATATTGGGCTTTTAACTTTAATTCAGTGTGCGGCCCTTTGTGGTGGGGGTCCTTGAGATTAGTCTAGGATCTCTCATGTACATTTCTGAAAACAGACTTTAAACACACAGCCTCCTGCGCTCTGGGCTTCAAACAAGTATTTTTCAGCGCCAGAGATTTGGGAGGCTGTTTTTTTCCTGAATATGGTGTGAGTCGGTCGCTATGAGCAGTCGCTACCATGCGCTCCCATACAGCGCTGTACTGGTCAAATAGCTACTCCTCACAATGTATTCAACATTACGGAACAGCGACTGAGTCGCTATAAAGTAGCGACCCACGGCCGAGCACTGCGACTACTAGCGGGCGCTCTGAAAATTCCTGCTACAGACGCTCATCTGTCGCTACCTGCCGCTAATGATGAATCAGCCTCCCCAACAACAACTAAAACGCAGCCTAAATGCACAGTAAAGTTTGTCCCCTTTGTCACCAGCAGTGATTTCTTGTAACTGTAGTGAAGAAACGCCGACCAGTGCTGGAAAAATACAGCGCCAAAGATTTTAAGGAGGAAAAAAATCATAAATATGTCGGGGAGCGCCGGAATGACGGCAGTACAAAGTGGCGCTGGGGTAATTGGCCAGTGAGTCCAACAGGTGCAGACATAGGCCGGCCAATACCTAATGCAACAATCAAAGCTAACTAGTAGCGACTGCTAGCGCCAATGTAGTGCACAGCACAGCGCCGTATAAGACGGGAATCCACCACATGGGGAGAGCCTCTGCTCCCCACAGCCACACAAATTGGAGCACCGCACCACTGCTTAATCTTCCTTGTTACATTCTTTATTCATGTTTCACATAGAACTTACAAACGCAATTAAAACCATTTAAAAACATACAATCTAGACAAAACACCATAAAAAATGTTTGTTGGGCACTGTGCAATTCTTTATTAATGCCTGGATATTAAAGAATCAAAGAACAATATTTGTTGCCCTTTAAGTTATCCCTCTTCTTGATACACACACTTTTGTGTATAGTTGCTTCACGGGACCGCTGCACACTTGTTGGTTTACATTGGCTTTAGTTTTAGTCGCTGCAGCGGTTTTCTTATGTTCCTTGTAGATAAGATGGGAATGCCGGTGCTCCAAAGCTGGCGCTATAGCCACAAAAATGATGCTAAATGCCACACATCATAAATAAGGCCCATAGTTTCAGGTCATGTTACATATTTAGCCTTGTACCCCTGGCCTCGCATATTCTCGTAGCGCTGCTGGCTGGACATGCATAGTGACGACTGTTACTTTACTATGACTTTATAAATAAAGTGCTTCTCCCCCCCTCCCAGAAGAAGGCCAGGGCCTGCCCTCCATTGTGCTCAGCAATAATATTTACTTGCTTCCTATTCCACTTCCTCCGCTAATACGATTCCGTGTTACAGAAATAAGCCAACATTCTGTATACTGTGTCCAGAGTAATGAAAGCCGCGGTGGAAGCTGCGGCGCGTGAAGCGGCTTCACAACCCGAAAGATGTGATGGAGGAGTATTTATAGGGAGGGCTCGGCGGGAGATCAGTTGGGGTTTTTCAGCGGCTTTACGATTTATGCGCTTAGCCCGCCTGGATGTGTCTCTCCGGCTGTGTGACCTTTGCCGACTTAATACAAATATAGCTCCTACTCCGGCTGTAATGTCGCCCTGACGCTGGCTAGTGACTCACGCTGGCTTTTTCGGGGGAAACGGCATTTAGAAAGTCTGAGCAGGCGGTGCCATTTAAAGCAAATATGTTCACACCCTGTTTTACACTTTGCTTCTCTCCGTCGCCCTGCACAGTCCTTTATGTCACCCTATTTTTCAGTTCCTAACAATAGTACCTGTCTGGATTGCACAGTGAGGATCCCATGATCTGCATTGATGTGCTATGGATAATCAGCCTGATTCAAAGCCTCTCTCGCACGTCAGAGGACCGTATTTGTACCATATCCAGGATATTCCTGGAGGTGTCTGCAACATGGAAAATGATTTAGCTTTACTGGATAAATGGTCAAAACTGTGGAAACTAGAGTTTAATGTCTCTAAATGTAAAATCCTGCACTTGGGTAGAAGGAATCCCTGCTCTGAGCACCGTATGGGCAGCGCTGTGTTATCCAGGACCTCGGAGGAGAGAGATTTAGGGGTACTGATTACTGAAAGCTGCAAGATGATTGGACAGTGTAGCCAGGCAGTGGGAAAAGCAAGCAGGATGCTCGGCTGCATAGCTCGAGGCATCACCAGTAGGAAGAGGGAGGTTGTGATGCCGCTGTATAGAGCCCTGGTGAGACCACAGCTTGAATACTGTGTGCAGTTCTGGAGACCTTACCTGCAAAAAGACATTATTCAAATAGAACAGGTCCAAAAGCCGGCAACAAAAATTGTGGAAGGACTTGAACTTAAAACTTATCAAGAAATACTTAAAGAACTTAATCTGTACAGTCTGGAGGAAAGACGAGAGAGAGGAGACATGACGGAGACCTTTAAATATGTGAAAGGATTGAATAAGGATCATGAGGAAAGTGCTTTTAGGAAGAAACTTAATGATAGAACAAGGGGACCCAACCTGGAGCTAGTCGGAGGGAAGATCAGGAGCAATGTTAGAAAATATTATTTTACAAGAAGAGTAGTAGATGCTGGGAACAAACGTCTAGCAGAGGTAGTTGGAAAACCGTCAGTCAGTGAATTTAAAAATGCCTGTGATAAGTGTATAATGTATAACCTTCTATGTTATTTGGTTTTCTTTTCCGTGTCGGGTGATTCAGAGCCTTGTTTTTGTGGCCGAGTTGTTCTTTTTGTGGGAAATTCCCAGATGCGTACGTCAAACCAAATGTTTGCCATTTATTTAAAGCTTAAGGCTTCCGTAATTTTTAGCCTGCGCTTGCTTGTGATTCAGAGCCCTGATTTGTGGGTTTTCGGCCCTATAAAAGCTGTAAGATTCCGGATTTACCCTGGGATCACCCTCCTCCTCCACTCTGCTCCTTGCCTTTTGCCCATTAAGCTCACACATTTACTTCATCACTGTCTGGACTTCGCCCCCTAGGTGGCTGGTGGGTGGCGCTGGCCTTGATGTTGTCTCGGTGGTAGGCACACCAGAAGGGCCAGCTGTAGCTGCAGGTGGTGGGTCTTGCAGGCGAGATACTGCTGGATGGGGTGTTGCTGCAAAGTCAAGGTAAATGCACTGGTAGTTTCCTCTTAACACTATATGTGCCCCTTCAAAATCCCCACAAGGGATACACACGGGGCTCCACATAGATATGAGCCCCCAAATTTTTGTCTGCTCCCACCCATGTTAGGGGTTACATGTAGGTTGCCTAATACCCTTGGTGTGTGTTGTTGAACAACATATGTTGCGCAGACAAGCTATCAAAGTTGGGTTTGCATGTGGGCACTCAGGTTGTTGGGTGCCATGTTTGGTTGGCCTACTGCCCCCTGTGCCGAACTACAATTTGTGAACAAGTCCACTGGTGGGCACATGCTGCCTATCAGTGTCCATGGTGCCCGACACCCCCTGGTAGGTGTTGGGGGGGAGCATCCCCAACTCCCGCTCCTCAGCATGGGTAAATTATAGAGTTTTGGGGAGTTCCCCACCAGTTTGCAAGCTAGATTTAAACAAAGGAAGGCCTGGCTTTAGTGAGTTGTCCAATGTTTCCTGTCAAAACAGCCCTATGGATGTTCAGCACTTACCCCTCAGCCTGTCTGGTGCTGAGTTTCTGCCGAACCACCACCTTTAGGTCGTTTCACTTTTTCTTGGCCTGGGCACCATTGGGTTATGGCCCGCCCCATCACGTTGCGGGCAATCTTCGACCATAACTCCTCCCACAACGCTTTGAAGATAGAGCGGGACTAGTGAGGCAAGAATCGGATGAGGGTGTAAGAAGCAGCAGCCTAACTGGCACCAAAACTGTGCAGGCCACTGGGAATCATCCCAGGTCCAGGGCCAGATTATAATTGGCCCAATAGGACACCTTCTCCAGGCCTCAATTGCTCAGGAGTCCCCGAGGGTATATTATCAGTGTCAGATGCAGCCTGGCAGAGATGGGGGTCCACACTGTGGGACCATGTGCTGTTTATGATTCTTAAGCATCCTCTTTGTGGGGCTTTTCATTATGTGAAACCCTCCAGTTGGCTGCAAAACATTTGCGGCAATACCATGGAGCATGTGCGGGCCGCGGCTGCAGCATGAGTAGTGTTGATATGGCTGGGAGTGAGTGTGATCGCTGATCGCATGATCGCTGGCTCAGGTGGTGCACCAGGCCCAAAGTAATGGGGGGCCCAGCAGTTTATGGGGGTTATTCATCAAGGGATAGCGGCAGGTAGCACCTCGTAGTGACAAGTAGCGAACGGTGAATGCCGGGTGCTGTACGCAAAACCACATTTATCAAATCGATTCTGGTGAGCGACTCTAACAGCGTCATGTAGCGTCCGATTCATCATCACAGACGGCTCAGCGTATACCGCCGGCGCTTTGCCTTCCAGAGCACCAGGTATTACCTGTCGCTACCTGACGCTCTCCCATACATTCCAATGGACGTTACTTTTCTTCAGTTTATACAGGGTTTTTTAAATCAAATCATTGTGTGACCTCTCCTGGCCTGGCCTATTAAAAGTCATTTTTGAAAACTTTTTTGATTTTTTATATTTTTATGCAGAATTGTCATTACAGGTGGTATTAAATGAGTGTTAATGTCAAAGTGTAATAACAATGTAATTCCATGTGTTTTCGCTTTGTAGCGGTCGCTCTTAGAGTCGCTGTACACACGCTCATCTGCTGTTTCCTGGCGCTAGTAATAAATCAGCCAGCCCGACTGGGCCAGAATGGGCACTGGAGGATGTGAGATTGGGCCCTCCCAAGAACCGTTCCGTACCAAGGACACCCTTATTTTGGCTTTACCCGAGTCTCCCTATGACCAGTCTACCCCTGCCTGTGCAGGACCAGCCCCTGATAGTGCCAGAGTTCAGCTTTGACTAGCAAGGGTCGGCATATATGCGGCGCTAGTTGCCTTTGAGCTGCGGGCTCCATGCACCCCGTTCATCTGTGCAGTCCTGTCCTGTACGCATCACAGATTGGACAGGTCAAGGCATCGGCCACCATGAGCAGGTGTCACCATCTATCTCAATAACCCAGGGCAGCAGTGAGAATTACACGACGGGTTCCTCCCTGTCAGTATCACTGAGCCCACCTGTGGCTAGGCATTAAAGCAGCACTCCGCTGATGGGTGAGCTCCTCTCCACCGCAACAGCTGAGAAATCTCGCAGATTGGAGATGCTCTCTTAGGGGAAAAGCAATAGCGGAATCTGTCAGCGCGTCACCCTGCCGGATGGGGATGATGGGGGAGCGTGTGCGTGTGTTGTGTTGGGGGGGGGGGGGAGGGATAAGGTTCTGATTTTAGGAATTGGCTCAGACAGCTTTGAATCGGTGCCCCACTCTGCCCTTGGGAATACGAGGTGGTGAAGCAGCTGGAATAAAAGCTGCCAACACGAATAGCAACTCTGCATCACATTTCTGAAAAAGTTTCAACGTTTAAAATGCAAATTCCAGACTTGGCGCTCAGCCGGGGACTGGGGAAGAGTAGAAGAGCTGCTGGATGGGTGGCGGGCGGGCGATGGCTCGGGTGAGGGATGCTGGCACAGGGAGGAGAAGCCAGTAACTCCTTCGCTGCCACAGGGGGGTTGGGGATTTTTACAAGGCTTTGTGCTCTGCTGTGTCTGTACTGCACACTGCTGAGTCCCTGCGCAGCCCACTGCCAGGTCCCTGCACCGCAAACTGCCAGGTCCCTGCACTGCACACTGCCAGGTCCCTGCACCGCACACTGCCAGGTCCCTGCACCGCACACTGCCAGGTCCCTGCACCGCACACTGCCAGGTCCCTGCACCGCACACTGCCAGGTCCCTGCACCGCACACTGCCAGGTCCCTGCACCGCACACTGCCAGGTCCCTGCACCGCACACTGCCAGGTCCCTGCACTGCACACTGCCAGGTCCCTGTACTGCCCACTGCCAGGTCCCTGCACCGCACACTGCTGAGTCCCTGCACCGCACACTGCCATGTCCCTGCACCGCACACTGCTGTGTCTGCAACACACACTGCCGAGTCCCTGTGCCGCACACTGCTGAGTCCCTGCGCTACACTGCCAGGTCCCTGCACCGCACACTGCTGTTTCTGCACTGCACACTGCTGAATCCCTGCGCTGCACACTGCCAGGTCCCTGCACCGCACACTTCCAGGTCCCTGCACCGCACACTACCAGGTCCCTGCACTGCCCACTGCCAGGTCCCTGCACCGCCCACTGCCAGGTCCCTGCACCGCACACTACCAGGTCCCTGCACTGCCCACTGCCAGGTCCCTGCACCGCCCACTGCCAGGTCCCTGCACTGCCCACTTCCAGGTTCCTGCACCGCCCACTGCCAGGTCCCTGCACCACCCACTGCTAGGTCCCTGCACCGCACACTGCCAGGTCTCTGCACCGCCCACTGCCAGGTCACTGCACCGCACACTACCAGGTCCCTGCACTGCCCACTGCCAGGTCCCTGCACTGCCCACTTCCAGGTTCCTGCACCGCCCACTGCCAGGTCCCTGCACCACCCACTGCTAGGTCCCTGCACCGCACACTGCCAGGTCCCTGCACCGCCCACTGCCAGGTCCCTGCACCGCACACTACCAGGTCCCTGCACTGCCCACTGCCAGGTCCCTGCACCGCCCACTGCCAGGTCCCTGCACCGCCCACTGCTTTGTCTGCACCACACACTGCCAGGTACCTGCACCGCCCACTGCCAGGTCCCTGCACCGCACACTGCCAGGTCCCTGCACCGCACACTGCCAGGTCCCTGCACCGCGCACTGCTGGGTCCCTGCACCGCACACTTCCAGGTCCCTGCACCGCCCACTGCCAGGTCCCAGCACTGCCCACTTCCAGGTCCCTGCACCGCCCACTGCCAGGTCCCTGCACTGCACACTGCTGTGTCTGAACCGCACACTGCCAGGTCCCTGCACTGCCCACTTCCAGGTCCCTTCACCGCCCACTTCCAGGTTCCTGCACCGCCCACTGCCAGGTCCCTGCACCGCCCACTGCTGTGTCTGCACCACACACTGCCAGGTCCCTGCACCGCACACTGCTTTGTCTGCACTGCACACTGCCAGGTCCCTGCACCGCACACTGCTTTGTCTGCACTGCACACTGCTAGGTCCTTGCACCGCACACTGCTTTGTCTACACCGCACACTGCCAGGTCCCTACACCGCACACTGCCAGGTCCCTGCACCGCACCCTGCTTTGTCTGCACCGCACACTGCTAGGTCCCTGCACCGCACACTGCTTTGTCTGCACTGCACACTGCCAGGTCCCTGCACCGCACACTGCTTTGTCTGCACTGCACACTGCCAGGTCCCTGCACTGCACACTGCCAGGTCCCTGCACCGCACACTGCTTTGTCTGCACTGCACACTGCCAGGTCCCTGCACTGCAAACTGCCAGGTCCCTGCACCGCACACTGCTTTGTCTGCACTGCACACTGCCAGGTCCCTGCACTGCACACTGCTTTGTCTGCACTGCACACTGCCAGGTACCTGCACTGCACACTGCTTTGTCTGCACCGCACACTGCTTTGTCTACACTGCACACTGCCAGGTCCCTGCACTGCACACTGCTTTGTCTGCACCGCACACTGCTTTGTCTACACTGCACACTGCTAGGTCCCTGCACCGCACACTGCTTTGTCTGCACCGCACACTGCCAGGTCCCTGCACCGCACACTGCTTTGTCTGCACTGCACACTGCCAGGTCCCTGCACTGCACACTGCTTTGTCTGCACCGCACACTGCTTTGTCTACACTGCACACTGCTAGGTCCCTGCACCGCACACTGCTTTGTCTGCACCGCACACTGCCAGGTCCCTGCACCGCACACTGCTTTGTCTGCACTGCACACTGCTAGGTCCCTGCACCGCACACTGCTTTGTCTGCACTGCACACTGCTAGGTCCCTGCACCGCACACTGCTTTGTCTGCACTGCACACTGCTAGGTCCCTGCACCGCACACTGCTTTGTCTGCACTGCACACTGCTAGGTCCCTGCACCGCACACTGCTTTGTCTGCACTGCACACTGCCAGGTCCCTGCACTGCACACTGCTTTGTCTGCACCGCACACTGCTTTGTCTGCACTGCACACTGCTAGGTCCCTGCACTGCACACTGCCAGGTCCCTGCACCGCACACTGCTTTGTCTGCACTGCACACTGCTAGGTCCTTGCACCGCACACTGCTAGGTCCCTGCACTGCACACTGCCAGGTCCCTGCACCGCACACTGCTTTGTCTGCACTGCACACTGCTAGGTCCTTGCACCGCACACTGCTTTGTCTGCACCGCACATTGCCAGGTCCCTGCACCGCACGCTGCCAGGTCCCTGCACCGCACACTGGCAGGTCCCTGCACCGCATACTGCCAGGTCCCTGCACCGCACCCTGCTTTGTCTGCACCGTACATTGCCAGGTCCCTGCACCGCACCCTGCTTTGTCTGCACCGCACACTGCCAGGTCCCTGCACCGCACACTGCTTTGTCTGCACCGCACATTGCCAGGTCCCTGCACCGCACCCTGCTTTGTCTGCACTGCACACTGCTAGGTCCCTGCACCGCACACTGCTTTGTCTGCACTGCACACTGCCAGGTCCCTGCACCGCACACTGCTTTGTCTGCACCGCACACTGCTAGGTCCCTGCACCGCACACTGCTTTGTCTGCACCGCACATTGCCAGGTCCCTGCACCGCACACTGCTTTGTCTGCACTGCACACTGCTAGGTCCTTGCACCGCACACTGCTTTGTCTGCACTGCACATTGCTAGGTCCCTGCACCGCACACTGCTTTGTCTGCACTGCACACTGCCAGGTCCCTGCACCGCACACTGCTTTGTCTGCACTGCACACTGCTAGGTCCTTGCACCGCACACTGCTTTGTCTGCACTGCACACTGCCAGGTCCCTGCACCGCACACTGCTTTGTCTGCACTGCACACTGCCAGGTCCCTGCACCGCACCCTGCTTTGTCTGCACCGCACACTGCCAGGTCCCTGCACCGCACACTGCTTTGTCTGCACTGCACACTGCCAGGTCCCTGCACCGCACACTGCTTTGTCTGCACCGCACACTGCCAGGTCCCTGCACCGCACACTGCTTTGTCTGCACCGCACACTGCCAGGTCCCTGCACCGCACACTGCTTTGTCTGCACCGCACACTGCCAGGTCCCTGCACCGCACACTGCTTTGTCTGCACCGCACACTGCCAGGTCCCTGCACCGCACACTGCTTTGTCTGCACCGCCCACTGCCAGGTCCCTGCACCGCCCACTGCTGTGTCTGCACCACACACTGCCAGGTCCCTGCACCGCACACTGCTTTGTCTGCACTGCACACTGCCAGGTCCCTGCACCGCACACTGCTTTGTCTGCACTGCACACTGCTAGGTCCTTGCACCGCACACTGCTTTGTCTACACCGCACACTGCCAGGTCCCTGCACCGCACCCTGCTTTGTCTGCACCGCACACTGCTAGGTCCCTGCACCGCACCCTGCTTTGTCTGCACTGCACACTGCCAGGTCCCTGCACCGCACACTGCTTTGTCTGCACTGCACACTGCCAGGTCCCTGCACTGCACACTGCCAGGTCCCTGCACCGCACACTGCTTTGTCTGCACTGCACACTGCCAGGTCCCTGCACTGCACACTGCCAGGTCCCTGCACCGCACACTGCTTTGTCTGCACTGCACACTGCCAGGTCCCTGCACTGCACACTGCTTTGTCTGCACTGCACACTGCCAGGTCCCTGCACTGCACACTGCTTTGTCTGCACTGCACACTGCCAGGTCCCTGCACTGCACACTGCTTTGTCTGCACCGCACACTGCTTTGTCTACACTGCACACTGCCAGGTCCCTGCACTGCACACTGCTTTGTCTACACTGCACACTGCTAGGTCCCTGCACCGCACACTGCTTTGTCTACACTGCACACTGCTAGGTCCCTGCACCGCACACTGCTTTGTCTGCACCGCACACTGCTAGGTCCCTGCACCGCACCCTGCTTTGTCTGCACCGCACACTGCTAGGTCCCTGCACCGCACCCTGCTTTGTCTGCACTGCACACTGCTAGGTCCTTGCACCGCACACTGCTTTGTCTACACCGCACACTGCCAGGTCCCTACACCGCACACTGCCAGGTCCCTGCACCGCACCCTGCTTTGTCTGCACCGCACACTGCCAGGTCCCTGCACTGCACACTGCTTTGCCTGCACTGCACACTGCCAGGTACCTGCACTGCACACTGCTTTGTCTGCACCGCACACTGCTTTGTCTACACTGCACACTGCCAGGTCCCTGCACTGCACACTGCTTTGTCTGCACCGCACACTGCTTTGTCTACACTGCACACTGCTAGGTCCCTGCACCGCACACTGCTTTGTCTGCACCGCACACTGCCAGGTCCCTGCACCGCACACTGCTTTGTCTGCACTGCACACTGCCAGGTCCCTGCACTGCACACTGCTTTGTCTGCACCGCACACTGCTTTGTCTACACTGCACACTGCTAGGTCCCTGCACCGCACACTGCTTTGTCTGCACTGCACACTGCCAGGTCCCTGCACTGCACACTGCTTTGTCTGCACCGCACACTGCTTTGTCTGCACTGCACACTGCTAGGTCCCTGCACTGCACACTGCCAGGTCCCTGCACCGCACACTGCTTTGTCTGCACTGCACACTGCTAGGTCCTTGCACCGCACACTGCTAGGTCCCTGCACTGCACACTGCCAGGTCCTTGCACCGCACACTGCTTTGTCTGCACTGCACACTGCTAGGTCCTTGCACAGCACACTGCTTTGTCTGCACCGCACATTGCCAGGTCCCTGCACCGCACGCTGCCAGGTCCCTGCACCGCACACTGGCAGGTCCCTGCACCGCATACTGCCAGGTCCCTGCACCGCACCCTGCTTTGTCTGCACCGTACATTGCCAGGTCCCTGCACCGCACCCTGCTTTGTATGCACCGCACACTGCCAGGTCCCTGCACCGCACACTGCTTTGTCTGCACCGCACATTGCCAGGTCCCTGCACCGCACCCTGCTTTGTCTGCACTGCACACTGCTAGGTCCCTGCACCGCACACTGCTTTGTCTGCACTGCACACTGCCAGGTCCCTGCACCGCACACTGCTTTGTCTGCACCGCACACTGCTAGGTCCCTGCACCGCACACTGCTTTGTCTGCACCGCACATTGCCAGGTCCCTGCACCGCACACTGCTTTGTCTGCACTGCACATTGCTAGGTCCCTGCACCGCACACTGCTTTGTCTGCACTGCACACTGCCAGGTCCCTGCACCGCACACTGCTTTGTCTGCACTGCACACTGCTAGGTCCTTGCACCGCACACTGCTTTGTCTGCACTGCACATTGCTAGGTCCCTGCACCGCACACTGCTTTGTCTGCACTGCACACTGCCAGGTCCCTGCACCGCACACTGCTTTGTCTGCACTGCACACTGCTAGGTCCTTGCACCGCACACTGCTTTGTCTGCACTGCACACTGCCAGGTCCCTGCACCGCACACTGCTTTGTCTGCACTGCACACTGCCAGGTCCCTGCACCGCACACTGCTTTGTCTGCACTGCACACTGCTAGGTCCTTGCACCGCACACTGCTTTGTCTGCACTGCACACTGCCAGGTCCCTGCACCGCACACTGCTTTGTCTGCACTGCACACTGCCAGGTCCCTGCACCGCACCCTGCTTTGTCTGCACCGCACACTGCCAGGTCCCTGCACCGCACCCTGCTTTGTCTGCACTGCACACTGCCAGGTCCCTGCACCGCACACTGCTTTGTCTGCACTGCACACTGCTAGGTCCTTGCACCGCACACTGCTTTGTCTGCACTGCACACTGCCAGGTCCCTGCACCGCACACTGCTTTGTCTGCACTGCACACTGCCAGGTCCCTGCACCGCACCCTGCTTTGTCTGCACCGCACACTGCCAGGTCCCTGCACCGCACACTGCTTTGTCTGCACCGCACACTGCCAGGTCCCTGCACCGCACACTGCTTTGTCTGCACCGCACACTGCCAGGTCCCTGCACCGCACACTGCTTTGTCTGCACCGCCCACTGCCAGGTCCCTGCACCGCCCACTGCTGTGTCTGCACCACACACTGCCAGGTCCCTGCACCGCACACTGCTTTGTCTGCACTGCACACTGCTAGGTCCTTGCACCGCACACTGCTTTGTCTACACCGCACACTGCCAGGTCCCTGCACCGCACCCTGCTTTGTCTGCACCGCACACTGCTAGGTCCCTGCACCGCACCCTGCTTTGTCTGCACTGCACACTGCCAGGTCCCTGCACCGCACACTGCTTTGTCTGCACTGCACACTGCCAGGTCCCTGCACTGCACACTGCCAGGTCCCTGCACCGCACACTGCTTTGTCTGCACTGCACACTGCCAGGTCCCTGCACTGCAAACTGCCAGGTCCCTGCACCGCACACTGCTTTGTCTGCACTGCACACTGCCAGGTCCCTGCACTGCACACTGCTTTGTCTGCACTGCACACTGCCAGGTCCCTGCGCTGCACACTGCTTTGTCTGCACCGCACACTGCTTTGTCTACACTGCACACTGCCAGGTCCCTGCACTGCACACTGCTTTGTCTACACTGCACACTGCTAGGTCCCTGCACCGCACACTGCTTTGTCTGCACCGCACACTGCCAGGTCCCTGCACCGCACACTGCTTTGTCTGCACTGCACACTGCTTTGTCTACACTGCACACTGCTAGGTCCCTGCACCGCACACTGCTTTGTCTGCACCGCACACTGCCAGGTCCCTGCACCGCACACTGCTTTGTCTGCACCGCACACTGCTAGGTCCCTGCACCGCACACTGCTTTGTCTGCACCGCACACTGCCAGGTCCCTGCACCGCACACTGCTTTGTCTGCACTGCACACTGCCAGGTCCCTGCACCGCACACTGCTTTGTCTGCACTGCACACTGCCAGGTCCCTGCACCGCACACTGCTTTGTCTACACCGCACACTGCCAGGTCCCTGCACCGCACACTGCTTTGTCTGCACCGCACATTGCCAGGTCCCTGCACCGCACGCTGCCAGGTCCCTGCACCGCACACTGGCAGGTCCCTGCACCGCATACTGCCAGGTCCCTGCACCGCACCCTGCTTTGTCTGCACCGCACATTGCCAGGTCCCTGCACCGCACCCTGCTGTGTCTGCACTGCACACTGCCAGGTCCCTGCACCGCACACTGCTTTGTCTGCACCGCACATTGCCAGGTCCCTGCACCGCACCCTGCTTTGTCTGCACTGCACACTGCTAGGTCCCTGCACCGCACACTGCTTTGTCTGCACTGCACACTGCCAGGTCCCTGCACCGCACACTGCTTTGTCTGCACCGCACACTGCTAGGTCCCTGCACCGCACACTGCTTTGTCTGCACTGCACACTGCCAGGTCCCTGCACCGCACACTGCTTTGTCTGCACCGCACACTGCTAGGTCCCTGCACCGCACACTGCTTTGTCTGCACCGCACATTGCCAGGTCCCTGCACCGCACACTGCTTTGTCTGCACTGCACATTGCTAGGTCCCTGCACCGCACACTGCTTTGTCTGCACTGCACACTGCCAGGTCCCTGCACCGCACACTGCTTTGTCTGCACCGCACACTGCTTTGTCTGCACTGCACACTGCTAGGTCCTTGCACCGCACACTGCTTTGTCTGCACCGCACACTGCCAGGTCCCTGCACCGCACACTGCTTTGTCTGCACCGCACACTGCCAGGTCCCTGCACCGCACACTGCTTTGTCTGCACCGCACACTGCTGTGTCTGCACCGCATACTGCGGGCTCTGTCGTTGAATATTATTTTGTATGACTTGTCAGCGCGCCATCCCAGACACCGAATGTATTTAAGATTTATTGGTGATAATATTGAAGGCCAATAAAATCATCCGACCCAGGAGATCTTTCTCGATTATTGCATACCTCCCTATTGTCCCTTATTTGGAGGGACTGTCCTTCTTTTGAGTCCATGTCCCCCTGTCCTTCGTTTTTCTCATTTGTCCCTCTTTGAGGAGTAACATGCAGATCTGCATCAATAAATTCTTCATTCTCCTATTTCAAGTGTTTCTATTGTTGTAACTGTTACCTCCTATATCCTATCCATCCCTCAATGAGGGGGCGTGGCCTAATTTAACAAATGTCCCTCTTTCCCACCCTGAAAAGTTGGTAGGTATGCATGAGAGTTTTTATCAGGTCCGGCTACAGGTTTATGCGGGCCCTTGGACGATAGGGTCTCAGTGGGCCCCTTGCCGGTGTGGTATGATACTTCATACATGGTGATAAAAGTTGCATATATGAATATAACATATTTAAAATAAATGGAAATAAACAGAGAGAACAAAAGCATAGAATGAATGACAGAAACAAAGAAAGAATAAAAAGTATGACAGAAAAAAGCAGGAAAGACAGAAATAATGGGAGAAAAAGCAGAAGAGATAGAAGGAAAGAAAGAATAGAAGGACTGACAGAAAAAAAAAATAGAAGGAAAGAAGAAAGAACGAGAAAAAAACTGAGAAAAAAGAAATAGCACAACAAACAGATGAAAGAAAGAAACAAAAAATGAATAAAATGAATGAATGAAAAAGAATAGAAGGAAAGAAACAAAGTATAGAGGGACTGACAGAAGGAAAGTCTCGCCAAATGACCAATCTGCCCCTTAGTTCTGGTTACTTCATGTCCATGTATCCTGCATAGGCATTGCCAGAGTATAGGGAATGAGATGGGCCCTTTCAAGTTGCAGGGGCCCCGGCATCTGCCTGGGTATGCCTAGTGCTGACGCCTGCCCTGGTTTTTATACCATATTGGACCCTATAGCACCGCAGGTTATTGGTGGTAGGGGTGGTCTCCTGGCCTCAACTACAACAGCTGGGCCCCATACTGGAGTTATGTCTGTATTGCCCAGATGGTGGCCCTCTGCTACCTCTTGTCCTTGAGGAAGGGTGAGTTCTATGGTGCCCCTTTTCTAGGGATAAGCCTTATTAGGGGGAGCTTGGACCCATTTGAAGGATGTCCCTGTTACTTCTCATATGTTATATATTATTATTATATTACGGTTCAATGATAATCAGTATGCAGATATACAGGTATCAATCTATAATAATGACATATACACTCTTTAGGTTAAAACATGCAATAATCAGTGACATTTATCATGATAGATTAGTAGCAAATTTGTTGTCCATAGTAATGCGTGAATTCTTAGGTTCACCAAAAGTGCATAGGATCTGTGTCTTTAGAGATGACAGTTTGTAGCAAGTGTAGTTTGTAGCAAGTATTCAGTATTCAAAAATGGCTGGTTACAGACGCGTTTCGCGGTTTATGCGAAAGGTAGCAAGAGGTCATACCTGTCGCTGTTCAAGGTCGGACGCTGGCGCTGTGGGCTGAGGCTGGAATAATGATGAATGAGTGGCTATCTGGCGCTATCTCAGTCGCTAAGCAGGATTGGCTTGATAAATGTGTGATTGTGGTGGGGAGCCGGCGTTCTCGTGGCAGGGCCCGTCATTACCGGCCGCTCACCAGTCGCTATCTGTCGCTATTCCTTCATAAATAAGGGCCACAATCTTATACCCCCTTAGCAGGTGCAACTAAGGGCCTCACCACAGTTAGGTCGGTGAAAACCCCCTTTCCCCCTTTTTCTTCTATGGTGCCCGCCAGCACGGGGGGGGGGGGGCAGTCATAGAGCAGCCTTTAGCATTACAAGACAGATCGGTGCCATTTGCTGGCCGGCTGTTACGCTCATAGCCTGGATCTCGCGTCTAGATGATGAGCTCTGGAGAAGTCGCAGCGGGTGGGGGAGGCTGACACAGGGCAGCGAGGAGAAGATATCTGGAGGGAAGCAGAGGGGGGTCGAAAATCAGAGTGGGCGCGCTGCATTAAACTGATCCTGCCCAATGTCTTTCCTAATCACACGCTGGCCGCCTCCGGCGCACCTCGCCTCTCCTCACTGACGCTGATGTCACTCCAGATGGAAAAGACAGATTTAGGGTCTGGATTTGGTCACCGAGCTGGATAATAGGCTAATGCTGCCATACCTTCCAACTTTTCAGGGTGGGAAAGAGGGACAATTGTTAAATTAGGCCACGCCCCCTCATTGAGGGATGGATAGGAGATAGGATGTAACTGTTACAACAACAGTTTGAATAGGAGAAAGAAGAGAAATAATCATTTATTGATACAGATCTGCATGTTACACCTCAAAGTGGGATAAACAGAAACAACAGGGGGTCATGGACTCAAAAGAGGGACAGTTCCTTCAAATCAGGGACAGTTGGGAGGTATGCTGTGTTACTACAAGACTGAACAACTAACCTTTATACGAGGCAAAGCTAAAGGCTACGGGGCCGCATGCAAGAGCGAGGACCACACCTTGCGGAGAACTAGCGACATGTTATCATACATAAAGCAAGGTGTAACAGTCATGATGGCTTCCAGGGCCGGCATCAGCACTGGGCATAGCAGGGCAGGTGCCGGGGCCCCTGCGCCTTGGAAGGGCCCACCTCATTTGGTGGTCATGTGACACACCCCTTCCCAGTGGTGTCATTCCTTCTTTTCTTTCTTTCTTTGTCATTCGTACTTTTCTCTCTTTTTTGTCATGCATTCTTTTCTTTATTTCTGTCCTTCTATCCTATTTTTCTTCCTTTGTCATTAATTTTTTCCTTCTTTTCTTTCTTTCTGGCACTAAAGTGTTATTGTCACAGTGTTACAACAATGTCATTCCATGTGTTTTCGCTTTGTTACTGGTGGATATGTGTTCCAAAACAGACTTAGGCCCTTATTTAAGAAAGGATAGCGTCAGGTAGCGGCTGGTTAATGAGAGGTAGCGACAGGTAGCGACTGGTGAACGCCGGACACGGCACGCAATTACATATTTATCATGCAGAATCTGTTTAGCGACTGGGATAGCGCCATGTAGCGTCTGATTCATCATTTTCACAGCCTCAGCGAACAGCGCCAGCGTTCAGCCTTGCACAGCGCCAGGTATGACCTCTCGCTACCTGTCGCTCTCCCATACATTTCAATGGACGATTCTTTTCCTCTCTTTAAACGGGTTTTTTTTTTCCAAAAAAAAAAACCAAATAATTCTGTGACCTCTCCTGACATTGAATAAGCAGTTTTTTCATAATTTTTTCTATATTTTTTATATATTTCTTCAGAAATGACATTACAGGTCTGCCATTAAAGTGTTCATGTTACAATGTTGTTACAATGTAATTCCATATGTTTTCGCTTTGTTACTAGTTGATAGATGCTGAAAAACAGACTTTAAACACACCGCCTCCTGCGCTCTGGGCTTCAAACAACTATTTTTCAGCGCCAGAGATTTGTGAGGCTGCTTTTTTGCTGAATATGGTGCGCTATGAGCAGTCGCTAACATGCGCTCCCATACAGCGCTGTACTGGTCAAATAGCGACTCCTCACAATGTATTCAACATAACTGAACAGCGACTGAGTTGCTATAAACTAGCGACTCACGGTCGAGCACTGCGACTACTAGCAGGCGCTCTGAAAATGCTGCTACAGACGCTCATCTGTCGCTACCTGCCGCTAATGATGAATCAGCCTCCCCAACACACAGCATCCGGCGCTCTGTTACAGTGCCCGACAGCCGATCACAGCGTATACTAGCGGTCGCTCTTAGTGCCTCTGTACAGACGCTCATCTGCCGATAGCTGGCGCTAGTAATGAATCAGCCTGCATATAAATGACCCTCCCTATTAGTAAAACAATACAAACATCGAGCCTGATTTATGAAGCGTCAGCTCCTGTTAATGGCACTCAGCTATTAAAGTTTTATGCTTTATAAATAATATTACACACATTTACTTGTACAGAACTTGCATTGTGACTTGTCAATAATGGAAACGCAGGGCCTAGGTGGTCCAAATGTCATTTATTCTTCATAGGTGGCTTCTCCCCAGCAGTGATTGATTATAACTGTAATGATGTGACGCCGACCAATGCCGGAAAAATACAGCGCCAATCTTTACAAACAGGAAAAAAAAATCATAAATACGCTGTGCAGCGCCAGAAAGGCGGAAGAACAAAGTGGCGCTGACAGGCCAGCCAATACGGGGAGGCTGATTCATCACTAACGCCAGGTAGTGACAGATGAGCGTCTGTAGCAGGCATTTTCAGAGCGCCTGCTAGTAGTCGCAGTGCTCGGCCGTGAGTCGCTAGTTTATAGCGACTCAGTCGCTGTTCAGTTATGTTGAATACATTGTGAGGAGTCGCTATTTGACTAGTACAGCGCTGTATGGGAGCGCATGTTAGCGACCGACTCACACCATATTCAACAAAAAAACTGCCTCACAAATCTCTGGAGCTGAAAAATATTTGTTTGAAGCCCAGAGCGCAGGAGGCGGTGTGTTTAAAGTCAGTTTTCCAGCATCTATCCACTAGTAACAAAGCGAAGACATATGGAATTACATTGTAACAACATTGTAACATGAACACTTTAATGGCAGACCTGTAATGTAATTTTTGAGGAAATATTTAAAAATGAAAAAATTATGAAAAAAATGCTTTTTCAATGCCAGAAGAGGTCACAGAATTATTTGTGATTTTTTTGAAAAAAAAATAAATAAAAAAAAAACCGTTAAAAGAGAAGAAAAGGATCGTCCATTGAAATGTATGGGAGAGCGCCAGGTAGCGAGAGGTCATACCTGGCGCTGTGCAAGGCTGAACGCTGGCGCTGTTCGCTGAAATTGTAAAAATAATGAATCAGACGCTACATGGCGCTATTCCAGTCGCTCAACAGATTCTGCTTGATAAATGTGTAATTGCGTGCCGTGTCCGGCGTTGACCAGTCACTATCAGTCGCTACCTCTCATTAACCAGGCGCTACCTGACGCTATCCCTTCTTAAATAAGGGCCCTAGTGCAACAATTTAAAGCTAATTAGGGGGTTATTTTAGAAAGGCTAGCACCAGGTAATACTACCTAGCGGCACGTAGCGTCTGGTGAACGTCGGGTGCTGTATGTGAAACCACATTTAAGAAGGCGAATCCGGTGAGCGCCTCTAACAGCGCCAGATAGCGTCACACATGTATTATTACTTAGGCGGCTCAGTGTATAGCGCCGGGGTTCTGTCTCCCATACATTTCAATTGGGTTTCATTTGGTTGTGTTTAAATAGCGTTTTTTACATTTTATTTATTTATTTTTGCTCAAATCATTGTGCGACCTATCCTGGCTGCAAACAAACACACACACATATATATATATATATATATATATATATATATATATATATTTTTTTTTTTATTTTTTTATTTTTATATTTTTATGTAGAATTGTATTTGCAGGTCTGGCACTAAAGTGCTATTGTCAAAGTGATAAAACAATGTCATTCCATGTGTTTTCGCTTTGTTACTGGTGGATATGTGTTCAAAAACAAACGTTAATCACGCAGCGTCTGGCGCTCTATGCTACAGCGCCCAGCTTTAGAGCGCTGACGTGTGTGTGTAGTTTTTTCTTAAATATGGTGTGGAGTGCCGAGTGCCGGACACACTGAGCTGGCGCTATCGCCTATCGCTCACTGCAGCGTTGTCCTGTTGCTAGATGTAGCATAGTCTTGGGCTCTTTGACCTCCTGACACCACCTAATGGCTCTGCAGTGAATCAGGGAGAGCGCTTCTACAGCGCCTACCAGACATCACATTAATCAATGCCGGACAGGATACTACAGCACTGCTACGCTAGGTTACAGCGCCCGACACCCGCTTACGGTCTCTATAAGTGCCGCTATACAGACACTCACATGGCGATACATGGTGCTAGTAATGAATCAGCCTCCACGTTAGCATCCGTCTTTTAACGCCATTGTAGTCACAATAGCAGCAGCAAAGAAAGAAATCCCAGCGCTACAAAACTGGCATTATAGACACCAGAAGGATGCTAAACAACGCACTTCATAAAAAGGCCTATAATATACTGACGGTGGTTAATGATAATACCGCTACTAATCAGTATTATTACCTTGTATTGTGCCACGCCAGATGCTGATGCTTTATAAATGATAATGATAATCATTATTCTAATTATTGTTATTATTATTGCTATGGCTAATATTTTCAGTAGTAAGACAGCTTACAATATTCACCCTGTTGTAAGTGCATTAGACAACTAATACAATATAAAAATATTATGATTCATAAAAATAATACTAATAATAATAGTAAATTAAACAGTTCTCACACTGAAGCTAAACTGAAGTTTAGCTTTATTAGAAACACAGTACAAATGTAACATACTATATCAAAATAATAATAATAGTAATTAGTACGTGCATTAGACATAACATAAATCCTAGTGCTACAATAATAGTTGAAATTATTATTATTAATAATAATATTGGTAATTGTCATTATCCTTAATAATACATACAACTTTTTTGTATGTATTATAAATGATAATGAGAAATTGAATGATAATGATAATCATTATTCTAATTATTGTTATTATTATTGCTATGGCTAATATTTTCAGTAGTAAGACAGCTTACAATATTCACCCTGTTGTAAGTGCATTAGACAACTAATACAAAATTAAAATATTATTCATAAAAATAATACTAATAATAATTGTAAATTAAACAGTTCTCACACTGAAGCTAAACTGAAGTTTAGCTTTATTAGAAACACAGTACAAATGTAATATACTATGGCCCTTATTTAACAAGGGATAGCGCCAGGTAGCGAATGGTGAGCGAACGGTAATGACGCTCACCGCCACGAGAACGCCGGCTCCCCTCCGCAATCACACATTTATCAAGCCGATCCTGCTTAGCGACTGACAGAGCGCCAGATAGCGAATCATTCATCATTATTCCAGCCTCACCCCACAGCGCCAGCGAGCGACCTTGAACAGCGACAGGTATGACCTCTCGCTACCTGGCGCTCTCCAATACATTTCAATGGAGCAATCTTTAAATATTCTTAATTAATTGCTATTAATGTTTTTTTTTTTTTAAATGGCAAAAATTCTGTGACCACTTCTGCAATGTTAGATATTTTTTTTAAGGTAAAAAAAAAAAATGTTTTTTTTCCCCAAAAATATGGTTGTTTGGGGGTTAAAAAACGACTTTTAACCCATCGCCACCAGCGCTCTGGGGTTTAAACAAGCATTTCACAGCGCGAGAATTTTTTGAGCATGATTTGTTAATGAATATGCTGGGAGCCGTTCGCTATGGCCATTCGCTGTCATGCGCTCCCATACAGCGCGGAACCTGTCAAACAGCGACTCCTAACGCCGTATTCAACATTACCGCACACCGACTGAGTCGATGTCAACAGCCGAACAACGGCCAAGCACAGCGAATACTAGCGTGCGCTGTGAAATTAACGCTACTGGCGCTCATCTGTCGCTACCTGGCGCTATTAATGAATCGGCCTCTATATCAAAATAATAATAATAGTAATTAGTATTGGTATTATTAATTAGTAATGTGCATTAGACACAACATAAATCCCAGTGCTACATTAATAGTTGAAATTATTATTATTAATAATAATATTGGTAATTGTCATTATCCTTAATAATACATACAACTTTTTTTACATTAAAGTTTTGCTTTATTAGCAGCACAGTGCAAATTTATAATATACTAATTACTGAACTTATACTATTTATACTGCATTCGATATATTAGGAAAATTAATAGCAATAATGATGATTAATATTTCATTTTGTAAAATGCTGAATATATTGCTCCCAGCCAGGGGCGGACTGGCCATATGGAGACCCGAGACAATCCCTGCTTTCGGGCTAGTTGGGCTGATGCTTTTAAGACCCACATTCAATAACTCTCAGCCCCCTGTACCCACAAGCCAGAGAACCCCAGACCCCAATGCTATAGCCCCAGCATCATTATGGGGGGCCTCAGCAAGGATGTCGCGGGCCGGCCAGGGGCTGGTAAAATCTAGGGTTGGTTTTTGGGCCCCAGTCCGCCACTGCTCCCAGCCATCACACTGCAGCCACCCTGACTGATGCCACTGCAGCAGCATTTTCCGGAGGTCAGCTCACGTCAGTTCTTACTTTACTCTCATGACAGGTTTGCTTTAACGAGGCTGAAACAATGGCGGAATATTTTCGGCGTCAGCGTATCTTCCGGCGTTTTCTATATTTCTAGATTACCGAGCTGCTGTGTTATTATTTAAATTGTCATTTGTGGAACATTTCCGCTTTGATGATCTACGGAACCTGTAATTATCCCAGTTATGTGTATAAATCTTCTGTGCTTCTAATTTATAAAATAAAACCTAATGAATTACAGGGAATTATGAGGTGTTGGATTTAACAAAGCCGGAATTAAACTGAATGTACTTCTGTGCGCTTTGTTTTCCACCGCTGGGTAGAAATTACATCTGAGAAAACGCAAAGCCATAAAAAATGGTTTAGTTTTATGTTCCGCGTCTGAAATTTCTGCGGAAAAGCCACATTACTTTGCATGGATGCCCCTCGATCCTTCTCTCTCTATAGCTTTAAAGTGATCCTATACCCAGAAAGGAGGTTTATGTCGTCACCTTCTATCCTCAGCACAGCGTCCAGTGCCCAATATTCATAAAAACACTAACATGACGCAGTTTGATGTCTAAACGGTGGCCGTATAGCTCAATAGAAGTGCCCACTGGTGCTCTCCAGTGGTGATTCATTCAAGCTATACTCGTTCAAGCTATATTCGTACAAGCTGTACTGCCGCATGAGTGCTTTATGGCATTTTAGCTTGTAGTGCTTTCAGATTTATTGCAGGTACTGGAACTGATAAGTCGGGGAGGCCGATTCATTAATAGCGGCAGGTAGCGACAGTTGAGCGACTGTAGCAGTATTTTCACAGCGCCCGCTAGTAGTCGCTGTGCTTGGCTGTTGTTCGGTTGTTGATAGCGACTCAGTCGGTGTGCAGTAATGCTGAATACAAGGTGACGAGTCGCTATTTGACAGGTTCCGCAATGTATGGGTGCTCATGATAGCGACTGGTCAGAGCGACCGGCTCCCACCATATTCATCAAAAAATCACGCCTAATGGGAAATACAGCCCTGGTGGTCCCCCCCTCTCTACCACTGTCTTCCATTCTGACTGGTGACTGAGGAGGGATAGGAGCAGCAATCCTATAAAAAGCGAACAAGTGGCAGCCCCTATTGGAAGCCCTTAAAGCCGACCAAAACCCAATAAACTTGTGAAATACCTTTGGCAGGTATAATCAAAAAAGACACTCACCTTCACCCGAATCCAGTCGGCGGTGCTGCCATTTTCCTGTAGTCCCTGCAGGTTGCTGAAATCTGGCGCCCCCTCGTCAGGTTGCCACCCTAGGCACGTGCCTAGGGTTGCCTACTGGGAAATACAGCCCTGCTGACGCCTATGGTAGTCTTGTGACATCTTTTTTTTCCCATCTCCTCCATCCAGCAGATGGGACTGAGCGCAATTGTATCATAAGCAATCTACTGACTGAACAACAATTAACAACTTGAGCAAATTAGCTGGCAAAGGCTTTGTATTATTCTAACGATGATGGGCATTGTAACGGGCGAGATTGCCGGCGCGCCCCCTCTGTTTCTCGGCGCGGGCTCAGCGTATTAATGCGCGCAGATAGAAAAGGAAAACACAAATATCTCCTAATTGCTTTTCTGCATTATTGGTCACAAAGAGGGAGAGAAAAAAAAAAGCTGACTGCCAATAAAGGCCATTTGTTCCTCGCCGAAGACGATCTGCTCTGGAAAGGCTCCAAGTCAAATCATTTAAAAGTTATAAGACGAGCTTTGTAATTTTCTCTGCCAGTGAAAAATGTTAAACACTTAAACAGAAAAACCGCTGTAAGCAGAAAAGGACTAATGAGTCATTGGGGCTCCTGGAGGAGACCTGCGGGATACCTGACCCGCGCGCTGCAATGCGGACATTTACCGCCACCACCGGGGGGGGGGGGGCGATGGACAGGAAGGGGCGAGACGTGGTGCGGGTAAGGGAAGGGCAGAGTGGCTTGCCAATAATTCCGCTTAAAGTGGACCAAAACTGGCCCAGGAATCTATAAGATCGCCCATACACTTATCGTGTTTCCCAGTCCGATGGCGCATGCGAGAGCCACGGCCGCATCCCCACTATCCCTCTAGCAGGGTGCGTACCAGAATGAACAGATGAAAGAATGAAACAAAGCATAGATAGAAAAAAGTAAAAGACGGGGAGACCGATTCATTAATAGCGCCAGGTAGCGACAGATGAGCGACAGTAGCGTTATTTTCACAGCGCCCGCTAGTATTCGCTGTGCTTGGCCGTTGTTCGGTTGTTGATAGCGACTCAGTCGGTGTGCGGTAATGTTGAATACGGGGTTAGGAGTCACTGTTTGACAGGTTCCGCGCTGTATGGGAGCGCATGACAGCGAATGGCCAGAGCGAATGGCTCCCACCATATTCATTAACAAATCACGCTCAAAAAATGTTCGCGCTGTGAAATGCTTGTTTAAACCCCAGAGCGCTGGCGGCGATGGGTTAAAAGTATTTTTTTAACCCCCAAACGGCCATATTTTTTGAAAAAAAAAAAAGTTTTTCAAAACATTTTGTAATATGAATACATTAATATCAGACCTGTAATATCAATTCTGCACAAATTTTTTTTTTTTTTTTTACCTTGAAAAAAATATCTAACATTGCAGAAGTGGTCACAGAATTTTTCACATTTAAAAAAATAAAAAAAAACCTTAATAACAATTAATTATGAATATTTAAAGATGGTTCCATTGAAATGCATTGGAGAGCGCCAGGTAGCGAGAGGTCATACCTGTCGCTGTTCAAGGTCGGACGCTGGCGCTGTGGGGTGAGGCTGGAATAATGATGAATGATTCGCTATCTGGCGCTCTGTCAGTCGCTAAGCAGGATCGGCTTGATAAATGTGTGATTGCGTCATTACCGTTCGCTCACCATTCGCTACCTGTTGCTATCCCTTGTTAAATAAGGGCCAAAATAGAAGGAAAGAAAGAAAATAATAGAAGGAAAGAAGAAAGAAAGAAAGAAAGAAAGAAAGAAAGAAAGGGAATAGCAGAACATACACTTGAAAAGATGAGATGATCTGCCCTACTCCAAGTAAAACTTCACTTTTAATCCACAAGTTAAAAACATCTCCATAATATTGATCCGCCAACTTTAAAAACAATAGTGAAAAAGGTCCTGGTATATATGAGTGAGTGATAAAGCCACTAACGCGTTTCGGACGTCCAGTCCTTAATCATAGGCAGAATGAACAGATGAAAGAAACAAAGGATAGATGGAAAGAAAGTAAAAGATAGAAGAGAAGGAGAGAGACAAAGAATAGAAGGGCTGACAGCAATAATACAATGAAGGGGGACAGAAAGAGACGAATAGCAGAACATACAGATGAAAGAAAGAAACAAAGAATAGATAGAAAAAAATAAAATATAGAATAGAAGGAAAGAAAGAAAATAATAGAAGGAAGGAAAGAAAGAATAGAAGGACTGATTGAAATAACAGAAGGAAAGAAAGAGAAAGAAAAAAAGAAAGAAAGAAAGGGAATAGCAGAATGTACAGATGAAAGAAAGAAACAAAGAAAAGACAGAAAAAAGTAAAAGATAGAATAGAAAGAAGAAAAGAAAATAACAAAAGAAACAAGGAATAGAGAGACTGATTGAATTAACATAAGAAAGGAAGAAAGAAAGAAAGATCGCCCATACACTTACCTTGTTTCCCAGTCCGATGGCACATGCGAGAGCCAGGGCCGCATCCCCACTATCCCTCTAGCAGAGTGCGTACCAGGGCCAGGCATTTGTGAATGGCCGCCGTGGGCGCGCTCCCTGTTAGAGGGAAGCGGGGGATGCAGCCATCAGCGTGCTCAGAGCCGCTGGCCTTAGACGAAGGGACGTCAGCGGATCCGAGCGTGCTGATTGGACGAGCGGCCGCGCATGCGCCGTAGGACGACCGGGAAGAGGTGAGTTTGCTTTGGCGACCTGGCGGGCTTCACACAGTGGGGCACCCCCGATCAGTTATACGCGCTGTTTCACACACTGTTACCCCCTAACTCCTATCCATCCCTCAATGAGGGGGCGTGGCCTAATTTAACAAATGTCCCCCTTTTCCACCCTGAAAAGTTGGTAGGTATGCATTACTTATTGTGATCCTTCCCCTCGTCTCCACCCCTCATCCTTTAGACTGTGGGCCCCCAGGGGCCGGGCTCACTCTCCTATTGTATCCTGTATTCAGAATATTCATTGTAAACTCTGTAACACTGCATTTGTAATAGTCTATGTACTATATGTTTCTACCCTGTCTGTAATTACTACTTTGTACAGCGCTATAGAAGATGAACGAGCGAAGCTGCTGCCCCCCAGCTTCTAGCTGTGCCATCCAGTGAGGCCTAGATGGGCACACCCACAGCCAGAGGTATTCTGGGGATGTGGTGAGTGGGTTGTGTGGTTTGGGATCCGGATCCGCACAGTAAGGTATCCCAATTCTGGATGCCCTCATAGCAAGGTATAGCAATCCCTGCCACAGTCTTTGCTCAAGCTTAAAGCGGACCTTCACTCTGAATAAGAGTCTATCTTATATGTTTCCCACACCCTGTACATACAGATTGCTCACATTAAAAATCATCCTACCTGCATCTACTGCATGTTATGAGCCTTTAAACATCCAAGATGGCGGCTTATGGAAGCCGCCATCTTATCAGGCAGCCTACAAACAGGAAGTGCCTCCTGACTGTGCTGCTCTGCATTCTGGGACCGCTGACCTTTTCCTGACCCCAGCTCTGCTCTGTCTGAGCAAAGCACAGCTATAACCCGCCCCCCTGTACCTTATCTCACTCTCCTCTCCTCAGTAACTGTGATGCTTCTGAGTCAAGATGGCGGCGCCCGTATCCTAAATTCCTGAACAGAGTTGCAGCCCAATGGGGGAAAGAATAAAAGTTAGTGAATAAAAACTTAAAATATATTAATTTTAGATGCTGGGGAACTGTTTTTTAAGAGTTTGGGCTTTTCATTAAATCATGGTGAAGGTCCGGTTTAAAAACTCCCCGCATGAGTTTTTTTACTCTCAGTGCTGCTGCCTTTGTAGCAGACAAGACTACAGGTACCATTGCTAAGTATTGTACACCTCGCTGTTTGTAATGCACATATTACATTGTAACAGTGCTGCAATAAGAGGGGCCAAAAAAGTAATAATGCTTGTAAACCGGATGTTTACAATGTAACACAACATGGAGCTGGTATTACTTATTTGGCCCCTCTTATTACAGCACTGTTTCTGCAGTTCACAGTTTTTTTGCTTTAATCAGTTACAAGACACCCTCGCACCCCGGCCACCCTACCCAGACATCCTTGGGCCAGCACTGCTCTCCTGGTATCTGTACGGCCACCGCTGAGATTGACACAAAGCGCCACCCCCCCCAGGTCCACGCACGCTCCAGTCGACCATTCACTTGAATTTGTCGGGAATGCACACAGGGGATGCAGCTCTGTGCTTTCATTCAAGATGGTGGATAGGATCCGGAGAACTGGAGGAGCAGCGGGAGCCCCTGGATAGGGTAAGTGTTTTCTTTCTTTGCAGCCCCCCCCCGCTCTGCCTCCGTGCCAGGGTAGAGTAGCAAGTTCTGCTTAAAATATACTTGTTTAGTAAGGCTATATCCTTTGTATTATAAGGGGAAGGTGTTCCATTATGGCCATTTGGAATATTTGTGGGTATAAATCCATATTAGGAGTTGGGAAATGTGAACTGTTTTCTAGTATGATAAAACATTGGAGCACCCCATCCTCCTTGATTGATTGCCCACGCCAGAATTTTATATATATGTCTTTTCTTGGAGAAAACATTGCAAGTAACTTATCCATTGTTTTAATAGAGTTGTGGGTTAGTTGTGTAGGGAGACTTTGTATGTAGAATAAATATTGGTGTAAAAAAACAATTTTCACGGCTGCAATTTTTTCGAAATACTTGAATTTTAAGCCCACCAGCGTGTGTTTAATTACTCCCAGTGCTGCTGCCTCTGTATCAGATGACAAGTACGGTGCTAAGTATTGTACACCATGGGGGCGATACAGAGCCTGGTGAGAAAACTTGCTTCTTTTTTACAAGCGATACCTGCCATTCACTTTCATTGTCTACTGGGTGTAAATTTTCACCTGGCCCCAAGGTAGACAATAAAAATGAATGACAATTTTCTCTCCTAAAAAAGAATTGAGTTTCCTCACGAGTCTCTGAATCGACCCCCAATAGCCAGGTGCCTAACCGTTTATAATGCAGGGAACTAGCATTGCTCGAGTTTTAAAACTCCCAGTGCAAGTTTTCTAATGCAGGCAACTAATAATTAAAAATAAATTGCTAGGGTTGGGATTTAACCTCCCACTGCAGGTTTTATTTAATAATTTAATATTATTATTAAAATGTTCACCCTCATCCTCAGTTCAACACCTACAGATGGAAGAGGAACAGGCTGAGGCTGTTTAATATTTAATATCTCACAGCTGCCTGGAGCAGGACAGGGCTGGGTTTTTTTTTTTTTTTTAAGAAAATTAAGAATCCAAAATGCCTCCTGTCTGTGTCCCTTCCACCCTTCCCCAGAATATAATATGCAGCAGGTTTCTGGAATGGCTCTGTGAGAATTGCCACCAAACCCCCCACCCGCTGCCCCTTTATATTTGTACATTTTTCTCTTGTTTTCATCTCGTATTCCTCGGCTATTCCGCCTTTGATGCTACATCGTCTTGTCCTCAGACCTGTCTTGTTCGGAAGGTTTGTTATCCCTTCTCCTGTCATTTAAACTGTCCTGCTGCAAAAGTGATAGATCGCCCTCGCTGCCGAAGAGTCAAGAAATCCATACGCGGCGCTCGGCGGCGAGATCATATCAGCCGAGAGAGGAGGGGAAAACACAAACAGGCCTCTATTTATTTAAATCTGGACCATGGATCACTCTGAACCGTATGGATAGAAAATAAATGGAAAATAGAGCGCCAAGACGCCGAGCTCGAAGTGCCGGGAGGAGCCGAGGCTGCGCCAATGTTCTATCTGCAGTGAGTCCATGGATAAAGAGAACCTCCCTGAGGTGGGGGAGGGGGTATGTAGAATAGAAATACTCCATTATAATTTAAAAGGAAGTGTTCAGAGATTTTCATTAAAGTCGACCAAAACCCAGGATTTTGATTATCCTGTATTTTGGTCCTTACCGGCGGGGCACCTCCTCCAGATCACTGCAGCCAACACACCCTTCCTCGGTCCTACGGAGCTTGCGCAGCCTCTAGTCCAGTCAGTGTGCTCGGATCCGCTCCAGCCCCTTCGTCTAAGACATTATCTAAGGCGAGCGGATCTGAGCGTGCTGGTGGACGCATCCCCCGCTTCCCTTTAACAGAGAGGGTGCCCGCTCCGGCCATTCAGAAATGTCTTCCGCGGGAATGCGCCCTGCTAAAGTGATAGTGCTGCTGGCGCATGGGGGGTTTGACACAGCAGAGCATCCCGAATCTGGATGCCCGGGGGGGGCGAGTATGCCTGTCCTGGACTACATGCCTGTCTCAGACTACAGGCTGGGTTTTGGTCCACTTTGAGGAGCAGTAACCTCTGGCCTAAAATCTCTGAGTCTTGGACCAGGGCTAACTGGCCATAGGGAGCAAGCAAGGAGAGAGTTCCTGGTGGGCCGTACGGCTTTAGGGCCACCTGGGCTGGGGGTAGTATCTAGGATGAAGCCCAAATCACCCGGAGCCTGGGGCACTCCTCTTTGAAACCCTGTCTGCCATTCGCCCAGTAAACTCCACTCTCCTCCATCCAACAGCACATGCGTGGCCTCTCGTCCAATCAGCTTCTTCCAGCCACATATTAAGCTGAATGGAATCCCAGCCGCACACATTGGCGGTGTGCAGCATAACTCACATCCTTCAGCTTATGAGCGGCCACGCACAGCCATTCAGTTGCCGTGTGCGTGGGTGCGCACTGCTGAAAGAGGATGGGAGTGATGCCGCCATTGCCGGCCATGTGTGAGCTTGTCGGACAGGTAAGGATTCCGGGGTTTTACACAACGGGGCATCCCAAACTAGTAAGAGGGAATCAGACTCTGGGGCCGGTTTTGGTCCGCTTTACTGTTGCTCAGTCACTGATGTCAGAAAAGTTATACTCCCAGTAAGTTCCTTACAAGACTCTTACTGAGGGTAATAAAATTAGGGTGTCTCCCTGGAAAACCGGGTGAGATGACATGCAGGTTGGTCCCGACTGATCAGTGTGTCTCCGGGCCCCGTGTCTGGCATTAGGCTGGGCCACAAGTTGCTCTCCTACCCCCTCGCCCCCCAGCAAATCCATTTCTGTGATATGTGATTGCTGATGCATTTCATCTGACAGCCACCTTCAATGTATAGACGGCAGCTCCCGGGCCAGACGCCTCTGATTGATGGTCAGGACACAGTGACGTGCCAACGCTGTACAGAGCAATTAACCCTTTTCTGTGCTGCCGGGTGACATTAAAATGGATAGGTGCAGATAATCATTTAATGGCATCTGAAGGTCAACACAAAGACATTTAATAAGGCGATGAAGAATGAGGCAGCGCAGAGCTAAATGCACCGTCACTGTGTGTGTGTGTGTGTGTGTGTGTGTGTGTGTGTGTCTGTCTGTCTGTCTGTCTGTGTGTAGTGTGTGTGTCTGTGTAGTGTGTGTGTTTGTGTGTGTGTCTGTGCATGTGTATGTATTTGTGTGTGTGTGTGTGTGTGTGTGTGTGTGTGTGTGTGTGTGTGTGTGTAGTGTGTGTCTGTCTGTCTGTGTGTAGTGTGTGTGTCTGTACGTGTAGTGTGTGTGTGTCTGTGCGTGTGTATGTATGTGTGTCTGTGCATGTGTATGTATGTGTGTGTGTGTGTGTGTGTGTGTGTGTGTGTGTGTGTGTGTGTGTGTGTAGTGTGTGTCTGTCTGTCTGTGTGTAGTGTGTGTGTCTGTGCGTGTAGTGTGTGTGTGTCTGTGCGTGTGTATGTATGTGTGTCTGTGTGTGTAGTGTGTGTGTGTCTGTGTGTGTAGTGTGTGTGTGTATGTATGTGTGTCTGTGTGTGTGTATGTATATGTGTGTGTAGTGTGTGTGTGTGTGTGTGTGTCTGTGCGTGTGTCTGTGTGTGTGTCTGTGTGTAGTGTGTGCGTCTGTCTGTGTGTGTGTAGTGTGAGTGTGTGTCTGTGTAGTTTGTGTGTGCGTGTAGGTGTCTGTGTGCCTGTCTGTAGTGTGTGTGTCTGTGTGTGTGTCTGCGTGTGTGTGTTTCTCTGTGCGTGTGTGTCTGTGTGTGTGTGTGTGTGTGTGTATAGTCCAGCCAGCTTATAATAAATTTGTAAGATTGCAGTGTCATGGTTATGTTATCTGGAGAAAGAAAAAATAAAATGAAAAGAAGAGAGGAGAGGAGAAAAAAAGGATGGAAGTTGAGGCGGAAACATAGGGGGAAAGGGGAGGGGATAAAGAAGCAAGAGAGGAAGAAAGAAAGAAAGAAAGAAAGAAAGAAAGAGAAAAAGAAAGAAAGAAAGAAAAAAAGAATAAAATGTAAAGGAGAGAGGAAGAAACTATGAAAGGAAGATGTAAAAAGGAAGGAAAGAAATAAAAAAGAAAGAAAGAAGAAGCAAGAAGAGAAGATAAGAATACAGAAAGGAGGCAAGGAAGGAGCTGAGGGGGTGAGAGAAGACGAAAGCCAGAATGGAAAGAACAAAAGAAACTAAAAGAAACAAGAAAAACAGTTGAAACTAAAGGCATCGAAAATAAGAAAAGAAAGAAAATAATAAAAGCTGAAAGAGAAGCAAGGAAGGGAGAAGGAAGGAAAGGAAGAAGAAAAGAAAGAGTTAACAACATGAATAATAATGTTGGAGGACAAATAAAAAAAAGTAAAAAAGGAGGGAAGAAAGCGAAAGATAGAAAGAAAGAAAGAAAGAAAGAAAGAAAGAAAGAAAGAAAGAAAGAAAGAAAGAAAGAAAAAAGAAAGGAAGCTTCAAAGGAGCCAAGTTCACTCGTTAAAGCAGAACCAACCCCAGGATTTTGACTATCTGGGGTTTTGTTCCTTGCCTCCTAGGCATTCCAATTTGGGATGCCCCACTGTGTGAATCCTTTCGTCCAATCTGAGCCATTTGCCATGCATACGTCATTCAGCAAACGACTCAACGAAACAGCGCCATGTAGCGTCCAATGTATTATTACAGGTGGCTCTCCCATACATTTCAATGGACATTCCTTTTCTTCTGTTTAAACGGGGTTTTTTTTCATTTTTTTTTTTCTCTCAAATAATTGTGTCACCTCTCCTGGCCTATTAAATGTCATTTTTGAGAACTATTTTGATTTTTTTTATATTTTTATGCAGAATTGTCATTACAGGTCTGGCACTAAAGTGTTAATGTCACAATGTTACAACAATGTAATTCAATGTGTTTTCGCTTTGTTACTGGTGGATATGTGTTCAGAAACAGACTTTAATCACACAACGTCTGGCGCTCTGTGTTATAGCGACCAGATCCAGAGCGCCGACGCTGTGTGTGTCTGCTTTTTTGTTGAATATGGTGTGTAGTCGCTGAGAGTCGCTCGCAATGAGCTGGCGCTACCTTTCGCTCTCTGCAGCGCTGTACTGGTGTTAGAGCGCCCAACATACATCACAATCATCAATGCCGGCCAGGTTACTACAGCGAATGAGACGCTCTGTTACAGCGCCCGATACCCGGTCACAGCGTCTACTAGCGGTCGCTCTAACCGCTGCTATACAGACGCTCATCTGCCGATACCTGGCGCTAGTAATGAATCAGCAAGCGCAGGGCTCTCTTTCCTATTGTCTCCTGTTCTCACAACATGTCAACTGAACTTTGTAGCATCTAGTTAGAAATGTTAGTAATGCTCCTTGTAATGTATGTTTGACCTTATCTGTGATTATAGCGCATACAGCGCTACAGAAGATGATGGTGCTATATAAATAATAATAATAATAACTGCTGTGCATCCAAAATAAAACAATGGGAAGCAACGACAATAGGAAAAGTCTGATTTCGAGGAATAAAATTCCTAATCAGCGGAAGCCACAGAAGTCGCAGAAAGAAACGCGGAGCTGAGTGCGGAGACGAGGGACTGAAAGAAAGTGATGGAAACTTCTGTAGCCCGCTGACTTCCCGTCGCTATTCCTCATCGCAGACGCCAGTCACATATCAGGGTGGTGGTGGCGGATGTGCGCAGGTGAGCGCAGGGTGTCGCGCTGCCGTCCCCCGGGGGCTGCGTTTGGAGCTGAGAGATAAGCTTCCCTGTCCTGGCCGATTAAACGCCGAGGATTAATCTACTCAACCAACTGCGGCACTTTATCTTCTCTCCCCACCGCGCATACAGCGCACACAGCGCCAGGACCGACACACGCACACATACACACAGCCAACACAATGACACACAGAGCAAAGCACAGACAACTACTCACACACAACACACACAGCCAAGACAATGACACGCAAAGCAAAACACAGCCAGCTACACACACACACACACACACACACACAGCCAAGGCAATGACACACAGAGTAAAACACAACACACAAATCCAAGACAATAACATACAGAGCAAAATACAACCCCACAACCCCCCACACACACCCAAGACCATGACACAGAGCAAAACACAGCCAGCTACACACACACACACACACACACACACACCCAAGACAATGACACACAAAGCAAAACACAACCAGCTACACACAACACACACAGCCAAGACAATGACACACAAAGCAAAACACAACCAGCTACACACAACACACACATCCAAGACAATGACACACAAAGCAAAACACAACCAGCTACACACACACAGCCAAGACAATGACACACAAAGCAAAACACAACCAGCTACACACAACACACACAGCCAAGACAATGACACACAAAGCAAAACACAGCCAGCTACACACACACAGCCAAGACAATGACACACAAAGCAAAACACAGCCAGCTACACATACACACACACAACACACACACAGCCAAGACAATGACACACAAAGCAAAACACAGCCAGCTACACACACACAGCCAAGACAATGACACACAAAGCAAAACACAACCAGCTACACACACACAGCCAAGACAATGACACACAAAGCAAAACACAACCAGCCACACACACAAACACACACAGCCAAGACAATGACACACAGAGCAAAACACAACCAGCCACACACACAAACACACACAGCCAAGACAATGACACACAGCGCAAAACACAACCACCTACACACACACACACACACACACACACACACAGCCAAGGCAATGACACACAGAGCAAAACACAGCCAGCTACACACACACACTCACACAGCCAAGACAATGACGCACAAACACAAAGCAAAACACAACCACCTACACACACACACACAGCCAAGACAATGACACACAGAGCAAAACACAGCCAGCTACACACACACACACACACACACACACACACACACACACCCAAGACAATGACACACAAAGCAAAACACAGCCAGCTACACACACACAGCCAAAACAATGACACACAAAGCAAAACACAGCCAGCTACACACACACAACACACACAGCGAAGACAATGACACACAAAGCAAATCACAGCCATCTACACCCCCCCCCCCCCCCCCCGAGACCATGGCACACAGAGCAAAACAGCCAGCTACACACACACACACACACACACACACACACACACGGCCAAGACAATGATACACAGAGCAAAACACACCCAGCTACACACACACACCCACCCTAGGCAATGACACACAGAGCAAGACATAGCCAGCAACACACACACACACACACACACACACACACACACACACACACACATCTGAGGACAATGACGCACAGAGCTAAACACAACCAAATACAAACACACACACACACAAACAGCCAGGACAATGACGCACAGAACAAAACACAGCAAGCAGCACACACACACACAGCCAAGACAATGACACACAAAGCAAAACACAGCCAGCTACACACACACAGCCAAGACAATGACACACAAAGCAAAACACAGCCAGCTACACACACACAAACACACACAGCCAAGACAATGACACACAGAGCAAAACACAGCCAGCTACACACACACAGCCAAGACAATGACACACAAAGCAAAACACAGCCAGCTACACACACACAAACACACACAGCCAAGACAATGACACACAGAGCAAAACACAACCAGCCACACACACAAACACACACAGCCAAGACAATGACACACAGCGCAAAACACAACCACCTACACACACACACACACACACACAGCCAAGGCAATGACACACAGAGCAAAACACAGCCAGCTACACACACACACTCACACAGCCAAGACAATGACACACAAACACAAAGCAAAACACAACCACCTACACACACACACACACAGCCAAGACAATGACACACAGAGCAAAACACAGCCAGCTACACACACACACACACACACACACACACACACCCAAGACAATGACACACAAAGCAAAACACAGCCAGCTACACACACACAGCCAAAACAATGACACACAAAGCAAAACACAGCCAGCTACACACACACAACACACACAGCGAAGACAATGACACACAAAGCAAATCACAGCCATCTACACCCCCCCCCCCCCCCCCCCCCCGAGACCATGGCACACAGAGCAAAACAGCCAGCTACACACACACACACACACACACACACACACACACACACACGGCCAAGACAATGATACACAGAGCAAAACACACCCAGCTACACACACACACACACCCTAGGCAATGACACACAGAGCAAGACATAGCCAGCAACACACACACACACACACACACACACACACACACATCTGAGGACAATGACGCACAGAGCTAAACACAACCAAATACAAACACACACACACACAAACAGCCAGGACAATGACGCACAGAACAAAACACAGCAAGCAGCACACACACACACACAGCCAAGACAATGTCGCACAGAGCAAAACACAACCAAAGACACACACAAACACACAGCCAAGACAATGACACACAGAGCAAAACACAGCCAGCAACACACACACACAGCCAATACAATAACACACAGAGCAAAACACAGCCAGCAACATACACACACACACACACACACACACACACACACACACACACACCTAATACAATAACACACAGAGCAAAACACAACCAGAAACAAACACACACACACACACACACACACACACACACACACACACTCGGCCAATGCAATGACACACAGAGCAAAACACAGCCAGCAACAGACACACACACACACACACACAGCCAATACAATAACACACAGAGCAAAACACAGCCAGCAAAACACACACACACACACACACACCCAATACAATAACACACAGAGCAAAACACAGCCAGCAACAAACAAACACACACACACACACACACACACACACACACACACACGGCCAATACAATGACACACAGAGCAAAACACAGCCAGCAACACACACACACACACACACACACTCAGCCAATACAATGACACACAGAGCAAAACACAGCCAGCAACATACACACACACACACACACACACACACACACACACACACCTAATACAATAACACACAGAGCAAAACACAACCAGAAACACACACACACACACACACACACACACACACACACACACACACTCGGCCAATGCAATGACACACAGAGCAAAACACAGCCAGCAACAGACACACACACACACACACACAGCCAATACAATAACACACAGAGCAAAACACAGCCAGCAAAACACACACACACACACACACACACACACACACACACACACCCAATACAATAACACACAGAGCAAAACACAGCCAGCAACAAACAAACACACACACACACACACACACGGCCAATACAATGACACACAGAGCAAAACACAGCCAGCAACACACACACACACACACACACACACACACACACACACTCAGCCAATACAATGACACACAGAGCAAAACACAGGCAGCAACACACACACACACACACACACACACAGCCAATACAATATCACACAGAGCAAAACACAGCCAGCAACACACACACACACACACACACACACACACACACACACACACACACACACTCAGCCAATACAATGACACACAGAGTAAAACACAGCCAGCTACACACACACACACAGCCAAGACCATGGCACACAGGGCAAAACACAGCCAGACACACACACAGCGGTCACTAACACAATACTATACTAGGCACACAGCGGCCAGTAACACAACTCCATCCTAGACACACAATGGCCACCTGCAGGGCCCTTCACTACACACAGCGGCCGTTGCCCTGGCTGAGCCCCGGTGAAGTAGCGCTTGGCCACGCAACATGTCAGTAGCTGCTGCAGGGCTTTCATATTGGTGATGTGCTCTTTTTGATTCTTAGTGAATATATGGCATAGCAGGCGATCCGGCACTGCTAGCATTTTATTCAATTGTTATATGAACTTAGATTTGAGTAGAATATAGTTGTTGCACTTTCAGGACAAAACACAGTGTCCATGATCTTTTGTCCCCCTTTCTTAGCACTTTTTGCACTTATTTTTTACTACCTCAACCAATGTTTATATGCACTTTATTTCTTATCCTACTTCCCATATCTAATTAATTGTTTACTACTGAGATTTGATCATTTATTACAATAGCCATTCTCCAGATATCCCCCACAGCCTTTGTCTTCATGTTTTTTAACTTTGGGGTTTATTCATCAAGGGATAGCGGCAGGTAGTGCCTCTTAGCTCCAGGTAGCGAACGGTGAACGCCGGGCGCTGTACGCAATACCACATTTATCAAAGTGATTCTGGTGAGTGACTCTAACAGTGCTATGTAGCGTCTGATTCATCATCAAAGACAGCTCAGTGTATAGCGCCGGCGCTCTAGCTTCCAGAGCACCTGGTATTACCTGTCGCTACCTGACGCTCTCCCATACATTTCTATGGACGTTACTTTGCTTCTCTTTAAACAGGGTTTTCTTTTAATTTTTTAATCAAATCATTGTGTGACCTCTCCTGGCCTATTAAATGTCATTTTTGAAAACTTTTTGGATATTTTATATTTTATATATTTTATATATATTTTTTATGCAGAATTGTCATTACAGGTCTGGTTAATGTCACAATTTTATAACAATGTAATTCCATATGTTTTTGCTTTGTTACTAGTGGATATGTGTTCAGAAACGGACTCTAATCACACAGCTTCTGGCGCTCTGGGCTACAGCAACACAATTTTGAGCGCCGGCGCTGTGTGAGGCAGTTTTTTTGATGAATATGGTTTGAGTCGCTCACACTGACCAGTCACTACCATTCGCTTCCATATTTCTCTGTACTGGTGTTATAGCGACTCACACATTAAAATCATCAATGCCAATGCCTGCAATGTTACTACAGCGCTCTGTAATAGCGACTCACGGCCGATCAGCGGTCGCTCTTGGCGCCGCTGTACAGATGCTCATCTGCCGTTACCTGGCGCTAGTAATGAATCAGCCTGCCAGTCTTTCATTGTTTATTGTCTGTGTGGACTATGTGATTGTTTGTTTACCTACTTAATAAATATATTTTTTACACATTTTTAATATTTGGATGGTGTGCGGCCATTCACATGGGGTGTATGTTGGGGAATCTCTAGAACCCCATTTAACGTGCTGCCGGCGCGGGTGTGCACAGGGCTAAAGCTGAGCCGGGATGCGGCCTTGGTGCAGAGATGCGGTGAGGGTTCAGGGACAAGGTGAGTGAAATGGGGCTTCTGGGGGGGTTTTACACAGCGGGGCATCCTGAATTGGGAAGGAGTGGAACTCAGATGGCCCTAGAGTTTTTTAGACTCAAGGGCCTCCGATGTTCTTCTTTAAAGTGGACCAAAACCCATAGTGATCGATTCCCCCCCCCCCTGGGCATCCAAAATTGGGATGTCCCGCTGTGTGAAACCCCCCAGGTCGCCCCATACACTTACTGCCCCAGTTTGGGCATGTGCCCTGCTAGAGGGATAGCAGAGACGCGTGAGCCGCATCTCCGCTATCCCTCTAGCAGGGCGCGTGTCCGCGCCAGGCATTTGTGAATGGCTGAGGCGGGCACACTCCCTGTTAGAGGGAAGCGGAGGATGCGGGCGCCAGCCGTATAGACGTAGGCTTAGATGATGTGACGTCAGCGGCTCCGAGTGCGCTGATTGGACGAGTGACCGCGCATGTGCCATAGGACCGGGGAGAAAGTGAGTTTGTTTCGTCGACCTGGGCGGTTTCACACAGCGGGGCACGAACCAAAACCCAGGATAGTCAATATCCTGGGTTTCGATCCACTTTAACAATGTGTGATTTGGACACCAAAACGCAGCTTAAATGCACTGTAAAGTTTGTCCCCAGCAGTGATTTCTTGTAACTGTAATGAGAAAATGCTGACCAGCACCGAAAAAATACAGCGCCAAAGATTTCAAGGAGGAAAAAAAATATAAATATGCGGGGGAGCGCCGGAATAACGGCAGAACAAAGTGGCGCTCACTGGCGCTGGGATAATCGGTCGGCGGGTCCAACAGGCGTTGACATAGGCCGGCCAATACCTAGTGCAACGATCAAAGCTAATTAGTAGTGTTCTGTGCAGCAACTGCTAGCGCCAATGTAGTACACAACACCCTACCTCCCAAGTGTCCCTGATTTGGAGGGACTGTCCCTCTTTTGAGTCCATGTCCCCCTGTCCCTCATTGTTCTCATTTGTCTCTCTTTGAGGTGTCACATGCAGATCTGCATCAATGAATAATTCATTTGCCTATTTAAAGTGTTTTTATTGTTTTAACCTATCTCCTATTCATCCCTTAATGAGGAACATGGTCTAATTTAACAAATGCCCCTCTTTCCCACCCTGAAACGTTGGTAGGTATCCACAGCACAGGGCAAGATGGAAATAGCTGTGCTCCGAAGCTGGCGCTATAGCCACAAAAATTATGCTAATAGGCGCACATCATGAATAAGGCCAATAGAGTTGCCATCAGCATAATGCCTATGAACAGATCACTGAAGGCAGGGTTCCCCTTTAAGTCACATGGCCATTAGGCTATAGAGGGGACCATGATCTTTGCCGGGGAGGAGCTGGGACCCCCGCTGCGGCTGCAGGACACAGATGGCAGCGGCAGCCCTGGAATTAAGCATGGCGAGGTGCGCGCGCCGGCCCATCGCTGTTTATCAGCTTAATTAAACTCTCGGCGGAAGGGTAACAATTAAATAAAAACAATGTGATTAAAAATTTACAAGGACTCCTTGTCCTTGGGATAAAAATAAAGCCCAGCACAGGCCAGGATAATATACCGCAAGAGGCCCTGTCTCCTGCAGTTTTTTTTTTCCCTGGAGGTTTTAAAGTGGACCAAAACCCAGGATTCTGACTATCCTTGCCCCCGGTGCCCCACTGTGTGAAACGCCCCAGGTCGCCCGATCTCACTAACGTTTCCCAGTCCTATGTGCAGCCCTCTCAGCCAATCAGCACGCTCGGATCCACTCGAGCCCCTTAGTCCAGGAGCTTGCTAATGCCACGCTCACTGGCGGCCGCATCCCCTGCTACTCTTTAACGCACCCTGCTAAAGGGATAGCGGGGATGCGGCCGTGGCTCACTCATACGCCATTGGACAAGGAACAAAGATGAGTTTTCAGGCAACCCCAAATGTGATGCCCCAGGGGTAGTGAGTATGCCTACCCTGGAGTCTCATAGACTCCAGGGTGGGTTTTGGTCCACTTTAAAAGCCTAAAGCATTGCATGATGGGTAAAGGCATCTATACACATCAGAAGCATTGTAATAGCAATAAGTGATTAAAGGGGAACAAAACCCAGAATTTTCACTATTCTGGGCTTTGAGCCGTGCCCTGGGGGCACCCCAATTTGCGGTGCCCCTCTAAGCGAACCCCCCACCCCATATTGCTCAGAGAAACTAACCTTTTGCAGGTCCTACGGTGGCTCGCAGGCTCTTTTCCAGTCAGTGCCAGATGCCGTGCATATTAAAGCGGATGGAAATCCATTTTATGCCCCCCTGACTATCCCTTCCGTCCGAGTACCAGGGGAAATGCTGTTCCCTCAACGGTGGCTAGGTTTTAAAAATAAACAAGGTCTTCCACTGCTGAAGCCACGCCCATGATCGCCGACTGGCCAATTGCTGACCCTGGAGTCTTATAGACTCCAGGGGTGGCCACACTTGGTTTTGTTGTACTACTTTAAATTGAAACCACAAACCTCAGAAATGTCCTTCTTTGCTGTGTAAGAAGGCGCCCTATGTTGCCAAGATCAGCAGGATGAATGGGAACTACGCGGTAAAGGGTGTCTCATGTCCTCTGATCCTGAAATTCCAAGTAGAGTTTCCCTTTAACACAGTAACCCCTCATCCTGATATCTAGCAGTTTTTGAGGATTGGTATTGATACCATTTTTCACAAAAGAGCTCTATTAAAGCAGAACAAAACCCACAATCTAAAAAAATTGCAGGGCGATTTGCTGGCTTTCCCCAGGGCATCCCGAATCTGGATGTCCCTCCAGTAATCGCTTACCTTTCCCCATCCAGCCATTCGGATAAGCTTGGTCGGGAGCGCGCACTTCTCTGGGTAAAGCAGGGGATGCGGCAGCAAGCACACCGCAGGGGGTGCAGGGATGCGGAAGTGCACTCTCTCCATTGAAGTAAATGAGAACCGTTTGCCGAGGGATGTTAACATGGCAAGGGGCTCTGATTGGCTGTGCACCTGTGCATGCGTCATAGGAACAAGGAAGAGGTGAGCTACACTGGGCTTTTTGGGGGGATTCACACAGCGGGGCATTTCAAATTGAGGTGCCCCTGGGGACGTAAGAAAACAAAGCCCAGGAAAAATTGTGGGGTTTTGTTCTGCTTTTCTGACTTCTCCGGGCTTTGTTCCAGTCTCGATTTGGGATGCTCTGCTGTGTGAAACCCCCAGAATGCAGCTTTTTCACTCACCTCTTCCTGGTCCCAACGAGCTATATGCAGGCTCCCGTCCAATAAGAGCCGCCTGCTTAAGTCATTCGCCATATGTCTCTCATTGAGTAGAATAGGGAGTATGCGCTTCCGCACCCCCGACGGCGCACACCCGCCATTCACAACAAAGAGAGCTGCATGACGTAGTCAAGGCAGATAGCTTATTGGATGAAAGTCTGCTCATACTCCATTGAAACAACAAAAGGTGAGTGTTTACAATCGGCTAGGGGGGTTTCAAACAGTGCGACATCCCGATTCCGATTTTAGATTCCAGGGTTGACCCAGGTGGGTTTTGTTTTACTTTAGGTTAAAAATCTTTAAAGTGTTTCAAAACCCAGGATTTTGACTATCCTGGGTTTTGGTCCTTGCTGTGTGACACCCCCCAGGTCACCGAAACAAACTCACCTTTTCCTGGTCAGCACACTCGGATTCACTGGCGTCTCTTCGTCTAAGGCGAGTGGCTCAGAGCACACTGACGACCGCATCCCCCGATTCCCTCTAACAGGGAGCGTGCCTGCACCGACCATCCACAAATGCCTGACGTGCCCTGTTAGAGGGATAGCAGGGATGCGGCCGCTGCTCGCGCATGCGCTGTTGGATCGGGAACGAAGGTGAGTTTTCGTGTGACCCAGGGGTCATAGACTCCAGGGTGGGTTTTGGTCCACTTTAAAAGCATAAAGCATTGCATGATGGGTTAAGGCATCTATACACATCAGAAGCATTTTAAGATCGCCAACTGGCCAATGGCTGGAGTCTATAAGTTTATAAGACTCCAGGGGCAGCCACACTGGGTTTTGATTGTGCTTTAAATTGGAACCACAAACTTCATAAATGTCCTTCTTTGGTGTGTAAGAGGGGGCCCAACATTGCCAAGATCAGCTGCATGAACGGGAGCTACGCGGTAAAGAAGGGAGTCCATTCACAAATGCCTGGTACGGGCACTCGCCCTGCTAGAGGGATAGCGGGGATGCGGCCACGGCTTGCACATGCACCGTTGGACCGGAAGAGAAGGTAAGTGTATGGGGTGACCTGGGGGGTTTTAAACAGTGGGACACCCCAATTTTGGATAACCCGGAGGAGGGAATAGATCTGCCCGGGAATCGCCGGCCCGGGCTGATCCCCGTGGGTTTTGGTCCACTTTAAGCTAATGGTGATGATGACGGCACTTTTCACAGGCCTAAAAGCCCCCCTCCTCCTCCATCTGCAGCACACACTGACGCCCTCAGTCACAGGGTTCACTATAGACATCATCAGGATGAGCAGATGAAGGCCCCGGGTGACGACTGGGCGCCGGGTATAATAGACAGGACAGTAGTGAGTGTATAACAGCTCCCTCCGCCTGACAGGTGCCCTTAACCTCCTTCCATCTATCTGTCATCCTGCTCCTGTTTCCATTAACCCGCGCCCCTCCTGTCTGGAGCTCATCAATGCTCCTATGACAGCTCCAAGCACCTTCTCCCCTTTTCTGCTGAGCATCTCCGCGGCGGGAACTTCTTGCGCTATGCGCAGGGTCGGGGGGAATTTATGCAGATTATAAAACTTTGTAATTAGTTTTTTGTTCTGTCACGCTCAAATTTTATTGCCAACTTTCTTCCTGCAATCTATTAAAAAATGTTGGGGTTTAGAATCTAAAAAGAGATTCCAGGGTCGGGTTACAGCTTGCCGATTTGGGATGCCCCACTGTGTGAACCCCCCATATTGCCCTTATACTTACCTCAAAGTCAGTCCCATGACCATACCTACCAACTTTTCAGGGTGGGAAAGAGAAACATTTGTTAAATTAGGCCAAGCCCTCTCATAAAGGATGGATAGGAGATAGGGTATAACAGAGAGAAACACTTTGAACAGGCAAATGAACCATTTATTGCTGAAGATCTGCATGTTACACGTCAAAGAGGGACAAATGAGAGGAACGAGGGACAGGGGGACCCAGGCTCAAGAGGGACAGTCCCTCCAAATCATGTCCATGTCGCATTTTTGTGGGCCTTAGTGCTCCTCTATCTGAAGTGCTTACCAGCCCCATCATATCTGAATGGCTGGCAGAGGGTGTGTGCAGCAGAGTGGAGTGGATAGTGGGAGGATTCCGGCTATTGTTCTGTCCCGGGCATGAATCCGCATGGGGTAATTTGATTGGAGGAGAGCTGTGGAATCGTGGATTCAGGTATTCAAACAGCCTGGACCCCAGGGTTTCACACACAGGTGCATCCCAAATTGGGGTCCCCTTGGGTCTAGGTACTGGTGAACTTCTTTTGGAGAAGAGATTTGCATACACAGTGGAAGTGTGGACCGCGGCATGCAAACAGCAAATCCCCAGGATTTCACACATAGGGGATTCCAAATTGGGGTCACCCGGGGCTACCAGCCTGGCACACCAGGGATAGGGGCTGGTCCAGCTTGTTACTGGTGAATTTCTTTTGGAGAAGAGACCACACATACTCAGTGGAAGTGTGGACCACGTCATGCAAACAGCCAATCCCAGGGTCTCACACAGGAGATTCCAAATTGGGGTCCCCCTTGGGCTACCAGCCTGGCACACCAGGGATAGGTGATGGTATGCCTAGGGCTGGGTCCCCTGGAGACCTCTGATCCCTTTAGCACAAATCCAGGGCTCGTTCAGATGTACCCCCAGGCCCATGCCGATGGGCATTGGGCTTTTCTGCACCCTAGTGGCACTATTACCTTCACCTCCACCAGACACGGGGGAGTGTTAGAGCCCTGTGCCAAAGGACATAAGAGAAACAAAGCCTGGGATTTTAAGCCACCATGGGTTTTGTTCCGCCCCCGGGGTATCCTGATTTGGGATGCCCTGCTGTGTGTAACCCCTCCCCCCTGGCTTGTCGTGTTTTCTTACCTCTTCTGCAATCCCATAGCTTATGAGCCAGATCGCCTTTGCTGTGCATATTAATTAGTGGCATAGATCAATGAATTGAAGGATGTGTCAGGAATCCCTTATGGCCCCGTGCCAAAGGGCATAAGAGGAACAAAGCCTGGAATTTTAACCTACCCTCCCCCCTGGGGCATCCTGATTTTGGATCCATGCTGTGTGTAACCCCCCCCCCCCGGCTTGTAATGTTCTCTTACCTCTTCTGCAATCCCATAATGCATGAGCCAGATCGCCTTTGCTGTGCATATTAATTAGTGGCATAGATAACTTAATTGAAGGCGCTGGGTGTGGCAGAGGAATGAGCGGATGAAGCCCAAATGGCTTTCCATCCGCTTTAAGGACATATTATTTATTATAGGACATATCGTCACTAACAAGAGCATGAGAAGGCGCTCAAAACCCTATTATGCAAAGTTGACATAAAAAAAGGATCCTGCATTTAGCCAAAATATCCATTCTTTGTCACCAACCCGGTGGCCACGGCACACTTCAAAAATCTACTCTTATGACATCCTTTAAATATAAGAAATATAAATATATATATAAAATATAACCCATTAAAAATCTTTTATTTATAGAGAAAACGGCGCAGGTAAGCTACTTTTCACTTTACATATTTATTAAAGAATTAGGTTCATTTTACCTTCAGCTATCTCGTCAAAATTGGAATAAACAGAGCAATCGGAAGGACTCGGGCGCTCAGGTACGTGGAGGGAATCTGCTGCACGCGGACTCTGTCACAGTTATTTAAAAATGGAAATTGGCAATCGCAGATCAAAGCAGAGGCAGGAAGCTTATCTCTGCGAAGTGCCCCTTCATTACTCGGCTCCTTAATGCATGCCAGCGTTATCTCTGGCGCACGCACCTTCTGGGGGACCTTGGAAGCGCTGGGAATCAGAGAATGTGGGGTCAGACGCTCCTCAAAGCCAACCTACATGTTCATTCTTCTAAGTTTAGAGAAGCTGCCGGGGAAGCTCCTTATTTTTCTCACTCTGATATTTTTCACCCGCAGCTGACCCCAATGAGGCTGCTGACAGCAAACGCAGAGGAGAAGAGCAACAATGTCATTAACCCGATGCGACGGATAAAAATACAATTAAGGTCAGGCGAAGACGAATTGCGAAAGGTGTAGGACGTGTTCTAGCTACAATGTTGCAAACAAATGTATCTCACTGACACACATTGCACACCCAGATATATGTAGATGCATGATCATCAAGCTTGTATGTACCTGATGAGCATTGTTGCCAGGGGTGGACTGGCCATAGGGAACATAGGGCCACACTGCTTTAGAGACACTTGGTCTGGGTGTAGCCTCCAAATTTTTATAGTAAAAAGTGACCTATGAAATCAAAGAGGAACAACACCCAATAAATTGACTTTCTTGGTTTTTGTTCCCCTTTGGTGGGGCACCCTGACTTGGGATGCCCCTTGGTATGTATCAGCTGGGCTTGCCTGGAAACTCACCACTTGCCGGTTCCCACGTGGGGTGCTTAGCCAAACAGCAGTGATCCTTCCATCAAAATTTCCTTTGCCACACTGACGACAGGGAAATCTGATTGAGTGACCACTGCTGGACACATCCTCGCGTCCCCACCTCTAGCTGAGGTGGCACTAGTGCCGGCTATTTTGAAAGGCCTGGCGCAATTGTATGCTGGAGATGCTGCCGTGAAGATGTAACAAGGGCTTGTGGAAGAGGTAGGTTTGTAGTTGCTATACATGGCAAGACGATAAGCACCCTGCTGTGATACATTGTACAGCAGCCAACAGCATATCATTACAATGTTAACAGCTTACAGATAAATTACAGCGTTCTGCTCTGTCCATAGCTGTGCTGTGAAGAATGTTGCATCTATATATAGTGGCGTGCTTAATCATCATGCAACTCATGCAATTGCATGCCCCCCCCATCGGGGGGGGGGGGGGGGGGGCAGCTCTGCATAATGCACATTAGAAGCGGCTGCATCTTACTGCTTATACAAAAAATGTCTTTGATTCAGGCCCCCAGACACAAGTTTGCATGGGCCCCAACAATGATAAGCCTGCCTCTGTCTATATACAAGGGTAATTTAATAAACCACTTAAAGATCTATTGATGAACAACAAAAATGTCTGTCTATCCCCCATTTCTGTTGTTAATCAGTAGATCTTTAAGTGGTATTTAATGTCATATCCTGAACCCCCAGTACAATGACAATTATCAAAAAGATATGAGACCTAGATACACCCTTATACACCAAATAATAAAACTTATTACACAATGTACATATCGAGTTTTTAAACTCTGGCAGCTGCTTCTCTGTAACAAGCCGGATAAGCCTTACTTTCATATTGTAAAAAGCCGGCCAGCTGCCTGATGTGTGTTACATTGTAAACAGCTGGGGATATGGTTGCTATATATAGTAATACAGGCAGTCCCCTGTTATGATACATTGTGTATCGATCACCAGCTACTATTACAATGTAAACATCTCATAGCTAAGTTACAGCTTTTTGCAATATCTATAGCAGCAATGTGAAGCATCCTGTATCTATGTACAAATGTAATTTAATTAACCAGTTAAGCAATTAATACAATTATTACACAATATACATATACAGTTTTCAAACTCGGCTGCTGCCTCTCTCCCTCGCACTGTACAGTGTAACAAGTCGGATGAGCCATGCTTTTATATTGTGTGCCTGCTTTGTGATACATTGTAAACTGATGGGGATGTAGTTGAGATATATATATATAGTAACAAATCAACACTCTGATGTGATACATTGTATATAAACCACCAGCTACTATCAAGAGATAAACAGCTCACAGCTACATGACAGCTTTCTGCAATGTGTGAGTCATTTCTCCATATCAATGTGGCAGTGGAGTGATTACTTTGAATTCTATGTATGCAAGAGAATTTAATCACCTGCTGTGTGTTACATTGTAAACAGCCTTGGGATATGGTTGCTATATATAGTAATATGAGCAGTCCCGTGCCTTGATACATTGTGTATATTGCACCAGATACTATCTTATAGTTAAGTTACAGCTTTTTGCAATGTCTATTGCAGCAATGTGAAGCATGCTGCATCTATATACAAGTGTAATTTAATTAACTAGTTAAGCAAACAATACAATAATTACACAGTGTACACATAGAGTTTTCAAACGCAGCTGCTGCCTCTCTCCCTTGCACTGTACAGTGTAACAAGTCGGATGAGCCATGCTTTTATATTGTGTGCCTGCTTTGTGATACATTATAAACTGATGGGGATACGGTTTCTATATGTAGTAACACATCAAACCCTGATTTGATACATTGTATATGTATAGTGTATCAACCACCAGCTACTATCAAAAGGTAAACAGCTCACAGCTACATCACAGCTTTCTGCAATGTGTGAGTCATTTTTCCATATTAGTGTGGCAATGGAGTGATTACTGTGAACAATCTGTATGCAAGAATATTTAATCACCAAGAGTTTACATTTACACACATTCACACCGACCTTTTGCCTGGAAGTCAATAGATGAGTGAGATGTACTTCTGGGGGATCATAAATCAGGAAAAAAAAATCAGATTCTACATCCAGCCAACTTTTCAACTGTGTAGTTTTAAGCAGTAAGGCTGGAATCCCAGGCAGCATGCACACCTTCGCTCCATGGATGAACTACAACCTCTACTAATCAAGGTTACCATTTTTCTTTATCAATTTTTTTATTTATGATTTATAATGTATTTATTTTATTTGTATTCCGATTATTCTATAAGCATAATACTGTTCATACACAGGATTTAAAGATTACAGACAACTTAAGTCACAATCAGAAGCTTATTCACTCCATACAAGAAGAAGTTCAATTCAAATAAATTAAAGAAAAATAACAACCCCTATGAGGGGGGAAAGGAGGTAAGGGGGGGGAGTAAAAGTACATCAAAATCTGTAGGCAGAAAATTCTGAACCCAAGGATTCCACACCTCCCTGAAAAGCTCCAAAGTCCCATTGTGTATGGCGGACATTTTTTCCATGGCCATAATGCAGTTAATCTTGTTTTTAAAGGCGTTGAAGCCCAAGGTGGGCGACTTCCAAGCCCTAGCTATCACCAGCTTTGCCCCTGATAGGATATAATACATCAACCACTTTTTCAGTCTAGAACTGTGGGGGATTGGCGTATTGAGGCTCTCTGACCACAGATCTACCACATACCTTGCTGAGAACTCGAAAGATTCTTGACCGATATCCCCTAACTACTGGGCAATCCCACCACACATGCCGGTACGACCCCAGAGAGAGGCACCCCCAGAAGCAGTTCCCCTGGAATTCAGTGGAAAACTGTTTCATTCTCTCTGGGACCATATATGCCATTAGTTTTATTTTAGGAAGCGTTTCACATCCTCAGCCATTTTTCTCGATCCATCTCCCTACCCAGCTCATGGTGCAAATCTTTGGTATAGGATGGGCATCTATCTGTACCCATTTGGGGCCAAATTATGATATATCTCTGAGATTTCTCCCAAGGTTACAATTTTTATGCACCCAAAGTGTTGGGTAATGTGTTGGGTAATGAGTTGGCAAAAAGTTTGTTTACAAAAGTTCCATGCAATAAATAACTCATGAACCCCTTTCTTGCCACAGACACAGTTGATCGTCAAATCTCCACGTTAGAACTATACTGCCTAACCACATTGCATCTACTAATGGCATCAAAGCATTTAGCCAGCCTCAGATGGCATCTGCAACAATGGCACCTTCAGCAGCCAATATGCCACCCTGGACTCTAATCCGTCATAATTACAGAAACCAAGTTATGGTGAAATCATGTAATCTTATTTCTGTTTCAATGTGCTTGTCTGGCTGGTGGTAAATGACCCAATCTGTCTCTTTCTCCGTTCCTCGCCCTCTCTCTCTCTCTTTACCTCTGTCTACCCGTCTCTCGCTCGCAGCGCCGTTTGGCAGGTATTCCCTCCACTGCTGAATATTTAGTGAAAAATGGCCCAGTTCATGTCAGGAGATGTGATTTATAGGAGCCCGGGGAATAATTCACATTGTGTAAAACATGCTGAACGGGCCATCGTTTCATCCTTAACCCTCGCTCTACCTCCGGCTGCTGTTACAAATTTAAAGGGGCTGTGCAAAGTAAACTTTGAGAGCCCTGGACCCCATTGTTCATTTACAATTGTAACACCTTTATTACAGTTCATGCTGTGCCCCTATTTGCTACCTCCAACTATTCAGCACCTGTTTGTCCACTCTTACCTGAACTTGAATTCCAGATGCACAATTTGTTTGACTGTTTATCACTTTCAACTATTCATCACGTGTCCTTCATGATTTCCTCTCTGGGTGTTGTCTTGTTGGAACCGTTGTCTCCAGCCAGGACCAGATTAAGTGTGGTGGAGGCCCCTGGGCACAAAATCTGGTGGAGGCCCCAGATACAGTATTTTTTTTCCCTTTAAAATAATAGTCCAGCCAAGTAACTGATTGGTGGTTGTCTGGCTCCCGCCTTCTTACTGGAACATCAAATCAAGTCCCTTGTGCCACTCTTGTGCGGGTGCATGCTGCTCGGGAACTCCTGCTTTGCCATTCTGGGTGGGGGGGGGGGTTGCAGTCGTCCAGCTGGTCCAGCGGTAAACAGTTCCCTGCATTGAGCTGCCAGCGGCTGTGCTTGGTGGCTTATGTGCAGTGAGCGGCTGCTGATTGACAGCTCTGCGCGCACCCATCACTGTAGAGTGGCGGCTTTGCGGCTTTGCTGCTTTAGACTCTCCGTCCTGCCCTGTGGTGGCTTTGGCTGCAAAAAACAAAAAAAAGGCATTCCCAGGCGTGGGGGGGGGGGGGGGGTCACTGCCACAGATAGCTTATATGAAGGCCCCACAGACCATCAGGCCAAAGACTAAAAAGCCTCATGGACCAGACCATAACCCAAAGGTTGGTGGATGCCCCCTTTGCAGGGCAAATGGTGGAAGCCCTGGGCCGTGCATCCCTTGTGCCCCCTCATAATCTGGCCCTGCCTCCAGCTGTGCCTGGAGTCTCTACCAGTTGTAACCCATTTAAAGATTAATACAGTCTTATCTTGCCTTGAATTCCAGATGCTCATCTTATGCCCCTATTTCCCACCTTAATCTATTCATCACCTGTCCTTCAGCATCTCTTCTCCAGGGGCTGTCTTGTTAGAACTGTGGACCCCTGCTCTGCCTGGAGTCTCCACCAGTATTTAGAGGCTAATACAATCTAACCTTAAATACTGGAGGTTCCACTAGTTGTAACCCATTTAAAGATTAATACAGTCTCATCTTGCCTTGAATTCCAGATGCTCATCTTATGCCCCTATTTCTCACCTTCATCTATTCATCACCTGTCCTTCAGCATCTCTTCTCCAGGGGCTGTCTTATAAGAACTGCGGACCGCTGCTTTGCCTGGAATATCCACCAGTATTAACCTATTTAGAAGTTAATACACTCTAACCTAAAATACTAGAGTCTCCACCAGTTGTAACCCATTTGCTGACTTTACATTGAATATGGTTAAAGTAATCCACTCTCATAAAGTGGTTAAAGATAAATATCATGCAAATGGCTTATTGAGACCGCAGATGTTGCTGCCTTTATTCCTGGCGGTCATGCTGTGCCCCCATTTACCACCTCCAACTAACCAGCATCTGTACTTAATCATCTCACCTCCGGGTGGTGTCTTGTAAGAACTGTTGAACCCAGGTCTGCCTGGAGTCTCCACCAGTTGCAGCCCATTTACAGATGTGTCTACTCTTACCTAACCTTAAATTCTATATGCTCATTGTGTTACCCTATTTACCCTTTCCAACTATTCAGCACCTGTCCTTCATTATTTCCTCTCTGAGTGCCGTCTTGTAGAATCTGTTGCCTCCACCTCTGCCTGGAGTCTCTACCAGTTGTAACCTATTTAAAGGGACTCAGCGTAGGCAAAGTGCATAAACTGTCATTCAGCATCTCCTCTCATCATGGCTATGCTCTCCCTTTCTGTCAGAATACAGCTGCTTTTTGAAAGTAGAAACAAGGCAAAGAGTAGTGGCACACCTCCTGAATTCCTTTGTCATAGACCACCAATAATAGGGATAAGCCGGTGGTCTAAAGTTCCGCATCATCAGACTGTGGACACTAGGAGAGAGGGAGAACAGCCAAGGTGATGAGAATGCTTGTCTTACAGAACCTGCCCATAATGTTGATTATTATGCGGCATCACAGAGCCATGGGCCATGCCCACATGCTTCAGAAGAGAAGAAGGTGAAACTGTAAACCTCGATATCTCGGTCAATTCTTCAATTAAAAAATGTAAAACAGTTTAGGATGGCGCCAAGCGCCATCCTAACTCACATTGAAGCCCAGATACTCATGTTATGCCCCTATATACGACCCCCAACTATTCTGCACCTGTCATCCATCATCTCATCTCCGGGTGCCATCTTATAGGAAGTGTTGCCCCCAACTCTTGCTGGAGTCTCCACCAGTTGCAACCCATTTACAGATGTTTCCCTCTTTTACTTTTCTTTAAATCTTGTTAAAGTAATCCACATTCTTAAAATGGGCAATGGTTCATTTATAATGTTCTCTGTTCTCCCTATGTTGGCTCTATTAAAGAGGCTCATTTTCTGCCGCTATTTACCACCATCAACTATTTAGCACCTGTCCTCATCATTATCTCACCTCTCTATGCAAACTTGTAAGAACTATTGACCCCAGGTCAGGTGTGTCCACTAATATTTTACCTTGAATTTAATTAAAGTAATCCACACCCATAAAGTGGTTAAAGAGATATTTCAGGCAATGGCCTCGATTCAATAAAGGTAGAAAAAAATTCTCATGGTAGTAAAAAATTCAATTCATGAGAAAAAATTATCTCTTTTGTGGACCAAATAATTGGTCCTGTTTTGCGACCACAAGCACAAACCCCTATATATGTCTACTTTAATTTTTCTGAGCTGGTTCATAGCATAGCCACTTCTCAACACACTACTTATGTCATGAGAAAAAAGCCTGAGAATGTCTCTGTTACTGAATCACCAGAAAAAAAAAGACAATGGAAGTCAATGGCACTTTTTACTACTAAGGAAAAGTAGAGAACTTTTTACACTGTAGTAAAAAGTGCCATTGACTTTTATTGTCTTTTTTTCTGGTGGTTCAGTAACAGTGACATTCTCAGGCTTTTTTCTCATGAATTGAATTTTTTACTACCATGAAAATTTTTTTCTACCCTTATTGAATCGAGGCCAATGGGTTCATTTAGTCTATCTCCTGGCTGTGGGCTGAATCTTTGGCCTTCATTAAAATGTACATTTCTTAAAAAAGCCACATTATCCCACAGCTCACAAATGTTATTGGGGTCATAGTTGTTGGTCCTCCCTAAAGACTTTAATGGGTTTGGTTCAGCATCATGTGTAAAAAGCTCTCCAAATTGTTTTTGTAGTAAAAGCGCGCTTCCGTTTCATTTTGTCACACTCCCCAACTTATATAATATGAGTGATTTTGAGATTTGTTTCAGATAATCTTGTCATTTGTATTTTTTTTTTATATAATTTGGAACGAAACAATTTAGACTGGAACAAATCTCTGAAGAGTTTCTCAGCACTATCCATTTACATTACTATACCAGTATTTAATACACAGCAACCACAACTGCTTACTTTTACTTGCTCTTTGAACTTGAACCCTAACAATCAGGTCCAGCTCTAGGTTTATGTGGGCCCTTGGGCGTCAGCGTCTCAGTTGGCCCCTTTGTGTTGTGCCGTTACACATGTCGGTAAAGCTGAAGGTATGGTGGATAGAGAGAGAGAGAGAGAGAGAAGAGGGATAGAAAGGTAGAGGGAAAAAAAGAACGAAAAGGAAAAATGTCTGAGATAAAAAAAGAAAGAAAGGACTAAGAGAAAAAAAAAGAACGAAAAGAAGGAATAACTTAGAAAGAAAGAAAAGAAGGAATGACAGAGTAAGATAGGCAGAATGAATGACTGAGATAGAAAAAAGGAAAAGAAGGAATGACCGAGAGAATGAAAGCAAAGAAGGAATGACTGAGAAAGAAAGAAAGAAAGAAAGTACGAAAGAAATGAGTAGGATAAGAATGAATGACTGAGACAGTAAAAAGGAAAAAAAGGAATGACAATAGAACGTAAGGAAAGAGGGAATGACCGAGAGAGAAAGAAAGAAATGACTAAGAAAGAAAGAAAAGAAGGAATAACTGTGAAAAAAGAAAAAGAAAGAAAGAAAGGAATGAGTAAGATAGGAAGAATTATTGACTGAGACAGTAAAAAGGAAAAGAAGGAATAACAATAGAACGAAAGAAAAGAAGCAATGACCGAGAGAGAAAGAAAGAAATGACTAATAGAGAAAAAGAAAAAAAATAAGGAATAACTGAGAAAGAAAGAAAAGAAAGAATGACCGAGTAAGATAGAAAGAATAAATGACTGAGACAGAAAAAAGGAAAAGAAGGAATGACCAAGAGTGAAAAGAAGCAATGATCGAGAAAGAAAGAAAACAAAGGAATGACAAAAAAGAAGTAATAACAAAGAAAGAAAAAAAAAGAAAGAACATGAAGGAATGACAAAGAAAGCAAGAGTGATAAAGAAAGAAATGATCTTCCTAAGACCATTCTACTTCTGGCTGATGCCCAGTTCTGGATACTGCACACCACTGCGCCCTGCATAATGGGGCACACAGGCACCTTGAGAAAGTGGTTCGCCACGTAACGCGTGGGGGATAAGAGGTCTGGTTGGTGCAGCGGTGCGGTCTCCTGCTTAAGGGTGATATTGTTCTTTATTCATTTGTTTTTTCACTGTGTATGCCTATTGGCTTTACTGGTTGTTGTTTGCTTTCTCTTTTTTGCTTGATCATATACAGTATTATCAATAATTTTATTTAAAGACACTTTAGCACTTAGTACACTTTATACTTATTTACACAAAGAGTTTAGTGATAAACATGTATTGTTTGGAGCTATTTCGAATGGATTGTTTGCAGGGTTTGCACATTTAAAGGGGACAGGCCCGCTGTGTAGATTTTTTAATATGGTCTTTTTTGTATGTTATGTATTAAATGGTGTATTGTGAATGTATATGTTTTTAAATTAATTTATCAAATAAATTAGGATAATGATTTGATTCATGGAGATTGACTGATTATATATTTTTTGTGCTGATCCAAATGAATTTTGTGGGTACTGGAACCACTTCCTTTAATAGTAGTATCTGCATAGCGGCTGCCTCTGGAAAGGGAATGATATGCTCACCATTGGGAAGAGGTGTGTCACATGACCACCATATGAGGTGGGCCCTTTCAAAGCGCAGGGGCACCGGCACCTGCCCTGCTAAGCCCAGGGCTGACGCCGGCCCTGTCAAAAATAATGAAGCCTTTAACAATCCATCAATGTCAAACATACACTTGGTGGTGATGAGAGCAAGTTGCTGCCAATAAACTTTAAGGTTTTAATTAGTTTTCAACTAAAACTTACAATAAAATTGTAAAGGTACCGCTAAATATTAATTCAAACTATGAAAGTATCTAGTTTTTCAGACCTATTATGTAAATGGATCTGTGTGAGGAATATGCCGAAACTATCATTTGGATTCCCTGGATGTAAGGACATCTTTTCACAGATGGCCTGTGTCATGGACAACTCACCTTCTCGTCTGCAGGCGGCGCGGGCTTCGGCGGCTGTCGGGCTCTCTCCCCGCCCGGCAGCCGCATCTCCGTCAAGCGTTGTGGGAGAGAGCGGGGCCGAGCGTGCCCGCCTCCTCCCGAAGTCACAGCTCGTCCTCCCTGACTTATGTCTTATGACCTCCGGTGGCGCTGCAGGCAGCGCGCCCGCCGGAGGCTTGGTTTAAAGGGCCAATGAGCCCTGAGTGTAGTGGGCCAATGAGCCCAGAGTGTCCTGGGCGAAAACTCCCTTTAGAGTTTAAACCGGGCAATTAGCCCAAGGTTCCAGTTTGCACCAAACACTATATTCTTCCCAACCAATCCCATCAGTTCCCTTCTAATAAAGCTTGGTTCCCCACAGTTGTTCCCTGCTCGTGATAGCGTGCTGCTGGGTGTGTTTTGTCTGAATCTGAACCTTCCTGTTAATGATCTAGCTGTGTATTGACCATCCCGTGATTGCCGCCTGGACCAACCATTGCCTGTTCCTGACTACGATTCCGTCTTCTCCCTTGTACTGCGTACGCGTGACCTCTCGGCTTGACCTCTGTCTCGATTTTGACTACTCCTCTGTCTCATCCTTTGTTGCTGCGTTTGTTTGGACTGATCACTCGTGTATGACCCCTGCTTACCCGACCTCGCCCAGTCTCGTTCCGGGTTCATCTGCCTTCCTCCCCGTAAGTCCGCATCCTTTGTGCTACGAAGTCCTGTTGAGGCGTATAAAGCGTCCCGGCAGACGGGGGCTTGTCTATAGGTGAAGCTAGCAGCGGAGATTGGGGGTTGCGGACTTACTTAGAAGGCGGGTGTCCCACGGGACCTGACAGCCGGCTCATAAGCAGATCGGTGAACACACCCACCGAGGCACTTCCTGATATCTTGATAGTTTACAACTAGAAGAGACTGAAGGGGCCGTCAGGAAACCCCCTGTCAGGAAGCTATGGTGACCTGGAAATTTCTAGGAAATACCAGGATAGCTCAGAGGCTGAGCATGGGTCTGACTCTAGGTCAGGGGTACTCAACCACCTCTTGTAAAGGTCCATATACAGGCATCTGAGAGGAGAAGGTCTGGGTAGGGGGGCTGTAGCAGGGGCTGTAGCAGGGAGTGGATAGTTAGAAATCTGCACAATGGCGGGGGGCAATAGATTTCACAGGCAAAACAAAAAAAAAAGGCTGGGATGGATGAGACAGTTAGGGAAAGGAATAGATGGGAAAGAGCTGGGCAGGACAGGAATGGATGGGGATGGGATTGATGGTGCAAGGCTGGGGGGACAGGAATGGATGGGGTAAAGCTGGGGGTGCAGGAATGGATGAAGCTGAGCTGGGCGGACAGAGATGGATGGGGCAGAGATGGCAGGACAGAGATGGATGGGGCAGAGATGGCAGGACAGGGATGGATGGGGCAGAGATGGCAGGACAGGGATGGATGGGGCAGAGATGGCAGGACAGGGATGGATGGGGCAGAGATGGCAGGACAGGGGTGGATGGGGTAGAGATGGCAGGACAGGGATGGATGGGGCAGAGATGGCAGGACAGGGATGGATGGGGCAGAGATGGCAGGACAGGGATGGATGGGGCAGAGATGGCAGGACAGGTATGGATGGGGCAGAGATGGCAGGACAGGGATGGATGGGGCAGAGATGGCGGGACAGGGATGGATGGGGCAGAGATGGCAGGACAGGGGTGGATGGGGCAGAGATGGCAGGACAGGGATGGATGGGGCAGAGATGGCAGGACAGGGATGGATGGGGCAGAGATGGCAGGACAGGGATGGATGGGGCAGAGATGGCAGGACAGAGATGGATGGGGCAGAGATGGCAGGAAAGAGATGGATGGGGCAGAGATTGCAGGACAGAGATGGATGGGGCAGAGATGGCAGGACAGGGATGGATGGGGCAGAGATGGCAGTACAGGGATGGATGGGGCAGAGATGGCAGGACAGAGATGGATGGGCAGAGATTGCAGGACAGGGATGGATGGGGCAGAGATGGCAGGACAGGGATGGATGGGGCAGAGTTGGCAGGACAGAGATGGATGGGGCAGAGATGGCAGGACAGGGATGGATGGGGCAGAGATGGCAGTACAGGGATGGATGGGGCAGAGATGGCAGGACAGAGATGGATGGGGCAGAGATTGCAGGACAGGGATGGATGGGGCAGAGATGGCAGGACAGAGATGGATGGGGCAGAGATGGCAGGACAGGGATAGATGGGGCTGAGCTGGGGCAGGGGGACAGGATCGGATAAGGCAGACAAACCGAGAAACAAAGTTTGTGTGTACCTTGCAATGCCACTCCCCCCCCCCCCCCCCCGCAGTACTTCATATTGCAATGCTAGGTGCCAGGGAGCAGAGTCGTGACACTGGCAGGGAGACTAAGCACTACATCACTAATCAAGTAAAGGGGGCAGCGCTGAGCACGGCAGCACAGAACCAACTGAGTGTAGGGCTGTCAGGGCAAGGGTCCAAAAATTTGGCACCTAGGTCCGTATTCGGACCCCGGTCCGTCAGTGGAGTACCGCTGCTCTAGGAGAACAAGTGAGACCTAGATTGGGACCAGGACAGATCTTCTTCACAGAAGGGCTTTCATGGAGCAGTTACAGTGATATTTTTGACCTTCAGCGGAGGAAATAGACCAACACCACAGACCAGAGGTGGAGCAACAGTAAATGACCCATGGGCATAACATCTGGTAATGTGAATACATTTAATTTTCAGGTAGCCAGGTGCCAGCATAGACAATAAATCATGTGACATGTTGAATCATATAGGTCAACTATATATCGCAAGTCATCATGTGACTGAGCGCAAACACATTGCTTCTCCTGACCGCGCGGCCTCGCTGCTTATGCCGCACCACCAGCCCTCCCAGTTATATACAGTAAGTCACATAACGTTGTCACAGACTAATCGCGCGACTCGCAGAGCTGAAGAAATGAACATCTGACTATAGCCCGAACATGACAAGAAAATCTATCAAACAGAAGCCGTATCCGCGGGTCTATGCAGAGAACCAAACAGCTAATGGCTTGAAATACAGCAACACATCCATCTTCCATGGGCGGCGTTGTGTAATCCAAATGGTGCATGGCCAGTGACAATAGGACACAGGTGCCTGGAAAATGTCGGACGTATACAGACAAATATTGATTTATCCTAGGAAAATGGCCGCCAGGACAACAATGACATCTTGGGCTGCTAGATTGTATTAACATGAATGATGGATCGGTCCACAGCAACGTTCATCTACAAATGGAAACGACATAGACATATAAAGGGGTGAAGGCAAAAGGAGAGCACATGGTCCTTAGATATCTTTTATGTGTGTATGTTTATTTATTTAGAATAGATGTAAGCTTTTCCCAGGCAGATTGCTGGTGTCCCCCCTTCAAAACTCTGAACATACCGAAAGACAGCTCCTGGGTAAACTGTGGCCTGCTCTAGACTATACCTGGGTTCCAAGTTAGATGGGTATATTCTGGGCTGGAGGGGTATAGTTTAATGGGCATATTCTGGAGGCAGGGGCAGAATGGCCATGGAGAGATCCGGCATCATGGTTGGGGGTCTCAGCAGGCGTGCCTCTGGCCCGCCAGGGGTTGGTGAAATCCAGGGCTGATTTTTGGTCCCAGTCTGCCACTGCCTGGAGAGGTATAGTTTGATGGGTATATTCTGCTATTTAGCGGAATAGTTTGATGGGTATATTCTTGGCTGGAGAGGTATAGTTTGATGGGTATATTCTGGCATTGAGCGTTATAATTTGATGGGTATATTCTGGGCTGGAGAGGTATAGTTTGATGGGTATATTCTGGCATTGAGCGTTATAATTTCATGGGTATATTCTGGACTGGAGAGGTATAGTTTGATGGGTATATTCTGCTATTTAGCGGAATAGTTTGATGGGTATATTCTGGGCTGGAGAGGTATAGTTTGATGGGTATATTCTGGCATTGAGCGTTATAATTTCATGGGTATATTCTGGACTGGAGAGGTATAGTTTGATGGGTATATTCTGCTATTTAGCGGAATAGTTTGATGGGTATATTCTGGGCTGGAGAGGTATAGTGTGATGGGTAAATTCTGCTATTTAGCGGAATAGTTTGATGGGTATATTCTTGGCTGGAGGGGTATAGTTTGATGGGTATATTCTGGCGTTGAGCATTATAATTTGATGGGTATATTCTGGGCTGGAGAGGTATAGTTTGATGGGTATATTCTGCTATTTAGCGGAATAGTTTGATGGGTATATTCTTGGCTGGAGGGGTATAGTTTGATGGGTATATTCTGGCGTTGAGCATTATAATTTGATGGGTATATTCTGGCATTGAGCATTATAATTTGATGGGTATATTCTGGGCTGGAGGGATATAGCCTGATGGGTATATTCTGGCATTGAGCTTAATAGTTTGATGGGCATATTCTGGGCTGGAGGGGTATAGTTTGATGGGAATATTCCGGCACTGAGCATTATAATTTGATGGGTATATTCTGGGCTGGAGGGGTATAGTTTGATGGGAATATTCCGGCACTGAGCATTATAATTTGATGGGTATATTCTGGACTGGAGGGGTATAGTTTGATGTGCATATTCTGGCATTTAGCTTAATAGTTTGATGGGCATATTCTGGGCTGGAGGAGTATAGCTACAGAACAAAGATGGGTTCGTTAGGACCCGGATATGTACGACCCAACCGAGCTGGATGCTTTAAATGGAAAAAAGCGCATGTTTGCGCAAAAAGGCTTTCTTTTAACCTTAATACATTAAAAAGATATGAATGTGTTTTAACAGTGTCTACTAAATTGAAATTGAAAAATGGGGGACCCAACAACCCCATCATCTTCAAATTAGGAACTGGAGGGGTATAGTTTGATAGGTATATTCTGGCATTTAGTTAAATAGTTTGATGGGCATATTCTGGACTGGCGGGGTTTAGTTTGATGGGTATATTCTGGGCTGGAGGGGTATAGTTTGATGGGTATATTCTGGCCTGGAGGGGTATAGTCTGATAGGTATAATCTGGCATTGATTGTTATAATTTGATGGTTATATTCTAGGCTGGAGGGGTATAGTTTAATGGGTATATTCTGGCATTGAACGTTATATACTTAGCTGGAGGTGCTTATATTCATTAGGGTGTGTGGTGGGCTCCAGACACCCCAGTCTAGCAATGATAGTAGTCAAAAGTCAGCCAGCCCTCGGCTTGACTACAGAGGCACCCCAACCCCAATCTAGGGGGCGCTCTGACGTGTTTATGTATGGAGGTGAAGGAAAGGTACAGAGAAGCCAGCTTAGGAAGAACCCTACCCACGAGGATTCCCATGACTGATTACCTGTTGCCCGTAATTCGGTTTAAACATAATAAAATATAATTACATGGACGCAAGCAAATAGGGACCAATCAGCCGCCTTGTAATTGTTTTGCGTCTCGCATATCATCAAACAAAGTTGCGCCGTGGAGAGGCAGATTAACCCGTCATCAGTGATTAGCGGGCGACCCGAGCTGTTTAACCTTGACACGCGATGCTATTATATCCTCGCTCTGGAAAAGCCAGCGAGGTGGCAATCACACCTCCATTTAATTATTGCGTATTATTACAGGCGAATCCCAGGGTGGCCGCCGCCAGAAAGAGTTCTCTGAATTTTTTCCCTAAATCAATATTTCTCTAAATGCAAAAATTACCCAAGGACCTTCGCTGCTAAAGCGTCCAGACCAGGAGGAGAGGAAATGAATCCCTATGCGAGCTCACAGCTATCGTCTATCCCTATACAGTAATTATCTGCCCGTATTTTCATTCTAAAAGTGGTAAAAAAAAAAATGCCGATGGCCTAATAAACCAGACTGGCCAAAATGTGGAAAGTGATATGTGTGGATCTAAAATAAGCTTTTATGCTGAAGAAATGTGGATTTAAAGCGGACCAAAACCCACGGCGATCAGCTCGGGAATGTATAAGGTTCCCCGGCCGATCGATTCTCTTTCCCCCGGGTGCAGCAGGAGCATGGGGGCACTTGCCCCGGGTGCAGCAGGTCATGGGGGGCCTACGAACAGGTAAGGGGTGCCATTTCAAATCTTTATCCTGGGTGCCAGAAAGTCTAGCTACTTCTCTGCCCCGGGGCATCTAAAATCCCCAGGTCGCCCCATACACTTACCTTCTTTCCTGGTCTAACGAGCGGTTCCCGGGCCGATCGATTCCCTTCCCCCGGGGCATTTAAAATCCCCAGGTCGCCCCATATACTTACCTTCTTTCCTGGTCTAACGAGCGGTTCCCGGGCCGATCGATTCCCTTCCCCCGGGGCATTTAAAATCCCCAGGTCGCCCCATACACTTACCTTCTTTCCCGGGCCAACAGCGAATGCACGAGCCGCGGCTGCATCCCGCTAGCAAGGCGCACCTCAGTGCCAGACATTTGTGAATGGCACGCTTCCTGTTAGAGGGTAGCGCGGAATGCGTCCATCAGCGCTGGAGCCGCTGGCCTTAGACGAAGGCTTAGAAGACGTGATGTCAGTGGATCAGAGTGCGCTGATTGGACGAGCGGCCATGCATGCACTGTAGGTCTGGGAAGAGGTGAGTCTGCTTCGGCGACCTGTGGGGTTTCACACAGCATGGCACCCCCAATTGGGGTGCCCCAGGGGCAGAGACCGAAACCCAGGATAGTCAAAATCTTGGGTTTTGGTCTGCTTTAACACAGAGCTGCAGAAAAGAGCTTTGGTACTGCTTAGGTCTGAACCTTTTTAATGGAGGAGCCTTTGAAGCCAACGCCCCCGTTGGCGGGGGAGCACTGGCAGGTGTGAGCTATACATTAAAAAAGGGTCTGTTTGTCCCTGCGCCAGCCAGAGATGATATACTACGGGGGTTATGTAAGAAGGGATAGCGACAGGTAGCGCCTCGTAGCGGCAGGCAGCGCCTGGTGAACGTCAGGAGCTGTATGCAAAACCACATTTATGAAGGCGAATCTGGTGAGCAGCGCCATGTAGCGTCACATGTATTATTACAGGCGGCGCTCTAGCTTCCTCAGTGTCTCTCTCCCATACATTTCAATGGCCGTTCATTTGCTTGTGTTTGTGTGTGACGTCTCCTGGCTGAAAACAAACACTTTTAGAAACTTTTTTGATTTTTTTATATTTTATGCAGAATTGTCATTACAGGTCTGGCACTAAAGTGTTAATGTCACAGTGTTATAACAATGTCATTCCATGTGTTTTCGCTTTGTTGCGGGTGGATCATGTGTTCAAAAACAGACTTTAATCACACAGCATCTTGTGCTCTATGCTACAGCGCCCAGCTTTAGAGCGCCGTGTGTGTCCTTTTTTGACTGAGCGGGCACTACCTCTCGCTCGCTCTCGCTCGCAGCGCTGTACCGGTGTTAGAGCACCCAACATACATCACATTCATCAATGCTGACCAGGTTAATACAGCGAATGAGGCGCTCTGTTACAGCGCCAAATACCCGCTTACAGCGTCTACTAGCAGTCGCTCTAAGCGCCGCTATACAGATGCTCATCTGGCAATATGTGGCGTTGGTAATGAATCAGCCTCTATATCTCTATGTCCTCAAAGGGCCCCTTAGTCTAGTCCTTTACTCCAGACACGCAGCAACAGGTAAGCAAAGTGCACTTTCCCTTTAAGTCCTGGTTGCGGCGCCCGCCTTTCGGCTGGCGTTGCGACGGGGAGTGATATTAATTTCACCTCTCCGGCTGACCTGACCCATGATTAAAGCTGATGGGGCTCCGGCGGGTGCCTCGTTATCCGAGACTTTAATTTGCCGAGGGGGTTCTCACCGAAGGATTCTGAAGGCCTCTGATTGGAGATTCGGCGGCGGCTCTGGCGGAGGTGCAATCAGCGGCGCCGGGCTCTCGTCCCCCTGTTACTATTTTCACAATCAAGAAAAAGGAGAGGGGCCCCAAGCGCTGCAGTCGACGTGACCCTCTGGAGTTAACCCTTAATGCACGGGGTGAAACGCCATCCAACCGCCACCTGCATATCTTTCCCTTTTGTACTATTAACTTACAATCTCAACTTAAAATCTACAATTTTTTATAACCACAAAAAAAGGAAAATGGGGGCATCCCCATTTTGGATGCCCCGGGGGGGGGGGGGGAGAGATTCGATCGGCCTGGAAATCTTATAGACCGGTTTAAGTGGATGTTGTTTAAGCGCATATTTTATTAAACAAGTCATTTATTTATATTGGATTATACTATTGTCTCTTCTATGCTTTTATTCTGACTCCTTTATATGGGAGAATAAGCTCTGCAGGAAGAGCAAATCGTTTTAAGATCTGTTGACTCAAGTGGAAGAGGACCAATCATATATGTTGTGCATACCTTCCAACTCTGCAGGATGTGAAAGTGGGACAATTAAAGTTAAATTAGGCCACTCCCCCTCATTGATTGATGGATAGGAGATAAGATGTAACAGTTAAAACATTATAAACACTTAGAATAGGCAAATGAATCATTTATTGATGCAGATCTGCATGTTACACCTCAAATTGGGAGGGACTGTCCCTCTTTTGAGTCCATGTCCCCCTGTCCCTTGTTGTTCTAATTCGTCCCTCTTTAATATCTGCATGTAATATGCAGATCTGCATCAATAAATGATTCATATTCATATTCTATTCAAAGTGTTTATATTGCTGTAACTGTTGTAACCTATTTCCTATCCATCCTGCAATGAGGGGGTGTGGCCTAATTTAACAAATGTCCCTCTTTTCCACCCTGAAAAGTTGGAAGGTATGTTAAAGTGGATCAAAACTCAGGATTTTGACTATCCTGGGTTTTGGTCCTTGCCCCAATGGGGGAGGCCCCACTGTGTAAAACCCCCCAGGTCGCCTGATCTCACTTACCCTTCTCCGGACCTACGGTGCGTGTGCAGCCCTCTGATCCAATCAGTGTGTTGGATCTGCTCGGGCCCCTTCGTACAGGAGCTCGTCTTATCCGAGTGGATCCGAGCGTGCTGGCGGGCGCATCCCCCGTGACCCTTGAACAGGGAGCATGCCCACGCCGGCCATTCACAAATGCCTGTCGCGGACACGTGCCATGTGCTGTGGCTGCAGCACACACATGTGCTATTGGACCGGGAGAGAAGGGGAGTTTCTGGGTGACCTGGGGGGTTTCACACAGCCTGGCATCCCGATTCTGGATGCCCTAGGGAGAGGGAATCCAGCAGCCCTGGAATCTTATAGATTTCAGGGCCGTTGAGGCATGGGTTTTGGTCCACTTTAAAGAAGAACAAGTGACAGAGAGAAGCAGTTTTCTTTCTCACCACTGTAGCCTCGACACTGACAGCATCACCACTATTACACGCCTGAGAGGTGGGGGGCTCATGCAATTGCATGGGTTGCGTGGTGGCAAAGCGCGCCACTGCTTATGTGGACATTTTAACAAATAATTAGCTCAATGATTCTTTGATATTCTTACGTGGAGGCTGATTCACTACTAACGCCAGGTATCGGCAGATGAGCGTCTGTATAGCGGCGCTTAGAGCGACCGCTAGTAGACGCTGTAAGCGGATTTCAGGCGCTGTAACAAAGTGTCTCTGTCGCTTTAGTAACCTGGCCGGCATTGATGAATGTGATGTATGTTGGGCGCTCTAAAACCAGTACAGCGCTGCAGGGAGCGAAAGGTAGCGCCAGCTCAGTGCGTCCGTCTCTCGGTGCTCCACACCATACTTACATACATCAAAAAAGGACACACACACAGCGTCAGCGCTCTGGATCTGGTCGCTATAGTGTAAAGCGCCAGACGCTGTGTGATTAAAGTCTGTTTTTGAACACCAGTAACAAAGCGAAAACACATGGAATTACATTGTTTTAACACTGTGACATTAATACTTTTGTGCCAGACCTGTAATGACAATTCTGCATAAATATATAAAAAGGCAAAAAAGTTTCTAAAAGTGTTTGTTTGCAGCCAGGAGACGTCACACGATTGGCAAAAAAAAAATTGTCAAACACGCTGTTTAAACACAAGCAAATGAACGGCCATTGAAATGTACAGGAGAGCGACACTGAGCGAAAGGTAACCTGGCTCTGGAAGCTATACACTGAGCCGCCTTTAATAATACATGTGACGCTACATGGCGCTGTTAGAGTCGCTCACTAGATTCGCTTTCATAAATGTGGTTTTGCGTACAGCGCCCAGCGTTCACCAGACGCTGCCTGCCGCTACGAGGAGCTACCTGGCGATATCCCTTCTTAAATAACCCCCATAGCTCACAACTAACAGTGCCCGCTACTGGTAGGTGACGGTGGGGTGGCACTGGCACGTGTGACCACCTGACCTAGAGTTCTTTAGACTCCAGACCAGCGTTTGGTCCTCTTTAATGGCATCACAAAAAAAAAAAAAATAGCGAGGCTGAAAGTCAGGAGGGTCAGGCGATAGTCTTGGGCTCCCCAAGCAGGTGTGAAACATGGCAAAGCGATGAAAGGAAAGAGCAGACAACCCTGATGTGCCCTGACATTTCAGCTGTCACAGATTGCCAGGCGGGCAGCGGGCAGCAGATGCCGGGCGGGATGCGCGCCATTACAGCGCTGTAATTTACCTGTTAATTAGAAAAGAAAATACTTCTGGCTCCGGAGACAAGAGCGCTGTCAGCACTGGCTAAAATAAAATCCTTTCCTGGCAGAAGAGGAATCCAAAGAAAAGCCAACCTAGCCGCATCATAGCACAAGCCGGGTGGAGGCGCGCTCTCCCAAACTGCACTGGGGGTACAGCACAGTGTTCTCACTTCTCTCTTCTTGGTGTACAGACCTTTGGGGTTATTTAAGAAGGAATAGGTCCAGGTAGTGCTTCGTAGCAGCAGGCGGCGTCTATTGAACGCCGGGCGCTGTACGCAAACCCACATTTATGAAAGCGAATCTGGTGAGCGAATCTAACAGCGCAATGTAGCGTTACATGTATTATTACAGGCAGCTCAGTGTATAGCGCCAGCGCTCTAGCTTCCAGAGCGCCAGGTATTAGCTTTCGCTCACTGTCGTTCTCCCATACATGGCCGTTCATTTGCTGTTCATGTGTTTAAAGTGGACCAACACCCACCCCTGATCGGCCGGGGAATCTATAAGATTCCTGGGCCGATCAGCTCCCTCCCCGCGGGGCATCCGAAATTGGGATGTCCCGCGAGGTGAAACCCCCCAGAAAGCCCCTAAAATCTTACCTTTTAGGCGACGGATAAGCCACCGCCGCCGCCTCCCGCTCGTCCCTCTAGCGGGGCGCGCTCCCGTGCCGGCCGTTTGTGAATGGGCGGCGCGGGCGCGCACCCTGTAAGAGGGACGCGCGAGAGGCGGCGGCTTATCCGTCGCTTGTCCGTCGCCTAAAAGGTAAGATTTTAGGGGCTTTCTGCGGGGTTTCACACAGCGGGGTGCCCCGCGGAAGTGGACCAACACCCAGGATAGTGAAAATCCTGGGTGTTGGTCCACTTTAAACAGCGTGTTTGACATTCTTTTTGTTTATTTTTCTCCAATCATTGTGTGACGTCTCCTGGCTGCAAACACTTTTAGAAACTTTTTTGACTTTTTATATTTTTATGCAGAATTGTCATTACAGGTCTGGCACTAAAGTGTTAATGTCACAGTGTTAAAACAATGTCATTCCATGTGTTTTCGCTTTGTTACTGGTGAATATGTGTAGCACTCTATGCTATAGCGACCAGATTTAGAGCGCCGACGCTGTGTGTGTGTGTGTGTGTGTGTCCTTTTTTGAAAAGAATGGTGTGGAGCGCCGAGTGCCGGACGCACTGAGCTGGCGCTACCTCTCGCTCTCTGCATCGCTGTACTAGTGTTAGAGTGCCCAACTTACATCACATTCATCAATGCTGGCCAGGTTACTACAGCGACTGAGGCTCTCTGTTACAGCGCCCGATACCCGCTTACAGCGTATACTAGTGGTCGCTCTAAGCGCCGCAATACAGACGCTCATCTGCCGATACATGGCGTTAGTAATGAATCAGCCTCTTGGTGTACGTTGGCAGTAGCAACAGATTGCAGACTGCTTCTATAAAACACATTTATTACATAGGAAAAAAATACTAGATACTAGAAACTTGAGCACATCCTTTTGGCACCAAAAAATCTACACTTTCAAAAATTCCATAGAAATTGAGCTTTCACCTCCTTCTCTTTGTTGATACAATTGTAACACTGAAAGAGAAACAACACATAGGAATTTCGCTTTCCCTTATGTTGTTCCTCTCATGTAAGACATCTTGAATTGGGATGTCCTGCTGTGTGTATCCTCCCGGTTGCCTTAAAAATGTATCTTCCCTTCGTTCTCATGGTTCAGGCAGAGCCGAAACTGAAGGGGCGACCAGCTCAGCCAATCAGCGTGCTCGGCTCTGCTAGCCACTGAGCTGAAAGGAGCCAAGTGGGGCCAAGTGCGCCACCAGCTGCATCCCCTGATAAGCTTCTAGCTGTGACATGCCCTTACTTGCATGGCCTGTCGCGGGTACATGAGGGAAGCAGGGATGCGGTCGCAGCACAGAAACAGGGGTTTCGGGAGCAGGTAAGTAAAACTGGCAATCCAAGGGGGTTTCACACTTTGGGATGCCCCAGGGAGTGGAACTTGGATGGCCTCAGAAGTTCCTCTTTAAAGTGGACCAAAACACAGGCCCGACAGCCCTAGAATCTATAGGATTTTGGGGGCCACTTTCCTTTCCCCGGTCCAACGGCGCATGTGCGGGCCCCCCTCCAATCAGAGCTGCTTGCTCAAATGATGTGATTTGGCAAACACTTCTGATTGCTGACAATGGGAAGTGCGCGATCCTGCATACTCTGCATCCCCGGCGCTGTGCTCCAGCCACTCAGATAGGCTGGGGCAGGAGCGTGCACCCGCCAGGCATGCAGGAGCACGTGCTCCCCATTCATCCCAATCAGAAACACTTGCCGAATTATATCATCACAACAAGTGGCTCTGACTGGACAGGATCCCACACATGCTCCGTTGGATCAGGGTGGAGGTAAGCAGATCGGGTGCTTTGGGGGGTTTCACACAGCGGGAAAGTAAACAAACCTGGGTTTTGCTCCGCTTTAAAATTTGTTTATTCTGGTAAAAGGGTCCTATAGATTTACATACAAGATGGTTTAAAGGAGTTATTCTTTCGGTGTAAAAGGGATGATAGGGGGTCTCTAACATTAATTGTAAAGTTTACTATAGCTAAAGGGGTTTTTTACCTTTTTTCTACTTTCAAATTCAGCTGACCTGCACAAATCCCCCCGTGGACACTCACTTGCTCGGTTCAAAGACGCACTCAAGGCACTGGCAAAGGCACGGGCATACCATAGGGGTGATGGAGGCAGCGTGCCATGGACCCCTTTGTTCCATGGGACTGCACCTATGGTATGTACGTCCCTGGCTTCACACAGGGGTTTCACACAGCGGGGCATCCCAAATCAGGATGTCTGGGGTGCAAGGAGCTAAACCCAGAATAATTCAGATCTCTGGGTGACTAAGTCATTTGGCAAATGGCTTTCATTGATTTTAATGTGGAGCATGCGCTGCCACAGTCCCCACATCCCTGGCAGCGTGCTCACTCCCGTCCCAGCTGGGGCAGGGGGAATGAGCACGCCACCATTGATCAGGGCTGGCTCCAGGTTTGTAAGGGCCCTTGGGCAAAAGAGTCTTAGTAGGCCCCAAAGTAGTCTGTCACATGGTGTCACCTTTCAGCTCAGCAACCACAAATGGCTCATCTTCTGCTTCTGATCACCCTCCAGTCCTTAATACCTTCCCTATAGCCACCAATCACCCTCCAGTCCTTAATACCTTCCCTATAGCCACCAATCATCCTCCAGTCCTTATTGCCTTCCCTATAGCCACCAATTGCCCTCCCGTCATTATTGCCTTCCCTATAGCCACCAATCATCCTCCAGTCCTTATTGCCTTCCCTATAGCCTCCAATCACCCTCCAGTCCTTATTGCCTTCCCTATAGCCACCAATTGCCCTCCCGTCATTATTGCCTTTCCTATAGCCACCAATCATCCTCCAGTCCTTATTGCCTTCCCTATAGCCACCAATCATCTTCTAGTCCTTATTGCCTTCCCTATAGCCACCAATCATCCTCCAGTCCTTATTGCCTGCCCTATAGCCACCAATCACCCTCCCGTACTTATTGCCTTCCCTATAGCCACCAATCGCCATCTACTCCTTATTGCCTTCCCTATAGCCACCAATCATCCTCCAGTCCTTATTGCCTTCCCTATAGCCACCAATCGCCCTCCTGTCCTTATTGCCTTCCCTATAGCCACCAATCACCCTCCAGTCCTTATTGCCTTCCCTATAGCCACCAATCATCCTCCAGTCCTTATTGCCTTCCCTATAGCCACCAATCATCCTCCAGTCCTTATTGCCTTCGCTATAGCCACCAATCGCCCTCCTGTCCTTATTGCCTTCCCTATAGCCATCAATCACCCTCCAGTCCTTATTGCCTTCCCTATAGCCACCTTATTGCCTTCCCTATAGCCACCAATTGTCCTCTAGTTCTTGTCACATTCTCTATTGCCACCAAGCACCCATCAGCTTCCATCAATTGCCCTCCATTCCATGCCACCTCCTCCATTGCTGCTGATCATCCCCTGTTTCTGAAGCCAGCCATGAACAGGTCTGCACACAACACCTTACATTCGGTGGTTTGGATCCACTGTAAAATAATACCATGGCCAAGCTGAAGATGCCAGGGGCCCTGGCAATTGCCCAGGTTTGCCCTGTGCTGGTGCCGGCCCTTCCAGGAATGCAGGGGATGCAGCAGCGTGTGACCCCCATTGACAACAATGAGAGCCGTTTGCCGAATGCCGGGGAGGCCGATTCATCAATAGCGCCAGGTAGCGACAGATGAGCGACTGTAGCGTGATTTTTTCAGCGCCAGCCAGTATTCGCTGTGCTTGGCCGGCATTAGCTTGATGACAGCGACTCAGTCGGTGTGCGGTAATGTTGAATACGGGCTGGGGGGTCGCTGTTTCACAGGTCCAGCGTTGTATGTGAGCGCCTGACAACGAATGGCCAGAGCGAACGGCTAGCTTCATATTCATCAAAAAATCATGCTCCGAATGTTCTGTCGCTGTCCATTCCTTGTTTAAACCCCAGAGCGCTGGCGGCGATCTGTATTAACTAGTTTTTAACCCCTAAACAACCATATTTTTTTAATGTAACATTATACATGTTTTTAGAATCATTTTGTTATATGAATACATTAATCTCAGACCTGTTAGATCAATTCTGCACATATTTTTTTTTTTTTTTTTTTTTACTTAAAAATAAATCCTAACATTGCAGAAGTGGTCTCCGATTTTTTGACATTAAAAAAATTAAAAAAAAAATTATTACCAATTAATCATGAATAATTATAGATTGCTCCATTGAAATGCATTGGACATCGCCAGGGAGCGACAACTCATACCTGGCGCTGTGAGGGAATTTGCAGCGGCGCTGTTTGGTCCAGGCGGCTTCATGATGAATGCCGCGCTAGCCGTCGCTCTCGCCGGCGCTAGCCTCATTTTGCTTGATAAATGCGTCATTGTGACCGCCGCCGGGCGTACTTGAGTCGGTAGTCGCCGTTAGCTGCCGCTACCTGGCGCTCGTCGGACACTACCTGGCGCTATCGCTTGATGAATAAGGGCAATAGTCACGGCAGAAGCCTCTCACTGGAGAGAACCCACGGATGTGCCATTGGAGCAGGGAAAAGGTGAGTGTTTACGAGTGCCCCAGGGGAAGGCCAGCAGCCGGCCCTGGCATCTGGAATCAGTTGTTCCTCTTTAAAAAAAAGTATGAAGAAGTACATTTTATGTTCAGGAGAAATAACAACAGGCAAGTGAAGGAAGAGCCCTGGCTGAGCGGGAATAACAGAATACAAATGTCCTTGGGAGTGACAGGTTCTCATTGCTCTGACATTTCTCCTCTACTGGTTGCAGCTATAGGATCTTAAAATGCAAATAATTTCAGGCCAGGGAAGAGGACGGGTCGTCAGGGGAGGAATACAGAGTGACAGCTGATAATGAGATGGCTTTACAGAGGTCACGTTCTTTTGGCTGAGAGTCTACAGAACATGAACAGGACAAGGTGATGGCCGTACCACTGAGTGGATGCCCCTTGGCAGCTGTGATGACGGGAGTGGGGACTTATTCTGTCTGGCTGTGCTCGTCGATTGTCTTTTTGAGTAGGAATGGCAAAACATTTGTGTTTTCATATGGGAAATTCTATATTGGCTCCCTTTCTTTTTTCTTTTTTTTCAAAGTAATTTTCATTGAAAGAGATAATAACACACAAGACCAAACATACAATACATTTTGTTCACAAAGAAAGAACACCATATATAGCGAGGTAAGCAAAATTCAACAAGAGCTGCCTTCGTAAACCAAACGTTGCTAGCAACCAAACCATGCTTCAGCCACCCACCCACAACACCCTTTCTCCCAAATTCTCACCCTCCCCTCCGAGTCTCACCCATCGGGCCCCACGGACCAGGGAGGGAAAAACAGAGGTGTACCCAATACCCAAAACAATTCACAACTATATGAGGGGGGGGGGGGGGCTCAACTGAGGAGCAAAGACTAGGAAAAAGAGAGATAGAAAAGCAAAACCAAAGAAAGAACTAAGGGAGAGGAAAATCAACAGAAAAAAGAGAAAAGAGTAAAGAGGATGGGTACCAGGTCTCCACCAGTCCAAGTGGCAGTCAAGTTTGCACCTTAGATCACCAGGAGCTCTCTGTCAAAATGTCCTGGAAGGTAGTCGGCAATCCAACCCTCCCAAGTAGCCAAAAAGGTAGTGAAGTCTCCTTGCAAAGAGGCCGCCATTGGCTCCCTTTCTATCCGGAAGCTGGATGTGAGGTTCCAATCAAAACCCTAAAATAGAAATTGTCTTAATCCTCCGAATGTGCTAGGCAGGTTATGTTACAGGCCAGTGTCCAACCTGGGGCTAAAACCCATGACCCTAAAAAAAGAGTCCTACATATTACTGGCTGGGCTAAATAAAAGACCAAAACCCAATATGGGACACAAGCTTCACATGCTCCACTAAATAAGCTATCCAAGTCCATCTATCCAAGCATCCCCAAATTATGCTGTACTGACTGTGCTCTCCTAGCTCTGTAATTGGTCATCACCCAACATGGGGTCTCATGCTCTAATGAGAGAGCCAGGCCCAATGAACCCAAAACTCTAAAATAATGCTGTGCTGGCTAAGCTATACTCTGTAATAGACAACTGCCCAATATGGATCTTAAACCCATGAACGTTGTGCCTAGTTGCTGGCCGTGCACCCATTGGATGAGTGAGGAGGGGGTAGAATTTTTCTCCTTCCCACATTAGAACTTTGGTTTAGAAATATTCCTGCTTGGGGCCACTGCTTCTCCCACCCTTAGACATGCCAGTCCTCACCACTTCTGCCTCCGAGTTGCCTTATATCAACCAGAAGGCGGTCTTCGGTCCTTACCACTGCCAACATTGGAACGGTTGCTTGGGGATCCCTCCCTCTGGGAGGTCACTTGTGGCATCAAGGACCAAAGGATGATCATCACTGGGTGGTATCATTAATTAATTAATTAGTAAAGATTTACTAGTTTTAGCTTACATATAATAATGTTTTTTATGTTTAAAATATGTACACTATTTATATATGTTTTATTATACTTTGTTTAGATATGTATGTAAAACATACATTTTTGACTTTTTGTGTTTCCATATATTGTACGATCCTTTCTGTAATTCCTTATTTACAGGTTTTAAACCATCAAATGCCTTTGCAATGTACATCATTACATTCCAGTACTTTCTTTTATGATGATGACTACTGATATGACACAGTCCTGGGAGCTCTACCTCCATCTCAAAAAAATTGAACCCAAAAAATATGGTACCAGAAGTGGGGTATCCATCACATTACTAGAGGGAAGCGCGAGACGCGGCCTGCGCATGCGCCGTTGGAACGGGGTTAAGGTAAGGTTTGTGGGCGTCCTGGGGGGTTTCACCCCGCGGGACATCCCGATTTTGGATGCCCTGCGCGGAGGGATCTGATCTTATAGATTCCCGGGCCGATCCCCCCTGGGTGTTGGTCCACTTTAAGAAAGAATAGTGCCATGTAGTGCTTGGTAGCGGCAGGCAGCGTCTGGTGATCGCCGGGCGCTGTACGGGAAACCACATTTAAGAAAGCGAATCTGGTGAGCCACTCTAACAGCGCCATCTAGGTTCAAGAGCGCTACATATTACCTTTCGCTCAGTGTCACTCGGCCATACATTTTAATGGGCTTTCATTTGTTTGTGTTTAAAGTGGACCAACACCCAGGATTTTGACTATCCTGGGTCTTGGTCCACTTCGGTGGGGCACCCCCGATCGGGGTGCCCCGCTGTGTGAAACCCCCCCGAACCCCAAGAAAAACTCACCTCTCCCCGCTTCCAGCGCCGACGGACAAGCCGCGGACAAGCGGCTCCTCCGCCGCCGCCTCCCGCGCGTCACTCTTGACGCGCGCGTGCCCGCGCCGGCCATTCACAGACGGCCGGCGCGGGCGCGCGCACGTCTAGAGGGGCACGAGGGAGGCGGAAAGTGACGGCCGGCCGCCGCCGAAGATAAGGTAAGGAGTTTGGGGTGTTTGGGGGGGTTTCACCCCGCGGGACATCCCGATCTCGGATGTCCCGCGGGGAGGGAGGTGATCGGCCCGGGAATCTTATAGATTCCCGGGCCGATCACCCGTGGGTGTTGGTCCACTTTAAACAGCGTGTTTGGTAATTAAATTATTTTTTTTGCTCAAATCATTGTGTGACCTCTCCTGGCTGCAAACAAACACTTTCATAGTTTTTTTTTTTACTTTTTATATTTTTATGCAGAATTGTATTTACAGGTCTGGCACTAAAGTGTTATTGTCCCAGTGTTTAAACAATGTCATTCCATGTGTTTTTGCTTTGTTACAGGTGTATATGTGTTTAAAAACTTTAATCACACAGCGTCTGGCACTATATGCTACAGTGTCCAGCTTTGTATGCCTGAGTATCGTGGTTTAAGAGCACCCTCGCTGGCGCTGTTCATTTACATGTTAAATACAAATGATTTCTGGCGTTCACCACCGGCGCTACCTGTCGCTATCTCTCTATCATTGGAAAAAAAACAAACAAGACACAGCACCACCATTAGCCTACAGCGGCAAACGCTAACAGCGCTTATGCCTGTGGCCAGCTTTGCGGCTGAGGCTCTTATAGCATTTCTCCACAGATGCTCAAGTGACGCTACGAGGCGCTAGTGATAAACTGGCCTTCACTTATCAGCAGTAATAATACCAATAACGATCACACACTCTTATGCGATCATAAACAATTACAGCATTCCCATTCAGAACGAGACGCCAATACTTTGCCGGCCGGCATCCTCGGCTCTTTTAATTTCCTCTCTGTATATGAAATTGCTTTTAGGAAACAAAAATAACCATGGCAGTATAAAGGTAATATTTTTAATAGCTGCGCAATGAATCATTGAAGCTTTTCCAGCGCTCTGGTCTTTTTGCCGCTTAATAGGTCATCGATTTTCTAAAACAAAAATGTAATTGCTTTGGAGCGGGCGGATTCTATCAACCCACAGCACAGGAGAATGGTTCCACCTTAAAGAGGATGGAAACCCATTTCTGGGTCCTCCGCTCATCCTTCGGGGGCCTTACTACCTGCTGAGCAGCCAGGCGCTGCTGTTGGTTCGGTGGTGGGTTTTTCTACTGCCGAAATCATGCCCAGTGGCATTTTTGAAATTGCCGATTGGCTGATCTCAAAGGTGCCGCAGTGACAAGGTGCAGCTGGCTGACCGCACCCAGAGGCGCAGCTAGGTTTTCTGGCCCCTGGGGCAAAGATTCAAAATCCATTTTGGCACCCCCCTGACCTACAGAACCCAGGGCATGTGCCCACCTCCAGCCAGGGTCGGATTATGAGGGGGGCGCAAGCCCCGGGACCTCCACCACTTGTCCTCCAAAGGGGGCCTTCACCAACCTTTGGGTTATGGTTTGGTGCAGGAGGATTTACAGTATTTGGTCTGACGGGCCGCGGGGCCAGCAACAAAGCTATAGGCACCTGGGCAAGCCTTTTTTTGTTTTTGCAAACCTGCAGCCAAAGCTACCACAGGGCAGGACGGAGAGTCTAGAGCAGCAAAGCCGCCGCCAGCAACGCTACAGTGATGGGTGCAGAGCTGTCACTGCACATAACCCACCAAGCACAGCCGCTGGCAGTTTACTGGTGCCCCGGGGGGTTACACACAGTGGGGAATCCTCTATAGGATGCCCCAGGGCCAGGCTACCGGTCGGGTCTGCAAGCTTTTAGATACCAAGGCCCGGCTGCGGTGGTCTTGACTCTGGGTTTTGCTCCTCTCCCCCAGGGCATCCCGATTGGGGATGCCACGCTGTGTGAGACAATCAGTGTGCTCGGAGCCGCTGACATCACATCGTCGGCCAGGCTAATTCATTACTAGCATCAGGTATCGGCAGATGAGTGTCTGTACAGAGAAGCTAAGAGCGACCGCTAGTATACACTGTGATCGGCTATTGGGCGCTGTAACAGAATGCCTCAGTCGCTGTAGTAACCTGGCCGGCATTGATGAATGAGATGTATGTTGGACGCTCTAACACCAGTACAGCGTTGCAGGGAGCGAACGGCAGCGGGTCAGTGCGACCGACTCTCATCGACTCACACCATATTCATCAAAAATCCACAATCACAGAACGCCAGGGCTCAAAATTGTGTCGCTGTAGCCCATAGTGCCAGACGCTGTGTGATTAAAGTCTGTTTTATAACTTATATCCACCAGTAACAAAGCGAAAACACATGGAATGACATTGTTATAACACTGTGACATTAATACTTTAATGCCAGACCTGTAATGACAATTCTGCATAAAAATATAAAAAATCAAAAAAGTTTTCAAAAATGACATTTAATAGGCCAGGAGAGGTCACACAATTATTTCATTAAAAAAAAAAACCCTGTTTAAATAGAAGAAAAGGGACGTCCATTTAAATGTATGGGAGAGCGACAGGTAATACCTGGCGCTCTGGAAGGCAGAGCGCCGGCGGTATACGCTTGGCCGTCTGTGATGATGGATCGGACACTACATGGCGCTGTTAGAGTCGCACACCAGAATCGCTTTGATAAATGTGGTATTGTTACCTGGCGCTATCCCTTGATCAATAAACAAATATAGAGGCCGATTCATTAATAGCCCCAGGTAGCGACAGATGAGCGACAGTAGCGTTATTTTCACAGCGCACGCTAGTATTCGCTGTGCTTGGCCGTTGTTCGGCTGTTGACAGCGACCCCGTCGGTGTGCGGTAATGTTGAATAAGGGTGTTAGGAGTCGCTGTTTGACAGGTTCCGCGCTGTATGGGAGCGCATGACAGCGAATGGCCATAGCGAACGGCTGCCAGCATATTCATTAACAAATCACGCTCAAAAAATTCTCGCGCTGTGAAATGCTTGTTTAAACCCCAGAGCGCTGGCGGCGATGGGTTAAAAGTAGTTTTTTAACCCCCGAACAACCATATTTAAAAAAAAAAAACAAAAAAAAAACATGTTTTTCAAAACATTTTGTAATATGAATACATTAATATCAGACCTGTAATATCAATTAAATTTTTTTTTTTTTTTACCTTAAAAAAAATATCTAACATTGCAGAAGTGGTCAGAAGAATTTTTGACAATTAAAAAAAAAAAAAAAAATACATTAATAGCAATTAATTAAGAATATTTAAAGATTGCTCCATTGAAATGCATTGGAGAGCGCCAGGTAGCGAGAGGTCATACTTGTCGCTGTTCAAGGTCGCTCGCTGGCGCTGTGGGGTGAGGCTGGAATAATGATGGATGATTCGCTATCTGGCGCTCTGTCAGTCGCTAAGCAGGATCGGCTTGATAAATGTGTGATTGCGGAGGGGAGCCGGCGTTCTCGTGGCGGTGAGCGTCATTACCGTTCGCTCACCATTCGCTACCTGGCGCTATCCCTTGTTAAATAAGGGCCAAAGCTTCGTCTAAGGCCAGCGGCTCTGAGTGTGCTGACAGCCGCATCCCCTGTTACCTTCTAACAGGGAGTGTGCCCGCGCCGGCCATTCACAAATGCCTGGCACGGGCTAGAGGGATAGCGGGGATGCTGCCACAGCTCACGCATGCCCCATGGGACCAGGAAACAAGGTAAGTGTATGAGGGGCGACTTGGGTTTTCACACAGCCACCGCGATTGATTTCAAAGCCACCGCGTTCGATTCCCTTCCCCCGGGGCAGCCAAAATCAGGATGCCCTGCGGGGTAGGGAATCGATTGTGTTGGCTTTTGATCCACTTGAAGAAGAATCAGGCAAATATTCAAAAAATCTGTCTTGAAATAAGGTCAGTGCACACCTACTGAAAACTGATATCTGGCCACTGTGTGAGCGGGTAGGGCCCTGTAGGTGGACCTCGATGGACAGGCGCAGGAGGAAACGCTGCACATCTATACACTTCAGTGGGAAGCTTTTAAAACACAGGATGATAAGAAAGCTGTTTAAATTTGAATATAGTTATTTTTGGATCCAGATCAACCCTTTAAAGCGGACCAAAACCCAAATTTTTAACTAGCATCCCCTGAATTGCTCACCCTATGAAGATTCAATTCAATTCAATTTATTGTTCGCCAAGTACATTGTGAGATGAACAAGGAATTCTTTTCGGCATATACACAGTGCAAAAAGAAAACAGTAGACAGATAACTACAGTTACCGTTACAAAGGAAGGGGAACACGGAAGACAGAGATACAGAAGCAGATAATCTCTTATAAAGTCAGAGTATGAAGACCAATTGGTTCTGGCGTGATCCCGGTCCTATGGTGCCTGGATATTGTTGAGGATGCGGACAGCCAAAGGAAAGAAACCCTTCCTAGACCTAGAAGTCCTGCAGGCTGGGATTGCAAGACGTCGCCCAGATGGTAAGTAATGGAATAGGGCGTGTCCAGGGTGCGACGGATCCCGGAGTATCTTTCCAGCCCGCTTCTTGATTCTGCGGTTGTGCAGTTACTGCAGGGAGGGTAAGGGGGCTCCGATTATTCTTTCTGCTGTCTTTATTGTTCTTTGGAGTCTGCACTTGTCCCTTTTTGTAGCTCCTTCGAACCAGACACCTTTTGCCAAATTTTAGTGCTTCTGCTTCACTCTAATCCCAGGTAATGGCGCCTGTTTTAGCTGCAAAGCTCCGCCTCCTCCATTCATTGCCATTGTTGTGTATTACATCTTTGCAATGACTGATCCCCTGCCATCTTACAGAGAGGGACAGCCAAAAAAGTGTTCCAGGATGATTCGAAAAACGAAAATATCAATTTTTAGTTCTACACCCTAAGAAGGGAATATAGGCAGCAGGGGCTATGGCCAAATGTATTTCACAAGTTTGGTGGGTTTCGGTCCGAAGTGATTTATCTGCCGCAAAGTTGGGTGACAAGAGACAGTTGACTTACAAGCACATGGGGGGGGGGGGGGTGCCCAGGCTGGCACAGATGTCACTGAGGCCATTACCCTGGCGGGTGGCAGCTGCTGACAGGACAGACATCCACCCCCCACAGAGGGAACAGCTGCTCCTGTCCAACCACCCAAACCCATCCAATCTAAGCGATGGCATCCCACAGAGAGAGCATGTGGCGGAGCTCCGGTCAGGATTCTGCGAAACCTTCTCTCCTGCAAGACTCCCAGTTTAGTATTAGAATATTCCCTCCCATAAAGTGGACCAAAACCTACGGAGATCAGCCTAGGAATTATTATTATTATTGTTTATTTATATAGCGCCATCATCTTCCGTAGCGCTTTACAAAGTTGTAATTACAGACAGGGTAGAAACATACGGTACATATACTATTTCAAATGCAGTTTTACAGATTTGACAATGGATATTCTGAGTACAAGATAGAATAGGGGAGAGAGCTCCGCCTCTGCGAGCTTACAGTCTAAAGGAAGAGGGGTGAATACGAGGGGGAAGGATCACAAACAGTCAATATTGAGCTTTGTGCCCTTTAGAAGATTGGTTAGGTCAGATTATATGCTTGTTTGAATAAGTGAGTTTTAATGGCGCCTTTGAAGGTTTTGAGGGTTGTGGAGTGGAGGATTGGGTGGGGGAGGGCATTCCAGAAGATTGAAGTTGCATGTGAGAAGTCCTGGAGGCGGGCGTGAGAGGAGGTGACCAGGGTGGAGGACAGGAGAAGGTCAGCAGCAGAGCAGAGGCTGCGTCTAGGTTGGTATTGTTGGATTAGAGATGAGATGTAGGGAGGGGCCTGGTTGGAGAGAGCTTTGTATGCGAGAGTTAGAGTTTTGAACAGGAATCTATAAGATCCCTTCCCCCGGGGCTTCAAAAATTAGGATGCCCTGCTGTGTGAAATCCCCCAGGTCACCCAGAAACTCACCTTCTTTCCCGGTCCAATGGCGCATGCGCAAGCAGCGGCCGCATCCCCGCTATCCCTTCTTTCTCTTTTTCTCCATTTGTGGATGGCCGGCGCGGGCACACTCCCTGTTAGAGGCTAGCGGGGGATGCGGCCTTTTGCATGCTCGGATCCACTCGCCTTAGATGACGGATTAGACGAAGGGACGGGAGCGGATCCGAGCGCGCTGATTGGATGAGCGCCCACTTCTGGGAAGAGGTTAGTTCATTCGGGCGATCTGGGGGGTTTCACAGAGGGGGGCAAGGATCAGAAACCCAGTATAGTAAAAATCCTGGGTTTTGGTGGACTTTAAAGTGGAACAAAACCTGTATAAATGAGTTGACCCTCTTTTAGTGATTTCCCTAGCCGCTTCCTGATTCGGGATGCTCTGCACTGTGAAACTCTTGCTTACCCTGCAAACGCAAGACAGAAAACAACCACCTGGGCAGGAGGTAAATAGCGGAACGGTCCCTTTTAGGGTTGGCCTTAGGGTAAGTGTCACCCTGTGCAAGATATCAAGATGGCGCCCCCTAGTGACACACATGGAGAAAAGGAATTAAATAACAAGAGAAGGTGAAAAGAGAGAGGATGAAGGTAATGTGGACAAGCAAAAGGATGAGAAAAAGATAAAAAAGATGGGGTGACACAGAAGGAGAATGAATGAATGTGACAGATGAAAGGATTGTGGGAAAACGAGAGATGATGAATGAATAAATAAATGAGGGGATGAGATTGATATTGGAGGAATGGGAAAAAACAAGAGAGTGGAGCAACAAAGAGATAAAGTGTGAGAGAGAAGGAGAATGAATGAATGTGACAAGATGGATGGAATGTGGGAAAAAAAGGGAGGATGAATGAATGAATAACTGAGGGAATGGGATTGATATAGGAGGAATGGGAAAAAACAAGAGAGTGGAGGAACAAAGAGAGAGAAAATGAGAGAGAGATGACTAAGGCTAGAAAATGAGAAGAAAAAAGTAAGAGAGAGAAGGAAAAAAAGAGAAAGAGAGAGAAAAAAGAAAGAATGAAACTGGAAAAGAGAGATGGAGGAAAGGTAAAAAAGGAGGAAGAAGCTGAAAAGAGAGGCAGATGGGAGGAAGAAGACAAGAGAAAGATAGGGGAAATGTGGAAATGACCTGGAAAAGGGGAGGGGGTATGGAAAGAGAGGAACATGGAGAGGTCATGATATAAAAGATAAAGAAGGAGAAGGGGAAATTGAAGAAGAAGAAGAGAATTATAAAGATATGTGAAAAAAAAGCCGAGAGATGGGGGTATTTTTGGAAAAGAGGGGCCTGCTTCTCCAGTTAAGAGCTCCTGGTGTCCCCTTACAGAGAGGATGACGGTATGTGGGACTGCACTCCTCGCACCTCACACGGGGGGGGGGGGGGTTAATAAAGAAAACGCCTTAGCTTCTCCATGGGCCAGCGCCACTCCTCCGGAATTTTGCATCCTGGACGCTGCCATCTTGCACAAAAGACATGCATGGGCCCCGGTTATGCGGCTTTGTGTCTTTTCCTGTGCCCGCCGTACGGGCTCAGGAGGAACGGCGCCCCCCTCGTCCTGCCTCAGCCTCAGGGTAGGGTGGCAGGGCCGGGGGTGTTACTTGACAGAAGTTCCACTTTACAGTGGACCAAAACCCAGGATTTTGACTATCCTGGCTTTTGGTCCTTGCCCCCGGGGGTGCCCCACTGTTAAACCCCCCCCCCAGGTTGCTGAAACCAACCTCTTCCCCGTCCTATGGTGCATGTGCGGCTGCTCGTCCAATCAGTGCGCTCGGATCCACTCAAGCCCCTTCATCCAGGAGCTTGTCTCATACGAGCGGATCCGCGTGAGCTGGAGCCGCATCCCCCGCTACCCTGACCATCCACAAATGCTTGGCGCTTGCACGTGCCCTGCTAGAGGCATAGTGGGGATGCTATGTGAGTGAAAGTGTGTTTTTGATTAACCTAGTGCAATTCTATTAAAACCCAGGATCATTTAATAAATGCTGAAAATGCACTCTCAATCAGAGAAGCGATAAAACACCATATCAATCAGTCAGACAGCAGGATTAACCAACAGCTCTCACCGTTGGGAATCCAGGTCCTCACACAGTCAATGGTTTAAAGTGCTGCAACAAGATGGAAGACCCATTGAGCCTCCTCCTTGGGGCATCCCTCAGCATTTATAAAATTATCCTGGGTTTTAATAGTATTGCACTAGATTGTTTTATTTCTTTTGCACACTTGGCGCTCTGGATGGCTAATTAACTGGAGGATATTAAGAGTGTCTTTGAAGCCATAACCCGAGGATATTGGAGATATCAAGCACCCTTTGGGGAATTTATGTTATCTGGCCCCTGTATGGTCCATTTATTTGGTAAGAGTTTAAACACCCCAGGTGGCGGCTCACGCGTTGTGATAAGGTGCATAGAATATTGTTGAGCGGCACAGATAGCTAAAAGCAGGGGGAGAGGCGTCAGACGGAAGGATGGCGGAGATGCTGCCCTGACCTGCTTTTTCACTGGAAACGGGGCAATCCCAGGGTTTCACACACCAAAATGAGATGCTGCCAAAAGAGGGCGACTAGACGCCTGAGAGTCTTACTGGCTCTGGGCCGGTTCCTCTTTAACAAACTCTAAAATGCAGGAAAGCAGGGGTGTAACTATAGGGGGTGTGAGGGCTGCGATTGCACTGGGGGGCCAACAAGGGAGGTATGTCTTGGTTTTACACATAGGAGTGCCCCAGGGGGAGCGAGTATGCCTGCCCTAGAGTCTCATAGACTCCTGGGTGGGTTTTGGTCCTCTTTAAGGAATCAGAGATACAAAGTGACAAAGTTTTTTGAGGCAAAAATACATTTTCTCCCCTGCAGATTTCTGGAGCCCACCAGTAGAATTAACTGTGGGGGCCCATCACACATTTGGGTGCAAATATCATGGGCACCCCGATCGACTCCCCAGATCGCCGAGCGCAACTCACCTCTTCCTGGTCCAACGGGGCACGCACTGCCACTCGTCCAATAAGTACGCAACCAAGTGTGCTGGCGGCCACATCCCCCGCTTCCCTCTAACAGGGAGCGTACCCAAGCTGGCCATTCACAATTGCCTGGAGCGGGCATGCGCCCTGCTAAAAGGATAGCAGGGATGCGGCCGCGGCTTACGCATGCGCCGTTGGACGGGGAAGCAAGGTAAATGTACGGGACGACCTGGGGGGCTTCACACAGCGGGGCATCCCGATTTTGGATGCCCTTGGTGGAGAGAATCGATCAGCATGGGTTTTGGTCCACTTTAGGTCAGAGACAGTAGTTAATTTCCTGCACAGGGGAATTTTAGGAATTGATAATGACCTAGCGGGGGTCAGGGAAACTGGCACTACCTGGGGTGCAGTGAGTGCTGCATAGCAAGATTAAAGGAGGGCACAGCAGAGGAACCAGAGGAGTAGCTAGGCTTTCTGGCACCCGGGGCAAAGATTCAAAATGGTGCCCCCGTTTGGCGCCCCCCTGACCTGCTGCACCTGGGGCAAGTGCCCCCCCCCAGCTACGACCCAGGGGTGGTGGCAGCGAGGCCGCAGGCATAATGGGAGGGAGAAAGCTTGTTGTGGATGCGCCGAGCATCGTTTACGGGGATAAATAATGTCCGTGTCACCGGCGAGCAGATAATTAAGACCATGACAGAGGACGCAGGATGATGACCCGCCATCTATTGGTTTCAGCTGTCTGATTATACATGGCTCAGCGCCGGCACTCGCTGTCAGGAGTGTCAGTCTCCCGAGAGACTCCCGCTTGTCACCCATTGTCACCGTCACTCATCACACCGAGGCCCCCGACCCGAGAGCCAGCACATTCTCTTTCCCCGAGCTCCTTCTTGTTAGCTGCTTGGATACAGCAGCGGATGTAATAACTAGAGAGGTCCCTATAGCCATAGAAGACCACCATGTCAAACTGGAGTATCTGAGACCTACCGGCATACCTACCAACTTTTCAGGTTGGGAAAGAGGGACATTTATTAAATTAGGGCACGCCCCCTCATTGAGGGATGGATATGATATAGAGTGTAACAGTTACAACAATAGAAACACCTAGAATAGGCAAATGAATCATGAATTGCTGCAGATCTGTATTTTACACCTCAAAGAGGGACAAATGAGAACAACGAGGGCCAGGGCGACAGACATGGACTCCAAAGAGGGACAGTCCCTTCAATTCAGGGACACTTGGGAGGTATGTACCAGTAGAAGTGACTCTGGGGGCCTACCCCACATTTATATGCAAGTATCACTGTCTTTTATTTAGGGCCCATGCACATTATGACAAGCTGTATTGTCTGTGTGTGTACACTTGTGATGCCACAAATAAGCTATACATGGGTTGGGTTTTGGCAATGAAGACCCCTTATAGGGGTCCCTGGGGCCATGTGTCTGCTATTGGGCCCAGAAGCACAGGTGGCCTACCGGTTCAGGTGGAGATATCTCAGCAGCAACAGCATAGACACCATGCCGCTAGATTAGGATTAAAGTGGACCAAAACCCATGGAAATCGGCCCAGGAATCTCTAAGATTCCCGGACTGATTGTTCCCCCCTTCCTCCGGGGCATCCAAGCCCGGGAATGTGTAAACTCCCCAGGTCGCCCATAAACCCTTCTTTTTCGGTCCAACGGTACATTCACAAACCGCGGCCACATTCCCACTATCCCTCTAGCAAGGCGAATGGCCAACCTATTCTATTAAAACCCAGGATAATTTAATAAATGCTGAAAATGCACTCTCAAACAGAGAAGCGATAAAACACCATATCAATCAGTCAGACAGCAGGAGTAACCAACAGCTCTCACCGTTGGGAATCCAGGTCCTCACACAGTCAATGGTTTAAAGTGCTGCAACAAGATGGAAGAACCATTGAGCCTCCTCCTTGGGGCATCCCTCAGCATTTATAAAATTATCCTTGGGTTTTAATAGTATTGCACTAGATTGTTTTATTTCTTTTGCACACTTGGCGCTCTGGATGGCTAATTAACTAGAGGATATTAAGAGTGTCTTTGAAGCCATAACCCGAGGATATTGGAGATATCAAGCACCCTTTGGGGGATTTATGTTATCTGGCCCCTGTATGGTCCATTTATTTGGTAAGAGTTTAAACACCCCAGGTGGTGGCTCACGCGTTGTGATAAGGTGCATAGAATATTGTTGAGCGGCACAGATAGCTAAAAGCAGGGGGAGAGGCGTCAGACGGAAGGATGCCGGAGATGCTGCCCTGACCTGCTTTTTCACTGGAAACGGGGCAATCCCAGGGTTTCACACACCAACATGAGATGCTGCCAAAAGAGGGCGACTAGAGGCCTGAGAGTCTTACTGACTCTGGGCCGGTTCCTCTTTAACAAACTCTAAAATGCCGGAAAGCAGGGGTGTAACTATAGGGGGTGTGAGGGCTGCGACTGCACTGGGGGGCCAAGGAGGGAGGTATGTCTTAGAGGTTTTGTTCCTCTTTAGACCCTCCTCCGAAGTATCCTGATTTTCTAAGCCCTGCTACTTAAAGGAGAACTAAAATTCTGTAATATTAAAAATTCATATAAACACATTGGCTAATGAGAGGAGGGGTCACTTATACACCTGAACTGAATAAAACTCCCACAAGCTTGTGGTTTATTCTCTCCAGATAGGAATAAAATCCAGGGATGTCAGGTGTAGTCTATCAGGGGTGACAGAGCCTGTCACCCCAGATGTCCTTTTCCCTCCCTTAAAAGAAAGAATGACAAGCCTGGCTGGATATTTCTTGATGTCGGGTGTATAAGTGACCCCTCCTCCTGCCATCCACCATATTTATATGTTTTTTTATGATTGGGCCATTTTTTTTTGCGATGCTACTTTAACAAGCCCTAGGAAACACTACTGTTTCTCTCACACGCCCCTGCAGCCAATAGGAGCTCTCTGAACATAGACACGCGCCTTCCTGAGGAACCCTTGTCATACGCGAAGGAGCCGAGCGGGAGGATTTCAAAAGTCTAAGGCCCTTATTTATGAAGGAATAGCGACAGGTAGCGACTGGTGAGCGGCCAGTAATGACGGGCCCCGCCGCAAGAACGCCAGCTCCCCACCACAATCACACATTTATCAAGCCAATCCTGCTTAGCGACTGAGATAGCGCCATATAGCGACTCATTCATCATTATTCCAGCCTCAGCCCACAGCCCCAGCGTCCGACCTTGAACAGCGACAGGTATGACCTCTCGCTACCTGGCGCTCTCCAATGCATTTCAATGGATCAATCTTTAAATATTCATAATGAATTGTTATTCATTTTTTTTTTTTTTTTTTTTTTAAATGTGAAAAATTCTGTGACCACTTCTGCCATTTTAGGTAATTTTTTTAAGGTAAAAAAAAAAATTGTACAGAATTGATATTACAGGTCTGATATTAATGTATTCATATTACAAAATTATTTAAAAAAACTTGTTTTTTTTGGTTTCCAAAAATATGGTTGTTTGGGGGTTAAAAAACTACTTTTAACCCATCGCCTCCAGCGCTCTGGGGTTTAAACAAGCATTTCACAGCGCGAGAATTTTTTGAGTGTGATTTTTAATGAATATGGTGGGAGCCGGTCGCTAGGGCCAGTCGCTATCATGCGCTCCCATACAGTGCGGAACCTGTCAAATAGCGACTCGTCACCCCGTATTCAGCATTACTGCACACCGACTCAGTCGCTATCAACAACCGAACAACGGCCAAGCACAGCGACTACTAGTGGGCGCTCTGAAAATGCAGCTACAGTCGCTCAACTGTCGCTACCTGCCGCTATTAATGAATCGGCCTCCCCGTGTGGAGTGAGCCCCCAGACCCACTCCTACTGGTGGGCCACAGGCATCCCAGTCGGACACTGGTCTTATAGATTCTAGTGCAGGGTTTTGTTCCACTTTAATCATCATCCGGGAGGAAACTAATAGGGTGCTGTGCTAAAACCAAAGATGATACAAACAACCTTTACTGATACTTTAGTATTGATGCAGAAAAGTGAGTGAAAGAAACATCTGATTATCAGACACTGTGTAGGAAAGTTCCGTTTGATATGATCATTCAGAGAAGGCGGAGATCCCCTTTAAATCGATAATAAATAATATGGTCTCCAAGCTGGAGGTTGATCCGGTCACTTCTTTGACCTCCCCACCAATGCGATTAATATTACAGCAAGCCGCTGGACTTAGTCCAGCCGGGGGACAGATAATCTTCCTAAGTGGTGCTTGGAACGATCAGCGAGCAATCGGGCCTCCAGGAAAAGAAAATAGGACCAGAGAGAGGCAACAGACACAAGGAAAAATCTCCCATAATGCCCCTGGGTTGAGTTACTGCCGTGCCGGGAAACCATAAAATCTCTGCCCCTCCCCGGACTCATGGTGTCCAACTAGAGAGATTTAATTAACAGGATTATAAATGCTGACTGCCCCACCACGCGCAACACCAGCAGAGGAACGCCCCACCAATAAAGGGGACCAGTCAGGTATAGTGCTCCAGGTTGATGTGGGCCCTTGGGTGACAGTGTGTCAGTGGGCCCCCTGTGATGTGTAACAACACTCTGCACATGGTGGTAAAGCACTTACATACTCCAATCTATCTCACCCCCCCAGGCTGCCCGGCTCCCCCCTGACTCCAAAACATTGCTGGCTGATGCCGACCCCTACCCGGTGACCCTTGCTGCAGCTCCTTCATTAGGGTAATTCTTTTATGGCTTAAAGTGGACCAAAACCCACCCTGGAGTCTATGCAGGCATATTCGCTCCCCCGCGATTAGGGGTGCTCTGCTGTGTAAAGCCCCCCGGGTCGCCCAAAAACTCACCTTCATTACTGCTCCAACGGTGCATGTGCGAGCAGTTGCTGCATTCCTGCTATACCTTTAGGGCGCCAGGCATTTGTGAATGGCCAGCGCGGGCACGCTACCTGTTAAAGGGTAGCGGGGGATGCGGTTGCCAGCACGCTGATTAAATGAGAGGGCCGCGCATGCGCCGTAGGACCGGGAAAGGATAAGTGAGATTGGGCGACCTGGTGCGGTTTCACACGGCAGGGGAGGGCAAGGACCGAAACCGGGATAGACAAAATCTGCAAAATTCATGCTTTTGGTCTCCCATCCTGACATTGGTGCTCTGCTTGACAAGAAAAAAAAAGAATGAATGGAAAAAATTCAGAAAGAAATAACAGTAGGAATAACAGTAGGAAAGAAAGAATAGAGGGAATGAATGAAAGAGAAAATAAGAATAGAAGGATCACCTGATAGTCAGAAAAAATGACTATGAAAAAAAAGAAAGAATACAGGGAATGAAGGAAAAAAACTTAATAGAAGGATGGAAAACAAGTACTGTATAAATTAAATGTAACCAGTATTTTTAGTTAAAAGAAACACTAATTTATCTGATATTAGCAGAGACCCCCTTTTAACCTACTAATGTACCAATTATTCGCCCCTATAAGACACACCTGCTCATCTGCACACCTAGGATTTGGAGGAGGAAATTAACAAAATAAATATTCTGAACCAAATGTTATGCTAAAACACCATCCCCCAAGAACCAAATAATAGGCAAGGTGCAGAATCCCCCCATTACAGGTGGGCAGTGGGGCATTCCCAGTCAAAAAAAGAATTGGTATAACCGCAGCACGGGTCCAATGAAGGGTGCAAGGCCTGGGGGAGTCCCAAATCCTCACTTCAACTTGTAAATCACAAATGCTATTTGGTCAGCACTCCTTAAAAATACAATGCTTTAATGAAAATCCATATAAAAACATCCCATCCGCACGCACCGGACTCGCCTACCGGTGAGCTTCCGGTAGGCGAGTCCGGTGCGTGCGCCGCGTGGGGGCTGCGATTGTGGCGCGAGAGACGCACAGACGGTGTGGGGTAAGTGCTCATAATTTAGTGGCCTATTTAAATGCAATTATGGATTGACTCACTTATCTATGAATAAGGACCCTTCTCAGTCCGAAACGCGTTAGCACGTGAGACTTTCTATCTCCATCGGGTTCTATTATTTGTTTTTAAAGCTGTCTTTTCTACTTTGGGATGTTTTTATATGGATTTTCATTAAAGCATTGTATTTTTAAGGAGTGCTGACCAAATAGCATTTGTGATTTACAAGTGGGGCATTCCCCCCTGGCATTCCCATAGGCAGTGTGGCATTCCCCCCTGGCATTCCCATAGGCAGTGTGGCATTCCCCCCTGGCATTCCCATAGGCAGTGTTGAATTCCCCCTCCCATTCCTTAGGCAGTGTGGCATTCCCCCTCCCATTCCCATAGGCAGTATGGCATCCCCCCCTCACATTCACATTGGCAGTGTGGAATTCCCCCTCCCATTCCCATAGGCAGTGTGACATCCCCCCCTCCCATTCCCATTGGCAGTGTGGAATTGCCCCTCCCATTGCCATAGGCAGTGTGGCATCTCCCCTCCCATTCTTTATATAGGTAGTGTGGCATCCCCCCATCCCATTCCCATAGGTAGTGTGGCATTGCCTTCGCCCATTCCCATGGGCAGCCTGGCATTCCCCCTCCCATTCTCATAGGCAGTGTGGCATCCCCCCCTCACATTCCCATTGGCAGTGTGGAATTCCCCCTCCCATTCCCATAGGCAGTGTGGCATCCCCCCCTCACACTCCCATAGGCAGTGTGGAATCCCCCCTCCCATTGCCATAGGCAGCGTGGAATCCCCCCTCCCATTCCCATAGGGAGTGTGGCATCTCCCCTCCCATTCTCCATATAGGTAGTGTGGCATCCCCCCATCCCATTCCCATAGGCAGTGTGGCATTGCCTTCGCCCATTCCCATAGGCAGTGTGATATTTCCCCCTCCCATAAGCAAGGGGGCTCAACGTTCGCGCATCGGCCACACCCACCCGCTGCAGGGAGCCGGGTGTTTGCTCTCTGTGTGCAGGCGCAGCAGGGAAGAAGCTGCGGCAGCAGATACATCGAGGACAGTGGGGACAGCGTAAGTGGTGGAGCCAGCGGGCAGGAATCGGTTGCCATGCCCGCTCGCCTGCTGTTCCTCCATCTTCTCGGCTTCCATGGCAGTGGCGGCCTGGCCAGCAGTGCGGGAATGATGGAAAGGTGAGTTTTCATTTCTTTTCACATTCACCTGATAAGAAGCACTGCCCCCCCCCCAAAAAAAATAAGTGCATCTTATAGGGCGAAAATATGGTGTTTTTCAGTTAAAAACTGGAGACATCTATAGTATCTGTATCTATAATGCTAGAATTCATTGCATTTGTCAAAAGCAGCAGGGTGTCGTGTATGTATCCCACCCATCTCAGTGACACCAGTTAAAAGTGAATCATTATTATTTGTTATTATTATTATTTATTTATATAGCACCGTACAGGGATAATTACAGACAAGGTAAAACATACTGTTCAGAAATCATTATAAACTAGATGTTACAAAGTTTAAACCGAATATGATAACAAGAGACAATAAGAGAGAGAGCCCTGCCCTAGTGAGCTTACAGTGTAAAGGATGGGGGTGGAGATGAAAAGGGGCGGGGTCACAAGTAGTGCTTGAGTTTGGCGGCACTTACCCAGTGAAGGTTATGCTTAAGCCATGCTTGTGTGAAGAGGTGAGTTTCGAGGGCACTTTTAAAGGCTTGGAGAGTAACGGATTGAGCGGGGAAATGCATTCCAGAGAAGTGGAGAAGCACGGGAAAGAGAGAGTGGGGAGAAAGAAGGTTTCACATGGGTTGGTATCACTGGATTAGAGATGAAATATAGGGAGGGGACTGGTTGTAGAGAACTTTGTAGGTTAGTTTTAGAAGTTTGAACACTCTGAGAGATAGGTAACCAGTTGAGGGATTGACAGACACTGGACACTGGGGAAGCATGAGGCTAGATAGATGAGGCGGGCAGCAGAGTTCAGAATAGATTGGAGCGGAGCCAGTCTATTTGGAAAGCCACAGAGGAGGGTGTTGCAGTAGTCAAGTCGGGATATGACCAGGGAATGCACCAACATTTTAGCGGTATCAGATGAGAGGAAGGGGCAGATGCAGAAGATGATTTCAAGTTGGAGGCTACAGGAGGTGGCTAGGGAGTAAATGTGAGGTGTGAACGAGAGAGAGGAGTCCAGAATGACGCCCAGGCACCGAGCTTGAGGAGTTGCAATTTCTGTAAGGTTATTTACAGAGATTGCGGTATTAGAGAGGGGGGGGGGGGGGGGTAAGTTGTCATAAAGAAAGAGATGGCTGTTAGTCAGGAAGCGAGAGACAAATGAAGAGAGATTTGGGCCAGAGAGGTAGATCTGAGTGTCAGCTGCACAAAAGTGATATTGGAAGTGAATATTATTCATCACACATAACATCTCAAATATATGTTATAGAGAAAAGAATTCTATTTGATCATAGGATTCACAAGCCACATTTCAATTTTAAATGTTCTATACTTAGATATAAAAAGATTAGACTTAGGTTACCCAAAAGGGAATTCTGGAGGCAGGAAAAGCCTCTTTCCATGTCTTGCATTTGCCAAAAGCAGCAGGGTGTCCGAATCATGTATCCCATCCATCTCAATGACAACAGGAATTCAAAGTGAATGAACAGAAGTTCAATGTTAATGTAATGCATTATCCATAATATCTAAAACATTGCCCAGGTGTGCCCTGTGCTGGCGCCAGCCTTGGCCAGGATGCAAATATACTATAATGTAGCTTCTATACATGACAGATATTTACATTCTAGACTTATGCCCTTATTCATCAAGCGATAGCGCCAGGTAGTGTCTGACGAGCGCCAGGTAGCGGCAGCTAACGGCGACTACCGACTCAAGTACGCCCGGCGGCGGTCACAATGACGCATTTATCAAGCAAAATGAGGCTAGCGCCGGCGAGAGCGACGGCTAGCGCGGCATTCATCATGAAGCCGCCTGGACCGAACAGCGCCGCTGCAAATTCCCTCACAGCGCCAGGTATGAGCTGTCGCTCCCTGGCGATGTCCAATGCATTTCAATGGAGCAATCTATAAATAATCATAATTAATTGGTATTATTTTTTTTTTTTTTTTTTTTTAATGTCAAAAATTCGGAGACCACTTCTGCAATGTTAGGATTTATTTTTGAGTAAAAAAAATTGTTAAAAAAAATTTGTGCAGAATTGATCTAACAGGTCTGAGATTAATGTATTCATATTACAAAATGAATCTAAAAACATGTATAATGTTACATTCAAAAAATATGGTTGTTTAGGGGTTAAAAACCAGTTAATACCCATCGCCGCCAGCGCTCTGGGGTTTAAACAAGGAATGGACAGCGACAGCACATTCGGAGCGTGATTTGTTAATGAATATGAAGCTAGCCGTTCGCTCTGGCCATTCGTTGTCAGGCGCTCACATACAACGCTGAACCTGTGAAACAGCGACCCCCCAGCCCGTATTCAACATTACCGCACACCGACTGAGTCGCTGTCATCAAGCTAACGCCGGCCAAGCACAGCGAATACTGGCTGGCGCTGAAAAAATCACGCTACAGTCGCTCATCTGTCGCTACCTGGCGCTATTAATGAATCGGCCTCCCCGTTTAACCAAAATGATGTGCAGTAATTCAGTAACAGTAATTCAAAGTGAATGAACAGGAGTTCAACGTGAATGTAATGCATTACCCATAATGTCTAAAATATAGGTTATAGGGAGAGCCGTTATTGCATTTGGTCATATGACCTATAAGCTAATTTATACCATGCAAAATATAATTAATGAACAGATGGATTGAACAATGATAACTGCACCACCACAATATACTTGTAATAGATGGAGGTTATCTAATTTGGTCACATGATTTGTAATACACTAGGTGCCAATAGGAAACTTTTATATAATTTATATATATATATGTTATTTATATATAGCTAGGATCAGGGTCGGCTCCAGGTTTGTGGGGGCCCTTGGGCAAAAAAGTCTTGTATGTCCCAAAAAAGTGGGCCCCATAGTAGTGTGTCACATTTACTTTCAGCTCCACTGCCACTAATGGGTCATCTCCTGCTGCTGATTGCACTCCAGTCCTTTCCTATAACCACCAATCATCCTCCAGTCCTTATTGTCTTCCCTAAAGCCACCAATCATCCTCCAGTCCTTATGGCCTTCCCTATAGCCACCAATCATCCTCTAGTCCTTATTGCCTTCCCTATAACCACCAATCATCCTCCAGTCCTTATTGTCTTCCCTATAGCCACCAATCATCCTCCAGTCCTTATTGTCTTCCCTATAGCCACCAATCATCCTCTAGTCCTTATTGCCTTCCCTATAGCCACCAATCATCCTCTAGTCCTTATTGCCTTCCCTATAACCACCAATCATCCTCCAGTCCTTATTGTCTTCCCTATAGCCACCGATCATCCTCCAGTCCTTATTGCCTTCCCTATAACCACCAATCATCCTCCAGTCCTTATTGTCTTCCCTATAGCCACCAATCATCCTCCAGTCCATATTGCCTTCCCTATAACCACCAATCATCCTCCAGTCCTTATTGCCTTCCCTATACCCACCAATCATCCTCTAGTCCTTAATGCCTTCCCAATAGCCACCAATCATCCTCTAGTCCTTATTGCCTTCCCTATAGTCACCAGTCGCCCTCCCGTACTTATTGCCTTCCCTATAGCCACCAATCACCCTCCAGTCCTTATTGCCTTCCATATAACCACCAATCACCCTCCAGTCCTTATTGCCTTCCCCATAGCCACCAATCACCCTCCAGTCCTTATTGCCTTCCCTATAGCCACCAATCATCCTCCAGTCCATATTGCCTTTCCTATAGCCACCAATCATCCTCCAGTCCTTATTGCCTTCCCTATAGCCACCAATCACCCTCCAGTCCTTATTGCCTTCCCTATAGCCATCAATCACCCTCCAGTCCATATTGCCTTCCCTATAGCCACCAGTCATCCTCCAGTCCTTATTGCCTTCCCTATAGCCACCAATCATCCTCCAGTCCTTATTGGCTTCCCTATAGCCACCAATCATCCTCCAGTCCTTATTGCCTTCCCTATAGCCACCAATCACCCTCCAGTCCTTATTGCCTTCCCTATAGCCACCAATCATCCTCTAGTCCTTATTGCCTTCCCTATAGCCGCCAATCATCCTCCAGTCCTTGTTGCCTTCCCTATAGCCACCAATCATCCTCTAGTCCTTATTGCCTTCCCTATAGCCGCCAATCATCCTCCAGTCCTTGTTGCCTTCCCTATAGCCACCAATCACCCTCCAGTCCTTATTGCCTTCCCTATAGCCACCAATCATCCTCCAGGCCTTGTTGCCTTCCCTATAGCCACCAATCACCCTCCAGTCCTTATTGCCTTCCCTATAGCCACCAATCACCCTCCAGTCCTTATTGCCTTCCCTATAGCCACCAATCACCCTCCAGTCCTTATTGCCTTCCCTATAGCCACCAATCGCCCTCCAGTCCTTATTGCCTTCCCTATAGCCATCAATCACCCTCTAGTCCTTATTGCCTTCCCTATAGCCACCAATCATCCTCTAGTCCTTATTGCCTTCCCTATAGCCACCAATCATCCTCTAGTCCTTATTGCCTTCCCTATAGCCACCAATCATCCTCTAGTCCTTATTGCCTTCCCTATAGCCACCAATCATCCTCTAGTCCTTATTGCCTTCCCTATAGCCACCAATCACCCTCCAGTCCTTATTGTCTTCCCTATAGCCACCAGTCGCCCTCCCGTACTTATTGCCTTTCCTATAGCCACCAATCATCCTCCAGTCCTTATTGCCTTCCCTATAGCCACCAATCACCTTCCAGTCCTTATTGCCTTCCCTATAGCCACCAATCATCCTACAGCCCTTATTGCCTTCCCTATAGCCACCAATCACCCTCAAGTCCTTATTGCCTTCCCTATAGCCACCAATCACCCTCCAGTCCTTATTGCCTTCCCTATAGCTACCAATCACCCTCCAGTCCTTATTGCCTTCCCTATAGCCACCAATCACCCTCCATTCCTTATTGCCTTCCCTATAGCCACCAATCATCCTCTGTTACATTCTTTACTTCCAACAAGCACCCTTCAGTCCTTACTGTTTGCTCCGCTACCACTAAAGACTTCATCATTGCTATCGGCTGTCACCTGGTTCTCACCACCTTCTGAGCTTCCATCAACTGCCCTCCATTTCATGCCACCTCCTCCATTGTTGCTGACCATCCCCTGTTGCTGAGGCCAGCCATCCATTTGATTGATTGGTCCACTGTAAAATAATAACATGGCCAAGTGTGAGCCTGAGTGGGCCCCTGAAGATGGCAGAAGCCCTGGCAGTTGCCCAGGTTTGCCCTGTGCTGGCGCCGGCCCTGGCCAGGATACTAATATACAATTAAGTAGCTTCCATATATGATAGATATTTACATTCTAGACTTATTTAACCAAAATGATGTGCAAGAAATGGGAAAAACCTCCTTCAAAGTCTTGCAAATGCCAAAAACAGCAGGGTGTCAGAATCGTGTATACAACCTATGTCAATGACACGGTAATTTAGAGTCCAAAGTGAATGTAATGCATTGCCCATAACATTTCAAATATAGGTTATGGAGAGATAGCTGTTATTGCGTATGGTCACATGATATGTAAGCTACATTTTAATGTGTAGTGTATAGATACTATCCACGAGCGAGCATTTAGGTTGTAAATAAACGATTATGTACATGGTAGATGTATAAAAGTTATAATAATTTTAAACTAAACCGCATGCAGAAGAAAGGAAACCCCCCATTCCATACCTAGTATATGCCAAAAGCTGCAGAGCATCCAGAATATGTATCTAACTTATCATATTACCATTCATATTTCAAATTGAATATAAAACATCACTCACACCATCTAAAATATAAGTCATGGTGCGAGCAGCTAGGATGCAAATGAACAATTATTTATGTTTCTTAGGTCCTTATTTAACAAGGGATAGCGCCAGGTAGCGAATGGTGAGCGAACGGTAATGACGGTCACCGCCGCGAGAACGCCGGCTCCCCTCCGCAATCACACATTTATCAAGCCGATCCTGCTTAGCGACTGACAGAGCGCCAGATAGCGAATCATTCATCATTATTCCAGCCTCACCCCACAGCGCCAGCGAGCGAACTTGAACAGCGACAGGTATGACCTCTTGCTACCTGGCGCTCTCCAATGCATTTCAATGGAGCAATCTTTAAATATTCTTAATTAATTGCTATTATTATTTATTTTTTTTTTTGTAAATGTCAAAAATTCTGTGACCACTTCTGCAATGTTAGATATTTATTTTAAGGTTAAAAAAAAAAAAATAATTGTGCAGAATTGATATTACAGGTCTGATATTAATGTATTCATATTACAAAATGTTTTGAAAAACTTGCTTTTTTTTAAATCCAAAAATATGGTTGTTTGGGGGTTAAAAAACTACTTTTAACCCATCGCTGCCAGCGCTCTGGGGTTTAAACATGCATTTCACTGCGCGAGAATTTTTTGAGCGTGATTTGTTAATGAATATGCTGGGAGCCGGTCGCTATGGCCAGTCGCTATCATGCGCTCCCATACAGCGCGGAACCTGTCAAATAGCGACTCCTCACCCAATATTTAACATTACGGCAAACCGACTGAGTCGCTATCAACTACAGAACAACGGCCAAGCACAGCGACTACTAGCGGGCGCTCTGAAAATGCCGCTACTGTCACTCATCTGTCGCTACCTGCCGCTATTAATGAATCGGCCTCCCCGTTAGTAGATATATAAAGTTTAGACTTATTTATTTTTTTATTTATTTTTATTTATTTATTTTAACCTAAACCACATGCAGGAGACCCCCCCCCCCCCCCCTTTAATGCCTTGCATTTGCCAAAAGCAGCAGGATGTCAGAATAATGTATCCTATCTCAATAACACCAGTAGTTCTGGGTTCAATGTCATGCATTGCTCATAACATCTAAAATATAAGTTATGGGGAAGATTTAAAGTGGACTGATATCCAGGATTTTGACTATCCTGGGATTTGGTCCTTGCCCCTGGGGCACCCCGACTGGGGATGCATGTGTGGCCGCTCGGATCTGCTCGTTCCCCTGTGTCCAGGAGCTAGTCTAAAGCAAGCGGATCCGAGCGCACTGGCAGCTGCATCCCTTGCTACCCTCTAACAGGGAGCATGCCCGTGCCAGGCATTCACAGCTCGCGCATGTGTTGTTGGACAGGGAAAGAAGGTGAGTTTCCGGGTGACCTGGCAGATTTCACCCAGCAGGGCATCCTGATGATGGATGCCCCGGGGGGGGGGGGGAGATCCAGCGGCCCTGGAATCTTATAGATTTCAGGGCCGATGGGGAGTGGGTTTTGGTCCTCTTTAAGTTATCCCATTTGATCATTTATAAGCTGTTTCAATTTGAAAATTACAAATAATTTTACTAGCAATGGAGACTGTACATATACTAAAAACAAATACAAAAAAATAAACCTTCAAAATCCCAAGGATGGATATTCAGTTACACTAATTATCATCATGTTATATACTGACTATGACAAAAATAAAATAAAATAAAGAATTTAGCGCTGTAATGACACTCGTCATTAGTAAATGCTTAATCTGTCTCATGAGTAATTATGCAACTTGAGTTCACACTATAAATCAAAATGAAAGAAAAAAAAATAAACTGAGTAATTAGCACTCGTAACAAGAAAGTGAGAAAATGAATGTAGAGAACTGAAATGCAAATATGTGTTATCAAATTATACTGTCACCGGTCCATATTGTGCAATTACGGTAAATCCACATCCAAGGAATAATGCTGCTACATATGCCTCTTTCTCATATATTCTATGTATCCCATATTTATCTATCAAGCAATAAATGTATCAATCAATCAATCAATCTAGTCCATAACTATCGCCTATCTATCTATCTATCTATCTATCTATCTATCTATCTATCTATCTACCTATCTATCTCATACTGATATATCTTTTTATCTATTTATCACCTATCAATAGCTCTAGTCTTTAACTATGGGCCTTATTTAAAAAATGCTAACGCCACGTAGCCACAGGCGGTTTTCACGAGCGCCACCAGCCATATTTATGCCGCTAAAAATGTTTAGCGCCTCTCCTAGCACCATGTAGAGTTCCATGTATCAAGAACCCCGGGTACTTTGTTAGCGCCGGCGCTGTGTTCCTTACAGCACCACATCACATCAGACGCTCACTGTCGTTCTCCCATAGACTTAAATTAGCCATTCTAGTTATGTTTTTTTTTGGTGACTTCTTGTTACCGTAATATATATATTTTTTTCTTCATTATTGTACTTAGGCTACCTGCTGCTAACTTGCGTTTTCATGCTGCCAATCATGTGTCATGTCATTTGTATGTCCCCAATGTAATTTCATTAGCATGTGTTTCCACTTGGTCACTGTGCAGTTAAAGCCATTTTTTGTATTGCACATGGCGCTGTATGCCTATGTATCCTGGTTTCAATAAACGCTCATCAAATTAGCATTTTATGTGCCCATACTAATGCGCTGCATAAAGCCGCTGGTTTGTGCCAGCACTGAAGCACCAGTGGAAGCATCCCCAGCTCCCCTGTGGAGTGCGCGCTCCTGCGCACCCAGCCTGTCATAGGGAGTGCGCGTAGCTACAGGGAAGTCAGGGATGCAGCCAAGTCAACGGAACCCGCTGGGATTAGGTAAGATTACCGGTTCCCCCGGGGGTTTTCAAACCCTAAAATCTTTTAGATTCCAGGTAAGCTGCAGGGGGTGACTGGTCCACTTTAACATAAGGTTTTTTTTTTTAAGTGGACTAAAACCCACTATCCCATCTATAATATACCCGGGCCGATCAATTCCCTCCCCCCGGGCATCCAAAATTGGGATGTCCCGCTGTGTGAAACCCCCCAGGTCGCCCATACACTTACCTTCTTTCCCAGTCCAACGGCGCATGCGTGAGCCACATCCCCGCTATCCCACTAGCAGGGCCTGTGCCCGTGCCAGGCATTTATGAATGTTCAGCGCTGGCACAATCCCTGTGAGGGTAGCGGGGGATGTAGCCGTCAACGTGCTCAGAGCCTTAGTCGAAGGCTTAGACAACTTGACGTCAGCATCTCCGAGTGCGCTAATAGGACCGGGAAGAGGTGAGTTGGTTCAGAGACCTGGGGGGTTTCACACAGGGGGGCATCCTCGATCGGATTGCCCCGGGTGCAAGGACCAAAACCCAGGATAGTCAAAATCCTGAGCTGTGAATCTATACTTTATTCTGAATGCATAAGCTCTGGGTTTGATGAAATGTATCAGCTTGTGAAATGGCAGACTGACAGAGAGGACACCTGTGTTGGGCAACACAGAGCTAAGCTCAGGGAGAAACTTCTTTATTACTCATAGAAATGGATACAACACTGAATGCCGACTCTCCTCTAAAAACACATGTTAATGGGCTGCACTGGCTGGTGCCCACAAAGCACAGGAAGAAAGACAGAACTGGATCTGATCACTCGATTGTAGAATATGCTTGGATAATCTCTCACAGAGGCACAGAGATAAGTGTAAATTACTTCTATATGAGCTTTTATGTGGGACGGTTTGCTGTGGTCTCTCAAGGCTGCAATCACACACACGGGTTAGATATACATGGCAGAGCTAGGATTGCTTCTAATGGAGCTGCAGTAACACACACACACACGCTGCTGCACCCTATAGCTCAGTAGCTGTGTATGAGGGGTGCTGGATCTTAGCAGATTAATAAACAGTCTTTTTACTATTCTGACTCACCGGATGGCAGTAATGTGAATCCAGTAGACACTTTGTGTGTGTGTATCGGATGTGTTCTGACTCCATAAAGATTGTCAGATAGCTTACTCGGCTGATAAGGCACGTGGATAAGTTCCTGTTGAGCACACATGTGCACTGCATGAATGCAAACCCTGAAAATGACTCAGGTACAGAGGGGGATGGGAAGAGCTGCTTTCATCACAGCTAGACTACAGGGGCCAAAAAGGGACACAATCAGTTAAAGGCACATTGCTCAGCCTATGTGAATAAACTCTATAGCAGACATTTACCCCTGGTAAAATGAAACACAAAGGTTGTGGGGCATGACTATCTATCTATCTATCTATCTATCTATCTATCTATCTATCTATCATCTAGTCTATATCTTTGTCTATCTATATATCTATCCCATATCATTCTATCTATTCAACTCATATCTATCTATCTAAAGGAAAAAGAATTAAGAGCTGTAATGACACTCATCATTAGTAAATACTTAAGCTACTTGGTGATATTGTGCAATTTGAGTCCACACTATAAATCACAATGAAATAAATAAATAAATTGAGTCATTAAGCAACCCAGGAAAAAAAAGAAAATGAGAAAATAGATCTACAAAAACGATAACCTGATATCAAATACTCCAGTCCCAGGAAATTCACATCCAATGCAGATTGCAGCTATTTATGCTGCTCCCTCATAGGATGGCCGATTCCTCCACTATGTAGCCAACACATAGATACTAAAGAGATTAACCCCAGCTGTGACCATGCAGCGGTGTGAGGACGGTGCTATTGAGTGACATGACAACAGGGGTGTAACTAAGGGATGCAGGGGTTGTGACCGCACCCATAAGGTCTGGGGGCCTATCACTGTGGCTCCTGTACCTTATTTAACATATTTGTGCTCTCATACAATCGTATATAGAAAGAATAAAAACTATTTGTCTCAGCTGTTTCAGCCTTTGGTTGTATAGTTGTATCAAAAAGAGTTAAAATTAAAGGACAAGGTTGCGGTATGAGCCATGGCGGGCCCGATTGAATGCTTGAACCCGGGTTCTGGTCACATTTATATACACCACTGCACAAAAACGTGCAAATCTCTGTCTGCTCCGATAAATAAATGGATTAATGAATCGTAACTACAAAAATGATATACAAATAGGCGTTTTCATTTCATGCAGTCACAGTCTAGTACAATTTAGTAGTGTATAATTTAGTAGAGTAGTCGAATAGTGTACAATTAAATCCACATCCACTGCATTTCGCTGCTAAAATTGCTGCTTCCTCAGGGGCATCTACCATCCTGTGGTTGATTCCTCCACTATATATTGAGTATAACCCAGTCCACATCGACAGGAGAGCCTACCGGAATAGATTGCATATTGTAAATATGAAAAATGAATTGCTCCCTAGTGTGGTCCAGTGGTGGAGAAAGGAGGCCACGGCTTAACAGCTCCAGTGCAGCTCAGAATAATCCCCCTAATGGTCAAGTCGGGGAGAGGTTGCACAAGGTAAATATATAAGGAATTACATTTTAAAGCTGGCCAAAACTCAGTTCCACGCGGGTTTTGGTCTGTCTAAAGCAGCACAAAACACTGTGCCAGTCCCCCAGTGCCCCTCTTCACGTGCCCTCCCAACCCCAGTACCTTGGGCGATGCAGTCGGCTCAGTGGTGGCCCGTTTTTGGGGAAAAAAAGGATTTTCCTCCGCCGAGGCCACACCCACCAGAACATTTTCAGATAACTGATTGGCTCCTAAGAATTCCAGCTGACCTGACCCAGCCCACTAGCTGCACCTCCAGGTTTCCTCTAGTCTGGGAAGCACTCCCATACCCAGCCTATCTGAATGACTGGGTGTTGGAACGCTACAGAGGATGTGGCTGCGGCCAGCAGAAGTGCTGTGGGAGACATTGGAAAGGTGAGTTTACAGGTGACCCCGGGGGTTTCACACAGTGGACATCCTGAATTGGGATACCCCAGGAGAAGATTAGTGACCGCGTTAAAACCTTTGTGTGAAATTGCTAGTACCTTACACTACGCTCACACGGTACATGTGCGGCTCTAGTCCAATCAGCATTAATTGCTGTACATACTAATACCAGACAATCAATGCTGAATAAAACAATTGCTGTCCATCTCCCATTGGTTGCACCAAGTGGCAGACTGGGGCCAAACATCAGCCCGGGATCTTACCAGACCTTGGCCGGCCCAACTAAGGAGGGCAGGGATATAATGGGGGTGTTAAAAGCAGCAGCCCATCTGGCCCCAAAGCAGTGCAACCCACCGGGCATTGTGCCAGGTCTCCCTATGGCCAGTCCGCTGATGATTGCTCCCCTTTGGTTGCATGCAACAGCCATTCAGATATGCATGTTGGAGGAAGTTTCATTAAGTGGACCAGCCTAAATCAGGATTACCCAGGGGAGGGGATTTTAAAAGACTCCAGGGCTGGGCACAGAGGGTTTTGGTCTAATTTAACACTACATTGTTCATTTATTCTCAAAAGTTACAATGTGTTACATTGTTATAGACAAGGAGCAATTTATCTATAATTTTTTATATTGCAGTCAGCTATGATATATTGTAAAGCAATCATGGGCCTGCTATTGTCTCCTCTTTATTTTATCATTATTTTATTATTAATGGAGAGTTCAGAGTTTTTCTTTTGCCTACAGTTGGCCTTTCAATTTAGATTTTAAAACATATTCATACAAAGCCCTTTAAAACATTATATTTTCCAGTAGCCTGTATGCGGCTCCTGTTCCTTTGTGATAAATTGAAATAAATTGTGGATGAAGCAAGGCTTTTGGAGTCTCCATTAGAAGCCTGTCCGCCCCAGTCCAACAATCGCTGATGAAATTGTTACAAATGACGACTATGTGGTGCCGATTGTACAAACAGCTGGACGGGCAATGCCGCCCCCGCCAGCCACCAAGCAGCAGAAATGGATTTCATGAAAGACAGAGACGGAGAAGCTAGCGCTTCTTAAATAAGATCTATCTATCTATCTATCTATCCCATATCTATCTATCTATCTATCTATCTATCTGTCCTATATCTATCTATCTATCTATCTATCTATCTATCTATCTCATATCTATCTACCTATCTATCTATCTATCTATCTATCATCTATCTATCTATCTATCTATCTATCTATCTATCTATCTATCTATCTCATATGTATCTATCTCTATCTATCATCTATCTATCTATCTCATATCTATCTATCTATCATCTATCTATCTATCTATCTATCTATCTATCTATCTCATATCTATCTATCTATCTATCTATCTATCCCATATCTATCTATCCAATATCTATCTATCTATCTATCTATCTATCTATCTATCTATCTATCTCTATCTATCCCATATCTATCTATCTCTCTATCTATCCCATATCAATTCAATTCAATTCAAAAGAGCTTTATTGGCAGGTCCAAAAAACATTTAGCATTGCCAAAGCAAAAGGGAATAACAAATGGGGGGGGGGTGTTGGGTTATAGGGGAATGATTGGGTACAATGGTCCAGTGATGGTGGGAGTTGGAGACGTATAGAGGCAGTAAGGGGTTGAGTGAGATTAAGGTGCAGTATATGGGCTTGAAATCCATTGATTCTAATTGTCCTTTTAGTTGGGGCAGTGTAGAGGTGGGGTATAGGGTATAGATCTATCTATAAAAGAGCTTTATTGGCAGGTCCAAAAATACATTTAGCATTGCCAAAGCAAAAGGCAATAACAAATGGGAGGGGGGATTGGGTTATAGGGGCAGGATTGGGTATAATGGTCCAGTGACGGTGGTAGTTGGAGAGGTATAGAGGCAGTAAGGGGTCGGGATTAAGAGGCAGTATATGGGTTTGAAATCCACAGATTCTAATTGTCCTTTTAGATGGGTCAGTATAGAGGTGGGTATAGGGGCAGTAAAGGGGTATAACAGTCCATTGTGTCTCATACTCCTCTCAGTTGATGGCAGGTGGAGACATATAGGGAGCAATATAGAGGTGGGGTATATGGGCAGTATAGGGGTATATTAGTCCATGGTCTCTTATGTTCCTCTCAGTTGGTGGCAAGTGGAGACATATTAAGCAGTCTATCTATCCCTCTATCTATCATCTATCTATCTATCTATCTATCTATCTATCTATCTATCTATCCCACATCTATCTATCTATCTATCTATCTATCTATCTATCTATCTATCTATCTATCCTTCTATCTATCCCATATCTTAACAGAGTTGCAGCCCAGCGGGGGAAAAATGTAAAAGTAAGTGACTAAAAACTAAAAATTATGCTAATTTTATATGTTAGTTTTTCAAGGGTTAGGGCTTTTCATTATATCATGCTGAAGGTCCGGTTTAACGTTGATGATTATGGCTTACAGCCAAGGAAAACCCAAAATGCATTTCTGAAAATGTGAATAATTATCCCAAAACGGCTGCAAAGGCTTCCTAAGCATTTAAAAAGGTCCCTTAGTTTGGTTCAGTAGGCGACACAATCATGGGGAAGACGGCTGACCTGACAGATATCCAGAAGGCATCACTGACACACTCCACAAGGAGCCACAAAAGGTCATTGATAAAGGAGCTGGCTGGTCACAGATGCTGTATCAAAGCATATAATGGAAAGATGAGTGGAAGGAAAAAGTGTGGTAGAAAAAGGTGCACAAGCACAACCAGACCTTCACCCCGAGTAAGATCTTAAATATTTACCCCACCCTGTACATACAGATTGCCCACATTAACTTAAACTAAACAAAACAAAAAATGTTGTTCATTTTAGATGATAATTTTAGATATTAGTTTTTTAAGGGTTTGGGCTTTTCATTATATGATGCTGAAGGTCTGGTTTAACGTTGATGATTATGGCTTACAGCCAAGGAAAACCCAAAATGCATTATCTCAGAATATTAGAATAATTAACCCAAAACAGCTGCAAATGCTTCCTAAGCATTTAAAAAGGTCCCTTAGTCTGGTTCAGTAGGCGACACAATCATGGGGAAGGCTGCTGATCTGACAGATATCCAGAAGGCATCACTGACACATTCCACAAGGAGGGGAAGCCACAAAAGGCCATTGCTAAAGAAGCCGGCTGCTCACAGATACTGTATCAAAGCTTATTCATGGAAAGTTGAGTGGAAGCTCAAAGTGTGGCAGAAAAAGATGACAAGCACCGGGATAACCGCAGGCTTGATAGGATAGTTAAGAAAAGGCCATTCTAAAATTTTGGGGAGATTCACAAGGAGTGGACTGCTGCTGGAGTCATTGCTTCAAGGGCCACCACACACAGACCCTTATTTATGAAGGAATAGCGACAGGTAGCAACTGGTGAGCGGCTGGTAATGACGGCCCCGCCACGAGAACGCCGGCTCCCCACCACAATCACACATTTATCAAGCCAATCCTGCTTAGCGACTGAGATAGCGCCATATAGTGACTCATTCATCATTATTCCAGCCTCCCCCACAGCGCCAGCGTCCTACCTTGAACAGCGACAGGTATGACCTCTCGCTACCTGGCGCTCTCCAATGCATTTCAATGGAACAATCTTTAAATATTCATAATTAATTGTTATTAATTTTTTTTTTTTTTTTAATGTGAAAAATTCTGTGACCACTTCTGCCATTTTAGATAATTTTTTTAAGGTAAAAAAAAAAAAAAAAAAATTGTACAGAATTGATATTACAGGTCTGATATTAGAGTATTCATATTACCAAATTATTTAAAAAACTTTTTTTTTTTGGTTTCCAAAAATATGGTTGTTTGGGGGTTAAAAAACGACTTTTAACCCATCGCCGCCAGCGCTCTGGGGTTTAAACAAGCATTTCACAGCGCGAGAATTTTTTGAGCGTGATTTTTTAATGAATATGGTGGGAGCCGGTCGCTAGGGCCAGTCGCTATCATGCGCTCCCATACAGCGCGGAACCTGTCAAATAGCGACTCCTCACCCAATATTCAACATTACGGCAAACCGACTGAGTCGCTATCAACTACAGAACAACGGCCAAGCACAGCGACTACTAGAGGGCGCTCTGAAAATGCCGCTACAGTCGCTCAACTGTCGCTACCTGCCGCTATTAATGAATCGGCCTCCCCAACGTATCCAGAACATGGGCTACAAGTGTCGCATTCCATTTGTCAATTCCCTCATGACCCATAGACAACACCAGAAGTGTCTTACCTGGGCCAAAGATAGAAAGAACTGGACTGTTACTGTGACAGAGCCTGTCACCCCGGATGCACTCTTCCATCCATTAAAATAAAAGAAACATGCCTGGCTGGATATTTCTTGATGTTGGGAGTATAAGTGACCTCGCCCCCCCACCATCCAGCGTATTTATATAGATTTTTGTTATTGGGCGATTTTTTGGCGATAGTGCTCCTTTAAGAAGGGATAGCGCCGGGTAGTGCCTCATAGCGTCAGGCAGCGTATAGGGAACGCCGGGCGCTGTACGCAAAACCACATTTAAGAAAGCAAATCTGGTGAGCGCCTCTAACAGCACCATGTAGCGTCACATGTATTATTACAGGCAGCTCAGTGTATAGGGCCGGCGCTCTAGGATCAGGAGCGCCATTTAGTACCTTTCGCTCTGTAACGTTCTCCCACACATTTCAGTGGGGTTTCATTAGTTGTGTATAAACAGCGCGGCAATTTCGCAATTTACATTTTTTTGCTCAAATCATTGTGTGACTTCTCCTGGCTGCAAGCAAACACTTTTATAACTTTTTTTGGACTTTTTATATTTTTATTCAGAATTGTGATTACAGGTCTGGCACTAAAGTGCTATTGTCACAGTGTTAAAACAATGACATTCCACATGTTTTCGCTTTGTTATTGGTGGATAAGTGTTCAAAAACTCTGATCACATAGCATCTGGCGCTCTATGCTACAGCGCCCAGCTTTAGTGCGCAGACGCTGTGTGTGTAGTTTTTTGCTAAATATGGTGTGGAGCGCCGACGCACTCAGCTGGTGCTAACTCTCGCTCTCTGCAGTGTTATACTTTTGTTAGAGCGCCCAACATACATCTCATTCATCAATGCCGGCCAGGTTACTACAGCGACTGAGATGCTCTGTTACAGCGCCCGATAGCCGATCACAGCGTTTACTAGCGGTCGCTCTTAGCGCCTCTGTACAGACGCTCATCTGCCGATACCTGGCGCTAGTAATGAATCAGCCTGCCCTATGTTAAATGAAAAAAATAAAACTGTATCTGGGGCCTCCAACAGATTTTGTGCTCAGGGGCCTCCACTACACTTAATCCGGCCCTGTGTTTTGACTCATACTATGGGCTTGATTCACGGGGAGGCCGATTCATTAATAGAGGCAGGTAGCGACAGTTGAGCGACTGTAGCAGTATTTTCAGAGCGCCCGCTAGTAGTCGCTGTGCTTGGCCGCTGTTCAGTTGTTGACAGCGACTCAGTCGGTGTGCAGTAATGTTGAATATTGGGTGAGGAGTCGCTATTTCACAGGTTCCGCGCTGTATAGGAGCGCATGATAACGACTGGCCATAGCGACCGGCTCCCACCATATTCATTAACAAATCACGCTCAAAAAATTCTCGTGCTGTGAAATGCATGTTTAAACCCCCGAGCGCTGGCGGCGATGGGTTAAATGTAGTTTTTTAACCCCCAAACAACCATATTTTTGGAAACCAAAAAAAACAAGTTTTTAATTTCATTTTGTAATATGAATACATTAATATCAGACCTGAAAAATCAGGTCAGAAAAATATCTAACATGGCAGAAGTGGTCACAGAATTTTTCACATAAAAAAAAAAAAAAAACATTAATATGAATTAATTATGAATATTTAAAGATTGTTCCATTGAAATGCATTGGAGAGCGCCAGGTAGCGAGAGGTCATACCTGTCGCTGTTCAAGGTCGAACGCTGGCGCTGTGGGCTGAGGCTGGAATAATGATGAATGAGTGGCTATATGGCGCTATCTCAGTCGCTAAGCAGGATTGCCTTGATAAATGTGTGATTGTGGTGGGGAGCCGGCGTTCTCGTGGCGGTGCCCGTCATTACCGGTCGCTCACCAGTCGCTACCTGTCGCTATTCCTTCATAAATAAGGGCCTAAGAGTTGAAAAAATATTTCATGGTAGTAAACAATTCAATTCATGAGAAAAAAGCCTGAAAATGTCACTGTTAGTGAATCACCAGATAGGAAGACAATGAAAATCAATGGTACTTTTTACTACAGGTAAAAAGGGGTAAAAATTCAATACTTTTTTCAGGAGTAAAAAAGTGCCATTGACTTTCATTGTCTTCCTATCTGGTGATTCACTAACAGTGACATTTTCAGGCTTTTTTCTCATGAATTGAATTTTTTACTACCATGAGAATTTTTTTCAACTCTTAGTGAATCAAGGCCATTATATGAGTTTCAGTTTTTCAACTGAATTATTAAAAATATACAAACATTTCATGATATTATAATTTTTTGCAATGCACCTGTATTTTTTTCACCTTTCGCCCCCATTAATTAGCAATAAAGAAGCGGGTCACATAAATGACATGCCATGATGAGCTCACCTAGGGCGGCCCTGACACCCGATCATCTCTTTCATCTGCACAGTTCAGTCATTTAAAGCAACTGACCGCTTCCTCTGAGTGATACGTATTGATCAGATAAGAGCCGGGTATTAGCGGCTGATAATTGCAGCACGTCTCTGCCTGCGGTCGCCCCGGCTCTGTCTACCCGTAAATGGAGACGTAAATAGCAGATTGCAAGCCATTATGTGTTTGGAAGAATTTATGTCTCTTATGTTTATAAATGGAAAGAGAGCCGCTGTCAAATATTTAATAACACCTATCTGAAGTAAAGAAAAAAAAAAAGGAATAAACAGTCTGTACTCACCTTACCCCTGGGGCAAGCTGTTTTAGTGCGGAGCTGATAACAGAAAAGGGTTTCTTTAGGAGAGCAAGCTTCCCTTTCGGCTTTTTTGGGATTCGGACTAGCAATGCTAAGATAAGAGCACTCAGCGGGGCAACTCAGGGCACGCTTCGCTACTGCAATCTTTAAAGTAGACCAAAACCCAGGAATTTGACTATCCTGGGTTTTGGTTCTTTCCCCGGGGCACCGCAGTCGGGAGGCCCCACTGTGTGAAACCCCCCCAGAAACCCCAATATAACTCACCTCTTCCCGGTCCAATGGCGCATTTGCAGCCACTCGTCCAATCAGTGCGCTGACGTCACACCATCCAAGACCAGCAGCTCCGAGCATGCTAATGGCCGCATCCCCCTCTAACAGGGAGTGTGCCCGCGCCGGCCGGGCGTTCACAAATTGCTGGCGCGGGCATGCGCCCTGCTGGAGGGATAGCAGGATGTGGCCGCGGCTTGCGCATGTGCCGTTGACCAGAAAGCAAGGTAAGAGAACGGGGCGAGCTGGGAGGTTTCACACAGCGGGCATCCCGATTGTGGATGCCCTGGGGGGGAGGGAATCGATGGCGCTCAATTTTGGTCCACTTTAAAGAGGAACAACACACCCGATTTTCACTTTTTGGGAGGGCTGTCCCTCTCAGTTCGGGATGCCCTGCTGCATGTATGCCCCTAGGCCACGACACAGGTCGCTCCCACAGACTCGGGCGAGAACAAGCACGCTGATTAGCTGAGCGGCCCATTCAACCAATCAGCGCTGAGGGCTAAGCCGTCTGGATGGCTAAGCAGCCGAGCGGCGTTGAAGGGAGCCGAGTGAGCCCCAGCTCACCTCCTAGCCATTGCGTGTCCGCGTCGGCCATTCAGAAAGGCCGGGCGCAGGTGTGCGCACGGCTATAGGTGAGCCAAGGTGAGTGAAACAGGGCTTCTGGGAGGTTTTACACAGCGGGGCATCACAATTCAGGATACCCCAAGGAGTCCCACTCGGATGAGTCCTAGGGCCTCCGATGTTCCTCATTAAGGAGGATTGATTCCAGCGCATCTTCCACTAAATCGGTGAATATCATTTTCTGTCCACTTTTTGGCATTGCTGAGGCGGGGTCAGCTGTGTTCAACACAGCTGACCCAGGGGTAAGTATAGGCTCTTTTTAAAGTAGACCAACACCCAGGATTTTGACTATCCTGGGTCTTGGTCCACTTCCCCGGGACACCCCGATCGGGATGCCCGGCGAGTAAAAACTCACCTCACCCCGCTCCTACGGCACATGCGTGGCCACTCGTCCAATCAACGCGCTCGGAGCTGCTGTGGTATGCGCGTCAATGAGACGTCTTAACACAGCGGCTCAGAGCACGCTGACGGCCGCATCTTGCGGCTCCCTCTAACAAATGGCCGGCGCAGGCACGCGTCCTGCTAGACAGAAGCGCGAGAGGCGGCCGCGGCCCACACATGCGCCGTTGGATCGGGATCCAGGTAAGGTTTCTGGGTGTCCTGGAGGGTTACGCACAACAGAGCATCCCGATTTTGGATGCCCCGCGGGGAGGGATCAGGTCGGCCCGGGAATCTTATATATAGCAGAAGGAACCCAATCGAGCATGCAGTTTGACTGAACAGACTGCTCAGCCAATCAGCAAGCTCCGTTTCCTGACTGTCTGCATAGTGGGAAACCAGGAATGTGAATGTTTACAGTTTTTACAGAGAATTGTGGGGGCATCTCAACTGTGTGTGTGCAGGGCTGGATTATGAGGGGGGCGCAAGGGACGCCTGCCCCGTGGCCTTACACCACTTGGGGCCTCCATCAACCTTTGGGTTATGGTCTGGTCTAGGAGACTTTTCAGTCTTTGGTCTGAGAGGCTGCAGGGTCAGCAACAAAGCTATTGCGGCAGTGCCCCCCCGCGTCTGGGCAGCCAAAGCCACCACAGGGCAGGACGGAGAGTCTAGAGCAGCAAAGCCGCCGCCAGCAACGCTACAGTGATGGGTGCAGAGCTGTCACTGCACATAATCCACCAAGCACAGCCGCTGGCAGCTCAATGCAGGGAACCAGCCGGGCGACTACACTACCCCCCACCCAGAATGGCAAAGCAGGAGTTCCCGAGCAGAACGCACCCGCACAAGGGGGGCACAAGGGACTCGACCCGACGTTCCAGTAAGTAGGCGGGTGCCAGACAACCACCAATCAGTTACTTTGGGCCTTATTCATGAAGGGATAGCGCCAGATTGTGCCTGTACAGCGTCAAGCAGCGCCAGGTAGCGGCAGGTAGCAGCAGGTGAACGCCGGACACGGCACGCAATTACACATTTATGAAGTCGATTCTGTTGAGCGACTGGGATAGCGCCATGTAGCGTCCAATTCATCATTATCCCAGCCTCAGCGAACAGCGCCGGCGTTCAGCCTTGCAGAGCGCCACGTCTTACCTCTCGCTACCTGTCGCTCTCCCATACATTTCAATGGACGTTCCTTTATTTCTCTTTAAACTGGGGGGGTTTATTTTTTTTTATATCTCAAATAATGTTGTGACTTCTCCTGGCCTAGAAAAAGCCATTTTTGTAAATAATTTTCATGTTTTTTATATTCATGCAGAATTGACATTACAGGTCTGGCATTAATGTTCATGTTACAATGTAATTCCATATGTTTTCGCTTTGTTACTGGTAGATACATGTTAAAAAACAGACTTTAATCACACAGCCTCCGGCGCTCTGGGCTACAGCGAAGCATTTTTCAGCGCCGGAGTTGTGCGAAGCTGTTTTTTTATTATGAATATGTTGTTGGTCGAACTGACCAGTCGCTGCCATTCGCTCCCATACAGCGCTGTACTGGTCATATAGCGACTCCTCACAATGTATTCATCATTGCTGCACAGCGACTGAGGCCCTTATTTAACAAGGGATAGCGCCAGGTAGCGACTGGTGAGTGGCTGGTAATGACGGGCACCGCCACGAGAACGCCGGCTCCCCACCACAATCACACATTTATCAAGCCGATCGTGCTTAGCGAGTGACAGAGCGCCAGATAGCGAAGCATTCATCATTATTCCAGCCTCAGCCCACAGCGCTAGCGTCCGACCTTGAACAGCGACAGGTATGACCTCTCGCTACCTGGCGCTCTCCAATGCATTTCAATGGAGCAATCTTTAAATATTCATAATTAATTGTTATTAATGCTTTTTTTTTTTTTTTTTTTTTTAAATGTCAAAAATTCTGTGACCACTTCTGCAATGTTAGATATTTTTTTTATGGTAAAAAAAAAATTTGTGCAGAATTGATATTACAGGTCTGATATTATTGTATTCATATTACAAAATGTTTTTAAAAACTTGTTTTTTTTTGTTTCCAAAAATATGGTTGTTTGGGGGTTAAAAAACTACTTTTAACCCATCGCCGCCAGCGCTCTGGGGTTTAAACAAGCATTTCACAGCGCAAGAATTTTTTGAGCGTGATTTGTTAATGAATATGCTGGGAGCCGTTCGCTATGGCCATTCGCTATCATGCGCTCCCATACAGCGCGGAACCTGTCAAATAGCGACTCCTCACCCAATATTCAACATTACGGCAAACCGACTGAGTCGCTGTCAACAACCGAACAACGGCCAAGCACAGCGACTACTAGCGGGCGCTGTGAAAATACCGCTACAGTCGCTCAACTGTCGCTACCTGGCGCTATTAATAAATCAGCCTCCCCGTCGCTCTGAACTAGCGACCCACAGCCGAGCACAGTGACTTCTAGCGGGCGCTGTGAAAATACTGCTACAGACGCTCATCTGTCGCTACCTGCCGCTAATAATGAATCAGCCTGTTGGCTGGATTATTATTTTAAAGGAAAAAATACTGTATCTGGGGCCTCCACCATATTTTGTGCCCAGGGTCCCGGGTAATCCACTGGCTCAGGCGATTCATGAAGTGTTTTGTATGAGGTCTGAAGCTGTGAAGCTAGGCCTCGTATTTGGGTAGAGGTCCACTTTATGGCAGCCATTATATTATAAGCGCAGAGTAAATGGCATTTGATTGCTGTCTTATTTCCAGGGCGTGGAGTGGATTTCGGAGGCTCGGGCCTAGCAGTAGGCCGCACCCTGATGCTGGAAGCCATTAAAAGCTCAGGGCCTCTAAAATTGAGCGCCTTGAAGGGCGGTAATGCGCGGTGCGCCAGGGAGCCGGACGCCGTCCATCACTCTGTCCTCTGAAGGTGAAGGAGGCACAATTCAACAGCAATTTGTGCCGGGAGGTTTTTCTTTATGGGGCCTTTAGCAAGAACAAGCGGGAGGTAATTTGCTCCCTGTAACAATTTATCCAGAGTCATGCACATCGAGGCATCCGAAAGAGAGAAAGGAAAGACAGAGAGAGAGAAAAGGGAGAAGAAAGAGAGAATAAAAGAAGAGGAAAAAAAACAATGTGCCAAGAAAGGCAAAGAGAATGAGAGACATATAGAGAAATAAAGAACTGGAAGGAGAGAGACAAAGAAAAAGAAAGAGATAAAGAGTGTGAGAAATGCAGAGATAATGGCAGAGAGAGAGAGGGTAGTGAAAAAAAGGGAGAAGAAAAGGGGAAAGAAAGAGATAAGGAGTGTGAGAAATGCAGAGATAATAAGATGGAGCGAGAGAAAGAAAGAAAGAAAAAGAGAAGAAGAAGAGGAGAAGTAAGAAAGAGATAGATAAAGAGCAAAAGAATGAGAAGATAAAGGAAATGAAGAAGCAGAGAGAAAGAAAGGGAAGGAGAAAGATGAAGAGAAAGAAAGTGTGAGAAATGCAGAGATAATGGCAGAGAGAGAGAGAGGGTAATGAAAAAAAGGGAGAAGAAAAGGGGAAAGAAAGAGATAAGGAGTGTGAGAAATGCAGAGATAATAAGATGGAGCGAGAGAAAGAAAGAAAGAAAGAAAGAAAGAAAGAAAGAAAGAAAGAAAGAAAGAGAAGAAGAAGAAGAGGAGAAGTAAGAAAGAGATAGATAAAGAGCAAAAGAATGAGAAGATAAAGGAAATGAAGAAGCAGAGAGAAAGAAAGGGAAGGAGAAAGATGAAGAGAAATAAAGTGTGAGAAATGCAAAGCGAATGAGAGAGAGAGGGAAAGAGAGAAATACAAAGATAAAGTGAAAGAGAGAGAGAGAGGGGAAGATAGTTAACAAAAGATCAAACAAGAGAGCATAGAAAAGGAAAACAATAGAATAGGAAGGAGAGAGAGAGAGAGAGAGAGGGGATGAACAAGTGAGGCAGAGAGAGCAAGTAGGTGATGAAGATATATAAAGACAGAGAAAGAAGGAGAGAAAGAAAGAGAGTGAAAGAAAAGGATACAGAGATACTGAGTAAGAGAGAGAAAGATAGATAACAAAAGAGCAAAAGAGAGAGCATGAAAAATAGAAGTAGAGAGCAAGAGATAGAGAAAGGGAGCGAGAGGATGAAAAACAGAGAGAGAAATAAAATGAGTAGAAGGGAAGGAGAGAGCTAAAGAAAGAGAGAGATAGAAGGAGAGAGAGACTGTGAATAAGGGAGAAATATGGAGACAATGAGAAATGAAATATAGAGATAATAAGAAAAAAATAGACAGCATGAGAAAAAAGAAATAGAGAGCAAGGGAATAAGAAAGAAAGAAAGAGAGAGAAAATGAGACAGAAAGAGAAACAGAGAAAGGTAGGAAGAGAGATAAAAAGTGAGAGATAGAAAGAGATAGGGAAGGAGAGAGATAGAAACACAGAGATAATTCAAGATTCAAGAGATTCAAGATTAAGGAGTTTTTCTTGCCATACGCACAGTAAACTGCAGTTACACTGAACATTGACATTCTTGTTGTGCATTTCCTCCTTTATCTTTGCATTTCTCTCTTTCTCTCTCTCTCTCATTAGCTTTGCATTTCTCTGCTTCTTCATTTCCTTTATTTTCTCATTCTTTTGCTCTTTATCTCTTTCTTTCCATTCTTCTCCTCGGCTAAGACTCAAAAATAATATGGGGAGGCTAATTTAAGACTAGCGCCACGTATTGCCATGTGAGCGCCTGTGTAGCGGCGTTTAGAGCGTCCCCAAGTGATCGCTGCAAGTGGGTGTTGGGCGCTGTGACCTAGCGTAGCGGCCGGACAAATGGCGCTGTAGTATCCTGTACAGCATTGATGAATGTGATGTCTGTAGGGGGCGCTGTAGAAGCTTCCTACACCTAGAACGCTAGGTGGTGTTCCGAGGTCAAAGCGCCCAAGACTACGCTACATCTAACAACAGGACAACGCTGCAGTGAGCGATAGGTAGCGCCAGTTAAGTGCATCCGGCACTCGGCACTGAAGCTCATATTTAAAAACAAGCTACACACAACCAGCGTCGGCGCTCTAAAACTGGACGCTCTAGCGTCGAGTGCCAGAAGCTATGTGATAAAAGTCTGTTTCTCAACACATATCCACCAGAGGGAAAACATATGGAATGACATTGTTATAACACTGTGACACTGACACTGCAATGGCCGACCTGCACATACAAATCTGCATAAAGAAAGAAAAAAAAAAAAAAAACAATATAAGTGTCTGGTTGCCGGGCAGAAGAGGGCACACAATGATCTGAACCAAACATTTAGAACATTACATTAGGAAAACGCTATTTATACACAACCAAATAAAACCCCATTGAAATGTATAGGAGAGGGACACTGAGCGACAGGTGCTACATGGCGCTGCTGAACCTAGAGCGCCGGCACTTTACACTGAGCCACCGCTAGTGATACATGTGACGCTACATGGCGCAATTAGAGGCGTTTACCAGATTGACTTTCATATATATGGTTTTCACATACTGCGCCCGGCGTTCAACCCGACGCTACGTGGCGCTACCTGGCATTAGCGTTTCTTAAATAACCCCCATAAATGAGTAAGAGAGAGAAGAATAAGAAATAGAGAAAAATATAGAGAGAAAGAGGGAGATGAAACATACATATAATATATGTAATAATATAATATATAATTTTATAATATATATATATAATCATATACCAGCATTATTTGTGTGTGTGTGTACATATATAATATATATATTCATCATATACCAGCATTATGTGTGTGTGTATATATATATATATATATATATATAATCATCAAATGCCAGCATTATATGTATATATATATATATATATACATATATTTTTTTTTTTTTATTTAAATATATAATATATACGGTATATATATATATATATATATATATATATATTTATTTATTTAAATATAAAATATATATATATCAGATATATATATATATATATATATATATATATATATATATATATCAGCATTATTTGTATTATATATATGTTTTTGGCCTGCAGACATGTTTTTGGGAAACCCCAACAGTGGGGCTGCTAGGAGGAATGGGGGGGGGTGAAAGTGAAAGTTGATTTTGATTTTTGTAGGCCCCACCCGCTGACATCACCATGGTGAGTAATTTATTTTCATATTTTCTCTCTGGAAACCAGGTGTGTCCTATGGTCAGGTGCATCTTATATTGCAAAAAAAATCTGGTATGTATATATATATATATATATATATATATATATATATATATATATGAGACAATCTTCAGAGAGTCTTTCCCATCCCCCAGTGCTATGCACACATCACATTGCACTGTAAGCTATCTACATTCCAATGATAGGCTAAAGACCTCTTTAGAAAAGTATCACAGCTGATTACAGTAAAATCAATTAAGATAAACGAATTGCTATTTGACCATAACAATGTAACCAAACTGAGATCTAAGCAGGAATCTGGCAGGCTTTTCAGAAGGATTTATCTTGTTTGTTATTGCCCCAGCAGGAGGGAGAGATGGCCCATCCCAAGGTTTTGCCTTCCATTTCAGTATATGGCTTACGTTTATATATATGTTTATTTATAGTAAATGCCACCACACAATTCATAATCCAGCTGCTGGGATTTAGCCAGGGCAGGAGCGTCTGTAAAGGAGGGTGAGGACACACCAAGTCACACAGGTAAGCTTGTCTGTAGGTAGTGAAATGTCTGATCTTGCTGGCTCTACCCCAGCCTGCCGCTATGCCGGGCACATAGCCAAATCCCCCTGCTGCTCTGCATGTACTGTACTGGAGCTGCTGCACTGCCACCATCTGGTCAGTTGCCAGTCAGCTATAAGCAGTGGCGGACTGTGGTCAAATATCAGCCCGGGATTTTACCAGCCAGTGGCATCTCTACTGCTTCCAGGCCAGTCAACCAGTGTGCTCCAAGACTGAGGCTATATCATTAGGGTGAGGATATGGGCTGGGGTTGCTTGGGTGAGGGGATAGAGTGGGGAAGGCAATGGGGAGCTGGGATTGGATGGGAGTGTTAGTAAGTGTAGCAGCCCAGACTGCCCCAAAGTAGTGCGACCCACTGGGCATTTGCCTCCCGATGACCCCTGGCTATAAGGCATCCCCTGAAAATAAGCCCTAGCATCTATTTTTAAAGCAAACATGAATATAAGACCTGTCTAATTTTGGGGAAAACACGTTACCAGAATTATTTGTACCAGAAACCGCACACCAAGAAAAAAAAAACCTTTATTCTAATCTTTTTCGCCACTGCTCCCCCTGTCTTCCGGTGCAGAGTGGTGCCCCGTTTGGTAGCGATTGCGCACTCCCAGCGGACCAGTAGCGCCCGGGGATCTGTTACAACACAGAAAAGCCATTTACCATGCAGTAAGCGGCCGCCCTGCGTTGCATTTAGTGGATGCGCTCGCAGATGTCATTCTTCAGCGTCTTTCCCGGCCAGTCAGCAAATCTTTATTCTATTGAATGTTAGCGCAGAATTTACAGTTTGGGAGCTGGCTGGAAAATCGGTGTCAAATGAAAAATGCTAATGGCGTTCGCCCGACACACGTTTCCGGCGGTGTCATTATTGCTCTTGCTGGAATAAATGGCACTGGGTGCCGATATAAAGGGGGGGGGGGGGGGGGCTACCGCCCGGAGATACAGGTTACTGCGTCATTGCTTTAGAGCCAGGAGTGTCACGCTCATATTCACCGAGGTGCCACATCAGCCACAGGTCATAACATAGGCCAAACAAATTACAAACCTGAGAATTCAAAAGTAACGTTACAGACACAGAATAGTTTTTCCCATGACAGGTGCAGATAAGGATTATTTTGCCTGGGATAACCACAGAATTATTTTGCCCAGGGCAGATGCTGAATTATTTTGTCCAGCATATCCACAGAATTATTTTGCCCAGGGCAGATGCTGAATTATTTTGTCCAGCATATCCACATAATTATCTTGCCCAGGGCAGATGCAGAATTATTTTATCCAGGGCAGATGCAGAATTATTTTGCCCAGGATACCCACAGAATTATTTTGCCCAGGGCAGATGCAGAATTATTTTGCCCAGGATAACCACAGAATTATTTGGCCCAGGGCAGATGCAGAATTATTTTGCCCAGGATACCAACAGAATTATTTTGTCCAGGGTAGGTGCAGAATTATTTTGTCCAGGATAACCACATAATTATTTTTCCCAGGGCAGATGCTGAATTATTTTGCCCAGGGCAGATGCTGAATTACTTTGTCCAGGATAACCACAGAATTATTTTGCCCATAGCAGATGCAGAATTATTTTGTCCAGGGCAGATGCAGAATTATTTTGGCCAGGATACCCACAGAATTATTTTGCCCAGGGCAGATGCAGAATTCTTTTGCCCAGGATAACCACAGAATTATTTGGCCCAGGGCAGATGCAGAATTATTTTTCCAAGGGCAGATGCAGAATTATTTTGCCCAGGATACCAACAGAATTATTTTGTCCAGGGTAGGTGCAGAATTATTTTGGCCAGGATAACCACATAATTATTTTTCCCAGGGCAGATGCTGAATTATTTTGCCCAGGGCAGATGCTGAATTACTTTGTCCAGGATAACCACATAATTATTTTGCCCATAGCAGATGCAGAATTATTTTGTCCAGGGCAGATGCAGAATTATTTTGTCCAGGGCAGATGCAGAATTATTTTGCCCAGGATACCCACAGAATTATTTTGCCCAGGGCAGATGCAGAATTATTTTGCCCAGGATACCCACAGAATTATTTTGCCCAGGGCAGATGCAGAATTATTTTGCCCAGGATAACCACAGAATTATTTGGCCCAGGGCAGATGCAGAATTATTTTTCCAAGGGCAGATGCAGAATTATTTTTCCCAGGGCAGATGCAGAATTATTTTGCCCAGGATACCCACAGAATTATTTTGCCCAGGGCAGATGCAGAATTATTTTGCCCAGGATAACCACAGAATTATTTGGCCCAGGGCAGATGCAGAATTATTTTTCCAAGGGCAGATGCAGAATTATTTTTCCCAGGGCAGATGCAGAATTTTTTTGCCCAGGGCAGATGCTGAATTATTTTGTCCAGGATAACCACAAAATTATTTTGCCCAGGGCAGCTGCGGAATTATTTTGTCCAGGGCAGATGCAGAATTATTTTTCCCAGGATAGCCACAGAAATATTTTGTCCAGGGCAGTTGCAGAATTATTTTGTCCAGGATAACCACATAATTATTTTTCCCAGGGCAGATGCAGAATTATTTTTCCCAGGGCAGATGCAGAATTATTTTGTCCAGGGCAGATGCAGAATTATTTTGTCAGGATAACCCCAGAATTATTTTGTCCAGGATAGATGCAGATGCAGAATTATTTTGCTTAGGGCAAATACAGAATTATTTTGCCCATGATAACCACTTAATTATTTTGCCCAGGGCAGATGCAGAATTATTTTGTCCAGGATAACCACAGAATTATTTTGCTCAGGGCAAATGCAGAATTATTTTGTCCAGGATAACCACAGAATTATTTTGCTCAGGGCAAATGCAGAATTATTTTGCCCATTATAACCACATAATTATTTTGCCCAGGGCATATGCAGAATTATTTTGTCCAGGATAACCACAGAATTATTTTGCTCAGGGCAAATGCAGAATTATTTTGCCCATGATAACCACATAATTATTTTGCCCAGGGCATATGCAGAATTATTTTGTCCAGGATAACCACATAATTATTTTGCTCAGGGCAAATGCAGAATTATTTTGCCCATGATAACCACAGAATTATTTTGCCCAGGGCAGATGAGGAATTATTTTGTCCAGGATAACCACAGACTAATTTGGTCCAGGGAAGATGCAGAATTATTTTGTCCATGACAGCCACTGAATTAATTTGCCCCTGGATAGGTGCAGACACTGAATTGAATAGCCATGACTCAGCAGTGCCACGCACATGCCAGAGTGGGGCGCTGTCCTGCCGCCTGGCAGCTGTCAGAGGGCCAAGAGGCTTTTAGCCGCATCCATCCCCTGGGCCTTGAGTTTGACACCTGCATCCCTCCCAAGTGTCCCTGATTTGGAGGGACTGTCCCTCTTTTGAGTCCATGTCCCCCTGTCCCTCGTTGTTCTCATTTGTCCCTCTTTGAGGTGTAACATGCAGATCTGCATCAATAAATGATTCAATTGCCCATTCAATGTGTTTATATTGTTGTAACTGTTACATCCTATCTCCTATCCATCCCTCAATAAGGGGATGTGGCCTAATTTAACAATTGTCCCTCTCTCCCACCCTGAAAAGTTGGTAGGTATGGACCTGTGCCCTAGAGGAAGCCCCAAAATCTGGAAAAATTTTCACTGTCTTGCTCCCCCTTCCCCATTTTGTATTTGTGTATTCACTATTTGCCGGTAGGGTTAAAGCAGACCATAAGCCACAAAATAACATAAACCCATTTGAAAATGCGGATCACTGGCGGGGGGGTCTCTCGCTTCTCACCGGCACTCACCTCGCTGACGATCCTGGACCTCTTGATGCCGATGGCGCTTGCTTAAAGTCGGTTACCCTGTTTGAGAGGCTGGCATCGAGGCATGTGGTGAAAGGGCACACCCGAGAGGATTATGGGATACATACTCCCGGGTGTAGCAAGATAGCAGTGTGGGTAGCGAGATGTCTGGGAGCCAGTGGCCTGGCAAGGTAAGTAGGTCATTAATAAGCATGCAGTGCTTTGCATGCTTATCAATTACCTTTTTTTATATTTAACTTTTAACGTGAAAAAAAGAATAATTATTTAGACTTTCGGCGTGCTTTAGATCCAGATTGGTCAAAAAAGACATTGGGTGCTTTGTACAGCACTAAAGAAACGATGGCGCTTTTTAAATTAATAATTACTGGGTCCCTTTTAATCCTAAATTTGAGATGCTCTTCAAGTTACCAGAGTAGCCAATGTGAGATGCCTCTCTGGTTAACAATTTCTAGGAAGCCTGCAATTGAGCTTTTATAGCAGAACCAAACCCAGGATTCTGACTATCCCAGGTTTTGTTCCTTGTATCTGGAGCATCTCAGGGAGGCATTCCAATTTGGAATGCTCCAGGGGAAGGCCGGCCCTGTCGGGTTTTGTTCCACTTTGACCAAAGGAAAAAAAAGGGGATTAAATGTGGCCCAAACTCCCCTTACTGGCTGGTGATAAACCGCACCAGTCTGATATAGCAGTATAATATGGTCAGTGTGGAGCTGGTGGACAGCACACTCATTTTGTAGTTTTGGTGCGGTGGGGTTGAATGTATATAGTAGCTTTGCATATTTTTGTTCCACTTTTTGTACTGCTTTAAAATCTGCCCAAAGCAGTGCATGCTGTTTAAAATTATCTACACACATCAGAATATTTAGCAAGAATTCCGATTTGGGATGCCCCAGGAAAAGCCCAGCGGCGCAACCTGAAATCTTTTAGAATCCAGGGCTGGCCTGCAGGGTTTTGTTCCACTTTAAACCAACCCACACCCAAACCCGTAGTCATGGCAGCACCACTGCCCCCAGCACATAGACCCCCCACAAGCCTGGGAGCCCAAATAGGAATCTCTTCTGGGACTGTATTCTTTGGTGGCCAGGTGCAGGAACTGTGTGACCATCGGTGGACCAATGAGGCCAGGTCGTGGAAGAGGATTGAAGAAGAGGTGAGTTCCAAGTTCCGGTGACACAGGCTTGTGACAGTGGGGGACATCACCAACAGAAATGCTCCCCATCAGGAGAAACAATCGGCTTGCCATATTTTTGTGTGGGTTCGTTCCAGTACTCCCCTATCTGTGTTCTGGGGCTCTGGCAGCCACGGCCCACGCATTGCATTCTGTCAACTAGAACTAGTTGCAAAGTTTACACCCGCATCCTCTTCTGATAGCCAGGTTGACCTTCCTCTTCCTTTTTGTTAGAGAGACAAGCAGTTTGGAATATTAGAGGTTACCCAAGCTCCTTTCTTTATTACTACGCTTGATTCATTCACTTGTTTTCTTCATCCTTAGTCAGGGCCGGATTATGAGGTGGTTACAAGGGGCACACGCCCAGCGGCCTCCATTACTTGCCCTGCAAAGGGGGCCTCCATCCAGGGGCGTAGCTAGGGAGAAACAGGGGGGCACTTGCCCCAGGTGCAGCAGGTCAGGGGTGTGCTAACGGGGGGCCTGAGAACAGGTGGGGGGCACCATTTCGAATCTTTGCCTTGGGTGCCAGAAAGCCTAGCTACTCCTCTACCTTCACCAACCTTTGGGTGTCATGCCTGGAGTTCCTCCTTAGCTTCCAGCTGCTCCTTTCTGGGACTTTTTTGGTCTGCTTGACCAGCAGATGGCGCTGTTCTGCAGAGTTCCTGGAAATCAGCTTGCACCTGTAACATTACCTGGCCTATATAAGCTGATCCACACATGGCCTCAGGGGATCAGCATTGAATCTGTCTTCTGAACTGTCTACCTGAACTCTGTCTTTGGACTTCTGAACCTGAACCTGTATCTTGTATGTAAGCACTCTGACTCCACATGTATATATATGTACAGTAGCCTGTTTGATGTGTGTTGTTCACTGGTTGTTACAATTAAACACAGTTTGCTGCATAATCATAGTTTCTCTGTCTCGCAGTTCTCGAATTTCTGGTCACTCTTTAATAGAGGATTTCTCCATTGAGAAATCCGTGACATTGGGTTATGGTCTGGTCCAGGAGGCTTTTCAGTCTTTGGTCTGACGATCCTCGGGGCCGGCAACAAAGCTATCAGTGGAAGTGGGGCCCCCGGCACCTGGGCAAGCCATTTTTTGTTTTTGCAAACCTGCAGCCAAAGCCACCACAGGGCAGGACGGAGAGTCTAGAGCAGCAAAGCCGCCATCAGAAACGCTACAGTGATGGGTGTATCACTGCACATAAGCCACCAAGCACAGCCGCTGGCAGCTCAATGCAGGGAACCAGCCGGGCGACTACACTACCCCCCACCCAGAATGGCAAAGCAGGAGTTCCCGAGCAGCACGCACCCGCACAAGGGGGGCACAAGGGACTCCATCTGACGTTCCAGTAAGTAGGCGGGTGCCAGACAACCACCAATCAGTTACTTGGCTCAACTATTATTTTAAAAGAAAAAATACTGAATCTGGGGCCTTCACCAGATTTTGTGCCCAGGGGCCTCCACCACACTTAATCCTTAGTGGTAAAAGAAGCACAGATAAAACCTGAACACCAGTGAAATAACTCTGGAGGGGAAGCACTGGAGGGACTTCGGGCGAAATTACCCTTTTGTGTCTAAGGTGGCCATTTGCATTGAGCGACATTGGTGTTGAGGAGACGGGGTTAATGGTGATGTCCTGATATACAGCCCACTTAGCAGTTTTAGCAATAAAGCTGTCGCCGTTGATAAGTTGAGCTTTTGTGGGAAGATTTTCTTCCTCTGCAGAGGAGTGGATCTCTACATGGCAAGCCATCGCTCTTGATCCGGGTTTGTAAGTGTCCGGGCTATTCTTCAATCGATCGCCTGTACCCTCCGGGCAGCTTCAAGGTCACATGTTGACACTTACAGTACGCCTATGCGGCAATAAAGCCCATAAACGTTTCATCATCGTCGCACAGTGCCGGGGTGTCCCTGTTTTTTAGAAGACATTATCAGCTATTAGGAATAGGGCTGCTGGTCAGGTTTTGCAGGATTCGATTTATTAGATCAGCCAAATCTCTACTTTAAAATAAAAAAAAAAACATTTAAAATAGAAGTCCCTCTTATTCTGATAGGGATAGGTGCATTGGGAATAATTGGGCTTCAGTAAACTCTTAGAGGAACTATTATGTATGGTCTCTAAAAACCTAAAAAATCTTAAAAATGATACAATATCCACTATTTCAAGTGGAAAAAATTACCATCATGTATTATTTCCACCATAAATACCATTTAAAAAACTAATTCTGATTTCACAATAAACAAACTCATCCATTTATTTATATTAATGTATTACATTTGAATTACATTTTTATTGATATGTTTCTGGCAGATACATATTATTTTAATATAAGTAAATGGAACAGTTATTATCACTCATTGTGAAATCTGAATTTGACAAGTTTTTTGAATGGTATTTACTAAAAAAAAAATACATAATGGTCACTTGAACCTCAGTGGATATTGTAAAATAAGATAAAAAAATGGAAGTTTAGATTGTAAAATAAAAGAATGGCCCTCCCAGCCTCCCCCTAGCACTCACATGCAAAAGACCTGCCCCATGTTGGGCGTCAGATCCCCCAGCAAAAGAAGTGATGTAGAGGTCTACTTCCACAAGAGGGGACTCATAGAGGAACTCCCTCCTAGCCAGGGAGGGTGCGGGCAAGTTGGCAAGCCACCCGCTGGCATGTCGGGCAGATGGCTTGCCAGACCCTGTAGCTTGGGGTCCTTACCAGTTGACAAGCAGCGAAAATAAACAGTAGAGGAATACTGAATGCAAAAATCCGGCTGTCTATCCGGTACCAGAATGTAACTAATGCATTTGTGGTAGTGGTGGTGGTGGTGTGGGAGCTTTATAGTGTCTGCGCTGTTTTTTTCCTTTGACTTTGCTCTGCGTATTTGATGATAGGGGTTCTCGAGGTTCCAAAATGTTGTCTTTGCATTAGTGACCAAGTAAAAGAAGTTCCAGTGAAACTATAGTCAGTAAAAGAAGTGGTGTGCTAGTGGATTGAATTTTATTCCCTGTTAGTGACCATTTGGGATCACCAGACAGTGTGTACAACGTGACAAGAGCTCCTGTAGGGTACGGCAAAGTCTTCACAGAGAAAATGAGCCGCAAAGAATGAGCCGCTGTAGGGCCCTCAAGCAGGCTACTCTAGGGCCAACTCAGGTGCCCCTCAACTAAACGGATCAGCAATCGCTCTTATGAAAATGTCTGTTTCCATAAACACTTTGGAAGCCACCCTCCAGCCAGGAGAGGGTTAAAGCACTTAATAACCCAGTCTCTGAATCTTTTAGACACTAGAGCCTGGTTCGGGGGCGCACCCACAGGGGTCAACATCAAGGCCCCAAAGGCTGCTACACTTTTATTTTTACTGTAAATTGAACGAACCAGTCCACTTCAAGGGACCCTCTCATGTCACCACAATTAGCCTGAGAAAACTCACTTTTCCTTGCTCCCCCAGCGAAATCAGCACATGTGATTGGTGAGGTCAGATGGCACCACCAGCCTATCGTGGGTGCTGGCTTCCTAGAGAAAAACAGGTACCCGTGATTAGCTGGTAGTGCCAATTAGAGATGAGCGAACTTTTGAAAAATTCGATTCGACTGATTCGCCGAATTTTCCGACAAAAATCGTTTCGACCCGAATAAATTCGCGACGAATCGCTATTAAAAACGGCTATTTCTGAGCCTCCTACAGCCTCAATAGGGTTGTAAACCATTCAGCCTTGCTGTAACACGCACAGGATGCGTGCTGGGTTAGTTAAATAATACTTTGAAGAAATATCACATGCAGATCAGAGGCATCGCTAATAGAATCGCAGAGCGGCACAATTGCAGAGAGTTGAAGTGGCATCACTATGAGGGGCAGAAGGAGCCCAAATATACACTGGAGTTGGCCTCAGGAGCCCAAAAATTGGATGAATCACACCCTGGAGTTGGCAGAAGTTGGCAGCAGCAGCAGCAGGAGCCCAAATATACACTGGAGTTGGCCTCAGGAGCCCAAAAATTGGATGAATCACACCCTGGAGTTGGCAGGAGTTGACAGTAGCAGCAGCAGGAGCCCAAATATACACTGGAGTTGGCCTCAGGAGCCCAAAAATTGGATGAATCACACCCTGGAGTTGGCAGAAGTTGGCAGCAGCAGCAGCAGGAGCCCAAATATACACTGGAGTTGGCCTCAGGAGCCCAAAAATTGGATGAATCACACCCTGGAGTTGGCAGAAGTTGGCAGCAGCAGCAGCAGGAGCCCAAATATACACTGGAGTTGGCCTCAGGAGCCCAAAAATTGGATGAATCACACCCTGGAGTTGGCAGAAGTTGGCAGCAGCAGCAGCAGCAGGAGCCCAAATATACACTGGAGTTGGCTTCAGGAGCCCAAAAATTGGATGAATCACACCCTGGAGTTGGCAGAAGTTGGCAGCAGCAGCAGCAGGAGCCTAAATATACACTGGAGTTGGCCTCAGGAGCCCAAAAATTGGATGAATCACACCCTGGAGTTGGCAGGAGTTGACAGTAGCAGCAGCAGGAGCCCAAATATACACTGGAGTTGGCCTCAGGAGCCCAAAAATTGGATGAATCACACCCTGGAGTTGGCAGAAGTTGGCAGCAGCAGCAGCAGGAGCCCAAATATACACTGGAGTTGGCCTCAGGAGCCCAAAAATTGGATGAATCACACCCTGGAGTTGGCAGGAGTTGACACCAGCAGCAGCAGGAGCCCAAATATACACTGGAGTTGGCTTCAGGAGCCCAAAAATTGGATGAATCACACCCTGGAGTTGGCAGAAGTTGGCAGCAGCAGCAGCAGGAGCCCAAATATACACTGGAGTTGGCCTCAGGAGCCCAAAAATTGGATGAATCACACCCTGGAGTTGGCAGAAGTTGGCAGCAGCAGCAGCAGGAGCCCAAATATACACTGGAGTTGGCTTCAGGAGCCCAAAAATTGGATGAATCACACCCTGGAGTTGGCAGGAGTTGACACCAGCAGCAGCAGGAGCCCAAATATACACTGGAGTTGGCTTCAGGAGCCCAAAAATTGGATGAATCACACCCTGGAGTTGGCAGAAGTTGGCAGCAGCAGCAGCAGGAGCCCAAATATACACTGGAGTTGGCCTCAGGAGCCCAAAAATTGGATGAATCACACCCTTTGGCAGGAGTTGACAGTAGCAGCAGCAGGAGCCCAAATATACACTGGAGTTGGCCTCAGGAGCCCAAAAATTGGATGAATCACACCCTGGAGTTGGCAGAAGTTGGCAGCAGCAGCAGCAGGAGCCCAAATATACACTGGAGTTGGCCTCAGGAGCCCAAAAATTGGATGAATCACACCCTGGAGTTGGCAGGAGTTGACACCAGCAGCAGCAGGAGCCCAAATATACACTGGAGTTGGCTTCAGGAGCCCAAAAATTGGATGAATCACACCCTGGAGTTGGCAGAAGTTGGCAGCAGCAGCAGCAGGAGCCCAAATATACACTGGAGTTGGCCTCAGGAGCCCAAAAATTGGATGAATCACACCCTGGAGTTGGCAGAAGTTGGCAGCAGCAGCAGCAGGAGCCCAAATATACACTGGAGTTGGCTTCAGGAGCCCAAAAATTGGATGAATCACACCCTGGAGTTGGCAGGAGTTGACACCAGCAGCAGCAGGAGCCCAAATATACACTGGAGTTGGCTTCAGGAGCCCAAAAATTGGATGAATCACACCCTGGAGTTGGCAGAAGTTGGCAGCAGCAGCAGCAGGAGCCCAAATATACACTGGAGTTGGCCTCAGGAGCCCAAAAATTGGATGAATCACACCCTGGAGTTGGCAGAAGTTGGCAGCAGCAGCAGCAGGAGCCCAAATATACACTGGAGTTGGCCTCAGGAGCCCAAAAATTGGATGAATCACACCCTGGAGTTGGCAGGAGTTGACAGTAGCAGCAGCAGGAGCCCAAATATACACTGGAGTTGGCCTCAGGAGCCCAAAAATTGGATGAATCACACCCTGGAGTTGGCAGAAGTTGGCAGCAGCAGCAGCAGGAGCCCAAATATACACTGGAGTTGGCCTCAGGAGCCCAAAAATTGGATGAATCACACCCTGGAGTTGGCAGAAGTTGGCAGCAGCAGCAGCAGGAGCCCAAATATACACTGGAGTTGGCCTCAGGAGCCCAAAAATTGGATGAATCACACCCTGGAGTTGGCAGGAGTTGACACCAGCAGCAGCAGGAGCCCAAATATACACTGGAGTTGGCTTCAGGAGCCCAAAAATTGGATGAATCACACCCTGGAGTTGGCAGAAGTTGGCAGCAGCAGCAGCAGGAGCCCAAATATACACTGGAGTTGGCCTCAGGAGCCCAAAAATTGGATGAATCACACCCTGGAGTTGGCAGAAGTTGGCAGCAGCAGCAGCAGGAGCCCAAATATACACTGGAGTTGGCTTCAGGAGCCCAAAAATTGGATGAATCACACCCTGGAGTTGGCAGGAGTTGACACCAGCAGCAGCAGGAGCCCAAATATACACTGGAGTTGGCTTCAGGAGCCCAAAAATTGGATGAATCACACCCTGGAGTTGGCAGAAGTTGGCAGCAGCAGCAGCAGGAGCCCAAATATACACTGGAGTTGGCCTCAGGAGCCCAAAAATTGGATGAATCACACCCTGGAGTTGGCAGAAGTTGGCAGCAGCAGCAGCAGGAGCCCAAATATACACTGGAGTTGGCCTCAGGAGCCCAAAAATTGGATGAATCACACCCTGGAGTTGGCAGGAGTTGACAGTAGCAGCAGCAGGAGCTCAAATATACACTGGAGTTGGCCTCAGGAGCCCAAAAATTGGATGAATCACACCCTGGAGTTGGCAGAAGTTGGCAGCAGCAGCAGCAGGAGCCCAAATATACACTGGAGTTGGCCTCAGGAGCCCAAAAATTGGATGAATCACACCCTGGAGTTGGCAGAAGTTGGCAGCAGCAGCAGCAGGAGCCCAAATATACACTGGAGTTGGCCTCAGGAGCCCAAAAATTGGATGAATCACACCCTGGAGTTGGCAGGAGTTGACAGTAGCAGCAGCAGGAGCCCAAATATACACTGGAGTTGGCCTCAGGAGCCCAAAAATTGGATGAATCACACCCTGGAGTTGGCAGAAGTTGGCAGCAGCAGCAGCAGGAGCCCAAATATACACTGGAGTTGGCCTCAGGAGCCCAAAAATTGGATGAATCACACCCTGGAGTTGGCAGGAGTTGACAGTAGCAGCAGCAGGAGCCCAAATATACACTGGAGTTGGCCTCAGGAGCCCAAAAATTGGATGAATCACACCCTGGAGTTGGCAGAAGTTGGCAGCAGCAGCAGCAGGAGCCCAAATATACACTGGAGTTGGCCTCAGGAGCCCAAAAATTGGATGAATCACACCCTGGAGTTGGCAGGAGTTGACAGTAGCAGCAGCAGGAGCCCAAATATACACTGGAGTTGGCTTCAGGAGCCCAAAAATTGGATGAATCACACCCTGGAGTTGGCAGGAGTTGACAGTAGCAGCAGCAGGAGCCCAAATATACACTGGAGTTGGCCTCAGGAGCCCAAAAATTGGATGAATCACACCCTGGAGTTGGCAGAAGTTGGCAGCAGCAGCAGCAGGAGCCCAAATATACACTGGAGTTGGCCTCAGGAGCCCAAAAATTGGATGAATCACACCCTGGAGTTGGCAGGAGTTGACAGTAGCAGCAGCAGGAGCCCAAATATACACTGGAGTTGGCCTCAGGAGCCCAAAAATTGGATGAATCACACCCTGGAGTTGGCAGAAGTTGGCAGCAGCAGCAGCAGGAGCCCAAATATACACTGGAGTTGGCCTCAGGAGCCCAAAAATTGGATGAATCACACCCTGGAGTTGGCAGGAGTTGACAGTAGCAGCAGCAGGAGCCCAAATATACACTGGAGTTGGCCTCAGGAGCCCAAAAATTGGATGAATCACACCCTGGAGTTGGCAGAAGTTGGCAGCAGCAGCAGCAGGAGCCCAAATATACACTGGAGTTGGCTTCAGGAGCCCAAAAATTGGATGAATCACACCCTGGAGTTGGCAGGAGTTGACAGCAGCAGCAGCAGCAGGAGCCCAAATATTACTTTAAAGTGACACTGGGGTTGGCTTCAGGAGCCCAACAATTGGATGAATCACACCCTGGAGTTGGCAGAAGTTGGCAGCAGCAGCAGCAGGAGCCCAAAAAATGGCCTAAAGACATAAATATGTTTTGCACCATTTGGAAAGTGTAAAACGTGGCACCATGCTGAATCTAGTCGCATGCATCAGGCATTGGTGGGTGGAAATCCTGGCTGATCCATCCCTGATTCATTTTGACAAAGGTGAGTCTCTCCACATTTTTAGTTGACAGACGAGTTCTCCTCGCCGTAACTATGGCCCCCGCCGCACTAAACACCCGCTCAGATGGCACGCTACTTGCCGGGCAGGACAGCTTTTCCAGGGCAAACTCTGCTAGTTGCGGCCACAAATCAAGTTTGGCTGCCCAGAAGTCCAGCGGATCCTCAAGGTGTGTTGGCATGGTCATGTCAAAGTATGACATGACCTGCTGGTTCAGGTCCTGCTCCAGGTCTTCCTGCTGCTCATGAGTAGCCTCACTATGCGGGTGTAGAAAGCTACTCATTAGCGACTGAAGACTGAGGCTGCTGCTGCTGATGGAGCTTCTGCTGCTGCTGCTGCCAACCCCCCCAGCGGCCATGGCAGTGGAAGGTGAGCGCAGAGGTCCCCTCGAGTCAGACCTGCGAGAGTATGGACCATGGCGCAGATAGGCATCGGCCAACTGCCTACGTAGAATGTCTTTGTAGTAGTTGAGTTTGTCCTCCCTCTCGGTGGGTTTAAAAAATGCCCCCATTTTGTGCCGGAAGCGAGGGTCCAATAAGGTGGACAGCCAGAAGTCATCCCGCCGACAGATGGAAACAATTCTGGGGTCACTACGCAAGCATGTGAGCATGCTTCGTGCCATTTGCGCAAGTGACTCGGATGGACTACCTGTCTCCATCTCCACTGCATACTGCCACGGTGTGCCCGGGTCCTCTGTCTCTCCTTCCTCAAAAACCTCTAGCTCCTCTGGCTGCTCCTGCTCCTCCTCTCCTGTCCGCTGACTAGATAAACCAGCCATTTCGCCAAGCCTAAACTGTGTTTCGCTGGGCAACTCCTCCTCCTCCTCTTCCTCCTCCTCCTCCTCCAGTTCAGCTCCAACGGGGTTCATGTGGCCGTAAGATGTAAACGCCATGTCTCCAGTGCCCTGACCAGCCATGGTTTCCAACATGTGCTGTAGTACATGAAGCAGTGGAATCACGTCGTTCATCCCGTAATCCTGCCGACTGACAAATAAAGTGGCTTCCTCAAAGGGCCTGAGCAAACGGCAGGTGTCACGTATGAGCTGCCACTGGTTGACATTGAAGTTACACAGGGGAGTCCCCCTATCTGCTTGGATCATCAGGAAATCCGTGATGGCTTTTCTCTGTTCATATAATCGGTCCAACATGTGAAGGGTGGAATTCCAACGGGTGGAAACATCGCAAATCAGACTATGTTGGGGGATACCATTCTGACGCTGTAGCTCAAGAAGGGTGTGTTTGGCGGTGTAGGAGTGGCTGAAGTGCATGCAAAGTTTCCGTGAAGTTGTTAGGATGTCCTGCAGATGGGGGGAACACTTCAGAAACCGCTTGACAACCAGATTGAAGACGTGAGCCATGCAGGGGGCATGGGTCAGGCTTCCTTGGCGCAGCGCAGACAAAATGTTCTTCCCATTGTCGGTAACCATGATTCCCATTTTAAGTTTTCTCGGAGTAAGCCATGTTTGGATTTCCTGATGAATACATTTAAGCAGTTCCTCCCCTGTGTGACTCCGTTCGCCAAGACAAACCATGTGAAGCACTGCGTGACACCTCCGTGCCCTGCACACATGGTAGACTGGAGGGGCACTGAGACTTGAGCCTACAGTGGAGGGTGAGGAGATGGCGGAGGATGAGGAGGCCGAGTCGCACGGTGTCACAGGCCCAATGGGCAGAGAGCGCGGAGGCCGAAGCGGCGTGACCTGTCCAAGTTGCTGCTGCAAAGGGACCACATTCACCCAGTGGGCCGTAAACGACATGTACTGCCCCTGACCGTAGTTACAGCTCCAGATGTCGGCGCTGCCATGTATTTTGCTACACACCGACAGGCTCAAGGACTGGCCCACCTTCTGTTCAACAAAAGTGTGCAGCGCTGGTACTGCCTTCTTGGCAAAGAAATGACGGCTTGGGACTCTCCACCTCGGCTCGGCACAAGCCATCAGTTCTCTGAAAGGTGCAGATTCCACCACCTGAAAAGGGAGCGACTGCAGCACCAGCAACTTGGACAGGAGCACATTCAGCTTCTGCGCCGTAGGATGAGTGGGCGCATACTGCTGTCTCTTGGACATGGCTTCGCTGATGGATTGCTGGCGGGATGCATGACTTGGAGGAGGAGGAGCAGGAGCGACAGAGGATGGGTATGACGCACAGCTGCCTTCGGCTGAGGTGCTGGAGCCTTGGCTGGCAGAAATTGGGAGCTCACTTGGTGAGGAAGCAGACTGGACCACCCCTTGGGAGCCTCGGTTCTCCCAGGTCGTTTTATGGTGACGCATCATATGTTGACGCAGGGCCGTGGTGCCAACATTTGGACCCTGGCCACGCTTCACCTTTTGCCTACATATCTTGCATGTGGCCATGTTACCCTCCTGCGGATGCCTCAGGAAAAACTGCCACACTGCCGAGTAGCTACTTTTCCCACCCCCTGGCCTCACTGATTCACTGCTGCTGTTGCCAACTCCAGGAACCCCTGCTCCACTACCTCCCAATAAGGTAGACTGCCGCACAGCAGGTGCTCTACCCCGGCCCCGGCCCCGGCCGGCTCCAGCCTTTGGAATTGTGCCCCCATGCTGACTGCTACCACCTTGCTGCCTCAGCTGCTGACTCCGGGGCAACCTGCACCCCTCTTCTCCTGATGATGACGATGAAGCCCCTTCATCACCCGGCTCCCAAGTGCGATCGGCTTCATCGTCATCATCATCATCATCACCGAGTTGTGGCTGTACGTCACTGATGTTCGTGGATTCGTCAACAGTGTCTGGCGCAGGAGCTGGAACGCTCGCAGCACCCACGACACTGTCCACATCACTATTTGTCTGCCTAGCTAAAGAAGCCACCTCCATTTCTTGGCTGGGCAGTAGCTGCTGACTGTCCTCTATCTGATGGTCCTCCTCACTAAAGAGTGGAGCTGAACCCAAAGCATAGGATACGTCGCTGGGGGAGGGAACGGCGTAGGCCAGAGGCAATGGGAGGACAGGGACTGCTCTCGGGGCATGCCAACTCAGGGTTGTGTCAGAGGAACCTACCGACCCTAGACTGGGGGTCTCAGACGTAAGTTGTGATGATGTTGTTGATGAGCGCGTCAACCAATCTACCACGGCAGATGCGTTACTGGTGGAGACCCGACCGCTAGCAGATACTGGCAGATTAGGTCTCTCAGCGTGACTCCTGCTGCTACTGGCCCCCAGTCTGATGCGAGCTCTGCCTGCGGAATCTTGGCCTCTGCCACTCCTCTTTTCACTTCCAGGCACTTGTCTGCCCGACATAGTCTAACTGGCGTGGTAGTAGGTGATATTTAAAAAAACCCCGGGCAGCGGTGGGTCTATATGAAACAGAATATAATGCACACCAAAAGTGAGCATTAACACTCAGCCTCCAACAGGCCTGCTTAGTGTAAATAAGAGAGCTGCTTAGTGTAAATAAAGAGGGGTATGCTATGTTACAGAATGGGATGCCTCAACAGAAGTGCACCTGGCAGGCAGCAGTAAGCCTATGCCCAGCAAAAGTGTCTTATAATATAAATATAATAAGAGCAAATGCTTATATGGTCTTAAACAGAGGCTGCTTTAGTCACAGAATGGGATGCCCTGGGCAGGAATGGACCTGGCAGGGTCCAGTAGTGCTTTGGCCAGCAAAAGTGTCTTTATCAGGCTAATTTCAAATATGATAAGAGCAAATGCTTATATGGTCTTAAACAGAGGCTGCTGTAGTCACAGAATGGGATGCCCCGGGCAGGAATCGACCTGGCAGGGTCCAGTAGTGCTTTGGCCAGCAAAAGTGTCTATATCAGGCCTAATTTCAAATATGATAAGAGCAAATGCTTATATGGTCTTAAACAGAGGCTGCTTTAGTCACAGAATGGGATGCCCTGGGCAGGAATGGACCTGGCAGGGTCCAGTAGTGCTTTGGCCAGCAAAAGTGTCTTTATCAGGCTAATTTCAAATATGATAAGAGCAAATGCTTATATGGTCTTAAACAGAGGCTGCTGTAGTCACAGAATGGGATGCCCCGGGCAGGAATGGACCTGGCAGGGTCCAGTAGTGCTTTGGCCAGCAAAAGTGTCTTTATCAGGCCTAATTTCAAATATGATAAGAGCAAATGCTTATATGGTCTTAAACAGAGGCTGCTTTAGTCACAGAATGGGATGCCCTGGGCAGGAATGGACCTGGCAGGGTCCAGTAGTGCTTTGGCCAGCAAAAGTGTCTTTATCAGGCTAATTTCAAATATGATAAGAGCAAATGCTTATATGGTCTTAAACAGAGGCTGCTGTAGTCACAGAATGGGATGCCCCAACAGAAATCGACCTGGCAGGGTCCAGTAGTGCTTTGGCCAGCAAAAGTGTCTTTATCAGGCCTAATTTCAAATATGATAAGAGCAAATGCTTATATGGTCTTAAACAGAGGCTGCTTTAGTCACAGAATGGGATGCCCCAACAGGAATCGACCTGGCAGGGTCCAGTAGTGCTTTGGCCAGCAAAAGTGTCTTTATCAGGCCTAATTTCAAATATGATAAGAGCAAATGCTTATATGGTCTTAAACAGAGGCTGCTGTAGTCACAGAATGGGATGCCCCGGGCAGGAATGGACCTGGCAGGGTCCAGTAGTGCTTTGGCCAGCAAAAGTGTCTTTATCAGGCCTAATTTCAAATATGATAAGAGCAAATGCTTATATGGTCTTAAACAGAGGCTGCTTTAGTCACAGAATGGGATGCCCTGGGCAGGAATGGACCTGGCAGGGTCCAGTAGTGCTTTGGCCAGCAAAAGTGTCTTTATCAGGCTAATTTCAAATATGATAAGAGCAAATGCTTATATGGTCTTAAACAGAGGCTGCTTTAGTCACAGAATGGGATGCCCCGGGCAGGAATGGACCTGGCAGGGTCCAGTAGTGCTTTGGCCAGCAAAAGTGTCTTTATCAGGCTAATTTCAAATATGATAAGAGCAAATGCTTATATGGTCTTAAACAGAGGCTGCTGTAGTCACAGAATGGGATGCCCCGGGCAGGAATGGACCTGGCAGGGTCCAGTAGTGCTTTGGCCAGCAAAAGTGTCTTTATCAGGCCTAATTTCAAATATGATAAGAGCAAATGCTTATATGGTCTTAAACAGAGGCTGCTTTAGTCACAGAATGGGATGCCCTGGGCAGGAATGGACCTGGCAGGGTCCAGTAGTGCTTTGGCCAGCAAAAGTGTCTTTATCAGGCTAATTTCAAATATGATAAGAGCAAATGCTTATATGGTCTTAAACAGAGGCTGCTGTAGTCACAGAATGGGATGCCCCGGGCAGGAATGGACCTGGCAGGGTCCAGTAGTGCTTTGGCCAGCAAAAGTGTCTTTATCAGGCCTAATTTCAAATATGATAAGAGCAAATGCTTATATGGTCTTAAACAGAGGCTGCTTTAGTCACAGAATGGGATGCCCTGGGCAGGAATGGACCTGGCAGGGTCCAGTAGTGCTTTGGCCAGCAAAAGTGTCTTTATCAGGCTAATTTCAAATATGATAAGAGCAAATGCTTATATGGTCTTAAACAGAGGCTGCTGTAGTCACAGAATGGGATGCCCCGGGCAGGAATGGACCTGGCAGGGTCCAGTAGTGCTTTGGCCAGCAAAAGTGTCTTTATCAGGCCTAATTTCAAATATGATAAGAGCAAATGCTTATATGGTCTTAAACAGAGGCTGCTTTAGTCACAGAATGGGATGCCCTGGGCAGGAATGGACCTGGCAGGGTCCAGTAGTGCTTTGGCCAGCAAAAGTGTCTTTATCAGGCTAATTTCAAATATGATAAGAGCAAATGCTTATATGGTCTTAAACAGAGGCTGCTGTAGTCACAGAATGGGATGCCCCGGGCAGGAATCGACCTGGCAGGGTCCAGTAGTGCTTTGGCCAGCAAAAGTGTCTTTATCAGGCCTAATTTCAAATATGATAAGAGCAAATGCTTATATGGTCTTAAACAGAGGCTGCTTTAGTCACAGAATGGGATGCCCCAACAGGAATCGACCTGGCAGGGTCCAGTAGTGCTTTGGCCAGCAAAAGTGTCTTTATCAGGCCTAATTTCAAATATGATAAGAGCAAATGCTTATATGGTCTTAAACAGAGGCTGCTGTAGTCACAGAATGGGATGCCCTGGGCAGGAATGGACCTGGCAGGGTCCAGTAGTGCTTTGGCCAGCAAAAGTGTCTTTATCAGGCCTAATTTCAAATATGATAAGAGCAAATGCTTATATGGTCTTAAACAGAGGCTGCTGTAGTCACAGAATGGGATGCCCCGGGCAGGAATGGGCCTGGCAGGGTCCAGTAGTGCTTTGGCCAGCAAAAGTGTCTTTATCAGGCCTAATTTCAAATATGATAAGAGCAAATGCTTATATGGTCTTAAACAGAGGCTGCTGTAGTCACAGAATGGGATGCCCTGGGCAGGAATGGACCTGGCAGGGTCCAGTAGTGCTTTGGCCAGCAAAAGTGTCTTTATCAGGCCTAATTTCAAATATGATAAGAGCAAATGCTTATATGGTCTTAAACAGAGGCTGCTTTAGTCACAGAATGGGATGCCCTGGGCAGGAATGGACCTGGCAGGGTCCAGTAGTGCTTTGGCCAGCAAAAGTGTCTTTATCAGGCTAATTTCAAATATGATAAGAGCAAATGCTTATATGGTCTTAAACAGAGGCTGCTGTAGTCACAGAATGGGATGCCCCGGGCAGGAATGGACCTGGCAGGGTCCAGTAGTGCTTTGGCCAGCAAAAGTGTCTTTATCAGGCCTAATTTCAAATATGATAAGAGCAAATGCTTATATGGTCTTAAACAGAGGCTGCTTTAGTCACAGAATGGGATGCCCTGGGCAGGAATGGACCTGGCAGGGTCCAGTAGTGCTTTGGCCAGCAAAAGTGTCTTTATCAGGCTAATTTCAAATATGATAAGAGCAAATGCTTATATGGTCTTAAACAGAGGCTGCTGTAGTCACAGAATGGGATGCCCCGGGCAGGAATGGACCTGGCAGGGTCCAGTAGTGCTTTGGCCAGCAAAAGTGTCTTTATCAGGCCTAATTTCAAATATGATAAGAGCAAATGCTTATATGGTCTTAAACAGAGGCTGCTTTAGTCACAGAATGGGATGCCCTGGGCAGGAATGGACCTGGCAGGGTCCAGTAGTGCTTTGGCCAGCAAAAGTGTCTTTATCAGGCTAATTTCAAATATGATAAGAGCAAATGCTTATATGGTCTTAAACAGAGGCTGCTGTAGTCACAGAATGGGATGCCCCGGGCAGGAATGGACCTGGCAGGGTCCAGTAGTGCTTTGGCCAGCAAAAGTGTCTTTATCAGGCCTAATTTCAAATATGATAAGAGCAAATGCTTATATGGTCTTAAACAGAGGCTGCTTTAGTCACAGAATGGGATGCCCTGGGCAGGAATGGACCTGGCAGGGTCCAGTAGTGCTTTGGCCAGCAAAAGTGTCTTTATCAGGCTAATTTCAAATATGATAAGAGCAAATGCTTATATGGTCTTAAACAGAGGCTGCTGTAGTCACAGAATGGGATGCCCCGGGCAGGAATGGACCTGGCAGGGTCCAGTAGTGCTTTGGCCAGCAAAAGTGTCTTTATCAGGCCTAATTTCAAATATGATAAGAGCAAATGCTTATATGGTCTTAAACAGAGGCTGCTTTAGTCACAGAATGGGATGCCCTGGGCAGGAATGGACCTGGCAGGGTCCAGTAGTGCTTTGGCCAGCAAAAGTGTCTTTATCAGGCTAATTTCAAATATGATAAGAGCAAATGCTTATATGGTCTTAAACAGAGGCTGCTGTAGTCACAGAATGGGATGCCCCGGGCAGGAATGGACCTGGCAGGGTCCAGTAGTGCTTTGGCCAGCAAAAGTGTCTTTATCAGGCCTAATTTCAAATATGATAAGAGCAAATGCTTATATGGTCTTAAACAGAGGCTGCTTTAGTCACAGAATGGGATGCCCTGGGCAGGAATGGACCTGGCAGGGTCCAGTAGTGCTTTGGCCAGCAAAAGTGTCTTTATCAGGCTAATTTCAAATATGATAAGAGCAAATGCTTATATGGTCTTAAACAGAGGCTGCTTTAGTCACAGAATGGGATGCCCTGGGCAGGAATGGACCTGGCAGGGTCCAGTAGTGCTTTGGCCAGCAAAAGTGTCTTTATCAGGCTAATTTCAAATATGATAAGAGCAAATGCTTATATGGTCTTAAACAGAGGCTGCTGTAGTCACAGAATGGGATGCCCCGGGCAGGAATCGACCTGGCAGGGTCCAGTAGTGCTTTGGCCAGCAAAAGTGTCTTTATCAGGCCTAATTTCAAATATGATAAGAGCAAATGCTTATATGGTCTTAAACAGAGGCTGCTTTAGTCACAGAATGGGATGCCCTGGGCAGGAATGGACCTGGCAGGGTCCAGTAGTGCTTTGGCCAGCAAAAGTGTCTTTATCAGGCTAATTTCAAATATGATAAGAGCAAATGCTTATATGGTCTTAAACAGAGGCTGCTGTAGTCACAGAATGGGATGCCCTGGGCAGGAATGGACCTGGCAGGGTCCAGTAGTGCTTTGGCCAGCAAAAGTGTCTTTATCAGGCCTAATTTCAAATATGATAAGAGCAAATGCTTATATGGTCTTAAACAGAGGCTGCTTTAGTCACAGAATGGGATGCCCCAACAGGAATCGACCTGGCAGGGTCCAGTAGTGCTTTGGCCAGCAAAAGTGTCTTTATCAGGCCTAATTTCAAATATGATAAGAGCAAATGCTTATATGGTCTTAAACAGAGGCTGCTGTAGTCACAGAATGGGATGCCCTGGGCAGGAATGGACCTGGCAGGGTCCAGTAGTGCTTTGGCCAGCAAAAGTGTCTTTATCAGGCCTAATTTCAAATATGATAAGAGCAAATGCTTATATGGTCTTAAACAGAGGCTGCTGTAGTCACAGAATGGGATGCCCCGGGCAGGAATGGACCTGGCAGGGTCCAGTAGTGCTTTGGCCAGCAAAAGTGTCTTTATCAGGCCTAATTTCAAATATGATAAGAGCAAATGCTTATATGGTCTTAAACAGAGGCTGCTGTAGTCACAGAATGGGATGCCCTGGGCAGGAATGGACCTGGCAGGGTCCAGTAGTGCTTTGGCCAGCAAAAGTGTCTTTATCAGGCCTAATTTCAAATATGATAAGAGCAAATGCTTATATGGTCTTAAACAGAGGCTGCTTTAGTCACAGAATGGGATGCCCTGGGCAGGAATGGACCTGGCAGGGTCCAGTAGTGCTTTGGCCAGCAAAAGTGTCTTTATCAGGCTAATTTCAAATATGATAAGAGCAAATGCTTATATGGTCTTAAACAGAGGCTGCTGTAGTCACAGAATGGGATGCCCCGGGCAGGAATGGACCTGGCAGGGTCCAGTAGTACTTTGGCCAGCAAAAGTGTCTTTATCAGGCCTAATTTCAAATATGATAAGAGCAAATGCTTATATGGTCTTAAACAGAGGCTGCTTTAGTCACAGAATGGGATGCCCTGGGCAGGAATGGACCTGGCAGGGTCCAGTAGTGCTTTGGCCAGCAAAAGTGTCTTTATCAGGCTAATTTCAAATATGATAAGAGCAAATGCTTATATGGTCTTAAACAGAGGCTGCTGTAGTCACAGAATGGGATGCCCCGGGCAGGAATGGACCTGGCAGGGTCCAGTAGTGCTTTGGCCAGCAAAAGTGTCTTTATCAGGCCTAATTTCAAATATGATAAGAGCAAATGCTTATATGGTCTTAAACAGAGGCTGCTTTAGTCACAGAATGGGATGCCCTGGGCAGGTATGGACCTGGCAGGGTCCAGTAGTGCTTTGGCCAGCAAAAGTGTCTTTATCAGGCTAATTTCAAATATGATAAGAGCAAATGCTTATATGGTCTTAAACAGAGGCTGCTGTAGTCACAGAATGGGATGCCCCGGGCAGGAATCGACCTGGCAGGGTCCAGTAGTGCTTTGGCCAGCAAAAGTGTCTTTATCAGGCCTAATTTCAAATATGATAAGAGCAAATGCTTATATGGTCTTAAACAGAGGCTGCTTTAGTCACAGAATGGGATGCCCCAACAGGAATCGACCTGGCAGGGTCCAGTAGTGCTTTGGCCAGCAAAAGTGTCTTTATCAGGCCTAATTTCAAATATGATAAGAGCAAATGCTTATATGGTCTTAAACAGAGGCTGCTGTAGTCACAGAATGGGATGCCCTGGGCAGGAATGGACCTGGCAGGGTCCAGTAGTGCTTTGGCCAGCAAAAGTGTCTTTATCAGGCCTAATTTCAAATATGATAAGAGCAAATGCTTATATGGTCTTAAACAGAGGCTGCTGTAGTCACAGAATGGGACGCCCCGGGCAGGAATGGACCTGGCAGGGTCCAGTAGTGCTTTGGCCAGCAAAAGTGTCTTTATCAGGCCTAATTTCAAATATGATAAGAGCAAATGCTTATATGGTCTTAAACAGAGGCTGCTGTAGTCACAGAATGGGATGCCCTGGGCAGGAATGGACCTGACAGGGTCCAGTAGTGCTTTGGCCAGCAAAAGTGTCTTTATCAGGCCTAATTTCAAATATGATAAGAGCAAATGCTTATATGGTCTTAAACAGAGGCTGCTTTAGTCACAGAATGGGATGCCCTGGGCAGGAATGGACCTGGCAGGGTCCAGTAGTGCTTTGGCCAGCAAAAGTGTCTTTATCAGGCTAATTTCAAATATGATAAGAGCAAATGCTTATATGGTCTTAAACAGAGGCTGCTGTAGTCACAGAATGGGATGCCCCGGGCAGGAATGGACCTGGCAGGGTCCGGTAGTGCTTTGGCCAGCAAAAGTGTCTTTATCAGGCCTAATTTCAAATATGATAAGAGCAAATGCTTATATGGTCTTAAACAGAGGCTGCTTTAGTCACAGAATGGGATGCCCTGGGCAGGAATGGACCTGGCAGGGTCCAGTAGTGCTTTGGCCAGCAAAAGTGTCTTTATCAGGCCTAATTTCAAATATGATAAGAGCAAATGCTTATATGGTCTTAAACAGAGGCTGCTTTAGTCACAGAATGGGATGCCCTGGGCAGGAATGGACCTGGCAGGGTCCAGTAGTGCTTTGGCCAGCAAAAGTGTCTTTATCAGGCTAATTTCAAATATGATAAGAGCAAATGCTTATATGGTCTTAAACAGAGGCTGCTGTAGTCACAGAATGGGATGCCCCGGGCAGGAATGGACCTGGCAGGGTCCAGTAGTGCTTTGGCCAGCAAAAGTGTCTTTATCAGGCCTAATTTCAAATATGATAAGAGCAAATGCTTATATGGTCTTAAACAGAGGCTGCTTTAGTCACAGAATGGGATGCCCTGGGCAGGAATGGACCTGGCAGGGTCCAGTAGTGCTTTGGCCAGCAAAAGTGTCTTTATCAGGCTAATTTCAAATATGATAAGAGCAAATGCTTATATGGTCTTAAACAGAGGCTGCTGTAGTCACAGAATGGGATGCCCCGGGCAGGAATGGACCTGGCAGGGTCCAGTAGTGCTTTGGCCAGCAAAAGTGTCTTTATCAGGCCTAATTTCAAATATGATAAGAGCAAATGCTTATATGGTCTTAAACAGAGGCTGCTTTAGTCACAGAATGGGATGCCCTGGGCAGGAATGGACCTGGCAGGGTCCAGTAGTGCTTTGGCCAGCAAAAGTGTCTTTATCAGGCTAATTTCAAATATGATAAGAGCAAATGCTTATATGGTCTTAAACAGAGGCTGCTGTAGTCACAGAATGGGATGCCCCGGGCAGGAATGGACCTGGCAGGGTCCAGTAGTGCTTTGGCCAGCAAAAGTGTCTTTATCAGGCCTAATTTCAAATATGATAAGAGCAAATGCTTATATGGTCTTAAACAGAGGCTGCTTTAGTCACAGAATGGGATGCCCTGGGCAGGAATGGACCTGGCAGGGTCCAGTAGTGCTTTGGCCAGCAAAAGTGTCTTTATCAGGCTAATTTCAAATATGATAAGAGCAAATGCTTATATGGTCTTAAACAGAGGCTGCTTTAGTCACAGAATGGGATGCCCTGGGCAGGAATGGACCTGGCAGGGTCCAGTAGTGCTTTGGCCAGCAAAAGTGTCTTTATCAGGCTAATTTCAAATATGATAAGAGCAAATGCTTATATGGTCTTAAACAGAGGCTGCTGTAGTCACAGAATGGGATGCCCCGGGCAGGAATCGACCTGGCAGGGTCCAGTAGTGCTTTGGCCAGCAAAAGTGTCTTTATCAGGCCTAATTTCAAATATGATAAGAGCAAATGCTTATATGGTCTTAAACAGAGGCTGCTTTAGTCACAGAATGGGATGCCCTGGGCAGGAATGGACCTGGCAGGGTCCAGTAGTGCTTTGGCCAGCAAAAGTGTCTTTATCAGGCTAATTTCAAATATGATAAGAGCAAATGCTTATATGGTCTTAAACAGAGGCTGCTGTAGTCACAGAATGGGATGCCCTGGGCAGGAATGGACCTGGCAGGGTCCAGTAGTGCTTTGGCCAGCAAAAGTGTCTTTATCAGGCCTAATTTCAAATATGATAAGAGCAAATGCTTATATGGTCTTAAACAGAGGCTGCTTTAGTCACAGAATGGGATGCCCCAACAGGAATCGACCTGGCAGGGTCCAGTAGTGCTTTGGCCAGCAAAAGTGTCTTTATCAGGCCTAATTTCAAATATGATAAGAGCAAATGCTTATATGGTCTTAAACAGAGGCTGCTGTAGTCACAGAATGGGATGCCCTGGGCAGGAATGGACCTGGCAGGGTCCAGTAGTGCTTTGGCCAGCAAAAGTGTCTTTATCAGGCCTAATTTCAAATATGATAAGAGCAAATGCTTATATGGTCTTAAACAGAGGCTGCTGTAGTCACAGAATGGGATGCCCCGGGCAGGAATGGACCTGGCAGGGTCCAGTAGTGCTTTGGCCAGCAAAAGTGTCTTTATCAGGCCTAATTTCAAATATGATAAGAGCAAATGCTTATATGGTCTTAAACAGAGGCTGCTGTAGTCACAGAATGGGATGCCCTGGGCAGGAATGGACCTGGCAGGGTCCAGTAGTGCTTTGGCCAGCAAAAGTGTCTTTATCAGGCCTAATTTCAAATATGATAAGAGCAAATGCTTATATGGTCTTAAACAGAGGCTGCTTTAGTCACAGAATGGGATGCCCTGGGCAGGAATGGACCTGGCAGGGTCCAGTAGTGCTTTGGCCAGCAAAAGTGTCTTTATCAGGCTAATTTCAAATATGATAAGAGCAAATGCTTATATGGTCTTAAACAGAGGCTGCTGTAGTCACAGAATGGGATGCCCCGGGCAGGAATGGACCTGGCAGGGTCCAGTAGTACTTTGGCCAGCAAAAGTGTCTTTATCAGGCCTAATTTCAAATATGATAAGAGCAAATGCTTATATGGTCTTAAACAGAGGCTGCTTTAGTCACAGAATGGGATGCCCTGGGCAGGAATGGACCTGGCAGGGTCCAGTAGTGCTTTGGCCAGCAAAAGTGTCTTTATCAGGCTAATTTCAAATATGATAAGAGCAAATGCTTATATGGTCTTAAACAGAGGCTGCTGTAGTCACAGAATGGGATGCCCCGGGCAGGAATGGACCTGGCAGGGTCCAGTAGTGCTTTGGCCAGCAAAAGTGTCTTTATCAGGCCTAATTTCAAATATGATAAGAGCAAATGCTTATATGGTCTTAAACAGAGGCTGCTTTAGTCACAGAATGGGATGCCCTGGGCAGGTATGGACCTGGCAGGGTCCAGTAGTGCTTTGGCCAGCAAAAGTGTCTTTATCAGGCTAATTTCAAATATGATAAGAGCAAATGCTTATATGGTCTTAAACAGAGGCTGCTGTAGTCACAGAATGGGATGCCCCGGGCAGGAATCGACCTGGCAGGGTCCAGTAGTGCTTTGGCCAGCAAAAGTGTCTTTATCAGGCCTAATTTCAAATATGATAAGAGCAAATGCTTATATGGTCTTAAACAGAGGCTGCTTTAGTCACAGAATGGGATGCCCCAACAGGAATCGACCTGGCAGGGTCCAGTAGTGCTTTGGCCAGCAAAAGTGTCTTTATCAGGCCTAATTTCAAATATGATAAGAGCAAATGCTTATATGGTCTTAAACAGAGGCTGCTGTAGTCACAGAATGGGATGCCCTGGGCAGGAATGGACCTGGCAGGGTCCAGTAGTGCTTTGGCCAGCAAAAGTGTCTTTATCAGGCCTAATTTCAAATATGATAAGAGCAAATGCTTATATGGTCTTAAACAGAGGCTGCTGTAGTCACAGAATGGGACGCCCCGGGCAGGAATGGACCTGGCAGGGTCCAGTAGTGCTTTGGCCAGCAAAAGTGTCTTTATCAGGCCTAATTTCAAATATGATAAGAGCAAATGCTTATATGGTCTTAAACAGAGGCTGCTGTAGTCACAGAATGGGATGCCCTGGGCAGGAATGGACCTGACAGGGTCCAGTAGTGCTTTGGCCAGCAAAAGTGTCTTTATCAGGCCTAATTTCAAATATGATAAGAGCAAATGCTTATATGGTCTTAAACAGAGGCTGCTTTAGTCACAGAATGGGATGCCCTGGGCAGGAATGGACCTGGCAGGGTCCAGTAGTGCTTTGGCCAGCAAAAGTGTCTTTATCAGGCTAATTTCAAATATGATAAGAGCAAATGCTTATATGGTCTTAAACAGAGGCTGCTGTAGTCACAGAATGGGATGCCCCGGGCAGGAATGGACCTGGCAGGGTCCGGTAGTGCTTTGGCCAGCAAAAGTGTCTTTATCAGGCCTAATTTCAAATATGATAAGAGCAAATGCTTATATGGTCTTAAACAGAGGCTGCTTTAGTCACAGAATGGGATGCCCTGGGCAGGAATGGACCTGGCAGGGTCCAGTAGTGCTTTGGCCAGCAAAAGTGTCTTTATCAGGCTAATTTCAAATATGATAAGAGCAAATGCTTATATGGTCTTAAACAGAGGCTGCTGTAGTCACAGAATGGGATGCCCCGGGCAGGAATGGACCTGGCAGGGTCCAGTAGTGCTTTGGCCAGCAAAAGTGTCTTTATCAGGCCTAATTTCAAATATGATAAGAGCAAATGCTTATATGGTCTTAAACAGAGGCTGCTTTAGTCACAGAATGGGATGCCCTGGGCAGGAATGGACCTGGCAGGGTCCAGTAGTGCTTTGGCCAGCAAAAGTGTCTTTATCAGGCTAATTTCAAATATGATAAGAGCAAATGCTTATATGGTCTTAAACAGAGGCTGCTGTAGTCACAGAATGGGATGCCCTGGGCAGGAATGGACCTGGCAGGGTCCAGTAGTGCTTTGGCCAGCAAAAGTGTCTTTATCAGGCCTAATTTCAAATATGATAAGAGCAAATGCTTATATGGTCTTAAACAGAGGCTGCTTTAGTCACAGAATGGGATGCCCTGGGCAGGAATGGACCTGGCAGGGTCCAGTAGTGCTTTGGCCAGCAAAAGTGTCTTTATCAGGCTAATTTCAAATATGATAAGAGCAAATGCTTATATGGTCTTAAACAGAGGCTGCTTTAGTCACAGAATGGGATGCCCTGGGCAGGAATGGACCTGGCAGGGTCCAGTAGTGCTTTGGCCAGCAAAAGTGTCTTTATCAGGCTAATTTCAAATATGATAAGAGCAAATGCTTATATGGTCTTAAACAGAGGCTGCTGTAGTCACAGAATGGGATGCCCCGGGCAGGAATGGACCTGGCAGGGTCCAGTAGTGCTTTGGCCAGCAAAAGTGTCTTTATCAGGCCTAATTTCAAATATGATAAGAGCAAATGCTTATATGGTCTTAAACAGAGGCTGCTTTAGTCACAGAATGGGATGCCCTGGGCAGGAATGGACCTGGCAGGGTCCAGTAGTGCTTTGGCCAGCAAAAGTGTCTTTATCAGGCTAATTTCAAATATGATAAGAGCAAATGCTTATATGGTCTTAAACAGAGGCTGCTGTAGTCACAGAATGGGATGCCCTGGGCAGGAATGGACCTGGCAGGGTCCAGTAGTGCTTTGGCCAGCAAAAGTGTCTTTATCAGGCCTAATTTCAAATATGATAAGAGCAAATGCTTATATGGTCTTAAACAGAGGCTGCTTTAGTCACAGAATGGGATGCCTCACAGCAGACTTAAGATCAGTTCAGTATATATGCACAGTTAGTTACTATAAGCAGCCTGAAAACGCTAACAAAGGCTGGATGAAAAAAAAAAAATCTCCCTGTCAGCCAGCTCCGTTTTTCCTACCTTTCCCTGGCTTTCTGTCTGTCTCCTGTCTGTCTCCTGCCTGTCTCCTGCCTGTCCCTGTCTGTCCCTGTCTCCAGCCTGTCTAACTGCCTCAGCTACACAGCGTTCTGTCTGTCTGTCACGAATGCAATAGAGAAATGAGGAAAAGCAAGATGGCCGCCGTTAAATACCGCTGTGTGACGTCACCGGGCTTGCTGGCTGCTGATAGGCTGCATGTGACTGCCCCAGCTTGCACTGGCGCGGGATACATGTCCAGACATGTCCCGTCCGCCATCTTAGAATGCCTGTAAATGTAAATGAATGGATGTTAAAGGAAAACTTCGAGTGATCGAATCGCGGGGAAATTCGGATTCGATCCGAATCGAATTTTTCCTGAAATTCGGATCGAATCCGGGTTCGTCCGGATCGATTCGCTCATCCCTAGTGTTAATGTCACAATGTAAAAACAATGTCATTCCATATGTTTTCACTTTGTTACTAGTGGATATGTGTTCAAAAACAGACTTTAATCACACAGCGTCTGGCGCTCTGGGCTACAGCGACACAATTTTGAGCGCCGGCTGTTTTTTTTTTTTTTTCCTTTTTTTTTTTTTTCCTGTTTTTTTAATGAATATGGTTTGAGTCGCTCACACTGTCCAGACGCTACCGTTCGCTCCCATATAGCTCTGTACTGGTGTTATAGCGACTCACACATCAAATTCATCAATGCCAGCAATGTTACTACAGCGACTGAGGCGCTCTGTAATAGTGACTCATGGCGGATCAGAGTGACCATTAGCGGTCGCTCTTAGCGCCGCTGTACGGACGCTCATCTGCCGTTACCTAGTGCTAGTAATGAACCAGCCTGCCTGTATCTTTATCTCTCTCTCTCTTACCATTATAACATTTATTGTACTGTAAACTTACTTTATCTTAACATGTAATTTATGCAACAACTGCCTGTAATATCTAAGGTTATCTGGGGAAACTTAATGAACATATTGGGTTAGTGAAGGTTATTTACTGTGCTGGTAAATTAAACCTGTTTTAATTTATACATCGGGCAGGCTGATTCATCACTAACGCCAGGTAGCGACAGATGAGCGTCTGTAGCAGGCATTTTCAGAGCGCCCGCTAGTAGTCGCTGTGCTCAGCCGTGGGTCGCTACTTCATAGCGACTCAGTCGCTGTCCAGTAATGTTGAATACATTGTGAGGAGTCGCTATTTGACCAGTACAGCGCTGTATGGGAGCGCATCTTAGCGACTGCTCATAGCGACCGACTCACACCATATTCAGCAACAAAACAGCCTCACAAATCTCTGGCGCTGAAAAATGCTTGTTTGAAGCCCAGAGCGCAGGAGGCGGTGTGTTTAAAGTCTGTTTTTCAGCATCTATCCACTAGTAACAAAGCGACAACATATGGAATTACATTGTAATAACATTGTAACATGAACACTTTAATGGCAGACCTGTAATGTCATTTCTGAGGAAATATATAAAAAAATGATACAGTTGCCAGAATAGGTCACAGAATTATTTGTGATTTTTTGAAAAAAAAAAATAATAAACAAAAACCCTGTTTAAAGAGAAGAAAAGTATCGTCCATTGAAATGTATGGGAGAGCGACAGGTAGCGAGCGGTCATACCTGGCGCTGTGCAAGGCTGAACGCCGGCGCTGTTCGCTGAGGCTGTGAAAATGATGAATCAGACGCTACATGGCGTTATCCCAGTCGCTAAACAGATTCTGCTTGATAAATGTGTAATTGCGTGCCGTGTCCGGCGTTCACCAGTCGCTACCTGTCGCTACCTCTCATTAACCAGCCGCTACCTGACGCTATACCTTCTTAAATAAGGGCCTTACTGTGTGTGTGGTGGATAATTTCTCACAGAATAGGTTGTATGTGCAAAGTATTTAAAGTATTAAATATATTTCTTCTTAGGACATGTCACTGGATGTATGAGGACAGTTTCAGCAACCATTGGTTTGTATCAGATTGATGGTCGTTGGGCTGATAATTTATAATATTAATCTCTAGTAGAAATATTGGAGATTAATGTGCAGCAAATATTATTTTAACTCATATTCCCCTATTTCACAAACAATCGCTTATGCCAGGATGTCCCTCTCTGTGAAACACCCCCCCCCCCCCCCCCCGGGTTCGCCATTGCTCCCACAGGGCACGTGCAAGATTCAATTGCAACTACAACAAGGTGTGTTAATATTGATTATATTTGATATTTGATTCGGGCACTCGGACACAAGTTTGCATGGGGCTTGAGAAATGATAAGCTCGTCCCTGTGTATGGGTCATGGTGAAAATGTGGCGGCCCCCCTGGTTATGGTTTTATTTCTTACCAGGAAGCTAAACACAACCAAACAGTTCACAGTCACAGTGTGTCACTTTCATATTCAAACTCCGCCGACATGAAAAGCTTGTTTGTCGATGTTGTGCGGCCCGAAAATAAAAAGATGTGGGCTCAGCTGCAGCCCCCTCAGGTAAGCTGGCAGCGCCCCCCAGATGGCGCACCCCCTCGGGTAACGGGCCATTGTGCGCAGAGCGTGCAGCCGTTACATGAAAGGCCTCTCTGTTGCGGGGTATCACCAGCTCCAGCAACTGTTCTTTTCTGTCGGATCAATAAGGCACCGCACTCTGCGCTAAAACCCTATAACAAAGGGGGGGGGGGAATAAAATCTCCTCCCCTCCCCCTCTCTATTTCATAGATTGACTGTAAGTGCTCGCATTAGAATCAAAAAAGGTAAGAGAAAAAAATCTAAGGCAGAAAAACTAATTGTTCTTTAATTAGTTTGCCAGCATGACAGCGGCAATGGAGGGGGGAGGCGGCGAGGCTGCGAATTTCAAATCCTTTACTTAACACGGGGATTAAGTGCTTTAACCCTCTCCTGACTGGAGGGTGGCTTCCGAAGCGCTTATGGAAACAGACATTTTCATAAGAGCGATTGCTGATCCGCTTTCGTTGATGGGCACCTGAGTTGGCCCTAGAGTAGCCTGGTTGAGGGCCCTACAGCGGCTCATTCTTCGCGGCTTATTTTCCTTTACAATGTTCAAAAGCCCTGAAGAGGCCGCGCTGATGGCAACCAATCGCTGTGAAGACTTTGCTGTACCCCACAGGAGCTCTTGTCACGTTGTACATGCTGTCTGGTGATCCCAAATGGTCACTAACAGGTAATAAAATTCAATCCACTGGCACACCACTACAGGAGCTCTTGTCACATGACAAGTGTCGTGCAATGGGCAGAGGGACAACCAGCGTCTATATGGGTTACTTGGGGGATAAGGTTAGGACATCAGAGAAGACAAAGGAGCTTTGAATACTATATAGAGCTCATCTTCTTGTTCTGAAAAGAACCTTTATGTACTTTAAGGGGAAGTGATAGTCGAACTTTTAAAGTGGACCAAAACCCATGTAACTCAGGCACCCTGTGCCTTAAATGATGGCTCCTTGGTGCATTTAAGTCCCACAGTGAGGACCTGGGAAAACCTTTTCTCCTTGCTCCCCTAGTGCAAAGCACCTTTGATTGGCACTAGGGATGAGCGAATCGATCCGGACGAACCCGGATTCGATCCGAATTTCAGGAAAAATTCGATTCGGATCGAATCCGAATTTCCCCGCGATTCGATCACTCGAAGTTTTCCTTTAACATCCATTCATTTACATTTACAGGCATTCTAAGATGGCGGACGGGACATGTCTGGACATGTATCCCGCGCCAGTGCAAGCTGGGGCAGTCACATGCAGCCTATCAGCAGCCAGCAAGCCCGGTGACGTCACACAGCGGTATTTAACGGCGGCCATCTTGCTTTTCCTCATTTCTCTATTGCATTCGTGACAGACAGACAGAACGCTGTGTAGCTGAGGCAGTTAGACAGGCTGGAGACAGGGACAGACAGGGACAGGCAGGAGACAGGCAGGAGACAGACAGGAGACAGACAGAAAGCCAGGGAAAGGTAGGAAAAACGGAGCTGGCTGACAGGGAGATTTTTTTTTTTTCATCCAGCCTTTGTTAGCGTTTTCAGGCTGCTTATAGTAACTAACTGTGCATATATACTGAACTGATCTTAAGTCTGCTGTGAGGCATCCCATTCTGTGACTAAAGCAGCCTCTGTTTAAGACCATATAAGCATTTGCTCTTATCATATTTGAAATTAGGCCTGATAAAGACACTTTTGCTGGCCAAAGCACTACTGGACCCTGCCAGGTCCATTCCTGCCCAGGGCATCCCATTCTGTGACTACAGCAGCCTCTGTTTAAGACCATATAAGCATTTGCTCTTATCATATTTGAAATTAGCCTGATAAAGACACTTTTGCTGGCCAAAGCACTACTGGACCCTGCCAGGTCCATTCCTGCCCAGGGCATCCCATTCTGTGACTAAAGCAGCCTCTGTTTAAGACCATATAAGCATTTGCTCTTATCATATTTGAAATTAGGCCTGATAAAGACACTTTTGCTGGCCAAAGCACTACTGGACCCTGCCAGGTCCATTCCTGCCCGGGGCATCCCATTCTGTGACTACAGCAGCCTCTGTTTAAGACCATATAAGCATTTGCTCTTATCATATTTGAAATTAGCCTGATAAAGACACTTTTGCTGGCCAAAGCACTACTGGACCCTGCCAGGTCCATTCCTGCCCAGGGCATCCCATTCTGTGACTAAAGCAGCCTCTGTTTAAGACCATATAAGCATTTGCTCTTATCATATTTGAAATTAGGCCTGATAAAGACACTTTTGCTGGCCAAAGCACTACTGGACCCTGCCAGGTCCATTCCTGCCCAGGGCATCCCATTCTGTGACTACAGCAGCCTCTGTTTAAGACCATATAAGCATTTGCTCTTATCATATTTGAAATTAGGCCTGATAAAGACACTTTTGCTGGCCAAAGCACTACTGGACCCTGCCAGGTCCATTCCTGCCCAGGGCATCCCATTCTGTGACTAAAGCAGCCTCTGTTTAAGACCATATAAGCATTTGCTCTTATCATATTTGAAATTAGGCCTGATAAAGACACTTTTGCTGGCCAAAGCACTACTGGACCCTGCCAGGTCCATTCCTGCCCAGGGCATCCCATTCTGTGACTACAGCAGCCTCTGTTTAAGACCATATAAGCATTTGCTCTTATCATATTTGAAATTAGGCCTGATAAAGACACTTTTGCTGGCCAAAGCACTACTGGACCCTGCTAGGTCCATTCCTGCCCGGGGCATCCCATTCTGTGACTACAGCAGCCTCTGTTTAAGACCATATAAGCATTTGCTCTTATCATATTTGAAATTAGGCCTGATAAAGACACTTTTGCTGGCCAAAGCACTACTGGACCCTGCCAGGTCCATTCCTGCCCGGGGCATCCCATTCTGTGACTACAGCAGCCTCTGTTTAAGACCATATAAGCATTTGCTCTTATCATATTTGAAATTAGGCCTGATAAAGACACTTTTGCTGGCCAAAGCACTACTGGACCCTGCCAGGTCCATTCCTGCCCGGGGCATCCCATTCTGTGACTACAGCAGCCTCTGTTTAAGACCATATAAGCATTTGCTCTTATCATATTTGAAATTAGGCCTGATAAAGACACTTTTGCTGGCCAAAGCACTACTGGACCCTGCCAGGTCGATTCCTGTTGGGGCATCCCATTCTGTGACTACAGCAGCCTCTGTTTAAGACCATATAAGCATTTGCTCTTATCATATTTGAAATTAGGCCTGATAAAGACACTTTTGCTGGCCAAAGCACTACTGGACCCTGCCAGGTCGATTCCTGTTGGGGCATCCCATTCTGTGACTAAAGCAGCCTCTGTTTAAGACCATATAAGCATTTGCTCTTATCATATTTGAAATTAGGCCTGATAAAGACACTTTTGCTGGCCAAAGCACTACTGGACCCTGCCAGGTCCATTCCTGCCCAGGGCATCCCATTCTGTGACTAAAGCAGCCTCTGTTTAAGACCATATAAGCATTTGCTCTTATCATATTTGAAATTAGGCCTGATAAAGACACTTTTGCTGGCCAAAGCACTACTGGACCCTGCCAGGTCCATTCCTGCCCGGGGCATCCCATTCTGTGACTACAGCAGCCTCTGTTTAAGACCATATAAGCATTTGCTCTTATCATATTTGAAATTAGGCCTGATAAAGACACTTTTGCTGGCCAAAGCACTACTGGACCCTGCCAGGTCCATTCCTGCCCAGGGCATCCCATTCTGTGACTAAAGCAGCCTCTGTTTAAGACCATATAAGCATTTGCTCTTATCATATTTGAAATTAGGCCTGATAAAGACACTTTTGCTGGCCAAAGCACTACTGGACCCTGCCAGGTCCATTCCTGCCCAGGGCATCCCATTCTGTGACTACAGCAGCCTCTGTTTAAGACCATATAAGCATTTGCTCTTATCATATTTGAAATTAGGCCTGATAAAGACACTTTTGCTGGCCAAAGCACTACTGGACCCTGCCAGGTCGATTCCTGCCCAGGGCATCCCATTCTGTGACTAAAGCAGCCTCTGTTTAAGACCATATAAGCATTTGCTCTTATCATATTTGAAATTAGGCCTGATAAAGACACTTTTGCTGGCCAAAGCACTACTGGACCCTGCCAGGTCGATTCCTGCCCGGGGCATCCCATTCTGTGACTACAGCAGCCTCTGTTTAAGACCATATAAGCATTTGCTCTTATCATATTTGAAATTAGCCTGATAAAGACACTTTTGCTGGCCAAAGCACTACTGGACCCTGCCAGGTCCATTCCTGCCCAGGGCATCCCATTCTGTGACTAAAGCAGCCTCTGTTTAAGACCATATAAGCATTTGCTCTTATTATATTTATATTATAAGACACTTTTGCTGGGCATAGGCTTACTGCTGCCTGCCAGGTGCACTTCTGTTGAGGCATCCCATTCTGTAACATAGCATACCCCTCTTTATTTACACTAAGCAGCTCTCTTATTTACACTAAGCAGGCCTGTTGGAGGCTGAGTGTTACTGCTCACTTTTGGTGTGCATTATATTCTGTTTCATATAGACCCACCGCTGCCCGGGGTTTTTTTAAATATCACCTACTACCACGCCAGTTAGACTATGTCGGGCAGACAAGTGCCTGGAAGTGAAAAGAGGAGTGGCAGAGGCCAAGATTCCGCAGGCAGAGCTCGCATCAGACTGGGGGCCAGTAGCAGCAGGAGTCACGCTGAGAGACCTAATCTGCCAGTATCTGCTAGCGGTCGGGTCTCCACCAGTAACGCATCTGCCGTGGTAGATTGGTTGACGCGCTCATCAACAACATCATCACAACTTACGTCTGAGACCCCCAGTCTAGGGTCGGTAGGTTCCTCTGACACAACCCTGAGTTGGCATGCCCCGAGAGCAGTCCCTGTCCTCCCATTGCCTCTGGCCTACGCCGTTCCCTCCCCCAGCGACGTATCCTATGCTTTGGGTTCAGCTCCACTCTTTAGTGAGGAGGACCATCAGATAGAGGACAGTCAGCAGCTACTGCCCAGCCAAGAAATGGAGGTGGCTTCTTTAGCTAGGCAGACAAATAGTGATGTGGACAGTGTCGTGGGTGCTGCGAGCGTTCCAGCTCCTGCGCCAGACACTGTTGACGAATCCACGAACATCAGTGACGTACAGCCACAACTCGGTGATGATGATGATGATGACGATGAAGCCGATCGCACTTGGGAGCCGGGTGATGAAGGGGCTTCATCGTCATCATCAGGAGAAGAGGGGTGCAGGTTGCCCCGGAGTCAGCAGCTGAGGCAGCAAGGTGGTAGCAGTCAGCATGGGGGCACAATTCCAAAGGCTGGAGCCGGCCGGGGCCGGGGCCGGGGTAGAGCACCTGCTGTGCGGCAGTCTACCTTATCGGGAGGTAGTGGAGCAGGGGTTCCTGGAGTTGGCAACAGCAGCAGTGAATCAGTGAGGCCAGGGGGTGGGAAAAGTAGCTACTCGGCAGTGTGGCAGTTTTTCCTGAGGCATCCGCAGGAGGGTAACATGGCCACATGCAAGATATGTAGGCAAAAGGTGAAGCGTGGCCAGGGTCCAAATGTTGGCACCACGGCCCTGCGTCAACATATGATGCGTCACCATAAAACGACCTGGGAGAACCGAGGCTCCCAAGGGGTGGTCCAGTCTGCTTCCTCACCAAGTGAGCTCCCAATTTCTGCCAGCCAAGGCTCCAGCACCTCAGCCGAAGGCAGCTGTGCGTCATACCCATCCTCTGTCGCTCCTGCTCCTCCTCCTCCAAGTCATGCATCCCGCCAGCAATCCATCAGCGAAGCCATGTCCAAGAGACAGCAGTATGCGCCCACTCATCCTACGGCGCAGAAGCTGAATGTGCTCCTGTCCAAGTTGCTGGTGCTGCAGTCGCTCCCTTTTCAGGTGGTGGAATCTGCACCTTTCAGAGAACTGATGGCTTGTGCCGAGCCGAGGTGGAGAGTCCCAAGCCGTCATTTCTTTGCCAAGAAGGCAGTACCAGCGCTGCACACTTTTGTTGAACAGAAGGTGGGCCAGTCCTTGAGCCTGTCGGTGTGTAGCAAAATACATGGCAGCGCCGACATCTGGAGCTGTAACTACGGTCAGGGGCAGTACATGTCGTTTACGGCCCACTGGGTGAATGTGGTCCCTTTGCAGCAGCAACTTGGACAGGTCACGCCGCTTCGGCCTCCGCGCTCTCTGCCCATTGGGCCTGTGACACCGTGCGACTCGGCCTCCTCATCCTCCGCCATCTCCTCACCCTCCACTGTAGGCTCAAGTCTCAGTGCCCCTCCAGTCTACCATGTGTGCAGGGCACGGAGGTGTCACGCAGTGCTTCACATGGTTTGTCTTGGCGAACGGAGTCACACAGGGGAGGAACTGCTTAAATGTATTCATCAGGAAATCCAAACATGGCTTACTCCGAGAAAACTTAAAATGGGAATCATGGTTACCGACAATGGGAAGAACATTTTGTCTGCGCTGCGCCAAGGAAGCCTGACCCATGCCCCCTGCATGGCTCACGTCTTCAATCTGGTTGTCAAGCGGTTTCTGAAGTGTTCCCCCCATCTGCAGGACATCCTAACAACTTCACGGAAACTTTGCATGCACTTCAGCCACTCCTACACCGCCAAACACACCCTTCTTGAGCTACAGCGTCAGAATGGTATCCCCCAACATAGTCTGATTTGCGATGTTTCCACCCGTTGGAATTCCACCCTTCACATGTTGGACCGATTATATGAACAGAGAAAAGCCATCACGGATTTCCTGATGATCCAAGCAGATAGGGGGACTCCCCTGTGTAACTTCAATGTCAACCAGTGGCAGCTCATACGTGACACCTGCCGTTTGCTCAGGCCCTTTGAGGAAGCCACTTTATTTGTCAGTCGGCAGGATTACGGGATGAACGACGTGATTCCACTGCTTCATGTACTACAGCACATGTTGGAAACCATGGCTGGTCAGGGCACTGGAGACATGGCGTTTACATCTTACGGCCACATGAACCCCGTTGGAGCTGAACTGGAGGAGGAGGAGGAGGAAGAGGAGGAGGAGGAGTTGCCCAGCGAAACACAGTTTAGGCTTGGCGAAATGGCTGGTTTATCTAGTCAGCGGACAGGAGAGGAGGAGCAGGAGCAGCCAGAGGAGCTAGAGGTTTTTGAGGAAGGAGAGACAGAGGACCCGGGCACACCGTGGCAGTATGCAGTGGAGATGGAGACAGGTAGTCCATCCGAGTCACTTGCGCAAATGGCACGAAGCATGCTCACATGCTTGCGTAGTGACCCCAGAATTGTTTCCATCTGTCGGCGGGATGACTTCTGGCTGTCCACCTTATTGGACCCTCGCTTCCGGCACAAAATGGGGGCATTTTTTAAACCCACCGAGAGGGAGGACAAACTCAACTACTACAAAGACATTCTACGTAGGCAGTTGGCCGATGCCTATCTGCGCCATGGTCCATACTCTCGCAGGTCTGACTCGAGGGGACCTCTGCGCTCACCTTCCACTGCCATGGCCGCTGGGGGGGTTGGCAGCAGCAGCAGCAGAAGCTCCATCAGCAGCAGCAGCCTCAGTCTTCAGTCGCTAATGAGTAGCTTTCTACACCCGCATAGTGAGGCTACTCATGAGCAGCAGGAAGACCTGGAGCAGGACCTGAACCAGCAGGTCATGTCATACTTTGACATGACCATGCCAACACACCTTGAGGATCCGCTGGACTTCTGGGCAGCCAAACTTGATTTGTGGCCGCAACTAGCAGAGTTTGCCCTGGAAAAGCTGTCCTGCCCGGCAAGTAGCGTGCCATCTGAGCGGGTGTTTAGTGCGGCGGGGGCCATAGTTACGGCGAGGAGAACTCGTCTGTCAACTAAAAATGTGGAGAGACTCACCTTTGTCAAAATGAATCAAGGGGATGGATCAGCCAGGATTTCCACCCACCAATGCCTGATGCATGCGACTAGATTCAGCATGGTGCCACGTTTTACACTTTCCAAATGGTGCAAAACATATTTATGTCTTTAGGCCATTTTTTGGGCTCCTGCTGCTGCTGCTGCCAACTCCTGCCAACTCCAGGGTGTGATTCATCCAATTTTTGGGCTCCTGAGGCCAACTCCAGTGTATATTTGGGCTCCTGCTGCTGCTACTGTCAACTCCTGCCAACTCCAGGGTGTGATTCATCCAATTTTTGGGCTCCTGAGGCCAACTCCAGTGTATATTTGGGCTCCTGCTGCTGCTGCTGCCAACTTCTGCCAACTCCAGGGTGTGATTCATCCAATTTTTGGGCTCCTGAGGCCAACTCCAGTGTATATTTGGGCTCCTGCTGCTGCTGCTGCCAACTTCTGCCAACTCCAGGGTGTGATTCATCCAATTTTTGGGCTCCTGAGGCCAACTCCAGTGTATATTTGGGCTCGCTGCTGCTACTGTCAACTCCTGCCAACTCCAGGGTGTGATTCATCCAATTTTTGGGCTCCTGAGGCCAACTCCAGTGTATATTTGGGCTCCTGCTGCTGCTGCTGCCAACTTCTGCCAACTCCAGGGTGTGATTCATCCAATTTTTGGGCTCCTGAGGCCAACTCCAGTGTATATTTGGGCTCCTGCTGCTGCTGCTGCCAACTTCTGCCAACTCCAGGGTGTGATTCATCCAATTTTTGGGCTCCTGAAGCCAACTCCAGTGTATATTTGGGCTCCTGCTGCTGCTGGTGTCAACTCCTGCCAACTCCAGGGTGTGATTCATCCAATTTTTGGGCTCCTGAAGCCAAATCCAGTGTATATTTGGGCTCCTGCTGCTGCTACTGTCAACTCCTGCCAACTCCAGGGTGTGATTCATCCAATTTTTGGGCTCCTGAGGCCAACTCCAGTGTATATTTGGGCTCCTGCTGCTGCTGCTGCCAACTTCTGCCAACTCCAGGGTGTGATTCATCCAATTTTTGGGCTCCTGAAGCCAACTCCAGTGTATATTTGGGCTCCTGCTGCTGCTGGTGTCAACTCCTGCCAACTCCAGGGTGTGATTCATCCAATTTTTGGGCTCCTGAAGCCAACTCCAGTGTATATTTGGGCTCCTGCTGCTGCTGCTGCCAACTTCTGCCAACTCCAGGGTGTGATTCATCCAATTTTTGGGCTCCTGAGGCCAACTCCAGTGTATATTTGGGCTCCTGCTGCTGCTGCTGCCAACTTCTGCCAACTCCAGGGTGTGATTCATCCAATTTTTGGGCTCCTGAAGCCAACTCCAGTGTATATTTGGGCTCCTGCTGCTGCTGGTGTCAACTCCTGCCAACTCCAGGGTGTGATTCATCCAATTTTTGGGCTCCTGAAGCCAACTCCAGTGTATATTTGGGCTCCTGCTGCTGCTACTGTCAACTCCTGCCAACTCCAGGGTGTGATTCATCCAATTTTTGGGCTCCTGAGGCCAACTCCAGTGTATATTTGGGCTCCTGCTGCTGCTACTGTCAACTCCTGCCAACTCCAGGGTGTGATTCATCCAATTTTTGGGCTCCTGAGGCCAACTCCAGTGTATATTTGGGCTCCTGCTGCTGCTGCTGCCAACTTCTGCCAACTCCAGGGTGTGATTCATCCAATTTTTGGGCTCCTGAGGCCAACTCCAGTGTATATTTGGGCTCCTGCTGCTGCTGCTGCCAACTTCTGCCAACTCCAGGGTGTGATTCATCCAATTTTTGGGCTCCTGAAGCCAACTCCAGTGTATATTTGGGCTCCTGCTGCTGCTGGTGTCAACTCCTGCCAACTCCAGGGTGTGATTCATCCAATTTTTGGGCTCCTGAAGCCAAATCCAGTGTATATTTGGGCTCCTGCTGCTGCTACTGTCAACTCCTGCCAACTCCAGGGTGTGATTCATCCAATTTTTGGGCTCCTGAGGCCAACTCCAGTGTATATTTGGGCTCCTGCTGCTGCTGCTGCCAACTTCTGCCAACTCCAGGGTGTGATTCATCCAATTTTTGGGCTCCTGAGGCCAACTCCAGTGTATATTTGGGCTCCTGCTGCTGCTACTGTCAACTCCTGCCAACTCCAGGGTGTGATTCATCCAATTTTTGGGCTCCTGAGGCCAACTCCAGTGTATATTTGGGCTCCTGCTGCTGCTGCTGCCAACTTCTGCCAACTCCAGGGTGTGATTCATCCAATTTTTGGGCTCCTGAGGCCAACTCCAGTGTATATTTGGGCTCCTGCTGCTGCTGCTGCCAACTTCTGCCAACTCCAGGGTGTGATTCATCCAATTTTTGGGCTCCTGAGGCCAACTCCAGTGTATATTTGGGCTCCTGCTGCTGCTGCTGCCAACTTCTGCCAACTCCAGGGTGTGATTCATCCAATTTTTGGGCTCCTGAGGCCAACTCCAGTGTATATTTGGGCTCCTGCTGCTGCTGCTGCCAACTTCTGCCAACTCCAGGGTGTGATTCATCCAATTTTTGGGCTCCTGAAGCCAACTCCAGTGTATATTTGGGCTCCTGCTGCTGCTGGTGTCAACTCCTGCCAACTCCAGGGTGTGATTCATCCAATTTTTGGGCTCCTGAAGCCAACTCCAGTGAATATTTGGGCTCCTGCTGCTGCTGCTGCCAACTTCTGCCAACTCCAGGGTGTGATTCATCCAATTTTTGGGCTCCTGAGGCCAACTCCAGTGTATATTTGGGCTCCTGCTGCTGCTACTGTCAACTCCTGCCAACTCCAGGGTGTGATTCATCCAATTTTTGGGCTCCTGAGGCCAACTCCAGTGTATATTTGGGCTCCTGCTGCTGCTGCTGCCAACTTCTGCCAACTCCAGGGTGTGATTCATCCAATTTTTGGGCTCCTGAGGCCAACTCCAGTGTATATTTGGGCTCCTGCTGCTGCTGCTGCCAACTTCTGCCAACTCCAGGGTGTGATTCATCCAATTTTTGGGCTCCTGAAGCCAACTCCAGTGTATATTTGGGCTCCTGCTGCTGCTGGTGTCAACTCCTGCCAACTCCAGGGTGTGATTCATCCAATTTTTGGGCTCCTGAAGCCAACTCCAGTGTATATTTGGGCTCCTGCTGCTGCTGCTGCCAACTTCTGCCAACTCCAGGGTGTGATTCATCCAATTTTTGGGCTCCTGAGGCCAACTCCAGTGTATATTTGGGCTCCTGCTGCTGCTACTGTCAACTCCTGCCAACTCCAGGGTGTGATTCATCCAATTTTTGGGCTCCTGAGGCCAACTCCAGTGTATATTTGGGCTCCTGCTGCTGCTGCCAACTTCTGCCAACTCCAGGGTGTGATTCATCCAATTTTTGGGCTCCTGAGGCCAACTCCAGTGTATATTTGGGCTCCTGCTGCTGCTACTGTCAACTCCTGCCAACTCCAGGGTGTGATTCATCCAATTTTTGGGCTCCTGAGGCCAACTCCAGTGTATATTTGGGCTCCTGCTGCTGCTGCTGCCAACTTCTGCCAACTCCAGGGTGTGATTCATCCAATTTTTGGGCTCCTGAGGCCAACTCCAGTGTATATTTGGGCTCCTGCTGCTGCTGCTGCCAACTTCTGCCAACTCCAGGGTGTGATTCATCCAATTTTTGGGCTCCTGAAGCCAACTCCAGTGTATATTTGGGCTCCTGCTGCTGCTGGTGTCAACTCCTGCCAACTCCAGGGTGTGATTCATCCAATTTTTGGGCTCCTGAAGCCAACTCCAGTGTATATTTGGGCTCCTGCTGCTGCTGCTGCCAACTTCTGCCAACTCCAGGGTGTGATTCATCCAATTTTTGGGCTCCTGAGGCCAACTCCAGTGTATATTTGGGCTCCTGCTGCTGCTACTGTCAACTCCTGCCAACTCCAGGGTGTGATTCATCCAATTTTTGGGCTCCTGAGGCCAACTCCAGTGTATATTTGGGCTCCTGCTGCTGCTGCTGCCAACTTCTGCCAACTCCAGGGTGTGATTCATCCAATTTTTGGGCTCCTGAGGCCAACTCCAGTGTATATTTGGGCTCCTGCTGCTGCTGCTGCCAACTTCTGCCAACTCCAGGGTGTGATTCATCCAATTTTTGGGCTCCTGAGGCCAACTCCAGTGTATATTTGGGCTCCTGCTGCTGCTGCTGCCAACTTCTGCCAACTCCAGGGTGTGATTCATCCAATTTTTGGGCTCCTGAGGCCAACTCCAGTGTATATTTGGGCTCCTGCTGCTGCTGCTGCCAACTTCTGCCAACTCCAGGGTGTGATTCATCCAATTTTTGGGCTCCTGAGGCCAACTCCAGTGTATATTTGGGCTCCTGCTGCTGCTGCTGCCAACTTCTGCCAACTCCAGGGTGTGATTCATCCAATTTTTGGGCTCCTGAAGCCAACTCCAGTGTATATTTGGGCTCCTGCTGCTGCTGGTGTCAACTCCTGCCAACTCCAGGGTGTGATTCATCCAATTTTTGGGCTCCTGAAGCCAACTCCAGTGTATATTTGGGCTCCTGCTGCTGCTGCTGCCAACTTCTGCCAACTCCAGGGTGTGATTCATCCAATTTTTGGGCTCCTGAGGCCAACTCCAGTGTATATTTGGGCTCCTGCTGCTGCTGCTGCCAACTTCTGCCAACTCCAGGGTGTGATTCATCCAATTTTTGGGCTCCTGAGGCCAACTCCAGTGTATATTTGGGCTCCTGCTGCTGCTGCTGCCAACTTCTGCCAACTCCAGGGTGTGATTCATCCAATTTTTGGGCTCCTGAAGCCAACTCCAGTGTATATTTGGGCTCCTGCTGCTGCTGGTGTCAACTCCTGCCAACTCCAGGGTGTGATTCATCCAATTTTTGGGCTCCTGAAGCCAACTCCAGTGTATATTTGGGCTCCTGCTGCTGCTGCTGCTGCCAACTTCTGCCAACTCCAGGGTGTGATTCATCCAATTTTTGGGCTCCTGAGGCCAACTCCAGTGTATATTTGGGCTCCTGCTGCTGCTACTGTCAACTCCTGCCAACTCCAGGGTGTGATTCATCCAATTTTTGGGCTCCTGAGGCCAACTCCAGTGTATATTTGGGCTCCTGCTGCTGCTGCTGCCAACTTCTGCCAACTCCAGGGTGTGATTCATCCAATTTTTGGGCTCCTGAGGCCAACTCCAGTGTATATTTGGGCTCCTGCTGCTGCTGCTGCCAACTTCTGCCAACTCCAGGGTGTGATTCATCCAATTTTTGGGCTCCTGAGGCCAACTCCAGTGTATATTTGGGCTCCTGCTGCTGCTGCTGCCAACTTCTGCCAACTCCAGGGTGTGATTCATCCAATTTTTGGGCTCCTGAGGCCAACTCCAGTGTATATTTGGGCTCCTGCTGCTGCTGCTGCCAACTTCTGCCAACTCCAGGGTGTGATTCATCCAATTTTTGGGCTCCTGAGGCCAACTCCAGTGTATATTTGGGCTCCTGCTGCTGCTGCTGCCAACTTCTGCCAACTCCAGGGTGTGATTCATCCAATTTTTGGGCTCCTGAAGCCAACTCCAGTGTATATTTGGGCTCCTGCTGCTGCTGGTGTCAACTCCTGCCAACTCCAGGGTGTGATTCATCCAATTTTTGGGCTCCTGAAGCCAACTCCAGTGTATATTTGGGCTCCTGCTGCTGCTGCTGCCAACTTCTGCCAACTCCAGGGTGTGATTCATCCAATTTTTGGGCTCCTGAGGCCAACTCCAGTGTATATTTGGGCTCCTGCTGCTGCTGCTGCCAACTTCTGCCAACTCCAGGGTGTGATTCATCCAATTTTTGGGCTCCTGAGGCCAACTCCAGTGTATATTTGGGCTCCTGCTGCTGCTGCTGCCAACTTCTGCCAACTCCAGGGTGTGATTCATCCAATTTTTGGGCTCCTGAAGCCAACTCCAGTGTATATTTGGGCTCCTGCTGCTGCTGGTGTCAACTCCTGCCAACTCCAGGGTGTGATTCATCCAATTTTTGGGCTCCTGAAGCCAACTCCAGTGTATATTTGGGCTCCTGCTGCTGCTGCTGCCAACTTCTGCCAACTCCAGGGTGTGATTCATCCAATTTTTGGGCTCCTGAGGCCAACTCCAGTGTATATTTGGGCTCCTGCTGCTGCTACTGTCAACTCCTGCCAACTCCAGGGTGTGATTCATCCAATTTTTGGGCTCCTGAGGCCAACTCCAGTGTATATTTGGGCTCCTGCTGCTGCTGCTGCCAACTTCTGCCAACTCCAGGGTGTGATTCATCCAATTTTTGGGCTCCTGAGGCCAACTCCAGTGTATATTTGGGCTCCTGCTGCTGCTGCTGCCAACTTCTGCCAACTCCAGGGTGTGATTCATCCAATTTTTGGGCTCCTGAGGCCAACTCCAGTGTATATTTGGGCTCCTGCTGCTGCTGCTGCCAACTTCTGCCAACTCCAGGGTGTGATTCATCCAATTTTTGGGCTCCTGAGGCCAACTCCAGTGTATATTTGGGCTCCTGCTGCTGCTGCTGCCAACTTCTGCCAACTCCAGGGTGTGATTCATCCAATTTTTGGGCTCCTGAGGCCAACTCCAGTGTATATTTGGGCTCCTGCTGCTGCTGCTGCCAACTTCTGCCAACTCCAGGGTGTGATTCATCCAATTTTTGGGCTCCTGAAGCCAACTCCAGTGTATATTTGGGCTCCTGCTGCTGCTGGTGTCAACTCCTGCCAACTCCAGGGTGTGATTCATCCAATTTTTGGGCTCCTGAAGCCAACTCCAGTGTATATTTGGGCTCCTGCTGCTGCTGCTGCCAACTTCTGCCAACTCCAGGGTGTGATTCATCCAATTTTTGGGCTCCTGAGGCCAACTCCAGTGTATATTTGGGCTCCTGCTGCTGCTGCTGCCAACTTCTGCCAACTCCAGGGTGTGATTCATCCAATTTTTGGGCTCCTGAGGCCAACTCCAGTGTATATTTGGGCTCCTGCTGCTGCTGCTGCCAACTTCTGCCAACTCCAGGGTGTGATTCATCCAATTTTTGGGCTCCTGAAGCCAACTCCAGTGTATATTTGGGCTCCTGCTGCTGCTGGTGTCAACTCCTGCCAACTCCAGGGTGTGATTCATCCAATTTTTGGGCTCCTGAAGCCAACTCCAGTGTATATTTGGGCTCCTGCTGCTGCTGCTGCCAACTTCTGCCAACTCCAGGGTGTGATTCATCCAATTTTTGGGCTCCTGAGGCCAACTCCAGTGTATATTTGGGCTCCTGCTGCTGCTACTGTCAACTCCTGCCAACTCCAGGGTGTGATTCATCCAATTTTTGGGCTCCTGAGGCCAACTCCAGTGTATATTTGGGCTCCTGCTGCTGCTGCTGCCAACTTCTGCCAACTCCAGGGTGTGATTCATCCAATTTTTGGGCTCCTGAGGCCAACTCCAGTGTATATTTGGGCTCCTGCTGCTGCTGCTGCCAACTTCTGCCAACTCCAGGGTGTGATTCATCCAATTTTTGGGCTCCTGAAGCCAACTCCAGTGTATATTTGGGCTCCTGCTGCTGCTGGTGTCAACTCCTGCCAACTCCAGGGTGTGATTCATCCAATTTTTGGGCTCCTGAAGCCAACTCCAGTGTATATTTGGGCTCCTGCTGCTGCTGCTGCCAACTTCTGCCAACTCCAGGGTGTGATTCATCCAATTTTTGGGCTCCTGAGGCCAACTCCAGTGTATATTTGGGCTCCTTCTGCCCCTCATAGTGATGCCACTTCAACTCTCTGCAATTGTGCCGCTCTGCGATTCTATTAGCGATGCCTCTGATCTGCATGTGATATTTCTTCAAAGTATTATTTAACTAACCCAGCACGCATCCTGTGCGTGTTACAGCAAGGCTGAATGGTTTACAACCCTATTGAGGCTGTAGGAGGCTCAGACATAGCCGTTTTTAATAGCGATTCGTCGCGAATTTATTCGGGTCGAAACGATTTTTGTCGGAAAATTCGGCGAATCAGTCGAATCGAATTTTTCAAAAGTTCGCTCATCTCTAATTAACACTTTAATACCAGACATGTAATGACAATTCTGCATTAAAATATAAAAAATCTAAAAGTTTTTAGGGCCAGGAGAGGTCACACAATGATTTGATACGAAACAAAACATATGGCCAATCCACCCCTGTCAGTGGCATACTGAACTAGAATGTCCTGCATCCCAGAATGCACTGCATAAAGCACTAATTGCACTATAGTCTGCACATGCGCCGTGGAGGCGGCAGAAAGGTGAGTTGTGTAGGCGATCTAGGGGTTTCACACAGTGGGGCATTCCAAAACGGGATGCCCCATAAAAATAGATCACATACCTACCAACTTTACAAGGTGGGACATTTGTTAAATTAGGCCACGCCTCCTCATTAATTGATGGATAGGAGATAGGGTGTAACAGTTACAACAATTTCAACACTTTGAATAGGTGAATTAATAATTTATTGATGCAGATCTGCATGTTACACCTTTAAAAGGGACAAATGAGATCAACAAGGGACAGGGGGACATGGACAGTCCATCCAAATCAGGGACAGCTAGGAGGTATGGCTACAGGGGGAGAGGGGATGCGGCGGCCAGAGGTTGCAGCATCATGGGAGCCACAGGTAAAGGTAAAGGAAGTATACCTGCGACCCCTGGGGTTTCACACCCTGCTATACATATCTCCCAACTGTCCCTGATTTGGAGGGACTATTTCTCTTTTGAGCCCATGCCCCCCTGCTCCACTTTTCTCTCATTTGTCCCTCTTTGAGGCGTAACATGCAGATCTGTATTAATAAATGATTCATTCTCCTATTTAAAGTGTTTATATTGTTGTAACTGTTACACCCTATCTCTTATCCATCCCTCAATGAGGGGCTGTGGCCTAATTTATCAAATGTCCGTCTTTCCCACCCTGTAAAATTGGTAGGGATGATATACCGGCAACCCTGGCGGTTTCACACCCCGCAATATATACCTCCCAGGTGTCCCTGATTTGGAGGGACTGTCCCTCTGTTGAGTCCATGTCCCTCTGTTCCTCTGTCCCTTGTTCCGCTTTGAGGTGTAACATGCAGATTTGCATTAATAAATTATTAATTTGCCTATTCAAAGTGTTTCTGTTGTTGTAACTATTACATCCTATCTCTTATCCATCAATTCATGGGGGCGTGGCTTCATTTAACAATTGTCCCTCTTTCTCACTCTGAAAGGTATGTGCTATAGGATAGGGGGTGGGCAAGTGGCCTGCCCTGGAATCCTTTAGTCTCCAGAGAATGACGCGGCTGGTTTTCAACCGCTTTAAGAACCATGACCTGACCCGGACCAGATTCACGTAGTATACCCTACTTGATGCCCCCGCCATAGTCCAAGGGAACCCGCACTGCTATAGAACTCTAATAGTCTGAATCCTGATAATTAGGGATGAGCGAATCGGTTCTACCAAACCTGAATTCGCTCCGAATTTCAGGGAAAATTCGATTCAGCACGAACCGAATTTTTAGTGGTTCGTGCTGACCGAATTTTCCCTAAAATAAAAAAAAAAATGCCGGCATGGTGGGAGCGGGGAGAGCGGCTGCGCTGTCAGCGGGCGGTGGAAGCCGGCTTCCCCTGCCCGCTGACAGCGCAGCCGCTCTCCCCGCTCCCACCATGCCGGCATTTTTTTTTCCATTTCAGGGCTTGGTGGGAGCGGGGAGGCCGGCTGCGCTGTCAGCGGGCGGCGGAATCCGGCCTCCTCGCTCCCACCAGAGATGAGCGATTCGCAAAAGTTCGATTCAGACGAACACGAATTTCTCTGAGAAATTCGGCGTATCGCCCGAATCGAATTTTTGCCTACTTACCTTTTGCCTTTTGAATTAAAAATGTCTGGTTTACAAGTTTAAAGCACCCATTGCCTTTCACTGAGGGCCATTGTCAGTGCTAGCACTTATCTTTTAAGAGTACCTGCCTACTAATCTTTTGCCTTTTTTTACAAAAAAAGTCTGGTTTTCAAGTTTAAAGCACCCATTGCCTTTCACCGGGGGCCATTGTCAGTGCTACCACTTATCTTTTAAGAGTACCTGCCTACTAACCTTTTGCATTAAAAAGTCTGGTTTTAAAGTTTAAAGCACCCATTGCCTTTCACCGGGGGGGGGGGGGGGGGGGGGCATCCCGAATACTAGCACTTAGCTTTTAAGAGTACCTGCATCTTTGCCTTTTTTACATTTTGAAAAAAAAACACGTTTTTAAACCGCCTGTGGTGCATTTAACTCTGACCAGAGGCATCCTGTGTAAGACCATCTGACAGTGTCTTTTTGCATTAGCTTTTAGCTACAGTGTCTGCCTATTTTGATCTAACTTTTCTACACACCTGATGTTACAAAAATACTGTTCTAGGTGTAGTGTAGTGTATTGTTTTCCCCTTCTAAACGCAGTAAAAATGTCAGGCAGAGATGTGCCAGGATGTGCACCGAGGAGAGGCCTAGTTTCATCAGGCAGAGGTCGCAGCAGACTAGGGGCAAGTGGCAGCAGGAGTCGCGGTGAGAGGCCTGATCTCCCGGTATCTGCTAGCGGTCGTGTGTCGACCAGCAACGCATCTGCCATCATCGATTGGTTAACGCGGTCATCGACCTCATCACATGTGACATCTGACACCCCCAGTCAACAGCCGGTAGGTTCCTCGGACACAACCCTGAGTTGGCATGGCCCGGGAGCAGCCCCTGTCCTTCCATTGCCTCTGTCCTACGCCCCTCCCCTCCAGCTGACGTATCTTATGCTTTGGGTTCCGCTCCACTATTCAGTGAGGATGATGTGTTAGAGGACAGTCAGCAGCTACTGCCCAGCCAAGAAATGGAGGAGACATCCGCCGCTTCTTTCGCTGGGCAGACAAAGACTGAGGAGGAGAGTGGCTTAGGAGGTGGTGTGGCGAGCATTCCGTCTCCTGCAGCACACGATGTTGTGGAAACCGAGGAGGACATCAGTGACGTGCAGACACAACTCATGATGATGATGAAGCTGATCGCACTTGGGAGCCCGGTGCAGAAGGGGCTTCATCATCATCAGGAGAAGAGGGTCTCAGGTTGCCCAAGAGTCAGCAACTGAGGCAGCAAGGTTGTAGTAGGGTTGGCAGTCAGCATGGTGGCAGAATTGGGATGTCTGGAGCCACACGTGGCCGGGGGCGGGGTAGACCACCTGCTGCGCGGCAGGCTGCCTTCCCAGGAGGTAGTGGAGCAAGGGTTCCTGGAGTTGGCAGCAGTACCAGTGAATTAGTGTGGACTGTTGGAGGGAAAATTAGCTACTCGGCAGTGTGGCACTTTTTCATCAAGCACCCGCAGGAGGGTAACCTGGCCACATGCAAGATGTGTAGACAGAAGGTGAAGCGTCGCCAGGGCCCTAATGTTGGTACCATGGCCCTGCGGCAACACATGCAGCGTCACCATAAAGTGGCCTGGGAGAACCAAGGCTCCGAAGTGGGGGTCCAGCCTGCTGCGTCAGCCAGTGCCATGCCGCTTCCAATTTCACCCAGCCAAGGCTCCAGCACCTCAGCCGAAGGTAGCTGTGCGTCATACCCATCCTCTGCCACTCCAGATGCTCCTGATCCTCCTGCTAAAAGTCAGTCATCCCGCCAGCAATCCATCAGCGAAGCCATGTCCAAGAGATAACAGTATGCGCCCACTCATCCTACGGCGCAGAAGCTAAATGTGCTCCTGTCCAAGTTGCTGGTGCTGCAGTCCCTCCCTTTTACGGTGGTGGACCTTTTAGAGAGCTGATGGCTAGTGCTGAGCCGAGGTGGAGAGTCCCAAGCCCTCATTTCTTTGCAAAGAAGCCAGTACCAGCCCTGCACAAATTTGTTAAGCAGAAGGTGGGCCAGTCCTTGAGCCTGTCGGTGTGCACCAAAGTGCACGGCAGTGCCGACATCTGGAGCTGTAACTACTGACAGGGACAATACACTTCCTTTATGGCCCACTGGGTAAATGTGGTTTCTGCACAGCAACTTGGACAGCACTTCGGCCTCCACTTCGGCCTCCACGCTCCCAGGCCGTTTTGCCTGTCACAGTGTGCGACTCTGCCTCCTTATCCTCCTCCGTCTCCTCAGCGTCCACTGTACGGTCAATTCTCAATGCCCCTTCAGCCTACCATGTGTGCAGGGCACGGCGGTGTCACGCTGTGCTTCACATGGTTTGCCTTGGTGAACGGAGTCACACAGGGGAGGAGCTCCTGAAATTCATTCATCAAGAAATCAAAACATGGCTTACTACGCGAAAGTTGGAAATGGGAACCATGGTGACTGACAATGGGAGTAACATCTTGTCTGTGCTGCGACAAGGAAGCCTGTATGGCACACGTGTTCAACCTAGCTGTCAAGCGTTTTCTGAAGTCTTCCAACATCTGCAAGACATCCTAACAACGGGAAGGAAACTTTGTATGCACTTCAGCCACTCCTACACCGCCAAGCACACCGTTCTTGAGCTTCAGCGTCAGAGCGGTATCCCCCAACATAGTCTGATTTGCGATGTTTTCACCCGTTGGAATTCCACCCAACATATGTTAGATCGACTATACGAACAGAGAAAAGCCATCAATGATTCCTTGATGATCCAAGCAATCCCCTGTGTAACTTTAATGTGAACCAGTGGCAGCTCATACGTGACACCTGCCGTTTGCTCAGGCCCTTTTAGGAAGCCACTTTATTTGTCAGTCGCCAGGGTTACGGCATGAACAACGTGATTCGGCTGCTTCATGTAATACAACATGTTGGAAACCATGGCTGGTCAGGGCACTGGAGACGTGGCGCATACATTTCACGGCCACATAAACCCCGTGGGAGCTGAGGAGGAGGAGCACAGTGAAGCACAGTTTAGTTTTGGCGAAATGGGAGGTTTATCTAGTCATTTGACAGGAGAGGAGGAGCAGGAGCAACCAGTGGAGCTAGAGGGTTGTGAGGAAGGCGAGACAGAGGACCCAGACACACCGTGGCAGTATGCAGTGGAGATGGAGACAGGTAGTCCCTCCGAGTCACTTGCACAAATGGCACAATGCATGCTCACGTGCTTGCGTAGTGACCGCAGAATTGTCTCCATTTTTCTGCGGGATGACTTCTGGCTCTCCACCTTATTGGACCCTCACTTCCGGCACAAAATGGGGGCATTTTTAAACCCACTGAGATAAACTGACCTACTACAAAGACATTCTACGTAGTCAGTTGGCCGATGTAGAGAGACTCACCTTTGTGAAGATGAATCAGGCATGGATTAGCCAGGATTTCCACCCACCAATAGCTGATACATGCGAGTAGCTGACGCGTGGTAGCTCCTTCTGCTGCTGCCAACGCCAGGGTGTGTCTTTCAGGCAATATATGGGCTCCTAATGCTGCTGCCAACTCCTGGGTGTGTCTTTCAGGCAATATATGGGCTCCTAATGCTGCTGCTGCCAACTCCAGGGTGTGTCTTTCAGGCAATATATGAGCTCCTTCTGCTGCTGCCAGCTCCTGGGTGTGTCTTTCAGGCAATATATGGGCTCCTAATGCTGCTGCTGCTGCCAAGTCCAGAGTGTGTCTTTCAGGCAATATATGAGCTCCTTCTGCTGCTGCCAAGTCCTGGGTGTGTCTTTCAGGCAATATATGGGCTCCTAATGCTGCTGCCAACTCCAATGTGTTTTTCAGGCAATATATGGGCTCCCTATGCTGCTGCCAACTCCAATGTGTTTTTCAGGCAATTTATGAGCCCCTAGTACTGCTGCCAACTCCAATGTGTTTTTTAGGCAATATATGGGCTCCCTATGCTGCTGCCAAGTCCAGAGTGTGTCTTTCAGGCAATATATGGGCTCCTAATGCTGCTGCCAACTCCTGGGTGTGTTTTTCAGGCAATATATGGGCTCCCTATGCTGCTACCAAGTCCAGAGTGTGTCTTTCAGGCAATATATGGGCTCCTAATACTGCTGCCAACTCCTGGGTGTGTTTTTCAGGCAATATATGAGTTCCTTATGCTGCTACCAAGTCCAGAGTGTGTCTTTCAGGCAATATATGGGCTCCTAATGCTGCTGCCAACTCCTGGGTGTGTTTTTCAGGCAATATATGGGTTCCTTATGCTGCTACCAACTCCAGTGTCTCTTTCAGGCAATATATGGGCTCCTAATGCTGCTGCCAACTCCAGGGTGTGTTTTTCAGGCAATATATGGGCTCCTAATGCTGCTGCCAACTCCAATGTGTCTTTCAGGTAATATATGGGCTCCCTATGCTGCTGGCGAATTCAGGGTGTGTTTTTTAGGCAATATATGGGCTCATCATGCTGATGCCACCTTAAGGCTCTCTAATTGTGCCGCTCTGCGACAGCGAATCTAATAGCGACGCCTCTGATCTCCATGTCATACTTCTTTACAATATTTTTTCACTAACCTAGCATGCATCCTATGCATGTTACAGCCAAACAAAACATTCTGCAACCCTATGGAGGCTCTCGGAAACCCAGAAATAGCCGTTTTTAATAGTGATTCGTCGCGAATAACTTCGGACGAAACAATTTTTGCCGGAAAATTTGGCGAATCGGCCGAATTAAATTTTTCAAAAGTTCGCTCATCTCTAATCCTGATAATAGTCTGAATCCTGATAATAGTCTGAATCCTGATAATAATCTAAATCCTGATAATAAATATGGCATTTTGTTTCTTTGTTTGGAGAGTCAACAAGGTGCGCATAACCATCATTTATGTGTTTCCCTCGTTAGGTGTATCCGTTGCCTTATTTATCATGTCACGCTCCTGCTCGCTGTTGTAGGCTGAAGCTGCCTCTCTGGGTGCTGAGCTTTAATTGAACATATATTGCGCAATCAGCAGGATGATGCCGCAGACACAACGCGCTATAGAAGCTGATTACTTATCCCCAAGATTGTTTTCCGTGTCTTCTGTTATCTTTAATAAACTAAAATGAATGGGCCCCATTTAATTGCTCTTTTTGGTCTCTAAATGTATCCATAGATATACGACGCCTGAAAGAAGCAAGTAAAAGAGGGAACTCATTGGTCAAAGCAGACTAAATGTAAAAAATAACTCTAGGCCTGCTTTAAGTGGAGCAAACCCATATTGGCAGCTCTGAAATCTATAAGGCTTTGTTCACACCTCTCCGTTCTGTTAAAGTGGACCAAAACCTAGGATTTTGATTATCCTGAGTTTTGGACCTAGACCGGGAAGCAAGGTAAGTGAGCAGGGTGACATGGGGGAGTTTCAGACAGCGGGGCGTCATTATTTTTTGCAATGCAGTTAAACGCAGGGGAAACATTGCGCATTATTCTAGATGGATTAGTTCACACATCTGCACTGCATTGCGCAATGCATCAAAAAGTTTTGCAGGCAACAGCGCAACATTGTAACAGCACAGTACAATAGGAGTCTATGGCAACGCAAGCTCTCTGCATGTATAAATTAGTGCACCTGCGTTGTGTTGCCATAGACTTTATCATTTACTTATTATGCAAAAAAAAAAAATTTCTTTTAAAAGTGTAAACGCATCAAAAGCTCAGTGTTTGTTTTGATACACTGCCCCTCTGGTATATTTACAAAACACTTGTTCTTAAAGTGGATCAAAACCCAGGATTTTGATTATCCTGGGTTTTGGTCCTTTCCCCCGATCAGGGGTGCCCCGCTGTGTGAAACCCTCCAGATCACTGGCCACAACTCACCTGTTCCCGGTCCCCCCTCTTGCATCTGACTATGTAGGACACACCATAGCCTTTGTCTGCAGGGGGAATAGCTGCTTCTTCCTCTGCTTGTCTACAAAGCCAGTTTCTTTAGTTTTTATTTGCTTTTAAAAATTGCACTTTTACTTTAAAGAAGAACAACACACATAAATTTTACTTTCCTGTGTATCTTTCCTCTATGCGTCAGCATCCGGGATTGGGATGCCCCGCTGTATGTACCCCCCAGGCCGCTCCGTTTCACTCACCTTCCTTTCGCTCCGCACGGGCGAGAGTGATTACGCTGATTGGTTGAGCGGCTCGCTCAGCCAATCAGTGCGCTCGCTGTCATTCGGCTTTCTTTGGCGCAGAGGACATCTAAGCTGCCTTGGCAGCTAAGCAGCTGAGCGGTGCCGAAGGGAGTCGAGCGGCGCTGTCCACTGCATCCCCCGACCACCTGGTAGCCATCCTGGTCCATCCAGGAAGTTTGGGCACGGGCGCACGCACGGCTAGGCATGAGTTGGGATGCAGCAGGAATGCACATGCAAGGGCTCCGGGAGAGGGTGTGTTCCGGGGGGGGTTTACACAGCAGGGCATCCCAGTTAGGGATGCCCCAAGGACAGGAACTCAGGAGGCCCTGGAGTCTTTTAGAGTGAAAAATGCAATATATTCGGGAGGAACAGAGATGGGTGCTCTTCGCCTCTCGTTATATTTTTCTATATCATCAAGGGAATTATTCCCGTCCATCTCCTTCTGCTCTGGCTGCTGTTATCTCTCTCCTTCTCTCTCTACCAGCTTTCTATTGGTTTTAATCTATATTTAATCTTCTTCACCGGCTTCTCTTACTTTCTTAACTTCAGAATGTCCTTTGCTCTCCGGTCTTGCTCGGCCAGCACCGCGCCCCCGCTCTTCTCTTCTCGATCATTTCCTAAACCCGGGACACGGATTTGTGGTTAACAAAAAAAAACTGGTTCAAAGAACAGGAGCCATGTGCGGCAAATGAAGTCCTCCAGCCCCGACCTTCCTTACACCGGCGCACATCAAAGTCAGATTGCCGTTTGCCGGAATGGCCGCAGGGTCAGGCGCGCTTATCTCCAGCTGCAAGTTGCTTAGCGAACAGTCTCCGCAGCATTGGTAAAGTGACGGGAGAGGTGTGGAGGCGGAACGGAGCTTCTCTTAATCCTTATCTAATAAAGCTGCTCTGCTGTGTACCTGAAGCTCGGGGAAAATGGAGTCAAACGGCTTCCAGCTCTGCGTTTTGTTACCAAGAGGACCTGTCGGGAGTTACCGAGGGTGCTACATCTATACGCGTCAGTGGCTTGGTTATTATTATTATAGCTCAGCCTGCCCTTTTTACCTGAAAAAGGAAGATATGATTTGAAAATTAATTTTTGCTGCACATTAATCTCCAATATTTCTATTAGAAATTAATATTATAAATATTGCAAATATTAATATTCATATAAGCCCAGCGGCCACTAAGGGGGTTATTTAAGAAGGGATAGCACCAGGTAGTACTTTGTAGCATCTGGTGAACGCTGGGCGCTGTACGCAAGACCACATTTATGAAAGCGAATCTGGTGAGCGCCTCTAACAGCGCCATGTAGCGTCACATGTATTATTACAGGCGGCTCAGTGTATAGCACCATCGCTCTAGCTTCCAGAGCACCAGGTATTACCTTTCGCTTACTGTCGCTCTCCCATACATTTCAATGGGCTTTCATTTTCTTGTGTTTAAACAGCGTTTGACATTTTTTTCTTTTTGCTCCAATCATTGTGTGACGTCTCCTGGCTGCAAACAAACACTTTTAGAAACGTTTTGACTTTCTATATTCTTATGCAGAATTGTCATTACAGGTCTGGCACTAAACAGACTTTAATCACACAGCGTCTGGCGCTCTATGCTACAGTGCCCAGATTTAGAGCACCGGCACTGTGTGTGTGTCCTTTTTTGATAAGTATGGTGTTGAGCTCCGAGAGTCGGTCGCACTGAGCTGGCGCTACCTTTCGCTCCCTGCAGCGCTGTACTGGTGTTAGAGCGCCCAACATACATCACATTCATCAATGCCGGCCAAGGTTACTACAGCGATGTTACAGCGCCCGATAGCTGCTTACAGTGTCTACTAGCGGTCGCTCTAAGTGCCGCTATACAGACGCTCATCTGCCGATACCTTGCATTAGTAATGAATCAACCTCCACTTTGATACAAAGTGATGGCCGCTGAGGCTCTCCTCATACATCCAGTGAAATGGCCCAACATGTCATTGTTACATAAATGACATGTTAAGATAAAGTAAGTTTACAGTTCAATATAATGGTGAGAGAGAGAGAGAGAGAGACAGCAAGGGATACTTAGCACATTATAGTTGCTTCATTCTGGTCTGATAAGGGGCCCATCCATTGTCTGACACCGCTAATCATGCACCCAGCTTCCTAATCCATTGAACACTAGGGGGAGTGGCCAGCATTCCCTGCCTTGTGGGTGTGTCTGCCATGATCTGCCCACATCCGGCCTCTGTGAGATTAGATACTTATTATATAAAGGGTATAACTCCTTCAATATGCATGTTATCATATTGTAACCAAGAAATTCATGATCCCCATTAATTTCTTAGTTAAAAGAACCCAAACATTAAATACATATCATACAGAGTATGATACTATGTGGATCAGACTTTGGTCAATATATATATGCCATGTTTGATAACAAATGAAAGGTCTTATAATCCTGAATAAGACTCTCTCATTATTATAGTCATAACTGACATATTTCAAGAGTTACACTGCTCTTCCACAAATAAGATCCAATACTCATGTCTAATGTGTATTGGAGTGTCTGAGTCTGAAGACCTAATTAGGAATTCAAGGATCCCTTTTCAAGGAGAAATGTGAAAACACCCAAGCCCTTGAGGCAGCTAGGTGTGAATATGGGGGTTATTTAAGAAGAGATAGCGCCAGGTAGTGCCTCGTAGCGGCAAGCAGCGTCTGTTGAACGACGAGCGCTGTACGCAAAACCACATTTATGAAAGCGAATCTGGTGAGCGCCATGTAGCGCCACATGTATTATTACTATAGCGCCGGCGCTCTAGCTTCGGGAGCGCCAGGCATTACCTTTCGCTCAGTGTCGCTCTCCCATACATATTAATGGCCGTTCATTTGCTTGTGTTTAAACAGCGTGTTTGACATTTTTTATTTTTTATTTTTTTTTTTTGGCTCAAATCATTGTGTGACTTCTCCTGGCTGCAAACAAACACTTTTAGAAACTTTATTGACTAGATTTTTATGCAGAATTGTCATTACAGGTCTGGTACTAAAGTGTTAATGTCAGTGTTAAAACATTCCATGTGTTTTCACTTTGTTACTGGTGGATATGTGTTCAAAAACAGACTTTAATCACACAGTGTCTGGCGCTCTATGCTATAGCACCCAGCTTTAGAGCGCCGATGCTGTGTGTGTGTCCTTTTTTGATAAGTATGGTGTGGAGGGGAAGACGCACTGAGCTGCCGCTACCTTTGGCTCCCTGCAGCACTGTACTGGTGTTAGAGCGCCTAACATACATCACATTCATCAATGCTTGCCAGGTTACTACAGCGAATGAGGCGCTATGTTACAGCGCCCGATACCCGCTTACAGTGTCTTCTAGCAGTCGCTCTAAGCACCGCTACACAGACGCTCATGTGCCTCATTGTACGGGTTCGTCATTGTAACTAAAGTTGAGCGAACTGGTTCGTCAGAACCCAAGTTCGCTCTTAATTTCAGGCAAAATTCGATTCGGCACGAAACCGAATTCTTGGGGGTTCGTGCTGACTGAATTTTCCCTGAAATTACCAGGCACCTCGGGCGGCGGGTAAAAAAAAGAAAATCTCACTACCATCCTCGTTCCTGCGCCACGCTTAAATCCAGTGTGCGCGGCGGAAGCTTACTTGCACAGCTGACAGTGCGGCCGGCCTCCCCCGCTCCCACCGTGCTTAGTGTATTTCACAGTCACTTACATACATACTGGCTTCCCCGTCATTCTGGTCCAGTGGCTGGCTGTGGGCGCAAGTTGACCTGCACAGCTGACAGTGCAGACGGTTTCCCCACTCCTCCCCTGCTGGGCAATACACACAGCACAGGGAAGGGCGCAGCTGCATTGTCAGCTGTGCAGGTCAACTTGCGCCCGCAGCCAGCCGCTGGACCAGAACAACGGGGAAGCCGGCATGTTGGTAAGTGACTGTGCAATACACACAGCACGGTGGGAGCGGGGAGGCCGTCCGTACTGTCAGCGCGCAGCGGAAGCTGACTTGCACAGCTGACAGTGCGGCCGGCCTCCCCCGCTCCCACTGTGCTGTGTGTATCGTACATTCCACTAGAGATGAGTGATTCTCAAAGGTTCGATTCGGACTAATTATATTGGAAGTCAGGCTACAAATGCACACCTTGAAACACCAGTTAGAGGACTAGATATGACAACAAAGAACGGGGTTCAAAATATAGCTAGCTGTGTCTGCTTAAAGTGGGCCAACACCCAGGGGGGATCGGCCCGGGAATCTATAAGATTCCCGGGCCGATCACCTCACACATCGCGGGGTGTAACCCCCCCAAACACCCCGAAAAACCTTACCTCTTCAGACGCTGCTTCCGCCGCCTCACTCGCGCTCCTCCAGACGTGCGCGCACGCGCGGGTGCGATCCCCTGTCCGCCGACGGACGTCACTTGTCCGTCGGCGGGCATTGGACAGCGCAGTCACGTGGGATCGTGAAGAGGTGAGTTTTCGGGGTGTTTGGGGGGGTTTTGGGCAGCGGGGCACCCCCGATCGGGGTGCCCCAGGGAAGTGGACCAATACCCAGGATAGTCAAAATCCTGGGTGTTGGTCCACTTTAATAGCACAGCTTATCAGTAACATGCAAATAAAGAGATATGCTATATCTAATGAACACCCAACTACAAGATGATGTAAAAAAGTGACAAATTTTAATAAATAGTGAATTAAATTGATCAATATTTACAATGAGATATGTTTGCATAAAGAAAACAAAGCTCTAGACATAATGAATATAGAGTCTCCAGGGTTGTGTCACCAATATAATAGGGGAATAACCCCTATAACCTCTGTTGGATGACAACCTAAACCCTCAACATTTCGGTTGAGTAAACCTTCATCAGGAGGGAGAAGCTTCTTGGGTGTTCATTAGATATAGCATATCGATTCGGACTAACCCAAATTTCTTGGAGAAATTCTGCGAATCACCCTCATCTCTAATTGTAACCTCCAAAGCTGTGAGGCGGTTGTGAGCCGTTTACATTTTAATAGCAGGGTTATGATTGCTATACTATGGGGTTTATTCATGAAGGGATAGCGGCAGGTAGTGCCTCGTAGTGGCAGACAGCGTCTGGTGAACGCCGGGGCGCTGTATGCAAAACCACATTTACGAAGGCGATTCTGGTGAGCGACTCTAACAGCACCATGTAGCGTCTGATTCATCATTACAGGCAGCTCAGCGTATAGCGCCGGTGCTCTAGCTTCCAGAGAACCAGGAATTACCTGTTTCTACCTGTCGCTCTCCCATACATATCAATGGACGGTCCTTTTCTTCTGTTTAAACAGGGTTTTTTGTGTTTCGTTTTTTTTTTTCTCTCAAATAATTGTGTGACCTCTCCTGGCCTAGAAAAAGTCATTTTTGAAACCTTTTTTATATTTTTATGCAGAATTGTCATTACAGGTCTGGCACTAATTTAATTCCATGTGTTTTCGCTTTGTTACTGGTGGATATGTGTTCAAAAATACATTTCTGTGAAACTCACCTGTAGAATTGTTTTTGAGTATATCCAGTCCAGGTCGTCCCAGTAATGACATGTGGTATTTCGCCCCCAGGGGGCGCTCGACTGCAAGATCAAAAGATGTAGCTCCTCCCGGCCTATAAGAGCAGGTGTCCTTCTATGATTCTCCAGTGGTTAAAAAGCAGTAAACAAAAAGAGGATAGGCCAGGAGGCCAAGAAACCATGTTACTTCACATAGCTTCAGCTTGTACTCTCTCCAACAAAACTTAAGGACTAAGTCCAAGAATAAAAATGGTAATCACCATAACAGGCATGCAAGAGATAATGAACAAGGGCGGGTGGGGACAACCTGGACTGGATATACTCAAAAACAATTCTACAGGCGAGTGTCACAGAATTGTATTTTTCCCTATATCCAGTCCAGGTCGTCCCAGTAATGACATGTGGGACATCCAAAAGCAGTGTGCATATAGGACGGGATCCCCAGTGCCGAACAGCATGTAGTTCATCTCACTACCACCTGAAGCACCATTCTGCCAAAGACAGCGCCAGCTGAAGCCCTAACAGCAACTTTGTAGAACTTTTTAAAAGTTTGAACAGAAGACCAAGTTGCGGCCTTACAAACTTGTTCAACCGATGCCTGGTGCTGAAAAACCCAGGAGGCACCAATAGCTCTGGTAGAATGAGCTGTAATCCGAAAAGGGGGTTCCTTCCCCCTGGCAACATATGCTTGCACCACCGCCTGTCTGATCCACTTACTGAGAGTGGACTTGGCTGGTGGCAAACCCTTCCTAGAGCCCTCTGTTAGGACAAAGAGCAAATCCGACTTCCTGAAGGATTCAGTCACAACCATGTAATACTTAATTGCTCTGACCACATCCAAGGCATGGAGGGTCCTTTCCTTAGAATTAGTCGGTGCTGGACACAGGGAAGGCAAAACAACTTCCTCATTAAGGTAAAAAGGAGAAACGACCTTAGGCAAAAAATCAGGTTTAAAGCGATGGTTGGCAATGGATCTCTGGAAAAATATGGCTAAGGCCGAGACCTGGCCCTTGAAGGTGCTCAGCTGGAGACCCAAGTCTAAACCGTGCTGTAAAAACTCCAGGATCCTAGAAATAGAAAATGTGCAGCAAGGGGGACTCTTGGTCTCGCACAAAGCAATATAAGCGCACCAAACTCCTTAGTATATTCTTCCATGCCTGAATCATGGTATGCACAACTATGGCTGACAGCCCCTCTTCCGTCAGGATTGAGGTTTCAATAGCCAGGCCGTCAAAGCCAGCGTCCTTAAATTGGGGTGCCGCAGCGACCCCTGTGTGAGAAGCCCTGGGTCGTCGGGCATGATGTAGCGATCTACTGACATCTGAACTATATCCACAAACCAACTCCTTCTCGGCCAGCGAGGAGCCACCAGAATGGTTGGTACCCCTTCCTGGGCTATCTTGCACAGCACTCTGCCCAGGAGTGGAAATGGAGGGAATGCATAAAGGAACTTGAACTCCATCCAGGGAATTGCCAGAGCGTCTGTGGCAATGGCCAGAGGATCTCTTGAGAGGGAGACAAAACTTGTGAGCTTGTTATTGTGTCTGGACGCAAACAGGTCCACATCCGGCTGACCCCAGCGGAGACAGAGCGTGGAAGGTCTTGCTGTTGAAAGACCATTCCCCCAGGTGCAAGGCGCTCCTGCTCAGGGAGTCTGCCTTTTGGTTCCCCACCCCTGGGATGTAGACCGCCGATATGCAGGGAACATTCTCCTCTGCCCAAGCCAGAATCTGGGTCACCTCTTTGAGGGCTCTCTTGCTCCGAGTCCCGCCCTGGTAATTGATGTAGGCGACAGCCGTCTGATTGTCCGAGCGAACCTGGATCGCACGACCCCTTAAATGGAGAGTCAAGCGAAGAAGCACCAACCGGATCGCTCTCAGCTCCAAGAGATTTGTGGGTAGGCGGTTCTCCTGCGGACCCCACTGACCCTGAATCTTCTGAGTCTGCCAAACGCCTCCCCAGCCGGTCAGACTGGCATCCGTGGTAACTATCTCCCAACGGGGAGTCAGAAAGGACTTGCCCACCAACAGGTTACTGGAGTCCAACCACCACAAGAGGGACTGTCTGGCCAGGGGGGACAGCAAAAATTCCTGTTCCAACGACTCCTGCATCCAGTTCCAGCCGGTCAACAGGTTCAATTGAAGAGGTCTCATGTGAAATTGGGCGAAGGGCACTGCCTCGAAACATGACACCATTAGGCCCACCAATCTCATCCCCAGACATATCGACGGCCGCTGACAGGACAGCAAGGCCTGCATCTGGAGACCCAACACCTTCTGCTGTGGCAAAAAGACTTCGGGTAATTGATTACCCAGCCGAAGGCCTCCAGGGTTGACAATACCGAGTATTGCTTCCGGCTTGCTGCCAGGACTGGGCCGCAATCAACAAGTCGTCCAGATAGGGCAGCACACGAATGCCCTGGTTCCTCAGGATAGCCATGATGCTTGCCAGCACCTTGGTGAAGACACAGGGGGCTGAGGATATCCCGAATGGAAGTGCCACAAACTGGTAATGCTGATTCTCCAGAGCAAACCAACTTCTGATGCCCCTGGAAAATCAGGATGTGCAGATAAGCATTCTTGATGTCCACCATAGTCATGAAGTCGCAGGGCCGAAGCGAGCTCATCGCTGACTGTAAGGTTTCCATGCGGAAATGTCTGACTCTTACAACCTGTTGAGACCCTTCAGGTCCAGGATTGGTCTTAACGTTCCGTCCTTCTTGGGAACCGTGAACAGATTGGAGTAAAAACCTTGACCCTGCTCCTGACGAGGAACAGGGCAAATCACACCTAACCGCAGGAGGTGTTGCACGGCCATTCTCAGGCCCTGTGCCTTCAATGGGTTTTTGGGATATCCGAAACCAAAGAAATTTTGTGGGCGGCCTGACTGCCAGCTCTATTTTGTAACCGGAGGACACCCCCTCCTGAATCCACCGATCCGAGACGGGCCGTCTCCAGATATGAGCAAATAGCAGAAGCCGTCCCCCCACCCGGATGGGTGAGGGCGCCTCCTCATGCCTGAGAGGACTTGGCAGAGGGCTTGGACTTGGCTCCCCAAGTGGGATTGGGTCGGCCACGAGACCTACCTCTACCCCAGGTATCTCTGAGGCCACCTCGAAGGGAGCGATAGGCAGATGAGCTCCAAAAGGGCCGAGCAGGCTTTCGTCTCTGAGGGAGTCTACCATCCTTGACCAGCAGGTTCTGACGCTCCCCGAACAACCTGTGCCCCACAAAGGGGATACTAGTAAGCGACTTTTTGGCCGCGGCATAAGCTGACCATTGCTGCAACCAGAGCGAGCGGCAAAGTGCAACAAGCAGGGCCGAAATCCTGGCACCAAGCTGGACACCATCGTCAATGGCAGAGACAACAAAGGCAATGAAATCCACGCAAGCCTTGAGGTCCTTATACTCCTCCACCCGCTTGCGAGCCTTAGCGCTATTCACAAGACGTCTCACCTTCTTTCTGATGGCCAGGGAGACAAGAGCCACGGCACACACAGGCCGAAATAAGGCACCAGCAAAGGTGAAGGCATGAAAGACCAGTTGATCCATGCGTTTGTCAGCTGGATTACGTAAGGAAGCGGTATCAGGTGAAGGCATAATAGTAGTGTTGGACAACCCCGACACAGGGGAATCCACCTCGGGAGGACGAGACCATAGCCGGACCAGCTTCTCAGGGAAGGGATACCCCTATCCAGGCCCTTAGGCACCGACGGTAGCTTGTTAAGCCTTTCCCATTCCTTGAAAAGAGGCCTGCTCTGGAAAGACTCGCCTCTGTCTTTCAGGCCTAAACAAATCACCCTGCTTCCTCTTAGCTGCTCTTGGAGGGACAATGTGCAATGTCTCAAAAACTGAAGCAAGCAATTTCTCCGTATCATCAGGGAGCCACGCATCCTCATCTGAGGAAGTACCAGACATGCTGTCGTTGCCAGCAGAATAATCCGCAGTGGGACGGGAATCATCTGGCAACTCACCTTCCTCCACAGAGCCCAGATAATCAAAAAGATCGTCATTATCCGAGGGCTCGATGTGCCGCCTCTTACTCGAGGCCTTCCTAAGAGCCGTTCGCGAGATCTGTCTCTGGAGACTGGCCACCCTATGCGCCAAATCAACCTGGGACCCCCGGCTGGCTTCCCCCTCACTGGGGGCTGAGTGCAGCAGCGGAGGTTCTGGCGAGGCTGCAGGAAGTGAAGGGCTAGGTGCAGGTACGCCTGCCCGGTCATGGTCCAAAAAGATGCTCTTGGTGGAAGTGGTACAAACAGTGCTGAATCAGCCCAGAGGACTTGCACTGCACAAGGGGCAGAGCTTCTCCTGCCCAGATGGGGCCCCCAGCTCACTATCCCCAGATGCCTCCATTATGGTGATAAGAAAAATTGGCAAATGCCGGTTACAAGGCACTCACGGCCCAACCTATGTGATTGCTCTTATATGATCCCTCTTAATAATGGGGGGGGGGACCGGGAGGAACCACAACCCTCAATCACTGGGCCCACCTAAACAAGGACAAAAGAGAGGCCCATCAGTATTCCACAAGCGTATGCAGAAAAAACACAATAAAGCATTATTAAGAGGGACCCACAACACCCACAGTAGCGGGGGAGCAGCAGCGGAGGGGCACGAGGCACGAGGAAGCAGCAGCAGTAGCAGCAACAAAGAGGAGCCATCCGCACAAGTACGCAGCCAGCTTCGGTGCGATCCTTGAGGGGCGCGGCCCGCACAGCCATGACGCGAAAAGCATCAGTGTACGGCCACGCCCCCCCGGCGGCGCAAAAAAATCGCCCGCCCTTTAGAGAAGCCAGGGCCACAGCGAGGGACATAGAACAATGGCTGCCAGCAGTAGGGCGGCCCGACCGCGGGCACACACATCCAGCCCGTGCGGCGTCACAACCCCGTCCGTACTCCTCTGTCCTCCTGTCACGAAAAAAAGCTGCACGAGTGGCGTCCTGTCCCCCCCCCCCCACAGCGTATATGCAGCAAGATGGAGGGGAGAGGAAGGCAGCCAGAACCGCGAGGGAGGTAAGCATAGGTTCAAAACATACACAGCGTATAGGAAACTGCAAAAACACACTGTACGCCAAAATAAAGCTTGTGGGATGGGGAGGGATATGAGGCATCTAAACCAGCAATGTGGTTCCCCCAGTTAGGCTCACCATCAGCCTATGGCTGGCTACTCATTAATCAGAGTCTGCGGCCCAGAGCCTAGCTCTGCCAACAAACGCCTGACCCCGGAGTTCCCCCTACCGTCACAATCCCGAGTCAACCGCGGCTGGGAGGCAATGGTGGGTCTCACGGGATCAATGGTAATAGGGTCCGCAGCGGCCATCAGGCTAGGAGGCCCCGCTCAACTGCCAAAATTCCAAGAGAGAGTATCCAACGATCTTCAGCAGCCAGACTGCAAGATGAACACTGGAGAATCATAGAGGGACACCTGCTCTTATAGGCCGGGAGGAGCTACATCTTTTGATCTTGCAGTCGAGCACCCCCTGGGGGCGAAATACCACATGTCATTACTGGGACCACCTCGACTGGATATAGGGAAAAACAGACTTTCCAGAGACTATCCAGAGTGCTGACGCTGTGTGTGTATTTTATTGTTGAATATGGTGTGAGTCTCTGAGAGTCAGTCGCAATGCGCTGGTTCTACCTCTTGCTCCCTGCAGCGCTGTACTGGTGTTAGAGCGCCCCAACATACATCTCCTTCATCAATGCCGGCCAGGTTACTACAGCGACTGAGGCGCTCTGTTACAGCGCCCGATAGCCGATCACAGCGTCTACTAGCGGTCGTTCTTAACGCCTCTGTACAGACGCTCATCTACCGATTCCGGGCACTAGTCATGAATCAGCCTGAATATATGAAGGCAGCTGTAGCCTTTGTTACAATGTAATAAGCAGAAATGAGCCAGAACACCAAAGTCAAGAAGGGTCTTATGTTCCGTAGGAAACAGAATAAGCAAAAATCCATAAGTGACCCTTTTTCAAAGCAACAAGTTAAACATACAGGAAGAACAGGGGCAAAAGAAAGATATGGAAGACACATGGAAAAGAGGGATAAAGAAAAGATATAAAGGAGGACAAGAATGGAATGTGGAAAAAAGAAGGAATTGATATAGGAAAGAAGAGGAAGACGTAGACAAGGCGTAAGAGGGAGATGGAAGGAAGGTGGCAATAGAAATATATGGAAGAATTATGGATAAGAGAGCTGCAGAAAGGTAAAAACAAGAAGATGAAGAAGGAAGAGGAAAAAAATGGAAAGAGAGGAAGACATAGGAAAGGTGAAAGAGTGAAATGAAAGGAATTTCGCAATACAAATAGATAGAAGAAATGTGCAAAAGAGAGATAGAAGAATGAAATGCGAATGAGCAAGATAGAAGGAGTAAATGTGGAGAAAAAGAGGAGGCCGTAAAGAAGGTTGAAGCAGAAAGTGAAAAGGAAGGTGGCAATTAAAAAAAGATATGGAAGAAAGGCGTGCGGAAAAAGAGAGGGAGACATAGAAAATGTGTAAGATTGAGAAGAAAGGAATGGGGAAAAGAGAGATGAAAGAAAGGTGAAAGGTGTACAAAAATCGAATGGAAAGTGAAAGAGAGAGACAGAAAGAAGAGAGAGAGAGAAAAGGAAGGAATGTGGAAAAAGAGAGGAAGACACAGAAAATATGCAAGAGGGAGAAAGAAGGCATGTGGCAATAGAAAGATATGGCAGAAATGTGGATACGAGAGATGAGGGGATGTTGTAAACATGAAAGTGAAGAATGGAATGTGAAAGAGACAGAGAGAGAGAGAGAGAAGGAAGGAGTGCAGAAAAAGAGAGGAAGACATAGAAATGTGTAAGATGGAGAAAAAGAGAATGGAAGGTGAAAAAGAGAGAGAGAGAAAAAAGGAATGTGGAAAAAGAGACGGAGACTTAGAGGCTGATTCACTACTAGCGGCAGGTATTGCCAGATGAGCGTCTGTATAGCGGAGCTTAGAGCGACCGCTAGTAGGCGCTGTAAGCGGGTATCGGGTGCTGTAACAGAGCGTCTCAGTCGCTGTAGTTACCTGACCGTCATTGATGAATATGATGTGTGTTGGCCGCTCTAGCAACAGTACAACACTTCTGAGAGTGATAGGTAGCACCAGCTCAGTGCGTCCGGCACTCGGCGCTCCACACTATATTAAAAAAAAAAACTACACACACTGCATCGGCGCTCTGGTTCTGGTCGCTATAGCATAGAGCGCCAGACGCTGTGTGATTAAAGTCTGTTTTTCAACACATATCCACCAGTAACAAAGCGAAAACACATGGAATGACATTATATAACACTGTAACAATAACACTTTAGTGCCAGACCTGTAATGACAATTCTGCATAAAAATATAAAATTAAAAAAAAATATTAAAAGCGTTTGTTTGCAGCCAGGAGACGTCACACAATGATTGGAGCAAAATAAAAAAAAAATTAAATGGCAAAACACACTGTTTATACACAACTAATAAAAGGCCATTGAAATGTATGGGAGAGCGACACTGAGGCCCTTATTTAACAAGGGATAGCGACTGGTGAGCGGCCGGTAATGACGGGCCCCGCCACGATCACACATTTATCAAGGCAATCCTGCTTAGCGACTGAGATAGCGCCATATAGCGACTCATTCATCATTATTCCAGCCTCAGCCCACAGCGCCAGCGTCCGACCTTGAACAGCGACAGGTATGACCTCTCGCTACCTGGCGCTTTCCAATGCATTTCAATGGAACAATCTTTAAATATTCATAATTAATTGTTATTAATTTTTTTTTTTTTTTAAATGTGAAAAATTCTGTGACCTTTTCTGCCATTTTAGATCATTTTTTTAAGGGAAAAAAAATAAAAAATAAAAAATGTACAGAATTGATATTACAGGTAATGTATTCATATTACTAAATTATTTTAAAAAACTTGTTTTTTTTGGTTTCCAAACATATAGTTGTTTGGGGGTTAAAAAACTACTTTTAACCCATCGCCGCCAGCGCTCTGGGGTTTAAACATGCATTTCACAGCGCGAGAATTTTTTGAGCGTGATTTGTTAATGAATATGCTGGAAGGCGGTCGCTATGGCCAGTCACTATCATGCGCTCCCATACAGCGCGGAACCTGTCAAATAGCGACTCCTCACCCAATATTCAACATTACGGCAAACCGACTGAGTCGCTATCAACTACCGAACAACGGCCAAGCACAGCGACTACTAGCGGGCGCTCTGAAAATGCCGCTACAGTCGCTCAACTGTCGCTACCTGCCGCTATTAATGAATCGGCCTCTGAGCGACAGGTACTACATGGCACTGCTGAGCCTAGAGCGCCAGCGCTATACGCTGAGCCGCCTGTAATTATACATGTGACGCTACATGGCGCTGTTAGAGGCGCTCACCAGATTCGCTTTCTTAAATGTGGTTTTGCGTACAGTGCCCGGCGTTCACCAGGCACTACCTGCTGCTACGAGGCGCTACCTGCCGCTATTCTTAAATAACCCCCTCAGAAAAACAGAAGCAAAAGGGCTTTCTAAATGCTTCGGACGCCCCCTTAAAGAGCGTTCAGGATGGCGCCCCATGTGACTGCACAGCTCGCACGCCCCACAGGCCGGCCATGCTGTTATTACAATGGTTTTTTATTCTTGTATTTGAGGTTTGCAGAGCTCCTCCAGAACAATGGCCGCCCGCTAAGCGGATCAGAGCCGGCCTGGCGTGTGCACGTGACAGGTACACAAGCTACAGGTGCTCAAACTTAATGGCAATTGTAATCAGATTAAAGCAAACACACAGCGCTAAAGCCATTGGCGCGGGAGGCGGTTAACGCTATTAGCACTTAATATATACGATAACCTTTCATGTGTTTTTTATAGAAAGATGCATTTACAAAGCCAGCTCTCGGCACGCTCGCCCTAATCTACGGGTTAATCACCCCATTAATATGTAAAGGGGTTTGAAGTTGGATATTTAATTGGAGCAAAAAAAAAAAAATAACATTTAGCTGAGCAGAGCTCACACAGGATTTATCACGGCGGCGGCTTTTAACCCCACGCGCCGCCGTTTGATCGCTGGCATCCTCAGACGTGAACGTGTCACTCGGCCGCAAAGAAACGCGGTCGCCAGGAGATGCTCACTCGGTTCACGGGAGGTGAATATGAGTCATGTTCAATAAATGTCAGAGAGACATTGCGACGGGCGGTGCGTTTTCCGCAGCTTTTCTCATCACGTCGCTATCAGGGCGGCGAACGTCCGGAGCAGAGGTGGCCGGGGTGTCGGAGGATGGACGCCTCCTTTCCTTGTCACACCACGTCGGTTCCACTTTCAAAGGTGCCACCATGTTGACCGTCGCTCGTCGCAAGTGACCGGGACGTCATAGTCAGCCGCAGCGTTTAGATAAGTAGGTTTTAGCGAGCTCACCTTAAAGTGGACCAAAACCCAGGATTTTGATTATCCTGGGTTTTGGTCCTTTACCCCGGGGCACCCCAATCGGGGCTGCCCCGCTGCGTGAAACCCCCCAGATCACCAGTGCCAACTCACCTCTGCTGCTGACGTCACGTCGTCTAAGCCTTAGTCTAGGGCCAGCGGCTCAGAGCGTGCTGAAGGCCGCATCCCCTGCTTCCCTCTAACAGGGAGCGTGCCCGCACCGGTCATTTACAAATGCCTGGCATGGCCATGCACCCTGCTAGAGGGATCACCTAGGATCAAAATTGGTGCTGTGTGAAACCCACCAGGTTGCCCGTTCACTTACCTTGCTTCCCGGTCCAATGGCGCATGCGTGGGCCGCATCACCGCTATCCCTCTAGCAGGACACGTGCCCTCGTCCGGCAATTGTGAATGGCTGGCACGGGCATGCTCCCTGTTAGAGGGAAGTTGAGGATGCGGCCGCCAGCTCCCTCTCGGTCCTATGGCGCATGCATGGCCACTTGTCCAAACAGCGTGCTCAGAGCTGCTGACATCATGCCATCTAAGTCGGCATCCAAGGCTAGCGGCTCCGAGCATGCTGATTGGACGAGCGGGAAGAGGTGAGTTTCTTCGGGCGATCTGGAGGGTTTCTGGGGTAAAGGACCAAAACCCAGGATAATCAAAATCCTAGGTTTTGGCCCCACTTTAAAGCGGACCAAAACCCAACGAACTTGCGAAATACATTCGGCCATAGCCCCTGCTAATACACCCTTCTTGAGGTGTAGAACTAGAAATGGATACACAACAATGGCAATGAATGGGGGAGGGCGGAGCTTTACAGCTAAAACAGTTGCCATTATCTGGGATTAGAGTAAAGCACAAGCACTAAAAATTGGAAAAAGGTGCTCCTCATGGGGGGAGCAATTCAGGGGATGCTAGTTAAAAATGTGGGGTTTAGTCACTGCTACTGTTTATTATAATTTTTTTCCTATTTATATAGCGCCAACTTCTTTCAGGGGTATACAGGACCTGCACAAAATGCACTTGGTTCAGCACCATCCAAATCAAATACATATATACATATGGGTAGATGTGTGCCAGAATTGAGTGTCCCAACTGCACAGCATATACAACAAATATATCTTATGGCCCAGTATACCACAAGAACAGACACCAAGCAAAAAGGCACCACTTCTACTCAATTAATAACCAAATACCATCACTAATTAATATCAATAGTTTAATTCATCAAGAAATTCTCATTAAAAAACACAAAATACATAATACAAAAGACATAACAATACACAGCCCAACCCAGCAAGAGGAACCCAATTAATCCTGACAATCTGTGCCTGACTCATAATAATAGCATCACATGGATGCATCTATTCATATAATCTAAAGTGCCCATGTGCAATACTAAAGTGCTAAATAATGTGCAAAAAATGCAGAACTGGCAAAGGATATGAATAATCACCTCAGTGAAAAAAAGAAGAAAATAATAACCTCCTGCTGAGTGGGACGGTCAATCACCCTGTTAGGGCGAGCGCTGCGTCTTCCCCGCGCAGCGCCCCCCTCCGTGCCTCTCCTCGGGCGAGCGCTGCGTCCCCTTCCCGCAGCGCTCCCCGCTTCACCGCCATCCGGGCGTCTGCTGCTGGCCCCCCTGGCTGCGGTTCCCCCTTACCTGGTCCCCGCGCTTCCTCCTCTGACCGGCATGGCCGCCGGCTTCCTCCTTCTGTGTCTGTTCCGTCTTCCCTGCGCGCACGTCCCCGGCCACTAGGGCGCGCGCGCGTCAACCTCCCCAGATTTAAAGGGCCAAGGCCCTGTTAATTGGTCTCTGCCATCCAATCTCTTTTTTGCGCTTCCTATAAATTAAACCCTGCCTTACTTCCTGTGCCGGATCTTCGGTGTTGTTCCCTGAATGATTATCGCTGTATTGCTTGATTCCTCGTGTATGACCTCGGCTCTCCTATTGACCTCCGAACCTGTGCTGCCCGTCCCGACCTCGGCTCGTCTCACCGCTACTGAACCCGCGCTGCCAGTCCTGACCTCGACCTTCTCCTCCGACCACTGTTTGTCTCTGCTGCACGTCACTTCAGCAGTTTGTGGAACTGTGCCGCTGTTGGGGGGTAGCGACCTGGGAGTCACCTGCCGCACAAGACCATCCCGCCTTGCGGTGGGCTCTGGTGAAAACCAGTGGCTCCTTAGACTCCGCTCCCCTGACGCGGTACCTGCCAAAACAGTTCTGCAGACCCTGCGGGTCCACTTCTTCGCACCCGGTGCGTAACAGTAAGATCCGGCCATGGATCCCGCTGAGGTGCCCTTGCCGGAGACTTCCGAACTCCCAGCGCTGGTGGCTTTGCAGTCTCGGCAGATTAATCAGCTTACCGCTATGATGCAGCAACTCTTGACCCAGCAGCTGTCGCCTTCTCCACCGCCACCGGTGCCGCCACCGCAGTCTCCAGCAGTTTCCTCATCCAGAATCCGCCTCTCCTTACCAGCAAAATATGAGGGGGACGCGAAGTTGTGCAGAGGCTTTCTAGCCCAGTGCTCTATGCACCTGGAATTATTGTTTGATCAATTTCCCACCGAACGCTCTAAAGTGGCCTTCATCATTAGTCTGCTCTCCGGAAAAGCTTTGGCTTGGGCCACTCCCTTGTGGGACCGTAATGATCCTCTCACCTTCACCGTTCAGGCCTTTGTTACTGAATTCCGTCAGGTTTTTGAAGAACCCGCTCGGGCCTCATCTGCCGAGTCCGCTCTATTGAATTTAACGCAAGGCGATCTTTCGGTTGGTGAATATGCTATTCGATTCCGTACTTTGGCCTCCGAGTTAGCATGGAATAATGAGGCCCTCTGCGCTTGTTTTAAGAAAGGTCTTTCTAGCAAGATCAAAGATGTTCTAGCGGCCCGAGAGATACCTGACTCCCTTTCTGAACTCATTCATCTCGTCACTCGCATTGACATACGCTTTGCTGAGAGGCGTGAGGAACTTCGCCTGGAGAGAGATTCCCAACGTGACAGGAGGATGTTCCGTTTGGCTCCCACCTTTCAGAAACCTTTGTCTGTACCGTCTTCTCCAGAGGTGGAAGCCATGCAGGTCGGCCGCTCTCGCCTAACCCCCGTGGAGAGGTCTCGCAGGAGAAATGAAAATCTCTGTCTGTATTGCGCCAGTCCTGATCATTTTCTAAGAGATTGCCCCATTCGTCCTTCTCGACTGGGAAACGGGCGCACCTAGACTCGGTGGGAGAGGCGTCTCTGGGTGTGTGTGCTTCCTCTCCAAGATTTACCGTACCTGCACAGCTTTGTCTCTCATCTGCCTCTGTGCTTAATTTGCCGGTCTTCCTGGATTCTGGTTCGGCGGGCAATTTCATAGAGGCCTCCCTGATCAAGAAATACGACATAGCCGTTAACCGCTTGGCCAAACCGTTATTCATCGCCTCAGTTAATGGAGATAGACTGAATTGTATGGTGCAGTACCGTACCAAGCCTTTGCTCCTTAAGATTGGCCTCTTTCACCAGGAATACTTGGAACTCTTTGTGTTACCCCATTGTACTTCCCCAATCCTATTGGGTCTTCCTTGGCTTCAGCTTCATAATCCTACCCTAGACTGGGTCACTGGGGACATCAAGGCGTGGGGTACAACCTGCTTCAAGAATTGCTTGAAAGCTTTACCAGTTCGAACCGATCATCCTACCACATCTCTACCGGGCCTACCCGAAGTTTACCGGGCTTACGCTGATGTCTTCTGTAAGAAGCAAGCTGAGACTCTTCCGCCTCATCGCCCTTATGACTGCCCGATCGACCTCCTGCCTGGGACCACTCCTCCTCGTGGCCGTATCTATCCACTATCCGTCCCCGAAACTCAAGCAATGGCTACTTACATACAAGAAAATCTGCAGAGGGGCTTCATCCGGAAGTCCTCTTCTCCCGCTGGGGCTGGCTTTTTTTTTGTACAGAAAAAAGACGGTTCTCTCCGACCCTGTATCGACTATCGGGGTCTTAACAAGATCACGGTAAAGAACCGATACCCCTTACCCTTAATTCCAGAACTCTTCGACCGTCTTCGTGGCTCCAGGATCTTTTCCAAACTGGACCTCCGAGGAGCCTACAATCTGATCCGCATCCGCAAGGGAGACGAATGGAAGACTGCCTTTAATACCCGTGACGGTCATTTCGAGTATTTGGTGATGCCCTTCGGGCTTTGTAATGCCCCTGCCGTATTTCAAGAGTTCGTCAATGACATCTTCCGGGACTTGTTGTACTCCTGTGTCGTGGTCTACTTAGATGATATCCTCATCTTCTCTTCTTCCCTCGAAGAGCATCACCGGCACGTTCGTCTGGTACTATCCCGCCTTCGGCAGCATCATCTTTATGCCAAATTAGAAAAGTGTCTCTTTCACCAAACCGCTCTGCCCTTTTTGGGTTATACTGTTTCAGCCCAAGGACTACAAATGGACCCTAGCAAATTGAGAGCGGTTTTAGATTGGCCTCGGCCTGTTGGTCTGCGTTCCATTCAACGATTTCTAGGCTTCGCCAACTATTACCGTCAATTCATACCCCATTTTTCCACTATCGTGGCCCCCATTGTGGCTCTCACCAAAAAGGGAGCCAACCCCAAGTCATGGCCTCCACAGGCGGAGGCAGCCTTTTTAACTTTGAAAAAGACTTTCTCTATGGCCCCGGTGCTCACCAGACCAGACCCTTCTCGTCCTTTTTCTCTAGAGGTTGACGCTTCTTCCATCGGAGCAGGAGCTGTTCTCACACAGAGGTCTCCTTCAGGGAAAAATCATACTTGTGGGTTCTTTTCTAGGACTTTTTCTTCCGCGGAGCGAAATTATTCTATTGGGGATCGTGAACTCCTGGCTATCAAATTAGCTCTTGAAGAGTGGAGACATCTTCTAGAAGGGTCGCTTCACCCCATATCTATTTTTACCGACCATAAGAACCTTTTGTATCTTCAAACTGCTCAACGCTTGAATCCTCGCCAAGCTCGTTGGTCACTATTCTTCGCGCGGTTTAATTTCCGCATTCATTTTCGACCTGCCTCTAAGAACATCAGGGCAGATGCTCTATCTCGCTCCTCGGACGTCACAGACGTGGACGCTGCTCCTCAGTTCATTATATCTCCTGATCATTTGGTTTTTTCCGCTCCTGCCTCCCTAGTGCAGGCTCCGCCTGGGAAAACCTTTGTCCCGGTTCGCCGACGCCTCCAAATATTAAAATGGGGTCATGCTTCCCGTATTGCCGGGCATGCTGGTATCAAAAAGTCTAACGCAATTATTGCCAGATATTATTGGTGGCCCTCCATTGAGAAGGATGTGGCAGAATTCGTGCAAGCTTGTACCACCTGTGCACGTAATAAAACGCCTCGCCAAAGACCGGCGGGTCTTCTTCATCCTCTTCCTATTCCTGAAATCCCTTGGTCTCACATCGCTATGGACTTTATCACGGATCTTCCTCCATCTCAAGGCAATACAGTGATCTGGGTTGTTGTGGATCGTTTTTCAAAAATGGCGCACTTCGTTCCGCTTCCAGGACTCCCATCCGCTCCTCAGTTGGCTAAGAACTTTTTAAAACATATTTTTCGGCTCCATGGACTTCCTTCCCATATTGTCTCCGACAGGGGAGTTCAATTTGTTTCAAAATTCTGGAGGGCTCTCTGTACTCAGTTAAAGGTGAAATTAGATTTTTCCTCGGCTTACCACCCCCAGTCCAACGGCCAAGTGGAGAGGGTCAATCAGGTTCTAGGACAATATCTACGTCACTTTGTTTCGGCCCGACAAGACGACTGGGTCGATCTCTTGCCATGGGCGGAGTTCTCTTATAATTTCAAAGATTCTGAAGCCACAAAGAAATCTCCATTCTTCATTGTTTATGGCCGCCAACCTTTGCCTCCTCTACCCTTACCTACACAGTCGGGAGTACCCGCCGTGGATGACTTAACACAGTTTTTTTCCTCTATCTGGCGTGAAACACGACATTCTCTTGTTCTAGCCTCTACCCGCATGAAGAGCAGCGCTAATAAAAGAAGGAGAATCGCTCCTGTTTTCTCTCCTGGAGATAAAGTTTGGCTTTCAGCCAAGTACATTCGTTTCAAGATACCCAGTTATAAATTGGGCCCTCGCTATTTAGGGCCGTACAGGATCAAGCAACAAATTAATCCGGTCTGTTACAAACTTCATTTGCCAGCCTCCTTACGTATTCCCAACTCTTTTCATGTTTCATTATTAAAACCTCTGACGACTAATCGATTCTCTTCTAAAACGTTGGAGCCACTTCCGGTCGCGGGTACCGAAGATGCCTTCTCGGTGAGAGAGATTCTGGCTTCCAAAACATCCAGAGGGAGACGATACTTTCTAGTGGATTGGGAGAATTGCGGTCCTGAAGAGAGGTCCTGGGAGCCTGAGGAGAATATCCTCGATCGGAGCCTTATTTCAAACTTCCTCGGTCCCAAAAAGAGGGGGAGACCTAAGGGGGGGGGTACTGTTAGGGCGAGCGCTGCGTCTTCCCCGCGCAGCGCCCCCCTCCGTGCCTCTCCTCGGGCGAGCGCTGCGTCCCCTTCCCGCAGCGCTCCCCGCTTCACCGCCATCCGGGCATCTGCTGCTGGCCCCCCTGGCTGCGGTTCCCCCTTACCTGGTCCCCGCGCTTCCTCCTCTGACCGGCATGGCCGCCGGCTTCCTCCTTCTGTGTCTGTTCCGTCTTCCCTGCGCGCACGTCCCCGGCCACTAGGGCGCGCGCGCGTCAACCTCCCCAGATTTAAAGGGCCAAGGCCCTGTTAATTGGTCTCTGCCATCCAATCTCTTTTTTGCGCTTCCTATAAATTAAACCCTGCCTTACTTCCTGTGCCGGATCTTCGGTGTTGTTCCCTGAATGATTATCGCTGTATTGCTTGATTCCTCGTGTATGACCTCGGCTCTCCTATTGACCTCCGAACCTGTGCTGCCCGTCCCGACCTCGGCTCGTCTCACCGCTACTGAACCCGCGCTGCCAGTCCTGACCTCGACCTTCTCCTCCGACCACTGTTTGTCTCTGCTGCACGTCACTTCAGCAGTTTGTGGAACTGTGCCGCTGTTGGGGGGTAGCGACCTGGGAGTCACCTGCCGCACAAGACCATCCCGCCTTGCGGTGGGCTCTGGTGAAAACCAGTGGCTCCTTAGACTCCGCTCCCCTGACGCGGTACCTGCCAAAACAGTTCTGCAGACCCTGCGGGTCCACTTCTTCGCACCCGGTGCGTAACACACCCACGCGTTACATGACCATTTGTCACTTCCTCAAGGTGCCACCTCAAACTTCTTTCAGGGGCATACATAACATAGAGGCAGAGGTTGCAGTCTGCTACTGAGCCCTTGGGAAAAGGGGGCCCTATGCAAGTTGCCCCCCACTCACCTTCAAAAGCTGCCCTGGGGGAGGGAATCGATCGGCCCAGGAATCTTATAGATTCCTGGGGCGATCGCGGTGGGTTTTGGTCCACTTTAAGCTGTGGGCATAGCAATGTTGAGTCACTTCAGCAGATGGCTTTCTACTTCTGACTAGACATAAGCGAGGAATGCACAGAGATTTGAGCCAATTTTGACTTCTGAATTTTTTTAGAAGCACGGCAGGGTGTAAATCAAGATGGCAGCTCACGTGTAGTTCAGGAACGCCGAATCTGCCTGCTATTCCACAATATCTGCATGAGTAGGTTACACCCTCTCAAATAGCTTACATCACTAATTGCCAGAGCATTAGGGGAGCAATTTACTAAGGCCCTTATTTATGAAGGAATAGCGACAGGTAGTGACTGGCGAGCGGCCGGTAATGACGGGCCCCGCCACGAGAACGCCGGCTCCCCACCACAATCACACATTTATCAAGCCAATCCTGCTTAGCGACTGAGATAGCGCCATATAGCCACTCATTCATCATTATTCCAGCCTCAGCCCACAGCGCCAGCGTCCGACCTTGAACAGCGACAGGTATGACCTCTCGCTACCTGGTGCTCTCCAATGCATTTCAATGGAACAATCTTTAAATATTCATAATTAATTGTAATTTTTTTATTTTTTTTTTAATGTGAAAAATTCTGTGACCACTTCTGCCATTTTAGATCATTTTTTTAAGGGAAAAAAATAAAAAAAATAGATTGTACAGAATTGATATATCAGGTCTGATATTAATGTATTCATATTACTAAATTATTTTAAAAACTTGCTTTTTATGGTTTCCAAAAATATGTTGGTTTGGGGGTTAAAAAACTACTTTTAACCCATCGCCGCCAGCGCTCTGGGGTTTAAACATGCATTTTACAGCGCTTGAATTTTTTTAGCGTGATTTTTTAATGAATATGGTGGAAGCCGGTCGCTAGGGCCAGTCGCTATCATGCGCTCCCATACAGCGCGGAACCTGTCAAATAGCGACTCCTCACCCAATATTCAACATTACGGCAAACCGACTGAGTCGCTATCAACTACCGAACAACGGCCAAGCACAGCGACTACTAGCGGGCGCTCTGAAAATGCCGCTACAGTCGCTCAACTGTCGCTACCTGCCGCTATTAATGAATCGGCCTCTAAGCTTTCATTTTTTGACTGTCCACTTTAACACCTCTGGCTTTGAAATGTTGAGCAAACCCATATGGGGGGGTGTTATATTGTCCACATACTTTTGACACGCTGTGTGCCGAGCGAGTCGGAGCAGTGCACAGGGCCTTTCTGTTTGGGGGGAAAAAAATTGTCATTAAAAATAACGATCAATAATTACTTACCAGTGACCCGCTTGCCGCGTTGTTTTTCTCGGAGCCGGCACGCTCCGTCCAGTGCCAGTTATTTATTGCAAAAGAGGCGTCTAAAAATAAATGTGGACGGAATGTTTTTTAACCCTTACCGGACAAGAGGGAGGCGACTATGATGGATGGTTTTGTCCTGTACACAGAAGTAATTTCCTGCTGGAAATATTAAAGACTCCCACCCGCGTGCGTTGTCGCCCATTAGCATGCGCGGGCTACGAGCGGTGAAGAGCGCCGTGGCCGCGCCCCCCACACTTCCATTCCAAGATCAGAGAGGCCAGAAAACTGGAATATCTTGATGTAGATTTTATCCAAATCCCAACCAAAGCTTTTATTTAAAGGGTAACTATAGGCAAAATGAAGAGCCCTTAGTTCAAATTAAAGTACACCAAGACTATGGGGTTTATTCATCAAGGGATAGCGCAAGGTAGTGCCTCGTAGCGGTAGACAGCGTCTGGTGAAAAACCACATTTATGAAGGCGATTCTGGTGAGCGACTCTAACAGCGTCATGTAGCGTGCGATTCATCATTACAGGCGGCTCAGCGTATAGCGCCAGCGCTCTACCTTCGAGACCTGTCGCTACCTTTTGCTCTCCCATTCATTTCAATGGACGTTCCTTTTAATCTCTTTACTGATCCCAATTTTTTTTTTAACTCTCAAATAATTATTTGACCTCTCCTGGTCTGGAATTAATTATTTTTTTTTTTTTTTTTTTACATTTTTATGCAGAATTGTCATTACAGGTCTGACACTAAAGTGTTAATGTCACCGTGTTCCAACAATCTCGTTCCAATGTGTTTTCCCTTTGTTACTGTGGAAATGTGTCCGAAAACATCTGCTGCTCTGTGCTAAAGCGAACAAATTTAGAGCGCCGACGCTGTGTGAGTCTGATTTTTTGTTGAATATGGTGTGAGTCGCTGAGAGTCGGTCGCACTGAGCTGGCGCTACCTTTCGCTCGCTGCAGCGCTGTACTGGTGTTAGATCACCCAACATACATCTCATTCATCAATACCGGCCAGGTTACTAGGCGCTTTGTTAGAGCACCCGATACACGCACACGAGCGTCTACTAGCGGTCACTCTAAGCGCTGCTATACAGACACTCATCTGCCGATACCTGGCGCTAGTAATGAATCAGCCTCTAAAAGACTCTAGGGCATCTCCCCGTGACATCCCCTGCTACCCTCATCATGGACGCTCCTGCCTGCAGACAGGGGCAGATTCAGGGCTCTGAAACCCCCCCGATCGCCGCAAAAACTCACCTCTCCCCGCTCCCACGTGACCTCGTCCGGCCAATGACAGCGCTCAGAGCAGCTCTGGTATGCGCGTCCAAAGCCGCTTGGACGCGCATACCAGAGCGCTGTCATTGGCTGCGTCTCTCGCTTCCCTCTAACAGGGAGCGCTCCTGCGCCGGCCATTCACAAAACGGCCGGCGCGGGAGCGCGCCCTGCTAGAGGGAAGCGAGAGACGCGGCCGCGTCTCGCGCATGCGCCGTTGGATCGCCGGTAAGGTGAGGATTGTGGGCCTCCTGGGGGGTTCCTCGCCGCGGGACATCCCGATTTCGGATGCCCCGCGGGGAGGGATCTGATCGGTCCGGGAATCTTATAGATTTCCGGGCCGATCCCCCCTGGGTGTTGGTCCACTTTAAGGAACTTAACCATTTACTTTAACACATTTTAAATTGGGGAAAATTCCAAAATTCCTCTTTCAAGATTTTGGAACAATTTACAGTAATTTACATATATACAGTAGATCAATAGGGATTGCTATTATAATTAATAGGAGATGTGATTAGATGAACAGATTAAAGATGAGTCCGGATCTTTATTATATATGTTAGAAACATTCAGAACTGTATATATACATTAACGAATAGCTATGCACCCAATTTGGGTCAGCAGAAGTTTAACGCTAAAATTATAAGTAAAATAGAGATGGTTAGAAGGGGATCTTCGATATTGGCTGGAGACTTTAATATCATCCCTGACCAAGAGACCCTGACAGCACTGGCACTTAGGATACCCTAAATAATGATATTCTAAAAAACCCATAGACTCCAGGGTGGGTCTCTTGGTCCACTAATGCTTATAGATGTCTGGGAAATGAAAAATCATTTCGAGATTATACTTGTTATAATAGATCTAAAAACTCCTGTTCCCGTATTGATTTGTTGTTTATGCCTCAAAATACTTTACAGGACATTTCATCTTGTTATATTGGCTGAATGACAATTTCGGATCATTTGCCTTTGTACTGGACACTTATATCAGGGCCTAGAACAAATTAACCACTCTGGGATGTACATGCAGAACGATTTAAGAACACCGAATTTTTCGAATTGTATCAGACAGATTAACTCTGAGTTCTTTCTTTTGAATGTTACTGGCGACACATCTAAAATGATTCTATGGGAATCCCACAAGTGTTAGATCCGAGGTATCATGGAAACATAGATTAGAAGTATGAATAGAAAGAGAATAGCTGAATCTATCCATCTCCTTGATAAACTTACTATAGCTCAGTAAAAACACCAGATATCAAAGTCAGAAGTAGACTACAAAATCATGATAGATTTATAAAAGCAAATAATGAGCTTAAAAGTAAAAGCAGAGGGTCGGATACATGAACTAAAGCTTCGAAATGAAACTAACTGACCTCGGAAGCTAATGGCTAGGATTATCAGCGATCATAGAGCTAAAAACTTTATAGAGAGCGTAGTAAAGAGAAGAGACAGTACTACTATGGTAGAACTAAATGAATTTCTAGATTTCTACTACAAAATCTATAACTTAAGATCAGGAATAATAAATCAGAAGCCTATTTTAAGGACAAAAAAATTGACCTTGATATTGAGAAGCCCTTGAGAAACCCTTCACAATTGAGGAACTGGATCGGGCTATCTTCAAATTAAAAATAGATAAAACACCAGGCCCTGATGGACTACCATCAAAATATTATAAAGTATTTGAAGATGAATTAAACAGATACTTATTTCCATTTAGGCAGGAGGTAAGTAAAGCTGAACAGCTTAGTAGACAGATGAGCCAGACTCTGATTAAGCTTATTCCTAAAGAAGGGAAGGACACTACAAACTGTTCTAATTTCGGTCTGATTGCTTTAATAAACTCTGATATTAAGTTATATGTGACTATGCTTTTTCCAGTCGTTTGGAAAGCATCCTCCCAAAAAGTATATGTGTAGAACAACAAAAATATACACAACAAATATGGAATATTGATCTGCATGGAATGTATACAGGGTGCCAGGGTGTTGTGCAATATACTATACTACTATATAAAATTCTTTGTTTTTTCTGGCATACATCAGTGCCTTTATTTAGTGCCAGCCCCACATTTAACCATTTGTTGTGTATATTTTTGGAGTATGAGATTGGGTTAGTGGGACGCCGACCACACTCGGCAGTGCACATGATTACGGTATATAGGGATCTCTCAGTCTTTTAGCAGTTTCTGGTATGTGTAGAGCAAGCCCTGCACAAAATGCCTCTATTGTCATCAACGTGATCAATGAGATAAATAAGAAACAAACTGAGACCATTTTGGTGACGGTAGGTGTTGAGAAGGCATTAGACAGGGTGTGCTGTGATTACTTAGAAGCTTCACTTCGTGCCTATATGATCACCAAGATTATGGCACTGTATCATAACCAGAATGCTAGCTTAATTATTAAACTTCATCTTTGCATCAATTCACATCCATAATGGGATACATCAAGGCTGCCCCTTATCCCCCCTTCTGTTTAATATATATTTGGAGACACTAATTAAGCAGATTATCAATGACACAGACATATATGGGATCATACTGGGGAAGCAGGAAATCAAGCTTCTTGCACATGCTAACGATATGATCCTTACCTTGGCGTCAGGTAGCGCCTGGTTAATGAGAGGTAGCGACAGATAGCGACTGGTCAACGCCGGACACGGCACGCAATTACACATTTATCAAGCAGAATCTGTTTAGCGACTGGGATAGCGCCATGTAGCGTCTGATTCACCATTTTCACAGCCTCAGCGAACAGCGCCAGCGTTCAGCCTTGCACAGCGCCAGGTATGACCTCCCATACATTTCAATGGACGATCCCCCATACATTTCAATGGACGATCCTTTTCTTCTCTTTAAACGGGTTTTTTTTTTTCAAAAAAATCACAAATAATTCTGTGACCCCTTCTGGCATTGAAATAGCAGTTTTTTCATAATTTTTTCATTTTTTTATATATTTCCTCAGAAATGACATTACAGGTCTGGCATTAAAGTGTTCATGTTACAATGTTGTTACAATGTAATTCCTTATGTTTTCGCTTAGTTACTAGTTGATAGATGCTTGAAAACACACTTTAAACACACCGCCTCCTGCGCTTCAAACAAATATTTTTCAGCGCCAGAGATTTGCGAGGCTGTTTTTTTGCTGAATATGGTGTGAGTCAGTCGCTATGAGCAGTCGCTAACATGCGCTCCCATACAGCGCTGTACTGGTCAAATAGCGACTCCTCAGAATGTATTCAACATTACTGAACAGCGACTGAGTCGCTATAAAATAGCGACTCACGGCCGAGCACTGCGACTACTAGCGGGCGCTCTGAAAATGCCTGCTACAGACGCTCATCTGTCGCTACCTGCCGCTAATGATGAATCAGCCTGCTTGTCTCATTTTGAGTATTTATTACCTAAGGCGCTAGAAATAATTACAGAATTCAGTGAGGTATATAACTTCAAAACCAACGAAGATAAAACCCAAATTCTTCCATTTAAAATCTCAAATCATACTATAGATAGACTAAAAACTATCTATCGCTTCTCTTAGTACGAGTCTGGAGTTAGGTGGACATTGACTAGAAACCCGGATGAGTTATATACTGTAAATGATCTTCCTTTAATTAACACAATAAGAAGGAAATTGTTGCAATATCAAAGATTTAGACTCAACCTTGTGAGTAGGTTCAACTGTGTAAAAATGATGATCCTCCCCCTTTATGTTTTTCTGATACAAAATCTGCCAATTTGGCTGCCACCCAACTTTCTTCAAAACTATAGTCAAAATGCTACAAGATTGTTATTGGCAGGGGAAAAAACGCTGCGTAAGAAGCCAATAGACGGATGTCTGGGTGCCGCAAATTTTAAAGTGTATTATATGGCCAACCATATGCAACGTGTTTGTAGGTGCATTAGATATCAAGAGAATGATTTATGGGTGAGAGTAGAGATCAATCCTACTCTAATCAATGCCCTGAATACCTGAGATCTTAAAAATATAAATGGAATCTTAAAAAACAGCAAACACCCAATAGTAACCACAGTAATTTGCAATCTAAGATTTGCAATGAGGAATGACTCTCTCAGCCCCGTACCTCAAGAAATGATTATGCAATGGGGAGGCCGATTCATTAATAGCGCCAGGTAGCGACAGATGAGCGACTGTAGCGTGATTTTTTCAGCGCCAGCCAGTATTCGCTGTGCTTGGCCGGCGTTAGCTTGATGACAGCGACTCAGTCGGTGTGCGGTAATGTTGAATACGGGCTGGGGGGTCGCTGTTTCACAGGTCCCGCGTTGTATGTGAGCGCCTGACAACGAATGGCCAGAGCGAACGGCTAGCTTCATATTCATCAACAAATCACGCTCCGAATGTGCTGTCGCTGTCCATTCCTTGTTTAAACCCCAGAGCGCTGGCGGCGATGTGTATTAACTAGTTTTTAACCCCTAAACAACCATATTTTGTGAATGTAACATTATACATGTTTTTAGAATCATTTTGTAATATGAATACATTAATCTCAGACCTGTTAGATCAATTCTGCACATTTTTTTTTTAATTTTTTTTTTTACTTAAAAATAAATCCTAACATTGCAGAAGTGGTCTCCGATTTTTTGACATTAAAAAAAAAAAAATAATACCAATTAATTATGAATAATTATAGATTGCTCCATTGAAATGCATTGGACATCGCCAGGGAGCGACAGCTCATACCTGGCGCTGTGAGGGAATTTGCAGCGGCGCTGTTCGGTCCAGGCGGCTTCATGATGAATGCCGCGCTAGCCGTCGCTCTCGCCGGCGCTAGCCTCATTTTGCTTGATAAATGCGTCATTGTGACCGCCGCCGGGCGTACTTGAGTCGGTAGTCGCCGTTAGCTGCCGCTACCTGGCGCTCGTCAGACACTACCTGGCGCTATCGCTTGATGAATAAGGGCATAGGTAATCGTAATACCCCCCCTCTAATTGTGAGAAAACTATTACAAATATGCATAAAACCAACTGAGTCAGGGATTTTTACTTCGTTATTAGCAACTTCACATCAGAGTTTACTAAGAGGCCGATTCATTAATAGCGTCAGGTAGCGACAGTTGAGCGACTGTAGCGGCATTTTCAGAGCGCCCGCTAGTAGTCGCTGTGCTTGGCCGTTGTTCGGTAGTTGATAGCGACTCAGTCGGTTTGCCGTAATGTTGAATATTGGGTGACGAGTCGCTATTTGACAGGTTCCGCGCTGTATGGGAGCGCATGATAGCGACTGGCCATAGCGACCGGCTCCCACCATATTCATTAACAAATCACGCTCAAAAAATTCTCGAGCTGTAAAATGCATGTTTAAACCCCAGAGCGCTGGCGGTGATGGGTTAAAAGTAGGTTTTTAACCCCAAAACAACCATATTTTTGGAAACCAAAAAAACCAAGTTTTTTAAATAATTTTGTAATATGAATACATTAATATCAGACCTGTAATATCAATTCTGTACATTTTTAACTTAAAAAAATTATTTAAAATGGCAGAAGTGGTCACAGAATTTTTCACATTTAAAAAAAAAAAAAAAAAAAAAAAAATTAATAACAATTAATTATGAATATTTAAAGATTGTTCCATTGAAATGCATTGGAGAGCGCCAGGTAGCGAGAGGTCATACCTGTCGCTGTTCAAGGTCGGCCGCTGGCGCTGTGGGCTGAGGCTGGAATAATGATGAATGAGTGGCTATATGGCGCTATCTCAGTCGCTAAGCAGGATTGGCTTGATAAATGTGTGATTGTGGTGGGGAGCCGGCGTTCTCAAGGCGGGGCCTGTCATTACCGGCCGCTCACCAGCCGCTATCTGTTGCTATCCCTTGTTAAATAAGAGCCTAAACTCTCATGACTGGATGTATGCTCATGAATTCTATAGTCTGATGTCCACCTTAAAAGTGCCTAAACCCCTCGAACATAACGTAACCCTTTCAATCGTTATTTCTTAATAAATCTGACAAGGATTTCTCTGGCTTATTATTATATTATAATTTTATAGGGTAAAGAGGGTTCAGCCCCCTCCTATAAGACATCCCCTGAGGTCACCAGTCTTACATCGGCAATAACTTTGTGGTTTTGGGGGGTCCAGGTTCCCTTCAGATATTTTTCTGGTATTTTGGGACACCACTCTCACTTTTTCTGGGGCTTGGGGGGCCCCCCACTCTTTCCTTGCCTATTATGTTGGGGCCTCCAGTCTCACGTTGCCAAAATGTTGGCATCTAGGGGCTCCAATATCACATTACCAATAATTTGGCGGGCCTAGGGACTTCACTCATTTATCTGAGCTCAGAGACCCTCAATGTCACTTTGCCACCACTCGCACTGTGCCAAGATTTTGGTGCTCCACTGTCACATTGCCTATTATATTGGGGGTTTGCAGACCTCTACTATCAGTTTGCCAATTATTTTGTGGTATGGGGTTTCGTTCTCACTTTGCTTTTATTTTATTTGTTTTTGCTTTTATCACTTTTATTTGGGGGGGGGGGTCTCAATTTTTGGGGGTCCACACTCACTTTGCCTATTATTTAGGGATCTGGAGGTTGCTCTCTCACTTTGCCTATTTTTTTTTTTTGGGGGGGGGGCTGTGGGCCTCTGCTCTTACTCTCCCCATTATTTTTAGGTCTGGGGATCCTCTCTCACTTTGTTTCTTATTTGGGGGACTGAGGAAACTTTTCTTGCTGCCAATAATTTGGGACTTCCTTGGTGTTCCACTCTCACTTTCCCTGTAATTTTGAGGTCTGCACTGTAGCATGTTAGAGGTGCTTGTGGAAAGCTTTTAGAAGGGACACTATCAGGGGTAGACTGACCATAGGGCATACCGGGCAAATCCTGGTAGGCCGGCACCAGGGAAGGCCGGGGCCAGTGAGCAACAGATGCAGATGGAGGTCGGTGAGCACCCCCCGAATGCTGTACAACAATAAGCGGCGGTCAGGGTAACTGATTTATGCCTGACCACTGCCACCGCTGCTTTTGCCCCCGCCACTGCTCACACACATACAAACAGACACTCAGAAACTTGCTCCTGCTACTTCCGGGCGACACGCTGGCCATTGGGGGACAAGTGCCGCAACAACTGGGAAGCGCCAGTAAGTGTGTGTGTGTGTGTGTGTGTGTGTGTGTGTGTGTGTGGCAGCGTCGGGGGGAAAAGCAGCGGCGGGCAAGCAGGCATGAATTGGTTACCCTGCGAGCCCGCTGCCCTTTTATTGTCCAGCGCTGGGGGAAGAGAGGGGGTTGGATGCCACTCACTGTCTGCAATGGGAGATGCCGCACACTGCCTCCGATGTGGGATGCCACACACTGCTGGTAATGAGGGATGCTGCTCACTGGCTGTAAGGAGGGATGCTACTTACTGGCTGTAATGAGGGATGCCCTTCACTGCCTGTAATGGGAGATGCCGCAACATGCCTCTCTGAGATGCCTCTCACTACCTGTAATGGGAGATGTTGCAAACTGCCTTAAATGTGGTATGCCCCTCACTGGCTGTATTGAGGGATGCTGCTCACTGGCTATAATGAGGGATGCTACTTACTGGCTGTAATGAGGGATGCCGCTCACTACCTGTAATGGGGTGATTCTGTAAACTGTTTGTAATAGGGTGATTCTGCACACTGTTTGTAATGGGGTGATTAAGAGGGGGGATTTAAGCACATAATTTAGTTCAGAATATTTTTTCTTATTTTTGTCCTCTAAACCCTGTGTGCATCTTATGGAAAGAAAAATAAGGTATATCCGAATATACTCGAGTATAGGTCGACCCGAATATAAGCCGAGGCACCTAATTTTACCACAAAAAACTGGAAAAGTTATTGACTCGAGTATAAGCCTAGATTGGGAAATGCAGGTTCTGGGGGGTTCAGAGTGTATAAGAGGTCAAATATAGGCCATACTATGTGATCTAAGAGGCTCCTGCTGCATTCCTGGTAACTGGGATTAAATTCCTCCTTAAATAAAAGGGTATAAGGGAGGATACAGGAGGAGAAGAGCTTACAATCTATTAGGGTATAAGGGAGGATACAGAGGGAGAAAAGCTTACAATCTATTAGGGTATAAGGGAGGATACAGGAGGAGAAGAGCTTACAATCTATTAGGGTATAAGGGAGGATACAGAGGGAGAAAAGCTTACAATCTATTAGGGTATAAGGGAGGATACAGGAGGAGAAGAGCTTACACTCTATTAGGGTATAAGGGAGGATACAGGAGGAGAAGAGCTTACACTCTATTAGGGTATAAGGGAGGATACAGGAGGAGAAGAGCTTACACTCTATTAGGGTATAAGGGGGCGGGTTGACAGGAGGGTTGGTTGGTGGGTATTTAGATGTGCGAGTGGGCAGGTGGTCAGGCAGGTAGGCAGGCAGGCAGGCAGGTAGGTAGGTAGGTAGGTGGGTGGGTGGGTGGGTGGCTGCCACCTCCACTTCAGAATCCGCTGATTCCGCCTGCACACCACTCCAGTCTGCTGCTGGTCCAGGGTCTGGGTAGGTAGGTAGGTAGGTAGGTAGGTGAGTGGCAGGTATATAGATAGGTGGGTGGATTAGGCAGTTGGATTAGTAGGTGGGTAAGTGAGCAGGTGGGTAGATGGGCAGGGCAGGGTGGGTTAAGAGAAAAACATTGCACCATTAATTAGTATTAGCATTTAGTTTGAGGTGTATTGGAACACAGTACAGCAACAGCATGGACTCACCTGGAGCCACTTCACTGCCAAGTTGGAGAATCTTTTCTGTTGTTGAGTTCTTCTCTCCTTCAATCAACATGGTGTCTGCAGGCTGCTAACTTGTCCTCGTGGGTGAGACACACACACACCTCTCTCTCCCCTCCCCCCTTCCTCTCCTTTATGGCTGCAGCCCTCACACACACACACACACACACACACACACACAGACGCTCTCTCCCCTCCCCACTTTTCCCCCTCACCGACCTCTGCTCCAGCCATCAATCACACTTTCTCTCCGTTTAATTTAATTACTCACGTCATCCTCTCCCCGCGCTGGCCGGCCAGCATGCCTGGAAGGGGAAGTGCTGTCTTCTCCGCAGTGGGGGAAACAAGAGAGGAGTTTTTTTGTTCCGTCTTGTGAGCGCCTTAGCTGACAGCTGCACACTGCAAAAATTTCACTGACTCGAGTATAAGCCGAGGCGGCTTTTTTCAGCCCAAAAAGTGGGCTGAAAAACTCGGCTTATACTCGAGTATATACGGTATATATATATATATATTTATATTTATTTATTGCAACATAAAGATACTATACTGGCGCAGGAACACTACAGTAGGGCTGGTGTGCCCTAAAAACTCCAAAAGTCCCAGGCAGTTTTTAACCCCAGTCCCGTGGACACTATGGTGGTGTCGCATTGCTAGAACATTTAAAATAGGCTCTGATTGGACAAGAGCCTGCGCATGTGCCGTAGGACTTGGATGAGGTGATTTGTTCTGGGTGATCTGGGGGGTTCCACACAGTGGGACATCCCAATGTGTGATGCCCCTGGAGCAGGGAACAAAGTCCCGTGTTTTGTCCCACTTTAAATCTTTAATTACCCCAAAAAATCACAGGCCATGGTGAAACGCACAGCTTTTACAGCGAAAGGGGCAACAAAGCTTGTTAAGTCATTGTATCGATTCCACCATAAACGAAATCTATAAGCTGTAAGTGTGTGGATGGAGTATAATGAGTTAATCAATCCCTCCTGCATTTAAAACAAACTGCGAGTCAAAACAGCAGTTGAATATGGTCGTATATGCGCCACTTGCATGCTTACCGGAGAAAAAAAAATATAATTCTCCTTTAATGTCTTAAAAAGATTTGTACGTAAAGCTAGAGATTTCCTTTAAAGGAATAGTTAAACAAAATCTATAAGTGTGTGGATGGAGGGAAATGGGTTAATCAATTCCTCCTGCATTTCAAAGCAACTGCATGACAAAACAGCAGCTGATTACGCCTGCATATCCGCATACCTCCCAAGTGTCCCTGATTTGGAGGGACTGTCCCTCTTTTGAGTCCATGTCCCCCTGTCCCTTGTTCTCATTTGTCCCTCTTGGAGGTGTAACATGCTGATCTGCATCAATACATGATTAATTTGCCTATTTAAAGTTGGTTGGTATGCTATTGAGGGCTAACCAACATTTTTTGGTTCACGGTAGGCTCCTTTCTCAAGGGGCTCCACTGTGACACCGAAAAATAATAGTCCAGCCAAGTTACTGATTGGTTATTGTCTGGCTCCAGCCTACTTACTGGAACGTCAGATCGAGTCCCTTATGTAGGATGGGGGGTTTAAAAAAAAATACCTTACCGCCCGGGATCCAGCACATTGTGCTTCAGGTGGGTCCTGGGCACACCCATCTTGGGTCTCATGCATAGCCCCCACTATGTGTGCAGCTCTGCCCAGTGGCCACATTTGAATGGGCAGACGGGAGCCTAAGCAGAGCAGGGGATGCTGCTCTGTGCATTCTCCGTCCGCCCCCTGCTGTGGTTGACAGCGCTGGATTCCACGCAAGGTTATTTTTTTGTAATCCCCTATGTCGGGATGGGGGAGGGAAGGGGGGGGGGTGGGTTTAAATCTGACTGGTGTGTGGGCCCCCACTGCTGCCGATAACTTTGTTGCCGGCCCTCGCGAACCATCAGACCGAAAAGCCTCCTGGACCAGACCATAACCTAAAGCAAGGGTACTCAACCATTTTTTGTAAAGGTCCATATACAGGCATCTGGTGAGAGGTGAAGGTCCGGGCAGAGATCTGCCGCAGGGGAGGGAGGGGGGTAGTTGGAAACCAGTGCACTGAGGGTGGAGGGGGGGGGGCTATAGGTTCCACAGGCAAAACAAAAAAAAAAGGCAGGCCTGGATGGGGCAATGCTGGGGGATGGGGAAAACAGACAGAGAAACAAAGTTTGTGTGTACCTTGTAACGCCACTTCGCGCCCGTGCAGTACTTCATATTGCAATGCAATCATGTCATGACACTGGCAGGGAGACTAAGCACTACGTAAAGGGGGCAGCACTGAGCACAGCAACACAAAAGCAACTGAGTGCAGGGCTGTCAGGGCAGGGGTCCAAAAATCTGGTGCCGAGTGTAAGGATCTTACCTGCCTTCCAGCCCCGGTCCCGCGGCGCGTCACGGCCCCGTCCTGCTGCGGGTCCTCGGCGCCTCTCTGACCCCGGCATGGCGGCGGTGGGTTGTGGCGGCCTCGCTGCGGGCTGTGCGGCGGGGGCAGGCGGCCCCAGGGATTCCCAGGCTGGCGCGGCCAAGCTTCTCCCAGCCGGGAGCGCGCCCAGCCATTCACGTGCTCGCGCACGCGCGCGAGCACGCTCTGTATATGCCCCCAGGCGGCGCTGCTCCCAGCGCATCCGCCGGGGGGCGAGTTTCTAATTAGTTTTGTTCTGTCCTGATGGGAGATGGGCCCAGGGACTGGATAACCCGTCTGGCCTGGGCAGGTCCAGTTCCTGGGACCATTCCCATTGGGTTTGTTTGCACCAATCACCACACTTCCCTCTCCTTTCCTTTCCCCTCTTCCCATAGGCCAGTCCTCCCTTTATTACCCTGCTGCCCTATTGTCCAGTGCCCGTTATAGCCTCTGGTTAATAGGGTGTGCGTTCTAGTCTGCGTTTATTGTGTTCAACTCGGCTTCGTCTCTGACCATCCTTGTCTGCTGCCCGTCCTGACCTTTTTCGCCTGTCCTGACTCCGCTTGTGCCTGATCCCTCTGTTACCGCGTTTTGATGCTCACCTGGTTTGACCTCGGCTCGTTTTGACTATTCTTCGCTTGACCCCTTGGATACCGCGCTCTGTGACCACCCGGCTTGACCTCGGCTTGTTTCTGGACCTCTCTGATAGACTCTCCGCTTGTAATCCCATTTACATCCCGGCATCCATATTCGGGATACCCCGTCGTTCACCCGTCTCCACCTTAAGCCGGTAATCTTTGCGCCAACTAAGTCCTGGGGGTAACCGAGTCTGGAGAGGCACAATCCGCGTCTCCTGCGAGAGGGGACTTGTCTAAAGGCAGAAGAGGCGGTGGAGATTGGGGATTATCTGGTTTAAGAGAGAAGGGTGTCCGGCGCCTAACACCGAGGTCCACATTCGGACCCCGGTCCGCCAGTTGAGTACCGCTGACCTAAAGGTTGGTGGATGCCCCCTTTACAGGACAAGTGGTGGAGGCCCCCTTTACAGGGCAAGTGGTGGAGGCCCTTGCGCCTTCCTCTCAATCCGGCCCTGGCTGGGCCATTTGCACAGAGTTTTGTATTTTCGGAGACCCTTTGGGGCATCCATTGTGCACACACGGAGAGATTATATACACAATACACTTGAAGCCCTGGAAATGTTCATTAGGAAATCTCTTTTTTTTTTGCACAGCACAAAGAGCTGTCAGTCAGTAGCTCGAAAGATCCATAGAAAAAAGGCAGATCGGTGGCCCCCGAGGGCATCACAGGATGGGAAGAGAGTAATACTAATAAAAATGACTCAGCCGGTGCTCTCTTGATCTCGGCGTTGTGTATCACAGCCGCCCTGTGAAGCGCGCACCCTTTTGTGAGCTGTTTGTGTTGTGTGGAGGAACAATGCTTCGTGTCTCTGTGTTCTTTCCTCCCAGCTATTACTCTCACTACAAACAAAAGCTCACCCTTTATAGACTCCAGGAAAGAAAAAGCTTCCTCTCCGCCCCAAGCCATTCTGCCCCCGGAGGATGGCAACTCGCTAACCCAAAATATCTGGGGATGGATAATCCTCTCAAATTGTTATCTATTTTCCTGCAGTACGAGGAGCTTGGCAAAACCTTCTCCAGCTCTGAGCGGAGAATTGGGAGGCCCCGTACACCCGCCACCCGCCGCGCTCTCCTGTTTCTTCTTTTTCCCTTTTTTGTTCTTCTGCCTTTAATGGAAGAGTAAAATCTGCTCTGAGCTGAGAAACTAAAACTGATTAAATAAAACAGAAAACCGAGGGGTCCAACCTGCCCCCCAATTACCCAAGAACAAGTGGCACCGCTATAATAATTAAATACAGTAGCAAAGTTTATTAGGAGGCCGATTCATTAATAGTGCCAGGTAGCGACAGATGAGCGCCAGTAGCGTGATTTTCACAGCGCCAGCTAGTATTCGCTGTGCTTGCCCGGGGTTTGCTTGTTGACAGCGACTCAGTCGGTGTGCGGTAATGTTGAATACGGGGTTAGGGGTCGATGTTTCACAGGTTCTGCGTTGTATGGGTGCGCCTGACAGCGAATGGCCAGAGCGAACGGCTTGCTGCAGATTCATTAACAAATCACGCTCAAAAATTTCTTGCGCTGTGAATTCCTTGGCGCTGGCGGCGATGTGTGTAAAGTAGTTTTTAACCCCCAAACAACCTTTTTTTTTAATGTAAAAATTATACAAGTTTTTCTAAACATTTTGTAATATGAATACATTAATATCAGACCTGTAATATCAATTCTGCACATATTTTTTTTTTTTTTTACCTTAAAAAAAATATCTAACATTGCAGAAAAAAATCTATTAATTATGAATATTTAAAGATTGCTCCATTGAAATGCATTGGAGAGCGCCAGGGAGCGACAGGTCATACCTGGCGCTGTGATGGGATTAGTAGCGGCGCTGTTCGTTACAGTCGGCTACATGATGAATCCCGCGCTAGCTGACGCTCTCGCCGGCGCTAGCCTCATTTAGCGTGATAAATGCGTCATTGTGACCGCGCCGGGCGTACTTGAGTCGGTAGCCGCCGTTAGCTGGCGGTACCTGGCGCTCGTCAGACACTACCTGGTGCTAGCCCTTGATAAATAAGGCCCTATGCCTGAATTGACATACAAAGACAATTCAAAACACCTCTAAAACCATATATACACAAACACAAGAAGGCGCTAAGTCAAGCCTCCTATTGTCTGGTAATCATATACATCAAGAAGGGCTACTCCTGTGCCCCATCCCACAAAGTCCCCCTCAAAAGTGCATATGCAAAAATATATCTATAATACTCTATAATCTATAATCATCCTATGTGGAAAAAAAAAAAATTACCTATAATGTGCAAGAATCTATTTCATAATGAGGACCACACCGAGTAAGGAGAGGGACAATGGAACAAACATATAGTAGATCTTACAAATCCATGATGAGTGAAGGCTGGCAGTAGCGCTGTATACCCCCAGCCGACGCGTTCCGTCCCACTTGGATCACACAGCGTGTGGCGCTCTAGGCTATAGATTTATAGGGCCTACGCTCTATGAGTCTGTTTTTTTGTTGAATATGGTGTGAGTCGCTGCAAGTCGGTCGCAATGAGCTGGCGCTACCATTCGCTCTCTGCAACGCTGTACTGGTGTTAGAATACCCAACATACATCTCATTCATCAATGTCGGCCAGGTTACTACAGCGACTGAGACACTTTGTTACAGCGCCCGGTAGCCGATCAAAGCGTATACTAGGGGTCGCTCTTAGCGCCTCTGTACAGACGCTCATCTGCCGATACCTGGCGTTAGTAATGAATCAGCCTTCCCATCTCCTGGGCTCACTACACCTGGTTTGTGGCATCTAGTTTTGTATCGTTCCCTGTACAATATGTTTTACCTTGTCTGTAATCATACCTTGTAAAGCACTACGGAAGATAATGGTGCTATATAAATAAACAGTATTATTATTGTTATTATTATTAATAATAATAATAATAATAATAATAATAAAGAAGGACAGTGAAGAACAACAAGGGAAATAGGGACATGGTCTTAAAAGAGGGACAGTCCCTCCAAATCAGGGACACTTGGGAGGTATGGCAAGCTTTTGAACTAAAAAAATAAAAAAAAAGAAAATGACCCACAACCTAAATAAGTTTGATAAGTCCTATAAAGATAAAGCTGAAGGAGGGTCACCTTGGCCCCGGCAATACTGTGCATTTAGGTTATTAAAGAGCAACAAACACCCCTATCAGCCGCTGCCGGGTGAGGACATTTTATTGTTTTCATTTGCCAGATTGTAACATCATATTTGGCGTCGGCTCGCACGGTCCCGCAGGAAGCCCAATTATAAGATATACGATAAGAGCCGGTGAACGGCCATACAATGTACTTTCCCATTTGAGGAATAGGAAAGAAAAGGGGCCAATTAATTTAAGACCCACTCAACCTATTAGCCGAGATGCCCATATCGCTCTTTAATGTCCGCCGAGCGGTCGGGATAAAAGTATGAATGATGGCGGATAAACACGGTACATGGCAGCGGCCGCTGGCGCCTATTAGCTTCTTATTTTCTAAAATGCCCGGGGTTGCCTCTGCGATATAGATTATATACAGCTCCGAGTCATAGCCTGGCTTTATCTCTGCCTGCCCCGCAGCGCCATAAAGTATGCGCCATCCAGAGGTCAGCGGTGTCTCCCTGCTATTGGCAAATATATTTTGTAGAGTATTTTTTTTGGTTTGTGTAACGGGATTGGCTGTTAATATTATTCATGTAATTCGTCCTTGTTAAAAGAGAAACTTGTTGAGGCTTAAAGTGGACCAACACCCAGGGGGGATCTATAAGATTCCCAGGCCGATCAGATCCCTCCCCGGGGGTGTCCCGCGGGGTGAAACCCCCCAGGAAGCCCACAATCCTACCTTTTCCACGTTCCAGCGGCGCATGTGCGTCCGCCGCCGCCTCCCGCGCGTCCCTCTAGCAGGGCGCGCTCCCGCGTCGGCCGTTTGTGAATAGCCGGTGCGAGTGCGCTCCCTGTAAGAGGGACGCGCGGGAGGCAGCGGCGGACGCGCTCTGCTTGTCCGGCGCTGCCTCATGCTTGTCCGCCGGCGGGGATTGCCTGCAGCGGTCACGTGGGAGCAGGGAGAGGTGAGTTTTCGGGGCTATCTGGGGGGTTTCACACAGCTCCCCGATCGGGGTGCCCCACCGAAGTGGACCAAAACCCAGGATAGTCAAAATCCTGGGTGTTGGTCCACTTTTAAGAGGAACATTGTTTAATAAAAACTCCCTAAACCTGGCTTGCTTGTCCCCACCCTCCCCCTCTGGTTTAACAATTTTACAATTTTACCTGTCTGGTCGCATCACGCTCCATCATTCCTTCCGCGCCATCTCTGTTGGGCAGAGTCCCTCACCAGATTCGCTTTCATAAATGTGGTTTCGCGCACAGCGCCCGGCGTTCACCTGCCGCTGCCTGCCGCTACAAGGCGCTACCTGGTGCTATCCCTTCTTAAATAACCCCCATAATATAAAATATTTGGGCCCTTATTTATGAAGGAATAGCGACAGGTAGCGACTGGTGAGCAGCCGGTAATGACGGGCCCCGCCACGAGAACGCCGGCTCCCCACCACAATCACACATTTATCAAGCCGATCCTGCTTAGCGACTGAGATAGCGCCAGATAGCCACTCATTCATCATTATTCCAGCCTCAGCCCACAGTGCCAGCGTCCGACCTTGAACAGCGACAGGTACGACCTCTCGCTACCTGGCGCTCTCCAATGCATTTCAATGGAACAATCTTTAAATATTAATAATTCATTGTTATTAATGTGGTTTTTTTTTGTTTTTTTTAATGTGAAAAATTCTGTGACCACTTCTGCCATTTTAGATATTTTTTTTAAGGGAAAAAAATTAAAAAAAAAATTGTACAGAATTGATATTACAGGTCTGATATTAATGTATTCATATTACTAAATTATTTCAAATACTTTTTTTTTTTGGTTTCCAAAAATATGGTGGTTTGGGGGTTAAAAAACTACTTTTAACCCATCGCCGCCAGCGCTCTGGGGTTTAAACATGCATTTCACAGCGCTTTAATTTTTTGAGCGTGATTTTTTGATGAATATGGTGGAAGCCGGACGCTCTGACCAGTCGCTATCATGCGCACCCATACATCGCGGAACCTGTCAAATAGCGACTCGTAACCTTGTATTCAACATTACGCCACACCGACTGAGTCACTGTCAACAACCGAAACAGCCAAGCACAGCGACTACTAGTGGGCGCTGTGAAAATACCGCTACAGTCGCTCAACTGTCGCTACATGTCGCTATTAATAAATCAGCCTCTTGTTCAGCCCTCAGTTTAACCAAACTGGCTCTGCTTGTGTTCCATTATGCATTGCTTTGTTTTGTTTTTTCTAACAGGCTGATTCATTAATAGCGCCAGGCAACAGCAGATGAACGTTTGTACAGCGGCGCTAAGAGCGACTGCTAGTGGTCGCTCTGATTGGCCGCGAGTCGATATTACAGAGCGCCTCAGTCGCTGTAGTAACATGGCCGGCATTGATGAATTTGATGCGTGAGTTGCTATAACACCAGTACAGCGCTATAAGGGAGTGCATGGTAACGACTCAAACCATATTCATCAAGAAAACAGCTTCGCACAGCACTGGCGCTCAAAATTGGGTCGCTGTAGCCCAGAGCGCCAGAAGCTGTGTGATTAAAGTCCCTTTTTGAACACATATCCACCAGTAACAAAGCAAAAACACATGGAATGACATTGTAATTACATTGTGACATTAACACTTTAATACCAAACCTGTAATGACAATTCTGCATAAAAATATGCATATTAAATGATATTTAATAGGCCAGGATAGGTCACATAATGATTTGATTAGGAAAAAAATAAATAAATAAAAAGAAAACCCTTTTAAAGTGAGGAAAAGTAACTTCCATTGAAATGTATGGGAGAGCTACAGGTAATACCAGGCGCTCTGAAACCCAGAGTGCTGGTAGTATACGCTGAGCTGTCAGTGATGATGAATCGGTCGCTACATGGCGTTGTTCCAGTCGCTCACCAGAATCACCTTCATAAATGTGGTATTGCGTACAGCGCCCGGCGTTCACCTGCCGCTACCTGCCGCTTACAAGGCACTACCTGCCGCTATCCCTTGATGAATAAAGCCCTAAGTTAAAGTTATGTTGAGAGCACTCTCTAAAAATAAGATGCGTGACCCTTTGTATGAGTCCTAATATCTCAATTCCCTGAATAGGGTGTTGGTCCATAATCATGCTAATTAACTCTATTGTGCGGTCCGGGTTAAGGCTTTCCCCGGTGTGTGCATTTAGCATCTGATTATGACCATACTACTCAATATTCTTTAAAAAGAAGTCTTGCTTCACATTTATTATACAAATTCATATATTGCAAAACACACAATTCAGTTACAATTACATATTCCATGATTGATAATGCTTATAACGTTATATAATTTTCTCTTTGCTCACGCTCTCCCAAAGGATTTCATAGGGTTGAATGAGAAGTCTCCACAGACTGTCTTAGTATCGGGCAGACATGTTTCGCCACCTCTTTGTGGCTTTCTCAATGCCCTTCTGTGTCTGGGAGGCTGATTTATTAATAGCGACATGCAGCGACAGTTGAGCGACTGTAGCGGTATTTTCACAGCGCCCGCTAGCAGTCGCTGTGCTTGGCCGTTGTTCGGTTGTTGACAGCGACTCAGTCGGTGTGGCGTAATGTTGAATACAAGGTTACGAGTTGCTATTTGACAGGTTCCGCGATGTATGGGTGCGCATGATAGCGACTGGTCAGAGCGACCGGCTCCCACCATATTCATCAAAAAATCACGCTCCAAAAATTCTCGCGCTGTGAAATGCATGTTTAAACCCCAGAGCGCTGGAGGCGATGTGTTAAAAGTAGTTTTTTTAACCCCCAAACCACCATATTTTTGGAAACTAAAAAAAAAAAGTATTTTAAATAATTTAGTAATATGAATACATTAATATCAGACCTGTAATATCAATTCTGTAAAAAAAAAAATTTTAATTTTTTTTCCCTTAAAAAAAATATCTTAAATGGCAGAAGTGGTCACATTTAAAAAAAAAAAAAATAAAAATAAAAATAATTAATTATGAATATTTAAAGATTGTTCCATTGAAATTCATTGGAGAGCGCCAGGTAGCGAGAGGTCATACCTGTCGCTGTTCAAGGTCGGACGCTGGCGCTGTGGGCTGAGGCTGGAATAATGATGAATGAGTCGCTGTTGTGGTGCTATCTCAGTCGCTAAGCAGGATTGGCTTGATAAATGTGTGATTGTGGTGGGAAGCCGGCGTTCTCGTGGCGGGGCCCGTCATTACCGGCCGCTCACCAGTCGCTACCTGTCGCTATTCCTTCATAAATAAGGGCCTGAGTGGCTATATGGCGCTATCTCAGTCGCTAAGCAGGATTGGCTTGATAAATGTGTGATTGTGGTGGGAAGCCGGCGTTCTCGTGGCGGGGCCCGTCATTACCGGCCGCTCACCAGTCGCTACCTGTCGCTATTCCTTCATAAATAAGGGCCTATGTCTATGTGCAAAAAGCATGGATCAACGTCCTTCATAATTTGATATATATATATATATCCATGTTGAATTACAAACCACCAAGGGGGACGTGGCAGGGACACCTTCATGAAATTTTGCGGATCGACTAGCCCTGTTAAGAGCTTGTAAGGAGATCACCCCAGAGGTAATGGCCGCTGGGCGTTGCTTAAGGGAGAGGGTCTCACTTTGGGAGCGAACAGGCATGGACGCCCTCCCCAATCCCAACAGTCCTATGTGTTTCTGGGAAGAAACCCCTTTATCAAGCTGCCGCTACGTGCTATGTTGAGAGCATGTATTAAAGTGGACCGTCACCCATGGGTGATCGGCCCGGGAATCTATAAGATTCCCGGGCCGATCACCCCCCTCACCGCGGGACATCCGAGATCGGGATGTCCCGCGGTGAGGGACCCCCCCAAAACCCCAAAAGAACTCACCTGATCGGCGGCGCTCCTCTAGCCGTGCGCGCACCCGCGCCGGCCGTTTGTGAATGGCCGGCGCGGGCGCGCGCACTGTCAGAGGGGCGCGTGGGAGGCGGCGGCGCTTGTCCGTGGGAGCGTGGTGAGGTGAGTTTGGGGGTTTCTGGGGGGTTTTAAACAGCGGGGCACCCCTAATCGGGGTGCCCCCCTGAAGTGGACCAAAACCCAGGATAGTCAAAATCCTGGGTGTTGGTCCACTTTAAAATAAAAAAAAAGATATATTGAAATCAGGGGTGATGGGATCTCAGAATTTCTCATAGAATTTCACCCCTGTCTTTGGGCTTCTTTAAAAAAAAGAAATAGAGGCAAAACTTTAAGCAGTCCGTCCACGACCATATTGATGCATAAATATTAGATCAAGAGGCATCACTGGCAGGAAGACAAAACATTCAGCCTTGTTAAAAATTACTTGAACCAAACTGTCTCTACTTGCATTCTGCTCCCCATTGCTTTGTTTTTTCCTATATTAGAATGTTATACTAATAAAAGCTATTTTGACGGCATTGTTAACGTATAAATATATAGCTATAAAACAGGGTAATGGGATCTCAGTATATGTAACATGTTTCTCCTCTGTCATTGGGGTTTAAAAAATAAAGAAAGAGAATGCCAAAACCTAAAGCATATGACCATATTGATGGATAAATATTAGATCAAGGTGCAACACTGGTTGGACTCAGTCCCTGTTAAAAAATACTTGAGGGCCCCGTGTGACCAACATGGCTCTGCTTGGGTTCCTCTTTGTATTGCTATATTTTATAATATTAAAACAGGGATTTCCAACCAGTGCTACAAGTACCATCAGTATCACTGGTTATAATCAAGTCCCTTTCAGATGGTACTTAGAGGTTGCAGACTGACCTGTTCCCCAACCTGATCTGCTGCCATCTATACTTTACCCAACCTGATCTGCTGCCATCTATACTTTACCCAACCTGATCTGCTGCCATCTATACTTTACCCTAACCTGATCTGCTGCCATCTATACTTTACCCCAACCTGATCTGCTGCCATCTATACTTTACCCAACCTGATCTACTGCCATCTATACTTTACCCCAACCTGATCTGCTGCCATCTATAGTTTACCCAACCTGATCTGCTGCCATCTATACTTTACCCCAACCTGATCTGCTGCCATCTATACTTTACCCAACCTGATCTGCTGCCATCTATACTTAACCCAACCTTATCTGCTGCCATCTATACTTTACCCAACCTGATCTGCTGCCATCTATACTTTACCCAACCTGATCTGCTGCCATCTATACTTAACCCAACCTGATCTGCTGCCATCTATACTTTACCCAACCTGATCTGCTGCCATCTATACTTTACCCAACCTGATCTGCTGCCATCTATACTTTACCCCAACCTGATCTGCTGCCATCTATACTTTACCCAACCTGATCTGCTGCCATCTATACTTTACCCCAACCTGATCTGCTGCCATCTATACTTTACCCCAACCTGATCTGCTGCCATCTATACTTTACCCCAACCTGATCTGCTGCCATCTATACTTTACCCAACCTGATCTGCTGCCATCTATACTTTACCCAACCTGATCTGCTGCCATCTATACTTTACCCCAACCTGATCTGCTGCCATCTATACTTTACCCCAACCTGATCTGCTGCCATCTATACTTTACCCAACCTGATCTGCTGCCATCTATACTTTACCCAACCTGATCTGCTGCCATCTATACTTTACCCCAACCTGATCTGCTGCCATCTATACTTTACCCCAACCTGATCTGCTGCCATCTATACTTTACCCAACCTGATCTGCTGCCATCTATACTTTACCCAACCTGATCTGCTGCCATCTATAGTTTACCCAACCTGATCTGCTGCCATATATACTTTACCCCAACCTGATCTGCTGCCATCTATACTTTACCCCAACCTGATCTGCTGCCATCTATAGTTTACCCAACCTGATCTGCTGCCATCTATACTTTACCCCAACCTGATCTGCTGCCATCTATACTTTACCCAACCTGATCTGCTGCCATCTATACTTTACCCAACCTGATCTGCTGCCATCTATACTTTACCCAACCTGATCTGCTGCCATCTATACTTTACCCAACCTGATCAAAATCAAAAACCCACTTGAAATAGAATAAAAGGAATGTATGGGAGAGCGACAGGTAGCAACACCTGGTAATACCTGGTGCTCTGGAAGCTAGAGCGCCGGCGCTATACGCTGAGCCTCCTTTAATAATACATGTGACGCTACATGGTGCTGTTAGAGTCGCTCACCAGAATCGCTTTCATAAATGTGGTTTGGTGTACAGCGCCCAACATTCACCAGACGCTGCCTGCCGCTATGAGGTGCTACCTGCCGCTATCCTTTGATGAATAAGCCCCATGGTAACAGTTTTTCCCTCACACAGAATTCCTACAGCAGCTGTTTAATCAGTGTGTGTGTGTAGAATGATAGACAGGCACCCCAGTGTTTCTGTGGCATATATTCATCTCAATTTAGTGTGATGCTGGTGGCACATTTCCCCCGGTTGAAACCCCCCAATCCAATGGCGCATGCACAAGCTGCAGCCACCTTTAGTGTGGCACGCGCATTCACCAGGCATTTGTGAATGGCTATTGCAGGCACACACCCTGTTAGAGGATAGCGGGGATGCGTCCCCCCCCCCCCCCATGCTTGGTTCCAGGGCCGGATTAAGTGTGATGGAGGCCCCCGGGCACCAGATACAGTTTTTTTTTCCTATAAACTAATAGTCCAGCCAAGTAACTGATTGGTGGTTGTCTGGCACCCGCCTACTTACTGGAACATCAGATGGAGTCCCTTGTGCCCCCCTTGTGCGGGTGCGTGCTGCTCGGAAACTCCTGCTTTGCCATTCTGGGTGGGGGGTAGTGTAGTCGCCCGGCTTGCCCAGGTACCTGGGGAGCCACCACTGCCGCCGTTAGCTTTGTTTCCAGCCCGCGACCCTCAGACCAAAGACTTAAAAGCCTCCTAGACCAGACCATAACCCAAAGGTTGGTGAAGGCCCCCTTTGCAGGGCAAGTGGTAGATGCCCCGGGGCATGCGCTCCTTGCGCCCTCCTCATAATCCGGCCCTGCTTGGCTCCACTCAGCTCCTCTCGGCTATACTCAGCCTTAGCCGAGTCTTAGCCGATATTGACATTTGATTGGATGAGAGCCCTTGCATACGTTGCAGGATGGGGAAAGATAGAACAGAGTTTACTGAGCAACTTGGGGGGGGGGGCTTCACACAGCGGGGCATACCGAATCGGGGTGCCCCAGGGGTAAGAACCAAAACCTAGGTTCCTAATGATAAAAGTAAGGACCTCCTGGTCTAAGTCATGCCAGTAGTTCAATACCAGGTCAGTGAGCACTCTCTAACATGTCTACTTCATTTTTACAAATCGCATTGTGTTCCATATGTACAGTAATTCTGCAATACGTCTTTTTGACCACAGAAAAAAAAAAACATAAGCTATCTAAAATATCTGTTGGGTTCATGATGGAGATAAATGTTCAATATCCTAATATGAGGATCCCTATATTTTATGGGTAAACGAGATGTAAGAGGTGACTGATTGCAGTGGTGCCGCTCATAGCGCTGAACAGAAGAGGAGCGAGATGGATGCGAGATGGAGGAAAAACACGGATGATTTTTGAGAAATGGCTGCTTCTCGTAACAGGGATGGCTACGATAAATGATTGTGTTTGTGTGTTTTTTTTTCCTGGATGTGAAAAATGATACGCAGGTGGGAATGCAATTTTTGTAAAATCTGGAAAGTGACGGAAAGGTTACAACTGTGACACAAGATTTATTTCCTGTTGGGAAATTTTGCAAAGGCTAAACTGTAGCCAAAAAACGACCAGTTAGCCAGAGTCTGTTGTTAGCCAGAGTCCCGCATGTCCTTCATTGTTTCGTTTCACTAAGGAATCTTCAGAAAGTTGTAGGAGACCCATAGAGGGTTTGCCTGATAAATGCAGCTAAAGTCCTTCTGCCTAGTGATGAGCCGAATTGGCCTCTATTCTCTCCTCTATTCCAAAACCCAGGATTTTGACTATCCTGGGTGCCCCGCTGTATGAACCCCCCCAGGTCGCCCAAACAAATTCACCTCTTCCTGGTCCTATGACGCATGTCCAGCCGTTCGTCGAACAGTGCACTCGATCTGCTTGAGCCCCTGCGCCAAGGAGCTTGTCTAATGTGAGCGGATCCGGCACTGCCGGCTGCGTCCCTGGCTACCCTCAAACAGGGAGCATGCCCCCACCGGGCCACATACAAATGCCTGCCACAGCTAGAGGGAAAGCGGGGATGCGGCCGCTGCTCGTTCATGCGCCGTTGGACCGGGAAAGAAGGTGAGTTTCTGGGTGACCTGGGGGGTTTCACACAGCGGGGCATCCCAAGGGCAGGAAGTCCAGCGGCCCTGGAATCTTATAGATTTCAGGGCTAATGGGGCATGAGTTTTGGTATTTTTTACCGGTGCACTTCTGCTTAAAGAGGAACATCAGAGTCTAGAAGAATCCAGGGCCATCCGAGTTCTACTTCCACTCCGAATTGGGATGCCCCACTGTGTAGAATCCCCCAGAAGCCCTGTTTCATTCACCTTGTCCCGGAGTCCTCGCACCGCAGCCGCATCCTGGCTCAACTCTGCGTGCACTCATGTCTGGCCTTTCTGAATGGGTGCGGCCAGCAGTGCACTCTGCTCCCCTTGGCGCTGCTCAGCGGCTTAGCCATCAGCGGGGCCGAAGGGGGCCAAGTGAAAGCGAGAACGCTGATTGGTTGAGCGGGCCGCTCAGCTCATCAGCGTGCACATTCCTGCCCTTGAGTTTGTGTTGTGGAAGCAACAAGAAGGCGAGTGAGTGAGCGGGAGGAACAACACCCCGAAAAGTGAAAATCAGGTGTGTTGTTCCTCCTTAATAGTTTCCTATATTCTGGTTCTGCATTAGGGGTCTATTGAGGGGAGGAGCCTCTGGAAAGCAACTAAAGCAGCCAAATGCCCTAAATTGCATAATGAGAAGAGCACAAAATCTGGGGCACATTGTTCTAACTGAAACAAACACATCAGAGGTCCTCTTTGCCAAATAATGTATTTCTGAAATACGCATCTCCCTTTAACACCATGTAAACAGGATAATGTGATTTTGTGAGTGAAGGAATTTCCCTTTTATTTTAAGAATACATGTATATAAAGCTAGAGCATGCATTAAAGTGGTCCAAAAACCCAGGATTTTGACTATCCTGGGTTTTGGTCCATGCCCCATGGGCACCCCAATCGGGGGAGCCCCACTGTGTGAAACCCCCCAGCTAGTATAAGCTGTGATCAGCTATCGGGCGCTGTAACAGAGCGCCTCAGTCGCTGTAGTAACCTGGCTGGCATTGATGAATGTGATGTATGTTGGGTGTTCTAACACCGGTACAGCACTGCAGGGAGAGAGAGGTAGCACCAGCTCATTGCGACTGACTCTCGGCGCTCCACACCATACATATCAAAAAAGGACACAGAGCGCCGGCGCTCTAAAGCTGGGCGTTGTAGCATAGAACGTCAGACGTTGTGTGATTAAAGTCTATTTTTGAGCACATATCCACCAGTAACAAAGCGAAAACACATGGAATGACATTGTTGCAACATTGTGACATTAAACACTGTAGTGCCAGACCTGTAATGACAATTCTGCATAAAAATATAAAAAATCAAAAAAAGTTTTCAAAAATACTTTATTCCAGGCCAAGAGAGGTCAAAATTATTTGAGAATAAAAATAAAAAAAATTAAAAAAATAGGATGAGTAAAGAGATTAGAAGGAACATACATTGAAATGTATGGGAGAGCGACAGGTAATACCTTTTTTTTTTAATGCATAGATGGCCATTGTATGCTTGTGCACACATAGGAGCTTGTCCTATGCATTTAACCCATCCGTGCAGTGAGTGTACACATGACCACCCTAATTACGGCCCCCTGGGGAACAGTTGGAGGGTTAGGTGCCTTGCTCAAGAGCGCTTCAGTCATGTACCAGGACCGGGATTCAAACGGTCACAAGTACGCTCCCCTTACCTCTAGGCCACAACTGCCCCTTACCTGATGCGCTGGAAGCTAGAGCGCCTGCGCTATACACTGAGCCGCCTGTAATAATACATGTGACGCTATATGGTGCTGTTAGCGTTGCTCACCAGAATCGCCTTCATAAATGTGGTTTTGCGTACAGCGCCCAGTGTTCACCAGACGCTGCCTGCCGATACGAGGCGCTACCTGCCGCTAGACCTTCATGAATAAACCCCATAGGCTTAGACAAGAGCGGATCCGAGTGCGCTAATTGGAGGTTAGGCGCTGGCGTCAGTTAGAGCAGTGGTCCCCAACCCTGTCCTCAAGGCCCACCAACAGGCCAGGTTTTGCAGATCTCCACAAAGATGCACAGGTGGAGTAATTAGTGCAGCTGCAGAGCAATAGAGCTGGCTATTTGGAGATCCAAAAAACATGACATGTTGGTGGGCCTTGAGGACAGGGTTCGAGGACCACTGAAATAGAGGCCCCACTAAGTGCCTGTGTCGGCCATTCAGATTTTCCTGATTTTGGATGCCCCAGGGGGAGGGAATCGAGTGGAATCTTATAGATTCCCTGGCCGATCTCCATGGGTTTTGGTCCGCTAAAAAACAAAAAAGAACAATCCCAAATAGCCTATTATTTTTAGATTGAAAACAAGTGAAATTCAGTAACTGTCAACTTATTAAAAGGAATTGGCCAGGCAACTACATAGACCATATAACCTCATAGCCCTAAAGCTCCCAATGTTCCCTGTTTCTTTTTCCTTTTTCCAAAATGAACCCCTAAAGCGGAGAAAACATATTTTTAAGTTCTCATTCATTTTTGACATTTCCAGCCAGTGGGTGTAGCCACTCTCCAGTACAATAGCAGGCAGTTTGTTAATATACACAGTGGGCCAAGGTTATAGACCACTAGTCCTGCCCAATGATTGGTGGTCTACTGCTAGGAAAACAAAGGGAGGTCTGCTTTAACATACCTCATGAAATAATAATGTTATGCTATATTTCAAATCAAAACATGAAGTTAAATAGGTGTGACTCATTAGATCAAGAAAGTTAGAACATGATTACATGGTTGTACCTACAACCTCACTAGAGTAACATGATAATGTATTTCATTACATTTAATTTCATTAAAGTACATACAGATAGAGCAGAGTAAAAAGCTTCTCCGCCGGCGAAGAGCTGCGCCAAAGCAATTGCCGGTTATATTACACTGGGTAATGCCACTTTTTCCAACAGTGAAAACAATAAAAAAAGTGTAATTTTCCTTTTCCACCACCAGATGGCACATGGGTCAATGCTCAGTCACCTGGCACAATCAATAAACATAAACTTAACCTTGTTATATATATTTATATATATTACCCTTTGAAAGCTGTCATGCGCCCGCAATCAGACAGCCGTCTCCAAGCTAGGATCTCATCATTTTGCATGTTTCCTAAAGTGACCTTTAAAGGCTAGTAAGGGTTTACATGATTCATGCAGTGGTAGCTATCACCCTTGAGGAATCATGTTGCCCAGATCCCAGGTTCTTTATGTTTTAAAAAATGCTGCAGATTCACCTTGACCCGCCACCCTATTCCCGTTCATTTTGCACACGTCTCCTGAAGTGGCACATTTGAAGGCTGGTACAGGCTTCACAGGATCCCTTCAGTGGCAGCTGTCACCCTGGGGGAATCCTGTAGCCTTGACTCTAGATTTTTACGTCCTTAAAAATGCTTTAGGTGCTGCCATGCCACAGCAACAATCCACTTAAGGAATCGGAAAGATTTGGTATCTTACCCGTTCGGCTACTATGGGCCCCTTTGTTTTAGAGGCAGAAATGTGTCTGGAAGGAGACACAAGGGATTCAGTAGCATTGACCTTTGACCTTGATATCCATTGAACTGTCACCTGGATACCTCATTTTGCATGTTTCCTGAAGTGGAACGTTTGAAGGCTGGTACAGTTTTCACAGGATTTCTTCAGTGGCAACTGTCACCCTGGAGGAATCCTGTCGCCCTGATCCCATTTTTTAAAAATATTTTCAAAAATGCTTTAGATGCTGCCGTGTGGCTACCCCAATCCCATCATATTGCACATGTTTCCTGAAGTGACTGTCATGATGGTTTGGGATTTACCTGGCTTAGGGATTAGGACTCGGGACAGGGAGGCGGCTCTCAGCCAGGCAGCCAATTCCTCCCTGGAGGCCATAGTCAATGGTCACTGTCTGGGGTAAGGGGAACTAGGCAGCTGACAGAACAGATGGACAAAAGACAGATGGCCTGCATGCACCACCAAACACCAAAAAGGCAAGCCGCCAACCACCCAGGGCGTAGGAGGTCCGGTACTCGATAGAGTGCCCATAACCAACCCAGTTCTTCAACAGTGCTCCTTAAGGTGGAGAGTACACAGACCATGTGAAGTGCTTTATGGTCGCAGACTTGGGGAAGGTATACACAGGGGAGACGTACACCAGACAAGAACGGATGATCTGGGTCCCCATGCAGACAATGGCCGAACTGGCCCCCAGTGCAGACAAAGGCAGAACTGGGTCCCAGTGTAAGCAAGTCAGACATTAAAGGACCATGGGCCCAGGACAGACAATAGCATGGACAAAAAGGGCTGTGGGCCCAGGACAGAAAATAGCACAGACACTGGAAGAGCTGTAAGCCTAATACACACACAGATAGCATGGACAATGGAAGGGCGTGGTCCCAGGAAGGACAGGAGGTCTTGAGCGCAAATTCCAAAAAGGCCCGAGGGCTAAATACAAAACTTAGGAAGACCCATGAGCTCCACAAGGACAAGGAGTTATAGCAAAGGGTTGGAGAGAACAGCTAGACTTCATGGAGACAATGCAGTGATCCAACATGGGGGAGGAGCCAGGCACATGCATTTATAGGAACCTCACCTGAACGCCAGGTGAGGTTAAACAAGGAATCTCTAGGACCTAGGACAGAACCATACCACTCCCCGAAGACTCTGAGCGATGACAGGCAATGGATCTCTGGTTGAAGAGCCAGGTACAGGTTTCACTGGATTTATTCAATGGCAGCTGAACCAAGAGATAGTTAGAACATGTTTTGCACCTAAAACTGCACTAGAGTAACATGACAACTTACTTTATTTATTTAAGTTAATGTTTTAGATGTTTCTACACTTTTACGCATTTATAAACTCTGAAATAAAGCATAACATTTACCTTATATCCACAAAACATTTTATGGAAACTTTATTGAATCAAGGCCCCAAAGTTGAACTGGAGTTACCCAATAATTAACATGATCCCCCCCCCCCCCCCCACCCTCATTGTTTGACTTACTAAAAGGCTGATTTAGAAAAATGAAAACGATTTTGGCAGGCTCCTCATCCTCAGGTAGAGACAACTACATAAATCTTTTTTCCTCATCTATGGTGCCCACAACACTGATCCCAGTATTGAGTGTCTTTTCTATTGCATCAAACCCCCCTTATCTTTGTAGCCAGCAGATGCGTGTTTGTCCACAGCACAGGATCAGTTACAATTTTCCCCATCACACACATACAGTAATTCAGTTGTAAAATAATTAAGATGTGCAAAGTGCGACATCTAAAAATAATCTACACTACGAGCAGTATCACATTTACTATGATTAACTCAAAAAAAGTTAACAAGATTAGAGTCAAGCAATAATAGATTATACAAGTTATATATTTTGACTATTCTAAAAAGCTGGTGGAGTTTTATAATCTTTAAAGTCGTTCCTATTAACCATGGTAACGCTGTAGTGAGATTGATTTTTCCTGTAACTTTTGGGGAAAAGAATAGAAATGTTAGTAGCTACACTTTTGTTTCTAAAACTGTCTGGAACAAAGCTAAATGTTGCATTCCATATATAATTATAATTTACTGTTACTATTTCTGTTAGCCGTTTCCTCTCCTGCAACTGGGGTTTGTTTTAAATATAAATTTATAATGCTTTCATCAGGGCTGTTTCTTGGGGAGGGCAAACAGTTTGACCGCCCTGGGCGATTGAGTCAGGACCACTGCTAGTGGTGCAGGCCATAAGACAGGCCCCTTATCCCCCATATTGGGCCCAGTCATGGGAAGGGGCACTGACTTCTGCTATGGTAGATGCACAGTATGGTGCATACCTGTATGGGAGAGCAGCAGCACCATAGGATGGTTGAGAAGGGGGCCGAATTTTTTCCTTACTGCACTGGGCAATAATTTGGCCCAGTGCAGTATCTATCTATGAACAGGTCTTTTTTATCTGATAACAATAAAACCTAATGAATATGAAAAAATGCCAACAAGTACCTTCTAGTTCCCACTGTGTTAACCCCCCCATCGCCCAAATTATTATCTCGATCCCAGCTCCCATGGCTCATGAGCCAACTCTCCAATTCCAACATTCTAGAAGCCCCCATCGCCCAAATTATTATCTCAATCTCCGCTCCCATGGCTCATGAGCCAACTCTCCAATTCCAACATTCTGGAGGCCTGTATCGCCCAAATTATATGGCACACGAGTCAACACTCTAAATCCAACATTCTACAATCAGCATTGATTGCCATGTATATTAATGCATATGCTAATTGAATGGATTTCTGGGCTCCTCCCCCTAGCTGCTTCCTCCATCTGCATACAGTCACCGCCAACCATTTATATATGCCAGCCCAGGGAGTGCATATCACATGGTAGGGTGCTGGGGATGGCAGCAATGGTATCACACATTTTTCCTACCTGATGTTAAAAAAAGTCTTTGTCTCATAAAATAAAATGCACCGCTCATGAATAATTTCAAGGGGCTGTATCTTAAGGTGGAGCATTCACCACATTTTAGTATAATAGCCCATAGCCATTGATCTGGAAAGGATAGCATGTATACAGACCAGGAATAAGTGTCAGGAACACTGACTGGGTGAGGGTAGCAAACCAAGAAAAGACTGGACCAGTAGTTCATACCAGAAGTATGGAGGACAAACCTAGAAAAGGTAGCAGGGCTGGTGGCACATTCTAGTATGGAGAACAGACCATGAACAGGCAGCAGGATCATGGATCAGTAACAAGAACCAAGGGCACAGGATCATGAACCAGGAATGAGTGTTGGGAACATCGAAATGTGTTAGGTAGTAGGAAAACTGATGGGCTGAGGATAGCAGGAACAGACACCAGGAATGGACTCTCAGAAACATGAACCGACAAAGCAAAACAGGAATACCGGGAATGGGTATCAGGAACACTGGTTGGAAATTAATGGGAAACACAGGAAAAAGTGACAGGAACAATGATCTGGAATGAGTGGCAGGAAAATCTCAGGAATATGTGTAGTGGCCAGAAAACTCCCGGCGTGGGACTACGTCATCAACAAAACCAAGTCCGCCTCTTTGGGAACTTCGGAAGGAGGCAGAGACTGTCTAGGTCCCTTTTATTAAAGGACAAGTCACAGTTTTACAGTAAAGATCCAAGAATGAAGTTATAACAGCAATAGGATAGCTGAGACTCCTTGCAGTTTTCTACCACCACAGTGGTGGGCCATCGCCTGGCGGTCCGTAAAACATCTCAACAGGGGGAAGGGAGCTGTGTCCCTACACATGAAACTGAACCAGAAGTCCATACCAGAAGCATCGAACTCAGGACAGAAACGGGTACCAGGCAATAGGATAGCTGAGCCTCCCTGCGGTCTTCTACTGCCCCAGCTTAAGACAGCACTGGGAGTCCCTTGGCAGGACCCTTGCCTGGCAGTCCGAAGGGAAGGGAGCTGTGTCCCTGACTCCCTACATGAAACTGAACCAGAAGTCCATACCAGAAGCATCAAGCTCAGGACAGGAACAGGTGCCAGGCTCATAGACCTGGAATACAAGTACAAGCACACACGGGAAACCATGGTTAGTATTTCTAGTACACCAATCTAGTCAAGTAGACTAACAGATTGCTCCAGCATCTCCCCATGGCAAGCGGCATAGAGAAATGCTCAGGAGGCTGCTGAGAGATGTCCTGCAGCTCGGATAAGGTGGGGCAGGTTGGCAAAGCCTGATTGATAAGACACTTACCCCTCGATTCAAAGAGCAAAAGTTAATTGATTTCGGATCTAGAATCCTAAGTTTGGGTGGGTGTTTGTAATTTTTTCCTGTTTTTTTGGCCATTTCCGACTCGCACGAGCCTACGTACGATTTCGTATATGCTCTTACGATCATCGGAAGTTCGTTCCTAAATTGTAGGATCAAATTCTAAAACTTAGGATCAAAACCTAAAACTTAGGATCAAAACCTAAAACTTAGGATCAAAACCTAAAACTTAGGATAATCGGATGTGTTTAGGTGTGATTCAGAGAACAGTTTTCCAACCTCTAAATACGTTTTAAAAGAAAGCCACTTCCGACACCTTTTAGCAGTCGGATTGCTGTTCTTGAACAGGTTTTTTGGCTATGTGGAGGAGTCTGCGCGTCTTGAGCTCCAATGAACTGCATGTATCAGCATGGCCGAGGCCATAAATTGTATGGCAATGCATACCTGATTCAATACATTTCATGTATGCCTTATAAAAGCATTTTAATGTGGACCTTAATTAGTCCTTTGCATGTAAACCTTTATTTTGCAATACATCCATATATTTGCGTTAATTAAAGAAACTTATGTCCTTTGTTATTTATTTTTAAATTGATGTACTAGAATAATATTTTTAATTTGAATTTATTGGTGTAGTTGTTTACCTTTGCTTTGTTTAATTATTTTAGCTCATCTTTGGTCAGATGCATCACACTTACTGAGGAGAGGAGAGCGGGATAAAGTGCAGGATGTGGGTTACTGCTGTATTTTGCACAGACACAGCAGAGCTGGGGGCACGGAAAGGTCAGAAATCAAAGAATGCAGAGCAACACAGTCACAAGGCCCTTTCTGTTTGCAGGCTGCCCGAGAATACCTGACCCGCCATCTTGGCTGTTTCTAGGCTCATAACATGCAGAAGTTGCTGGGTGTTTTTTAATTTTTGAGAGCAATCTGTATGTAGAGGGTGTGGGTAACCACACAAAAAATGAAAAGTTGTACCATTTGAAGCCAAAATATTAAAATTAAATCCACAAGTAAAAAATGCAAGTTAACTAAAAATTAAACAAAGTAAGATTTACTTATGCAAATGCATTCATTAATGGTTGGTTACTACAAAATGAATGAAATAAAGAAAAATAAAAAACCAAATATTTAGAATGCACTTTAATGAGGTAAGTTTGTAGTGCGCAGGCGAAAGATCAGAAGGATTTACGTCCAGACAAAAAAGGAAAAAGGGCAAAACCAATGTTGCAACCTGAGAAATGAAACGGAAAATTCAGGATGCAAACTGACATAGGTCTGATTCGCGAACTGCCATACGAACGGACCTAAATTTTAGGATAGAAACGGATTAGCTTATAGAATCACTCGCAAGTTCATACGAGCGCACGAGCGTTCAGGAAAAATAGGATGATCGGCACCAAAATCAAAGCTGTTACATGTTTCTTTGAATCGACCCATTAGACTGGCCAGGTAAACAGCACAAGAAGTGCCGTGGAAGAAGCCGCAATTGTAAAGGTAGGTTGGAAACCGGAGAGGACCCAACGCCATCTTGTTACATTAGCCATAAATGATCTTAACTGACCGCTGGTCCATTAGGCATGAGTGCTTATCTCCCAAGAGATGGGAAGTGCCTGTCTCTTACCGCCTAATAAATTAGTGACAGATACGCCGCGGGAAGCTTTTATAGTCTAATCATTACGTGTAATTAGCAGACACTCCTGATGGGAATCAAAGATAGAGAACTCTGTCTTCCTCTGATGAACTTGCTCTCTACAATGACACTTCGCTGCCTTTCCCAGGAGACTCAGCTTCCCAGTGCCATGACTGCGAAGAAGCATGACGCTGTGTCTGGATGGGGACATGTGGTGCCTGTATCTAGTACTCACCCTTGAGTATTTCCTGCTCTTTTGTCATAGAACATAGCTAATGCCGGATTAAACCCGGACCTTCAGCATAGTTTAATGAAAAGCCCAAAACCTTCCCCGGTATCTAAAATTAATATATGTTAAGTTTTTAGTCACTTACTTATTATTCTTTCCCCCACCGGGCTGCAACTCTGCCATCTTGACTCGGAAGCATCTCACATGCTGAGGAGAGGAGAGCGGGATAAAGTACAGGGGGCGGGGTTATAGCTGTGCTTTGCACAGACAGAGCAGAGCTGGGTCAGGGAAAGGACAGCAATCCCAGAATGCAGAGCAGCACAGTCAGAGGACACTTCCTGTTTGCAGTATACTTGATGCTCCATGACACGCCATCTTGGATATTTAAAAGTTCATAATATGCAGTAGATGCAGGTAGGATGATTTTTAATGTGAGCAATCTGTATGTACAGGGTGTGGGAAACCCAAAACCTGTAATCTATATAGAACAAATCTACACAGGGCTATGTGCTGTGAGTAAAAACCCCTTATAAATAATGCAAACCCAAAATAAGATGAATCGCGGCTCCAGCAGCTGCTAAAGGGTTAATCCACTGCACCAAAAATGCCCTAAATCAAGTACAACTGTTTTAATCCATACAAATATAATTTATTAATAAGAGTCCCATAACATTACATCACATAAAATTCATCCATCTACAAACATTCATATTACATAGCAGGAAACCATCCCGGGCAAAGAAAAAACCCCAAAGTAAAAAAAAATATATAAAAAACAGGGTGTGGGAAACATATAAGACAGGCTTTTATTTAGAGTGAAGGTCCGCTTTAAGTGTGGTGGAGGCCCCTGGGCAGAAAGTCTGGTGGAGGCCCCTGGGCAGAAAGTCTGGTGGAGGCCCCTGATGCTGAATTTTTTGCAGAAGCAGCAGCAGCTGAAGCAGGACGGGGGGTTACAAAAGAAAATGGCCAGGATGCAGTACCGTTGCCCACTCAGGCCATGAGCACAGTCATCATTAAGAGAATGCACAGAGCGGCATCCCCTGCTCTGTGTGCATCCCCATCCTTACAAGGGTGGGCAGATGCGTACACATTGGGGGCAATACCACACTGTGCACTCTCTGTGCGGCCAATGCCCGTGCACGGGTGACAGTACGGAGTGGGTAGGAGGGTAGGTCAGTAGATTAGTAGGCATGTAGAAAGAAGGGTAGGTAAGTGGGGTTAGTCAGGTAGGTGGGTGAGCAGACTGGTAGGTGGGTAGGCAGATAGATGAGTAGGTATTCGGATGGACAGGTAGGGGGTAGTCAGGTAGAGGAGTATGTGGTCATTTAGATAGGAATACCTATTAGATAGGAATTTAGGATAGGAAGGCAGGTTGATGGGTAGACATGTAGATACATAGGTTGGTAGGTGGTGGGTAAGAAGGCAGGTGTGTAGTTGGGTAAGTAGGTGAGTAGGTAGGAAAGTGGGTGGTTAGGCAGATAGGTGAGTAGGCAGGGGTGGAGGACAGGTAGAGAGGTTGGTGGGAGGGCAGGTAGGGAGTTGGGCAAGTGGTCAGGCAAGTAGGTGGGTGGGTGACTGCCACCTTCGTTCCAGGTTCTAAAGATTTTGCCATTACACCGGTGCTGCCAGCTGCCACTTCAGGTCCAGGGTAGGAAGGTGAGTGGGCAGGTATATAGGTAGATGAGTGGGTCAGTAGGCAGCTGGATAGGTAAGTGGGTTGATCAGGAAGCAGGAAAATATGTAGAAGGGTGAGTGGGTAGGTGGGTAAATTGGTGGGTCGGTCACTAGGCAGGTAGGTGAGTAGGTAGATAGGTAGATAGGTAAGTGGTAGATGGGCTGGTAGGTAGGTCGGGGAGTGGGTCATTCGGAAGATAAGTAGGTAGGTGGGTGTATGGGTCAGTAGGCAGGTAGGTATGTGGGTGGGGTCAGTAGGTAGGTAGGTGGGTCAGTGGGCAGGTAGCTAGGTAGGTGAGTCAGTAGGCTGGTAAATAGGTCAGTCAGCCAGTCAGGTTGTGAACACAAGGCACTATTTTTTTATCTTATACAGCAACAGCCAACATGACCCACTGACTGACATCATTGCTGATGATCTGGGCTGGAGAACCCTGTTGTGCGCTGTCCTTGGTGCTGTCCACCACTTGTCCTCACCGGCTCCAGTCCTCCACCTCTCTGCACTGTCTCTGGTGCCTCCAGTTGGTTGCTACCCCCCCCTAAGTTCGGAGAACCGAGGCTCCAAATTAGATGCACCTCGCTAATGCATCTCGCCCAGGTAGGTCCACTTCTGAGTCCTGGTTCTCAGGGAGTGTAGCTGAGATATTAAAGCTCCTCCACCGATACCGAGACCCCAGCTCCGGCAGGCAACAGTACTAGGACTTCTGCCGATAGGTCAACATGCACTTTCAAAGGTGCAAACCCAAAGTCCTCCTGTTTCCATCAACATCTCCTTTTTCACTCAACATCAGTGAGTCGCTAGTCCCCCTGAATCCAGAGAATCGAGGCTCCAAATGCACTTCGCCCAAGTTGGTACACTTCTGAACGACCCACTGGAGGTGTCAATGGAAAGGTAAGACCCTCAGGGATACAGACTTGCAAGATCATGTGGATCGAGGCCGACCGGACCAAGCGGAGGTACCACAATATCCCCGTAATGTTGCTCACAGGCACAAGGGTAGTAAAATTCCGAGTTCCAGATCTGCGGCCCTAAATGGGCTTACAACCCATTGGAGGTGTCATTGGGGAATGGACCAAGCTGCATTACCAAAAACAGAGAGTGACAGATCTCCGGAACTAGTGGGACTAAGGACCCACTGGAGGGGAGAACCTTAAGTATACACCCTGCAAGGGTATGTGGATTGGGGCCTACTGAACTATGTGCCGGTACTGCAAAGTCCTGGGAACTGTTGCTCGCGGGTACCGGGGTGGTACACTTCTGAGGCATGGATCTCCAGACCTAGGGGGGCTAACGACCATTGGAAAGAAGAGAACACCCCTACAATTGGGTTGTGACTGACTGGACCAAGTGGCTGCACTGCAAATTCCTGGTACTGTTGCTCACAGACCCCAGGTTGGTACAATTCCGAGTTCCGGATCTCTGGACCTAAGGGGGCTAACAAACCACTGGAAGTGTCGTTGGAAAGAGCAGGTATACACCCCTGCAAGGGTATGTGGATCAGGGACAAATGGACCAAGCTGCAGTACCGCAATTCCCGGTATAGTTGCTCACGTGCACAGGGGTGGTACATTTCCAAGTTCCGGATTTCCAGAACTAGGGGGGCTACCAAGTCACTGGAGGTACCTCGGGTACACAACCCTGCAAGGGCATGTGGATTAGGCTTACTGGACTAAGTGGTCATACTGCAAAATCCCGGGACTGTTGCTCACGGGCACCAGGGTGGTACACTCCTGGATCTCCAGGTCTAGGGGGCCTAACAACCCACTGGAGGTGTCGTTGGCAAGGAGAGAATCTCAGGCATACACCCCTACATAGGCATGTGGATTGGGGCTGAATTCCACAAATACCTGGAACTCCAACCATTGCCCCAAAGTCGGAGAAGGCCTTCTTGAAGGGCAAATAGTGGTGGGCCAGGGCTGCGTGCCCCCCATGCTTCCAAAAACACATTAAAGCAGTAACTATCTCAACTATTTTACAAAGTAGCACTATTATTTTAAAGCAGATCACATGTGTGAAGTGATGGGGGGGAATTTAAGGGTTCGTTGAAGGATTTGTTGTATAAATGGATCAGCTGGAAACTTGGAGATCTCTCAATAAAACAAGAAAGCTAGCTTACCTTAATTTTACCTGCTAAAGAGCAATTTTACAAAACTCCCTTTGTTGCCTCTCCAGAGGATTCTGCTATTCAAGCTTTACTACTCTGCATTTATATGTTATCGCTACAAATATCAATGTCTAGCTATGTTACACCCCGGCCCCTAGAGGGCAGTAAAGGGAACCATTGCAATTTCTCAGGGTAAATTAAAGTAGTGATCTCACTTTATTGAACATCTCCAAGCCTCCCGCTGATAAACATGTTCCATAAGCTAATAATCTCTTCGTTAGCATGCTCGTAGCTTGTTAGCCTAGTAAATTAAGCACCCCCATGGGACAATTTATATCTGCCACCAGGTGACAGCGACTTGAAAAATGACAGCGCATCATTACTAAAGTAACCTACAACCCTGTAAGTTAATTGGATTCCCTCCCGCAATTTGCGTTGTCTTAATTTTTCACATCGCTACGTCCCAGCCCCTCCGTGCTGCACCCTGCCCCCCCAGCTGGCCCGGAGTACCCCCTCTCATCTGAGGACCTAACATTGACCTAATCTGAGATACACAATAGCAGTTTTTGTCGAAATGTATTTTCCTGGTGCAAAATTTGCCGATTAACTTACCAAAAACATTCTTTGCGGATTTGGAGAATAGTGTGGGGTAGAATGAATAAAGGATTGCTGATTGCTTCCGATACCTACGGCCAAGGTAACGGGTTCCAGCGACCGCCATTCGGAGGTTAGAAAAAACATCCACACAGACTATCAGGCTGGTTCATGACTAGCGTCAGGTATCGGCAGATGAGCATCTGTACAGAGGCGCTTAGAGCGACCGCTAGTAGCTAGTAGCTGTGATCGGCTATTGGGGGCTGTAATAGAGCGTCTCATTCGCTGTATTAACCTGGCCGGCATTGATGAATGAGATGGTGCAGGGAGCGAAAGGTAGCGCCAGCTCAGTGCGACCGACTCTCAGTGACTCACACCATATTCAACAAACACACACACACAGCGACGGCGCTCTGGATCTGGTCGCTAAAGCATAGAGCGCCAGACGCTGTGTGATTAAAGTCTGGTTTTGAACACATATCCACCAGTAACAAAGCGCACATGGAACACATGGAATGACATTGTTGTAACATTATGACATTAATACTTTAATGCCAGACCTGTAATGACAATTCTGCATAAAAATATAAAAAAAAAATCAAAGTTTTCAAAAATGACTCTTTCTAGGCCAGGAGAGGTCACACAATGATTTGAGAGAATAAAAAAAGAAGAGGAAGAAAAGGAACGTCCATTGCAATGTATGGGAGAGCTACAGGTAGCGACAGGTAATACCGCGCCGGCGCTTTATGCTGAGCCGCCTGTAATGATGAATCAGTGGCTACATGGCGCTGTTAGAGTCACTCACCAGAATCGCCTACATAAATGTGGTATTGCGTACAGCGCCCGACGTTCACCAGACGCTGCCTGCCGCTACGAGACACTACCTGCCGCTATCCCTTGATGAAGAAACCCCTTGGAGATTATAAGGAGAAAGCAGGAGGACTTGCAGACTTACCTTTGCTTTTTTAAAAGTATTGTACGCTAGAGTTTGGCTTTTATCTGGTAAGCGGCACCGAGTAAGTGCAAGCCAGTTTACTGCCCTAACAGTATCACGCTATGGGTTGTTTCGTGTTTGTTTTTACATGTTGATTTACCATTAAATTGGAACGGTTTTTATTACCAAACCCCTTGGATTGATTCTAATTTGAATACTGATAACAATAAGAAAAAAAAAAGGAGGAACCAAATTGTTTGGTGGCGCTAAAGGCCCTATCTGTTGCATCATCTGGTATGTAGTTTGCTGTATTGGGTGGCGGATTGATTGCACAAAAGAAAGAAGATTTGAGAGCACTGGGTGGCTTAAGAGTCCAGCGGAGTATAAATATGGACTTTGGCTATATACTATTTTAAGGATTTGGAGAATAGCTTAAGGAAATTTTATTGGAATGCAAAAACAAAAATATTGACATTAATAAGATTGCGAAATCGGGGGGGGGGGGGGGGGGGTCTCAATGCAACAGACCTCTATCTATATTTAGCGAATCTGGTACAAAGGGGAAAAGTGGCTTAAATTCAGGGATGAAAAGTGGGTGTAGTTGGAGTTAGGGGATACATTCCCAGGGGCGATACATGATACACACATGGAATCAGAATCTTGTCAACTGCAGCATAAGGCAAAACCATCACCCAGTAGTGCGAACAGCATTGATGGCCTTTAAAATTATGATTCAGGATCAAAAGTTCTCAGCTACACCAGAACTGATGACCATAGAGAGCATTCTATCATCCTGCAGTACACGAAAAACTGGGATTATTAAACCTCGAAAAAGGGACGGCGTCTAGATTGTGGACCTTTATAGGCCAGAACGGGAAGATAGACTGGGAAAAATTATCAGAGAAAAAAATACTAAGAAATCGATAAATCTTATAGAAAAGAAACACATACAAATCTTCTAGAAATCTGTATACTATATACAGTGTACAGGATATGTATAATCCTTGTTTGAACAATGCTTCACACAACCAATTCCGGAAATAATACCTTTGTCTATCTGATATGGAAAATTAATAGATCTCAAATGCTGAATCCCAAGGAAACTGATAGAATAATGGAAAAAGAATCTGGGTTATGCCCTCTCCCAAGCACAACGAGAACAGGTAGGCAAGACACAAACATCTTTAAACTCAGAGAAATTAGCAATATTAAAATGTCTTTAGTAATTCAAGTATGAAAGGAATATTTCGCACTACCAATAATTGTATTTATATATTCTATGTGGCCGTGCATATACCCAGAGTCATAATATCAAATCTCAACTCCCTATACAACCACCCAAACAGCCCCCAAGGTACAGCACCTCCTCCACAAACAATCAACCAAGATATATTTCAAGAATTCATCTCATTTATTGGGCTTTCCATCTAAAATCTACATACAACACATAAAACAATATACATTCTAAAAATGCCCAAGGTTATCTATTAGATAGGGCATCCCGTGTTGACCCGCAAAAATATCATAATTTGTGCAAAATCCATCACAATAAAAAAACACAATACCAATATATAAAGTGCTATTAATGAAGTAAAAGTGCTAAAGTGTGCAAACTGCAATTTGAATCAATAATCTAATATCCCAAAAGACAAAAAATGGCAAAAGGAGTAAAGCGCACAGGATCACAATGAAGCAATTGTTCAAAAAACATCACCTATGTAGTAGCGAGTTCCTACTCGGGGGGGGGGGGGGGGGGGACTCAAGGCATCATACTCCAAATAGAACGTTTTTTGTTGGGTATAGGTAAAGCCCAACTATCTAGCAAATGCCTTTGGGTTTGACCCCGCCATATATCATCTAAATCTGTAAACTGTCATTAAAATTCATCAACATTTATTCGTTCTTCCATTAAAGATTAATTTTTTGCTCCATGAAATGTTACATTCATCAATTCATTTCTAATACATGGTATAATGTGTCAGCATACAATATATTTTACATTCTTTGTGTTAGTACATCATAGACTTCTTAACAACACACTCTTTACACACTTACTTTAATGAATGGGTAGAATTTTGGTGCAGAAGAAGCCTAGGAGGGCGAAACTAGTATGCTAATACCCAGTTTAACTGCAATCGATTTGAACAGTATCTGAGAATGTGTTGTTAAAAAGTCGGGCAGGCTGATTCATGACTAGCGTCAGATATCCGCAGATGAGCGTCTGTACAGAAGCGCTAAGAGCGACCGCTAGTAGACGCTGTGATCGGCTATCGGGTGCTGTAACAGGGCATCTCATTTGCTGTAGTATCCTGGCCGGCATTGATGAATGAGATGTATGTTGGGCATTCTAACACCAGTACAGCGTTGCAGGGAGCGAAAGGTAGCGCCAGCTCATTGCGACCGACTCTCAGCGAATCACACCATACTTATCAAAAAACACCAAATTCAACAAAAAAACAGACACACAGAGCGTAGGCGCTCTGGATTTGTTTGCTATAGCATAGAGCGCCAGACACTGTGTGATTAAAGTCTGTTTTTGAACATATATCCACCAGTAACAAAGCGAAAACACATGGAATTACATTGTTGTAACATTATGACATTAATACTTTAGTGCCAGACCTGTAATAACAATTCTGTATAAAAATATAAAAAATCAAAAAAGTTTTCAAAAATGACTTTTTCTAGGCCAGGAGAGGTCACACAATTATTTGAGAGAAAAAAAAAAAATTAAACGCAAAAAACCCTGTTTAAACAGAAGAAAAGGAACGTCCATTGAAATGTATAGGAGAGCGACAGGTAGTGAGATCTGGAAGCTAGAGCGCTGGCGCTATACACTGAGCTGCCTGTAATAATACATGTGACACTACATGGCGCTGTTAGAGTCGCTCACCAGAATCGCCTTCATAAATGTGGTATTGCGTACAGCGCCCGCGTTCACCAGACGCTGCCTGCCGCTACGAGGCACTACCTGCCCCAATCCCTTGATGAATAAACCCCTATAATGTACTAACACAAAGAATGTTAAATATATTGTATACTAACACATTATATACCAAGTTCTGTAAATGAATTGATGAACGTAACATTTCATGGAGCAAAAATACATTTTTAATTGAAGAACAAATAAATGCTGATGAATTTTAATGGCAGTCTACAGATTTAAATGATATATGACGGGGTCGAACCCAAAGGCATTTGCTAGATAGTTGGCCTTACCTATACCCAACTAAAAACTTTCCACTGTTGGAATAAGCCGGTCTGGCGCGTTGAGCAGTGGTTTTAAAAATACTTTTTCTTGAAGTTATTGTTAATGAGATTTTAAGCGCGGTGCTTTTAACTTATTTTGCAATGTATGTATTATAAAAAAAAAAGCCCCAATCCATTGGAAGCTATGTTAGCTCAATATGTCCCCGTACGAACCACCATAATCAGACAGAAACGGGTCTAAATGAAAGGCTTCATCATAAATGCAAATGACACAAAATGACAAACCCGAGGCAGAGGCGGTGTCACCCCTGCACTACTAAATTCAAATCAAAAGCAGCACTTAAAGCCAAGAATGAAATGTATGGGAAAAAAAACGACGGCAATTTTCCCTCAATTAGGAGGCTGCATCTGGCTTCCGGGTGATGTGATGGGGAAATGTGTAGGACGGTTTTATTGGAAATTCAGATTGTATTTAGAGTCTATGATGGCTATCCTGAACTACCGTATTAGTAGGGACACCCACCTCATGTCATGATTATAGGGGAAACTATTGGCTATAGACCGGGGTAGACTGGCCATAGGGAGCAAGGAGAGGATATCTGGTGGGCTGCACTGCTTTAGGGACACTTGGGCTGTGTGTAAACTCCAGAAAGCAGCTCGCTTCACCCAAAGCTTATACCCTGCTTCTTCCAACACCCCCTCCACTCAATGGTTTCTATCCCCCCCCCCCCCAAGCTCTCTCCCCATACCCGGCCCCACTGTACCATCCACCAGCCAAGGCAAAAAAAAGCACGTAGGGAGGAGGCTCTCAACTCAAAAATTGATCAAAAAATACATTTTTATTAGTTACATATTTATAATTAGAGATGAGCGAACTTCTTGAAAGTTCGATTCAGGCGATTCGCCGAATTTCCCCAAGAAATTCGGGTTCGCCCCAATCGAACTTTCACGAATCGCTCATCTGAAAAAAAAATGCCGTCATGGTGGGAGCGGGCAGGCCGGCGACGCCTGTCAGCGGGCCGCCGCCGGCCTGCTGACGGCGTAGCCGGTCTGCCCGCCCCCACCATGCCGGCATTTTTTTTTTAAGCAAACACTTACCTGCATGGTCGGAGCGTGGAGGCCGGCGCCGCTCTCAGCTGTCATCAGAGGACGCGTCATCAGAGGACGCGTCATCAGAGAGCGCCTGAGAGCGGCGCCGGCCTCCATGCTCCGACCATACAGGTAAGTGTTTGCTTTTTAAAAAAATGCCGCTTCCGCCGCCCGCTGACAGCGTAGCCGGCCTGCCCCCTCCCACCATGCCGGCATTTTTTTTTTTTATTTCAGGGAAAATTCGATCGGCACGAACCCAAAAAAATTCGGGTTCGTTCCGAAACGAATTTTCCCTGAAATTCGGAGCGAATTCCGGTTCGTCCGAACCAGTTCGCTCATCCCTATTTATAATCACTACATACAATACACTCAACATATTAAAATCCCTTAAAAAACACATAAATGGGACAATAACACACAGGACAAACCAACATAAAGGTGTGTAGGCGATGGGGAGAGTCTCACCGCACTCATTAATATCAAATGCCTAGATATATGTGCTAAATCATTCAACAAAGTGTTCCAACAGTGCAACTGAGCATGTGCAAATCCTGCCTATGATCCGGATCACTATAAAATCTATACATTTGTAAAGTGCAAGTGTTACTAGTCAAACAATCAATTAAGGATTAATATTCCCAACCATAACAACTCATAAACATATCAATCTACTCTATTCACCAATGAAAATATAATCACCTGTATATATTATTTAGGCATCCCAAAGGGGAACCACTGATATATGTCACAATACCAATCAAAATATAATATCACAAATCTATCACAAAAAACTTCACCAGAAATAAAGCCAAGGTATCATGAAAATAACATGTGTGAAATCTCCCCACCGCCTACCGCACCAGGAAATCCTCCAGCCAAGGCAACCCAGCCCATGTTTGCCTTTGCAATGCTAGACCTCAGCACCTTGACTGTGGGGGGGTCATCCCCACTGTCACATATCACGTATACACTACGTGAGCTAATTAACAGGGGCAGACTGGCCATAGGAGCGAGCCCTGATGGGCTACACTGCTTTAGGGCCACTTGGGCTGAGTGTAATCTCCAGCATGCAGGCCACTTCACCCAGAGCTTATACCCTACTTCTTCTAACATCCCTCCTCCACTCACTGGTTTCTATGCCCCTCAAGCCCTTTCCCCATACCTGGCCCCATTGTATATCCTCCAGCCAAGGCAACCCAGCCCATGTTCTGTCTCTGCAATGCTAGTGCCTCAGCATCTTGACTGCAGGGGGTCATCCCCACGTCACATATCATATATACACTACATTAGTTGACAGGGGCAGACTGGCCATGGGGAGCAAGAGGAGGACATCCGGTGGGCTGCACTGCTTTAGGGTCACGTGCATCCTCCTTCTTCCAGAGCTTATACCCTACTTCTTCCAACATCCCCCTTCCACTGCCTGGTTTCTATGCCCCTCCCCAAGCCTTCTCCTCATACCTGGCCCCATTGTACATTCTCAAGCCAAGGTAACCCAGACCATGTTCTGTCTCTGCAATGCTAGGGCCTCAGCATCTTGACTGCAGGGCTCATCCCCATAGACTGTAAGCTCTTCCTCCTTATGTATCCTACAATATCATCATAGGTTGTAATCTTTCCGCTAATTTTGATTCTCCCTTATTTTACAATAGATTATCACAATAAATTGTTTTACGGGTGACCTTCGTCATCCCTGGCTGCTAATTCATTTTGTTGCTAAGTATCTATTTTATTATCTTTTGCACATTTTGCACTTTAGATATGATCTTCATATCTGGCAATTTGGCAGTCATGTATACTTGCACTTCAGTTTGTTACATTTATTCTTTCGTAAAGCATTTTTGCACTTTATTTTAATGCACTTTGGATACCATGCTGCATATTATTACATCTGTGCCAGTGGGTGGGCTAGTGTAAGCCTATGTAGTATGTGATATGTGTTGGCAATAAATGTATTATAGTTAATTCTATAACAGATTGTAAACTCTTCCCCCCCTTCTGTATCCTCCATTATATTATCATAATTGTACAGTAAACTCTTACTCCTGTATCCAGTATACTTCTGTATCCTCGTTTATATCACAAAAGATTGCAAGCTCTTTGCTTTCTGTGTTATCCATTTACCCCATTTACCGGTGTATTCTCTTTTATATATATATATATATATATATATATATATATATATTTATAATAATAATAATAATAATAATAATAATAATAATAATATTTATGAGATATATATATATATATATATATATATATATATATATATATACTAAAGAAAAAACCTTTATCCTTGGCTCACCGTAATGCAGTGGTCCTCAACCTTTTTACACCAAGTACCTCCAACTGACAAGCAGTTACAGCCAAGTACCCCTAAGGGAGAATCATTTTTAATGTTACCTAAATGAGTAGGTCACAAAGCTTCTAGCACTTTTTTAAAGCAAAAAAAAAAATGTTTTAATAATAAAATCAATATATAGCACCAGACCGGTCAGACCCTCCGGTAGTGCACCCCTGAACAATTGATTGTAAAGAGCCAGCACTCTACAAGATGATCCAACCATCCAAATATATTCGAAGCAATCCAAATCTAAAGGTCATTGGTCATCAACATTTCTCGGTCCATCAGGCCCCTTCCAACCATACACTCCTGATGAAGGGGCCTGCTGGACCCCGAACGTTGACCGATTACCGATGACCTATAGATTGCTTTGAATATATTTGAATGCTTTCATCATCTAGTGGAGTGCTGGTTCTTTACAAACACTTGGACTTGCTACGTCACCGTGAACTGCTGCACCCACATCCTAACAAAAAGGGTAAGAGTATGACAGAGAGACATTTGGTTTTCACCCCTCAACAACTGCCGCACACCCCCTGGGGTACATGTAGCGCAGGTTGAGAAACAGTGGCTGTAAACTCTTCCACTACTTGTATGCCTATAGCCAGCAGATCTTCTGGCCCAATAGACTGGAAGATGTTTAGCAGCCCATCAGCCAGCTTTTCCGTGTTCGGGCCAGACGCCGAATCCGAACACAGATTTCTGGCTGAAGTCCGTGTTCGGGTTTGGGAATCCGACCTCGCAAAGGGCGGTAGCAACCCAAAATTTGTTGTAAGCTCTTCCCCTCTTTCTGTATTCTCTCTTATAATAGACTGTAAGCTCTTCCACCACTTGTATGCCTATAGCCAGCAGATCTTCCGGCCCAATAGACTGGAAGCTCTTCCGCCAGTAAAGCAAGCTACACATCATCCCGTTCTGGGCCCGAGCCAGGAGGCAATTCTCTAATGAGACACAAGATTCCTCCTCGGTGACAAGAATTAACAAGCGCCAGGAGCGGGTCAGTGGCTGACAGCGGAGGAGCTGGCGGAGTGGAGAAGATGATTCTGGGAAGAGGCTTCAGAGTGACAGAGAGGAGCTGCCAACAGAAAGGGACCGGAGATAAAGAGCGCTGCGGAGGATCCGAGCTGCGGCACCAAACCGTGGAGGCGATTTCCCAGCTCACCTCAACGCTTGTCTCAATTAAGGGCAATGTCAGCGGGACACTCTTGGGGACGCAGCTGACAATCAATACGACACATGGCTAAAAAGTTATTGTCTTCAGTGTCAGCCCTTATGGGACAGCATGTTCCCCTTGTCAGTTCAAAACAATGAGCCTAATCAAGTGTCAGCGACTGTTAATACCACTCAGCTCCAACACGTGGAGGCTGATTCACTATTAGCGCCAGGTATCGGCAGATGAGCGTCTGTATAGCGGCGCTTAGCGTGACCGCTAGTAGGCGCTGTAAGCGGGTATGGGGCGCTGTAACAGAGCACCTCAGTAGCTGTAGTAACCTGGCCGGCATTGATGAATGTGATATAACACCAGTAAAGCGCTGCAGCGAGCGAGAGGTAGCGCCAGCTCAGTGCATCCTAATCTCAGTGCTCCACACCATACTTATCAAAAAAGGACACGCACACAGCGTCGGGGCTCTAACCCTGAGCGCTGTAACATAGGGCAGGCACTGTGTGTTTAAAGTCTGTTTTTGAAAACATATCCATCAGTAACAAAGCGAAAACACACGGAATTACATTGTTTTAACACTGTGACATTAACACTTTAGTGCCAGACCTGTGATGACAATTCTGCATAAAAATATAGAAAAAAAAGAAAAAGTTTCTAAAAGTGTTTGTTTGCAGCCAGGAGACGTCACACAATGATTGGAGCAAAAAAAAAAAAATTGTCAAACACTCTTTTTAAACACAAGCAACTGAACGGCCATTGAAATGTATGGGAGAGCGACACTGAGCGAAAGGTAATACCTGCCACTCTGAAAGATAGAGCACCGGCGCTATACGCTGAGCCACCTGTAATAATACATGTGATGCTACATGGCGCTGTCCGCTCACCAGATTTGCTTTCATAAATGTGGTTTTGCGTACAGTGCCCGGCATTCACCAGACGCTGCCTGCCGCTACGAGGCGCTACCTGGCGCTATCCCTTCTTAAATAACCCCCTTAGTGTGCAATCTAGTAAACTAAAAAACCACTGCGACCATCAGCCTGCATCTAATTCATCACTAGTGTCACATAGGTTGCAGCACCAGGCTCTCTGATTGAAGCTGTGTCCGTTTACAGTGGAGCTGTAGGTGAAGATCACATACAGCACAATGGGAAATGTGTTTTTTGGTTCTAAATAATATTACACACATTTATTTGTACAGAACCTGCATTGTGACTTGTCAGTAATGGAAAACGCAGGTCCTAAATGGGCCAAATGTCATTGTATTATTTCCTGCTAAAATTGTTTTTCAAGGCTTCTTTTGCCTTACCAATGTGTAATTTGGACAACAACAAATAAAACGCACTGTAAAGTTTGTCCTCTTTGTCCCCAGCAGTGATGCATTGTAACTGTAATGATGAAACCACAACCAGAGCTGGAAAAATACAGCACCAAATATTTCCAGGCTGCCAAAAATGAATAAATATGCTGTGCAGTGCCGAAAAAATGAGGGCACAAAGTGGCGCTCACTGGCACAGTTATAACAAGGATGGGGCAGTTTTGCACACCCGATGGGGCCCCTTAATGGCACATGCATGGGGGCCCACTTCCGCACAACCGATGGGGCCATGTTACAGAACAAGGATGGGGGGGCACAGTTTTGCACACCTGATGTGGGTCCCTTAATGGCACATGGATGGGGGGGGCCCTGTTTCCGCACACCTGATGAGGCCCTATTATGAAATAAGGATGGGGGACCCAGTTTTGCACACCTGATGAGGCTCTTGTTATGGAACAAAAATGCAGAGCCCAGTTCTGCAAACCTGATGAGGGACTGATTTCTGCACACCTTATGGGACCCCCGTAATGGAACAAGGATGGTGGCCCCATTTCCACACACACGATGGGGTCCTTGTAAAGGCACATGGATGGGGGTCCCATTTACACTCACCTGATGGGCCCCTGTAATGGCACATGGATAGGGGGGGCCATTTCCGCACACATCATGGGGCCACCGTAAGTTTTGTATCTTTATTTTTTTGTGTGTAAATTAAAGCCAAGAAAAATTATTGTTTGTGTAGGTTCGAAACCGGCGGGCCCAGACATTGTGGCTGGGGCCCCAAATTCCTAGTGGCGGCCCTGGGGGCCTTACTTCCTGTGGGACTTTCAGCAGACAAGCATACGTGATTCTTGATGCCCACAGAATGAAGATGAATGAATCCATTGCCCTTATGCAGGGTTGAGCAGACCCCTGAAACCATCGGGCCCCTCTTTTCTTCTCCTCTCCTGATTATACAGTCTAGTCATGGAAGCGGAAATTATTCTGTTGCTCTGTGAAATTGTGATGCTATCACACCATTGTAATAAAGCCAGGGACGTGGATTTAGATGTAGGGATGGAGTCTATGCTGGGGGAGGGGGCTGGATGAGATAAATAAGAAGTGTGTCATGGAGTGGAGCCAGGTCTCCTCAGGTAAGTGGCTGACCGGGAAGACGTCTGACTCACCCCGGGGGGGGGGTCAAGTTCTGTGGCTAAACCTCAAGAGGCTTCGATATGAAAACTGGCATCCTGTGACAGGCGTTAATTACAAACACATTCTTCTTCTACAGGAAAACATGTTCCGCCGAAATAATAAACTGAGGGCAGATCAGGTGATGTACGTTGCAGCCTAGAATGAGGATAAATAATAAAAGGTAACATTCTCATTTCAAGCGAACCAAAACCAGATTTTTCTAATATCCTCCTCATCCCCCCCCCCTCACACAGACAGCAGCATATGGATGATTCTGCCATGCGACAGATTATTGGGGTGGGAGTTAAAAAAATTGGTTTTCCTAATGTCTCCCCCCTGCTGTGATCACAACAAACAAGATGAGTTATTCTGAAAAGCCTGCCAGCTCCCTAGTGAGAGTTAAATTGTTATAGCCAAGGAGCAGCTGATGTACCATAATTGTTTCTACTGTAATCAGCTGTCATACGTTGTGAAGCAGTCATGAGCCTGCTATTGAAATGTAAGTAGCTCATAGATAGCTCTGTATCTTCTCTCCTGTTTCAGCAATAGATCAACACATTATTCCAGATGCCAAATCCCAGATTCCTGGGGGGGGGGGGGGGGGTGAGTGATGGCCCAGCAACCGAGTTTTGAAAAGTTAAGGGTCCTCTTTCATAATACATGAAATTCCTTCCCCCAAGGGAAACAAGATGAGTTATTCTGAAAAGCCTGCCAGCTCCGTAGTGAGAGTTACATTGTGATAGCCAAATAGCAGCTGATGTATCATAATTGTTTATATTGTAATCAGCTGTGATAAATTGTAAAGCTGTAATGAGCCTGCTGTTGAAATTTAAATAACTCATAGATAGCTCACAGCTTTCTGTGATGTGTGCATCACACTGCTGTGATGGAGAGAACACTGTAAAGATTGTCTCCTCTGTATGTTCTCCCCTTTTCCAGCAATAGATCCACACATTTTCCTAGAACCCAAGTTTCATATTGCCTGGAAGGGGGGGGGGCGTGAATAACAGGACCAGAGATTGCTGGATTGCATCAAGGACCAGCAACCAAGTTTTGAAAAGCAATGGGTCCTCTTTCATAATACATGAAATTCCTTCCCCTAGGGGATCATGATCTGAAACAAGATGAGTTATTCTGAATAGCCTGCCAGCTCCTAAGTTACATTGTTATAGCCAAGGTGCAGCTGTATCATAATTGCTTTAATTGCAATCAGCTGTGATACATTGTAAAGCAGTCAGGAGTCCGCTTTTGAATTTTAAATAGCTCACAGATAGTGTACAGCTTTCTGTGATGTGTGCATTGCACTGTTGTGATGGAGAGAGCACTGTGAAGATCATCTCCTCTGTATCTTCTCTCCTTTTCCAGCAATAGATTCACACATCATTGACAGGATTGACAGATATCTTCAGTGGCCCTGGGCAGGTTCAGTACCCCCGGGCCGCGGCGGTGAGAGTCTACTTATTTATTTAATTTATTATCTACTTTGACACTTTACCTTCGTTATTTGACATTTCATAGCTGGTATGTGTCATTCTCTCACTATTAACCTATAATACACACTGTATTTAAAGCGGACCTTCACTCTGAATAAGAGTCTATCTTATATGTTTCCCACACCCTGTACATACAGATTGCTCACATTAAAAATCATCCTACCTGCATCTACTGCATGTTATGAGCCTTTAAACATCCAAGATGGCGGCTTATGGAAGCCGCCATCTTATCAGGCAGCCTGCAAACAGGAATTGCCTCCTGACTGTGCTACTCTGCATTCTGGGACTGCTGACCGTTACCTGACCCCAGCTCTGCTCTGTCTGAGCAAAGCACAGCTATAACCCGCCCCCCTGTACCTTATCCCACTCTCCTCTCCTCAGTAAGTGTGATGCTTCTGAGTCAAGATGGCGGCGCCCGTATCCTAAATTCCTGAACAGAGTTGCAGCCCAGTGGGGGAAAGAATAATAAGTTAGTGACTAAAAACGTAAAATATATTAATTTTAGATGCTGAGGAACCGTTTATTAAGAGTTTGGGCTTTTCATTAAATCACGCTGAAGGTCCGGTTTAAGGACAATAGCTGAGCATTTGAGGTAAAAAACCCATATCACTCAGCTTATACAAAAACTCAGAGGTGATTATGATACCCAAATTATAACTTATTAACTTGGGCTACCTACCTGTGATACAATTTGGTCGGAAGTGCAACCTTAAAGGAGATTACTGCCTGAAGACGCTACCAGGCGTCAACAGGGAATATCTCTATCCTCCGTGTACCCAACTAAACTACTATAAGGAAACGGTCCCTTATATTCTTAGTATGTCACACACCCCGCCTCAAGAATCCATAACATGTGGGTAATATCGTCCTGAAGAGGGCGTTCCTGCAGAGATGATAGCAAAAGAAAGCCCCTCCCTGATCCATAAATACCTGGGACCTCCCACTCACTACCCAGTTTTCCATCTCTGCAGACGGCGAGCAAGTCAGAAGATGATGGCTCCTCCTTGCACAGGGGGATTTCAGGTAGCCGGGGTAACTCCCGGCCTCTTATTTTGTCTATTTCCGCTCGGACCCCTGTTTGTCCCAAAATTTACCTCAGATTACATGCCTCCACAGTCTTGGCTGCTGGCCCGAGCGAGGGTACATTGGCACCTCTGGTGCTGAGGAGCAGAGCTCCACCGTGAGACCCTAAAAGAGAGGGTAGGCGGTCATACCGGGTAGGTGATCCCGGTTTGGGATGCCCCGTCCCTTGACTTTTCCCGTGGGGGGGGGGGCCCTTCCCTTTACCAACTATGGGGGCTGGGGGTTCCTCTCATAGGGGTTAGCTTTATTCTCTTTCTCTTTATTCACTTTCTCTTGTTGATGTGGAGCGTCTGGAAGTAATCCCTCAATGAATTGGTTGCACTGTTGTTACTATGTTGCAGCACCGCGGCTGTCATTGCAGCCGGGTGCCGGGGTTTTTCAGTCTGTGAGGTAATTTTTTACCTCACACGCTTTGGGGGGGCGGGGCTGGCACTCGGCGCTCTGCCGCGGCCAGCCCCCGTTCTCTCATTCATTCCTCGCCGCAGCGAGCGGGGCGGGTGCTCCGCTAGTGATAGCGGGAGCACCCGCTGTCATGGCAGCCGGCGCCGCGGTTGTCGGCGGCGCCGGTCTCTGGGCTGGTGCGTGAGGGACTTCTTCCCTCACGCTTCATTCACACTGGAAGGGGGGGCGGAGCCGGGCTTTCGGCGTGTCGCCGCGGCTCCGCCCTCCTCTGTACTGGCGCCGCTGCGGAGCTGAGCTCCCTGTTACTAGGCAGCTCCCTGTTACTAGGCAGCTTAGGGGGCACAGATCAGCTTTGCGCGGGCTGCGCAGACCACGCCCCTGACAAGGCAGTTCTTCTTCTCTTCACTTCACCTCAGAAATCGCCATTGTTCTGAGGCGGATCGTTCACCGCAGCGTTTGTGAGTGGCCCTGTGGGCCTCATTTATTTCTTCTTTTCTTTATCTGTTAAGTCTTATTGTAGGGACTTATGGGTCTCTCTCTGTCTTTTAGGTGAAGGTTATCCAGGAGGATCTTCTGTAGTATTGGAAGGTCTCTCCTGATCCTGGGTCCCTGGGTCCATTTTAGCATCACAAATCCTCCCACTCGGGACATTAAAGGGGCATCCCGGGTTGTCTAACTGGCGTAATTCCCTGGGTCATAGCGACCACTCAAAATTCACCTTATGGAGGCATCCCCGGATACTGGGACTGGGACCCCTTCGGGGCATCCCAAAAAGTGTATGTTGTGTGGGATTTCCATTACTGGGGATGATGTGTTACTGTGTATACCATGTGCACAGCAAACTATTACGCGGCAGTCCGAACCCCAAGCGGCGGGGTCAGCACAGCCGGCCACCTCAACTCCCCCTCCCGCCTTGACTCGTGCCCCGTGTGACGTGGTCATGGGCAGGGATCTGCAATCCGAGATGTGTGCCAGATTGGCTAGCCTTGAGAAAATGCTCTCTAGCTCGGTCGCCCGTAAGGCTCCGTCTAAGAGAAAGCATTTGTCGCCGGCTCCGCCGGTGGATGATCTTGATGACAGAGACAATCTGGATTGGTCTGATTATCCTCAGCTAGAGGAGGGGGAAGTTGATGACGGTTCAGAATTTTCGGATGATGAGCAGTCTGCTGGCGCTGATGCCGAGCTTTCTGATTTAGGGAGATCCTTGGACTCTCCTCACGCTCTGTCTCTCATGCTGGAAGTTCTGAATATTTCCCCTCCCGAGGAGGCGTCACAGCAGAAAGGTGAATTGTTTGAGGAATCCAGGCCGCGCCTGGAGTTTCCTACGCAACGCCATTTTGATAGAATCATTGACAAGGAATGGGATAGGCCGGCTCGGCTCCCTGGCATCCCTCAGGGGTGGGATAGGAAATATCCCTTTCCTTCTGAGGCGGTCAAGCGCTGGGCATCTCCCCCCGAGGTGGATGCACCGGTTTTGGGGTTGTCTAACTCCTCGGTTTTAAACAGACCTGATTGTTCCACTCTCAAAGATGGAGAGGATAAACGTATTGATCAGATGGCTTCTCATGGCTTTACTAGCATTGGGTCGGCCATCCGGCCTGTGTGCGCTTCGGAGCTAATGGTGTTGGCTACCAGGTCTGTGGTCAGGGACCTGTTGACTTCTTCCGGGCTTCGTCCTGGTAGTAACGAGTTCCTTAGCCTTAAACGGTGTGAGTTGTTTCTATCCTTTGTGTTGACTGCCTTGGATGACACTTTGATGATGTGTGGTAGGACGTCGGCTCTGCTTGTGGCTATTCGGCGGTCGGTGTGGCTGCGCCAGTGGGCGGCCGATTTTATGTCCAAAAAATCACTGACGGCTTTACCCTTTGTTGGTCTACGGCTCTTTGGAGAGACATTGGACTCTGTCCCCAAGGGTGGTAGGTTACCTCAACGTAAGAAACAACGCCGCCCTTTTCGGGGGGCGCCTGCCTTTACCCCCTCCTTTCGGGGGGCCAGATCTGGTAGGGGTTCTGCATTTCCCTCTTCCAGAGGAGATTCCGGAAACGGGCAGAGGACGTGCCCGTTCTGGATACAGTTGGGGCTCTAAGCCCAAACCGGCTGCTAAGCCGGCTCAGCAATGAGGGGGCGCCCTCACCCATGCGGGTGGGGGGACGGCTGCAGCACTTCTCTCAGATCTGGGATCAAGAGGTCTCGGACAGATGGATCCGGGAAGTGGTGTCTTCCGGCTACAAGCTGGAGTTCGAGCTCCGCCCCCCTTCCAGATTTGTCAGGTCTCGGATGCCGTCGGAGCCTCTAGCGGCGCAGGGGCTCCTGGTGGCAGTGGAGAATCTTCTGGACATGGCTGTCATTTGCCCAGTGCCCCCTTCAGATCGGGGCAGGGGCTTTTATTCCAATCTGTTCACGGTACCCAAGAAGGACGGGTTGGTCCGACCCATCTTGGATCTGAAGTTTCTCAACAGGTTCATCCGGCCGAGGAAATTCCGCATGGAAACGCTGCGTTCGGCCATTCACTCTCTTCGTCAGGGAGACTTTCTGACGTCCATAGGCATCAAGGATGCTTATCTACACGTTCCGGTTTTTCCAGCACACCAGAGGTTTCTTAGGTTCGTGGTGGAGGATCGGCACTTTCAGTTTGTGGCACTTCCTTTCGATCTCACCTCAGCTCCTCGGGTGTTCACCAAGGTGCTAGCGGGGGTGATGGCTCTGCTCAGAGGCCAGGGTATCCGCATCGTGCCCTATTTGGACGATCTACTGATCATGGCCTCTTCCTTCAACCAAGCGGAGTTGGACACCAGAGCGGTGGTGTCCACTCTGGAAAGGTTCGGTTGGGTGATCAACCACCCCAAGTCTTCTCTTTCTCCGTCCAGAATTCTGACCTTTCTGGGAATGTCTCTGGACACTTCACAGGCCAGGGTGTTTCTAACCCAGGCCAAGATTCTTTTGATTCAGGAGTTAGTTCGGCTTCTCTTGTCTACCCCTCATCCGACCATCCGGTTAGGGATGAGGCTGGTGGGGTTAATGGTGGCCTCATTCGAGGCAGTTCCCTTTGCGCAGTTTCACACAAGGACGCTTCAGCTTCATCTGTTGAAGGTTTGGGACAAGGCTCACGAGCCCATCAATGTTCTGGAGTTGAGAGCCATCAGGTTGGTTCTGTTTCGCTTGACTCATCAGTTGAGAGGCCTGCCAGTTCAGGTCCGGTCGGACAACAGAACGGCGGTTGCTTACATCAATCACCAAGGAGGGACTCGCAGCAGGAGTGCCCTCAGGGAAGTGTCTTTGATTCTGGACTGGGCAGAGACCCACGTTCCGTGTATCTCAGCAGTCTACATTCCGGGAGTGGAGAACACGGAGGCGGACTTGCTGAGCAGGGCCTCCTCTCGTCAGGGGGAGTGGTCTCTCAGTCCCAAGGTGTTTCGTTCGATATGTCTCAGGTGGGGGGTCCCAGCGGTGGACCTCTTTGCTTCTCGTCACAATCACAAGCTTCCAGTCTATGTGTCTCTCTCGCAGGATCCTCTGGCTCTGACAGTGGATGCCATGTCTCTAAACTGGAGGGATCTGGGGCTCCTTTACCTGTTTCCTCCGTTCCCAATGCTAGCCAGAGTGCTGCGCAAACTGGCCTTGGATGGTGCGTCGGCAATTCTGGTGGCCCCAAGGTGGCCAAGGCGAGTTTGGTTCGCAGATCTTGTAAGACTGGCAGAGGATCAGTTCGCCCTGCCTCTGCTGCCGGACCTGCTCACCCAGGGTCGGCTGCGCTATCCCAATTTACCATCGCTGGCTTTGACGGCATGGCTGCTGAAACCGCCATCTTGAAGGAGGAAGGTCTTTCTGACGCAGTGATTCAGACTCTTATCTGTGCCAGGAAGCGCTCTTCCTCTTCTATTTACTACAGGACTTGGAGGGCCTATATTGATTGGTGTGAAAGTAGGTCTTTCTCTTGTCGAGAGTTCTCCATTCCTAGAATTTTAGAGTTTCTCCAACATGGTCTAGATCTGGGGCTCCAGCTTAGTACATTGAAAGGGCAGGTTTCTGCCCTGGCGGTGTTCTTCCAAAGGTCTTTTGCACTTCATCCCTTAGTCAAGACCTTTTTCCAAGGTGTTACACATGTTCGGCCTCCTAGGAAGCCTTTTGTTCCAGTTTGGGATTTGAACCTGGTTCTTTCTGCTCTCCAGGGCCCTCCGTTTGAGCCCTTGAATGAGATAGCTTTGTCTTCTCTTACCCAAAAGGTGGCCTTTTTGGTGGCTATCACTTCGGTTAGGCGTGTTTCTGAGTTGGCAGCTTTATCCATTACAGCTCCGTACTTCGAGAAACATCAGGACAAGGTTGTCTTTCGTTTCAAGCAGGATTTTCTTCCTAAAGTGGTCTCGGAGTTTCATCTGAATCAGGACATTGTTTTGCCCTCTCTATGCCCAAATCCCAGCGACGACAAGGAAAGGGCAGTGCATTCCTTGGATGTAGTTCGTGTTGTGGAACATTATCTGGAGGTTACGTCTTCCTTTCGTAAGACTGATGCTTTCTTTGTGGTGCCCTGCGGGCCTAGGAAAGGTTTGGCTCCTGCCAAATCTTCCATTAGTAAATGGATTTGTCAGGCCATCATTGGGGCCTATTCTGCCAAGGGGAGGAGTCCCCCTTTTCGTGTTACTGCTCATTCTACTCGTGCAGTTGGTGCGTCCTGGGCCTTTCAGCACCAGGCTTCTGTTGAACAAGTTTGTAAGGCCGCTACCTGGTCTTCGGTTCACACCTTTTCCAAGTTTTACAAGGTTGATGTTAGGGCATCAGCGGATGCTGTTTTTGGCCGCAAAGTTTTGCAAGCTGTTGTGGTTTAAGGTTGTGCATTGTTGCCTAGTTTTGGATCCCCGCCCTTGTTATGGACACTGCTGTTGGATGTCCCACATGTTATGGATTCTTGAGGCGGGGTGTGTGACATACTAAGAATAATACCATTTTGTGAATACTCACCTTGTAAAATGGGTATTATAAGTATGTCACACACCCCGCTTCAACCCGCCCTTTTGTATTCAGGATCCTCTTTATTGCGAACCTTGCGTGGTTGTTGTTTATATTTGCCTCTTCCTGGTCCCTTACCTTACTGCTTTCTGTATACTGGGTAGTGAGTGGGAGGTCCCAGGTATTTATGGATCAGGGAGGGGCTTTCTTTTGCTATCATCTCTGCAGGAACGCCCTCTTCAGGACGATATTACCCACATGTTATGGATTCTTGAAGCGGGGTGTGTGACATACTTATAATACCCATTTTACAAGGTGAGTATTCACAAAATGGTATTATTTTGAGTTGCAGCAATCCACTCACACCCTCGTTCCACCACTCTATTCCAGCGCTCCACACCATACATTAGTACATATACCGCAGAACACGCGTGGGGTAGCGGTCTGGCAGACATGGTCCTGAGCAGTTTTCCATACATATCTTTTTTACATCGCACACAGGTATTATAGTATTATATGCTTCTTTACACATTATGTATGTTCGATAATCCATCTGTGTTTATTTAGTTTTTATTCCAAGTGGAGTCATGGTATAGGCGTAGCATTTGACCGCTGGGAATGATTTCTGTATACATACTACATGTGGATATATTTGATTAGAGACGGACACTGTGCCCTCAGGATGAAAAATATAGATATTGATTTATGTTCTGTGGGGGACGCTGCATACATATAAATATCCTTCTGTAACCCAATAAGTACCATGAATGCTTTAATAATTCTTTAACATGTTTTAATAGGATGCACACTTTGTATATAATGTATAATTAATAAATAGTGTAAATTTAGTAGTATTGAGTTTGTGTGTCATATATATTTTTAAAGTGGACCTTCACCCTGAAAAGGAGCACGTCTTATATGTTTCCCCCACCCTGTACATACAGATTAAAAATCATCCTACCTGCATCTACTGCATTTTCTGAGCCTTTAAACATCCAAGATGGTGGCACATGGAGTTTCAGGCTGCCTGCAAACAGAAAGTGTCTTATGACTGGGCCGCTCTGCATTCTGGGATTGCTGTCCATTTCCTGACCCCAGCACTACTCTGCCTGAGCAAAACACAGCTATAACCCACCCCCTGCACTTTTGCCCCATCTCCTCTCCTCAGTATGCAACGCTTCTGAGGCAAGATGGCGGAGCCCGTATCCTAGAGTCCTGAACAGAGTTGCAGCCCAGTGGGGGAAAGAATAATAAATAAGTGACTACAACTTTTTTTAGAAGCCGGGGAATTGTTTTTTTAAGGGTTTGGGCTTTTCATTAAATGATGCTGAAGGTCCGGTTTAATGGGGCCGCAAGTTCATGGAGCTCAGGGCACATCTCAATAGCAGGAGGAGGCGCTGCCATGGTTCAGGAGGTGCAGGGAGTGGGTGCTTGACCACAAAGAGTTCAACAGGAGGACCCAGAAAATAATGCAAAATACCCCATCAAAGATGAGATGCTGCACAACAGAGATTTATATAAAAATGCAACATTTTAATTTCATTGATAAAGTCATAAAAAGACATGTTAAAAGAAATTAAAAAAACATAACAAGATACACAAAGCAAAGGGCCATGTAATATACAATATTATCTAATGTCACAAAACCAGCTCAAGCATGAGCCACAATATACATCCGACACCTATCCATGACCGAACCCCCCATATTTCGGGTCCAGCAAGTTTGGATGCACTTTGATTAAAAGTCCAGGTTCGTGGTCCTGAACCCGATCCCCATTGAAATCAATGGGGACCCCCAAACTTTGGGGGCGATTCTGCCTCTGGGGGCCCCTCTGCCCTCCACTCCTCACCTACCAGTGTTTGCAGCAGGAAGCAGTGCTGTAAAACATACCTGAGCCCCACGATACCCTTCCTGTCAACTCCCCATAAGTGAGGGCATGCCTAGTCCCAGCTGGCAGTGTTGGCACTAGGAGTCAGGGCTGGCTCCAGGTTTCTGAGGGCCCTTGGGCAAGAAAGTCTTAGTTGGCCCTTTTCAGCTCCGCTGACACAAAGGGGTCATCTACTGCTGCTGATTGCTTTCCAGTCCTTGTTAGCTGTCATCTGGTTCTCGCCACCTTCTGAGCTTCCATCAATTGCCCTCCATTCCAGGCCACCTTCTCCATTGTTGCTGATCATCCCCTATTGCTGAGGCCAGACATGAGCAGGTCTGCACACAGCACCCGGTAATCGGTGGTTCGGGTCCGCTATAAAATAATACCATGGCCAAGTGTGAGCCTGAGTGGGCCCCTGAAGATGCCATGGGCCCTGCAATTGCCCAGATTTGCCCTGTGCTGGTGCTGGCTCTGCTAGGAGTGTCCTCACTCATGGGGAGTAAAGGGGGATAGCGGGGCTCATGTTAGTTTTACAGCCGCTTCAGCTGCTGCATCCTTTCTGTGTTCGAGCCTGAGCGCTGAACTCGAACACAAGTGAAATAACATCGTCAATGTTCCTGCAGCATGCACATCCTCATGTTTACCACTCTGGCAGCTGGGGAATGCCGAAACCATGCACCCATCTGTTCCAAACCCCCTACGGGATCCCCTCCTCACAGGTAAAATTCCTGGGTGCTGTACTATACACATAAACTAGGCAATACCCCATTTTGGTGGAGTTGGCACCACCCCCTTATTCGCATAAGGCTAATTTCCTATGAACACTTTTGGATTATAGAGCAGCTCTTGTTTCCATCATCACCTCCGAATGTGTTTTTTTTTCGTTCACTTCAGCAATCAGGGGAATGCAATGGAAAGATAACTTAAGATATAAAGAAGACAGATCCCCGCCCCCAGTGAAGCTCCTGCGGGAGTGTGGAGGAGAACAGGCCGCCGGCTTCAGCACGTGCTTCGGAAATCAGCATTTCTCCACCATGAGAGGGAGCTTCTGGCTCCAGCCAAGTGTAACGCTGGGGGAGAGCAAATATCCCCCAGGTGAATTTAGTATTGGATCAGCCCAGGAGGATGGCCATGGGTCAGCGGCTTCTGCTGATACCAACAATCATTAAGCTACGCGCCACGTTAACCTCATCATCGCCACAAGGGACCATAAGCCGCTAACAACTCTGAGCATAAGGCATGGGATGTTTTATTCTCTCTCCATCAGATCAGTTCTTACAGGCCAACAATTTGAAGGCTTCCAGCGAGATGAAAACCCAACCAGTGCAGGAAGAGGCCATGGGTCAGCAATCCAACCCCTAATCAACTCCTCTGTGTCAGTTACAATCACACAATTCATGTCCATTACAGCTCAATCTCTGTGAGCACTCTGGATCCCGTTAGCACTGTCACTAGGCCAATGCCCTTCAACCATGGCTGTATTTCCAATTAGGCAACCCTAGGCTGGTGCCTAGAGCTGCAAGCTGTGGAGGGTGCTGCAGAGTGCACCATTACTGCTATATTTGAAAATAATAGCTACATTTAAAAAAAAAAATGTCCTGTTTCCTGCATTTTAATCCCTCCCATAGCCACAGAGAGGCAGTGTGGGTGGGGCACCTTCAGCTGTCAACAGGACCTGATTACCCAGCCTCCCCTGCTGTGGTTATGTGACATATGTGGGTGGGTGGGGAGCCGGGAAGCCGGTAACAAGTTCATGTATGCTTGTCTTTGACTTTGACTGTTTTAAATCAATTGCACCCTTTCCCTTCTCCACACAAACGCTGTCTGCACACTGTTGTGCCCTGCCCCCAAAAAAGGCTGCCCTGGCCCCCCCCCAGAACTTGTTGCTGATAACCATGAGCCCCCTTCACCCTCTACTGCCAAAGCATATATTATTTTTAATGTATGTCCCCATCCCTGCATCACTTCCAACCTCCCACCAGTTTCTCTCATTTCACCCCCACTTAGCTCCACTCATCCATTTTTCCATGCAGCTCCTCTAATTTACCCCACTACACCCATCCTCCCCTCTGCTCCACACATTTACCCAAAGTTCCACTCTTTCACCCCACCCAGCACTACTCCTCCACCCCACCCAGCTCCATTCACCCAACCCCACCCAGCTCCACACACCCATGCCTCCACCCAGCTCCACATATACACCCCTAACACTTCTCATCCATGCCACCCAACTCCATTCTCCCACCACCACTCAGCCCCCCTCTACCTGATCCACTCAGCAAGACCCATCCACCTACACTCATCCATCCTTCCACCCAACTCACATACCACCCATAAATCTATGCTCTACTCATCCAGCAGCTCCCCTCACCCACCTCCATCCAGCTTGACCCATCCTGGGACCCAGCTTCTGTCACCCACCAAGCTCTAGCCATCCACCTTAGCTCCACTCATGCACTCACCCACCCTTTCCTAATTCTGTCGTCTTGGACAGGGTGCACAGAGTGGCATCCCCTGTTTTATGCATGGTCCCGTTTGTCCATTCACTTGAATGAGCGGACAGGAGAACGCAGAGAGCTGGGGATGCTGCTATGTGCACTGTCTGTGAGGCTGCCACAGAAGCACCAGTAATAACGCTATGGGCGGAGTATTCTATTTTCCTTGTAACCACCCCTCCCCGACCCTGCCTAACTTCCAGATTGGACTTACACTTTAAGAGATATTTACCTTTTCCTCATTCGTCTAACAGGAGACATACACATTTGCAGAATCTGCACCTCTACCAACAGACTGTAAGCTCTTCTCTCTCTGTATCCTCCCTCGAACCATAATAGACTGTAAGCTCTTCTCCTTCTGTATCCTCCCTTATATGATAATAGATTGTAAGCTCTTCTCCTTCTGTATCCTCCCTTATACCCTAATAGATTGTAAGCTCTTCTCCTTCTGTATCCTCCCTATACCCTAATAGATTGTAAGCTCTTCTCCTTCTGTATTCTCTCATACCCTAATAGATTGTAAGCTCTTCCTCTTCTGTATCCTCCCTTATACCCTAATATATTGTAAGCTCTTCCCTCTTCTGTATCTACCCTTATACCCTAATATATTGTAAGCTCTTCCCCCTTCTGTATCTACCCTTATACCCTAATAGATTGTAAGCTCTTCTCCTTCCATATCCTCTTATACCCTAATAGATTGTAAGCTCTTCTCCTCCTGTATCCTCCCTTATACCTAATAGATTGTAAGCTTCTTTTCTTCTGTATCCTCCCTTATACCCTAATAGATTGTAAGCTCATCCTACTTCCACATCCTTCCTTATACCCTATAGATTGTAAGTTCTATTAAATTCTGCATACTCACAATTATCTTTAATAATATGTATTCCCTTGGTACTGGGGGAAAATCCTGTACAGTTTCCTATTTTAATATGCAAACATTATAACAAAGCAAATTGCACAACAGAAAGAACACAGTGCAGCTGCATCTCTGCGTGTAATGCCTGCCCGCCACATTAGACCCATGGGGGGCATTAACAAACAATTTATTGAACTTAACAAACATTTTGTTATATGTGGTTTTACCAAAAGCTATCAGGAACGCAATTGGTTAGCAGGAATGTGCACTAAAAGCACAGAGTCACATGTAAAGTACACCACAATCCATTATAAAACCAAACATTTTTACCATGCATGCCCAAATCTAACTGTCTATTAGAATGTAAGCTCTTCCACCCGTATAACATATAGCCCAATAGATTGTAAGCTATTCACTAGTTTGTATCCTACCTTCTACCTAATGGATAGCAAGCTCTTCTCCTTCTGTATCCCACCTTATACACTAATAGATTGTAAGCTCTTCTCCTTCTGTATCCTCCCTTATACCCTAATAGATTTTAAGCTCTTCTCCTGCTGTATCCTCCCTTATACCCTAATAGATTGTAAGCTCTTCTCCTTCTGTATCCTCCCTTATACCCTAATAGATTGTAAACTCTTCCCCTTATGTATCCTCCCTTATACCCCAATAGATTGTAAGCTTTTCTCCTCCTGTATCCTCCCTTATACCCTAATAGTTTGTAAGCTCCTCTCCTTCTGTATCCTCCCTTATACCGTAATATAGTGTAAGCTCTTCTCCTTCTGTATCCTACCTTATACCATAATAGATTTTAACCCCTCCCTCCTTCTTTATCCTCCCTTATACCCTAATATATTGTAAGCTCTTCCCCTTCTATATCCTCCCTTACACCCTAATAGATTGTAAGCTCTTCTCCTCCTGTATCCTCCCTTATACCCTAATTGATTGTAAGCTCATTTCCTTCTGTATCCTCCCTTATACCGTAATATAGTGTAAGCTCTTCTCCTCCTGTATCCTCCCTTATACCCTAATAGATTGTAAGCTCTTCTCCTTCTGTATCCTCCCTTATACCGTAATAGATTTTAAGCTCTTCTTCCTCCTGTATCCTCCTTTATACCCTAATAGATTGTAAGCTCCTCTCCTTCTGTATCCTCCCTTATACCGTAATATAGTGTAAGCTCTTCTCCTTCTGTATCCTCCCTTATACCGTAATAGATTTTAAGCTATTCTCCTTCTGTATCATCCCTTATACCCTAATAGATAGTTAAGGAGAGAGGAGGTGTGTGAGTGAGCTCTCTGCAGGTGCTCTGAATGTCTGGCTCTAGCCAAGGGCCTGGCTGCCTTGGGTGGGGTCGCTCCCCAAGTGAGCTCCAGGCTTCTGGGTCTGAATCTGCAGTCCATGTGAGAGACCTTCTGGCTATAGAATGTGCAGGTGACCGGCTGACCACGCTGGATTACAATGATGTTGGTGCAAGAGTCTTTATGGAGGAAAGTAACAGTAAAATAAGTGAAGCTGGAATGGAAGTGGTGGATAATAATGATGGGCCGTGTAGCAGTGTCTGTGTGCAGCATGTAATGGAGGGAGGTAACTGCTGATCCAGGCAGGGAGATCCAACAACCTGTTGTGATGGACACTCAGCAGCCAGCTCAGGCCGGCAGTGGGAAGCAGCACAACCTGAGGAGGACATCTTTGGAAAGGTTGACAATGCAGGAAAACCTGCAGCAGAATGTGTGTGTGTGCCGAGAGTCCCGAGCCCAAGACCCAGCCGGCCACTGTTGACCCCATAACTGGGGGGAAATCTGCTAAATCTGCCACTGGACATAAATCTAGGAAGTTATCAGACAATGCAAATGCTAAGCTGGGGGCAAATGGCCACAAGTCTCCCAGGACTGGAGCAGCAGAGACATTCAAACACCCAGCAGAAAACTCAAGGCGCAAGGCAAGTCTTAAAGAGACACCAGAACTGCAGCTTGCAGACAAGATTCCAGCTTTAGTCAACAACATGAACACCTTAAGAGCATCCAGGACAGAGCTACAAAGACAAATAGAGGAAATTAATAAAATAAAGGCAGGAAACCCCCATAACGCAGCCACCTGTGATGAGCTGTTACAGGGTCTCCGCACACAGCTTGCCGCAATTGTTAGACATTGAGACACTTGAGAAACAAATGGGGCCCATGGCAGAGAGATACAAGAACCTGGATCGGTTTGAGGAGTCTCAGAAGCTCCTAAAATACAGACAGATACCTGAACCCAGCTCAGTCCCCCCCTCACCATCAGAGCAGGAGACATCCTCACAGGAGCTGATGTACAGGACCCCAGTGCTGCAAGATTCTGACCCTTCTTTTCATGATGCCAGCCAAGTAAGCCAACCGCCCCCAGGGGGCAGCAGTGAGCAATCCCTGAATAGCAATGAACTCTGTGTTTCACAAGGAGCCCTCCCCCGACCTGTGAATGGATGTGATGCAGCCAGTGACACTATGGAAGTTGTAAAGACCCCCCCCCCCCAAATTGCAAGCCCGGGGTCACAGCCGGGACACAGTGACACCTCTGAACTGTCCCCCACATTGTTAGACATTAGTCGTGGAAACAAGCAATCAAGTCACAATGCATTACAATCTGTTTGGGACAATGAACAGACTGCGATTCCTGATAATAATGGGACTGAATCGTCTGCATGTACTAATAATGTTTTTCCTCCCATAGGTGATCAGCCACAGGTAGCAGGTCCCCCGCAATCCAGACCCCGCAGTGATAATACTGGCAATGCATCTGGCCACGCTCCTCCTCAGAATGCCTGGAGCCGCGGTGCCCCATCTTTTAGCCCCGGCTTACATTACACCGGTCAGGCATTTAAGAGGAGGAACGTGGTAAGATTTAGGAATAAGGGGGCAAAGGAAGATCTGCCAGACAGGAGACATGTGATCCGCGAGATCCTGTGTAACTAGATGGGGTTCACACCCGCAGATATATTGGCCGTCATAAACCTCCCGGACAGGCAGGGCTATGATATAAGCTTCAAGCTCATGGCCAGCTTGGATAGGTTCTGGGCAAGTGTGACAAAGTTTAGGGGCACTGACGGATGGGACCAGTTTATCCTTATCCCGGTATCAAAGCCAGGTACTGTGAGTGTTAATATCTTGTTCTGGAATGAGTCCGTCCCCCCTCAGGATATTGTGATATGGCTGAGGAGACATTGTGATATGGTGTCTGACCTGACAAAGTGTCTTGATGATGATGGGATCTGGACGGGAGGCTGGAGGGTGCTGGTGAAGCTCAGGCAGCACAATAATATTACTTTACATTTGCCCAACTCCTTCTTTATCGGCCGTGAGAGGGGGGTGTGCTTCTATGCCGGTCAGCCCCGCTTGTGCTTTAAGTGTGGGAAGGCCGGTCATGTGGCCGGAGTGTGTACTGTAGTGAAGTGTAACCTGTGCGGGGAGATTGGACACACCAGCGCCATGTGCACAGATGTCCAGTGTAACTTGTGTGGCCAGATGGGTCATTACCATAAGGACTGTTCAGATGCCTTCCATAACCTCTATAGCCAGGCTGCAGAGGAGCTAGTGGCAGCAGGTGAGGTTACAGAAGAGGAGGCTCTGATGTCTGGGCAGATATTAACAAGGCCAGGGTCTGAGATAACGGAGATAGCAGATCAGACAGATGTAACCCCACAGCCTGTGGCCACCATCCCACGGCCAGCAACGGAGCAAGCTGATAGCCCATCTTCCCCTGTAGCCCCTTCCCCTGCTATGGCCCATTGCCCTGCTCCAGCCTCTTCTGCAGATAGTAAAGTCCCTGGTGATAAGAGAGGGAAAAAAAAAAGTCCACCCGCAGACCGGAGGGTTCATGGTCCTTAGTCCAAAAGCCAGGAAAAAAGCCCAAGGGCAGAACAGATACAGCAGTGACAGTTATATCAAACCTATATAGCGTATTGTCTGAGTCAGGTGCAGATCTTTCTGGGCATGACACTATGGAGCTGGAGAAAGAGTTAAAGCGTATAGCCAGAGAATGGGGTCAGAGGAGGAAGAAAATGTCACCAGCAGCTATAGACACTATAGACTCTGATATGGAAGTGACTGGCAGGCAGGACGACTCTGATTCAGATCTATGATGGTGTTTAATGTGTTACTGCTCTACATAATGATGGCACCTAACCCCTGATCTGTAACCTGATGTATCCTCACTGATTAATCATTAAGAGTATAGACACAATGAATAATTAATAGTATGTAGAATTCTGCTGTGTTATGTTTATTTGTATACAATTATGTGTTTTCTTTATATTCTGTATTAATGCTGATTAGCTGTGTTTAATTTGTTTGTTTACTAATAAAAATTCCCTTATACCGTAATAGACTGTAAGCCCTTCTCCTCATTTATCCTCCCTTATACCCAATAGATTGCAAGCTCTTCTCTTTCTGTATCCTCCCCTATACCCTAATACATTGTAAGCTCTTCTCCTTCTGTATCTTCCACCTTCTGCCTCCTTCCCTATACCCTAATAAACTGTATAGACCATATGTGTCCTTCCTTCTACCTTAATACAGTCATCTGTAAGCTCTTCCATCCTTTGTTTTGAGGGCTGTATCTCCTATTTGGCACAACTAGGCTGGTGCCTAGGGCAGCAAGTTGCGGGGGGGGGGGGCAGTAGAGTGCACCATTACTGCTATAGTTAAAGGAACAATTCAGGCAATGGTAATAATAAAGCAGCATGGAGTTCACCTGAAGCCTGTCCCGTGTACCTCTCGTTCCTAGGGCGGCCTGGACACCAAATCCAGCCCAGGCTCCAGAAGATAATTACCCCTTATTTTTTTAAGATGATCTTGATAAAAGAAAAGACTATTCAGAGCTTAACAATCCGCCATCAAAGCAAAGCGGCTGTAATGTGCGGCTCTTGTCAGGTGTGATGAGAATAATGGCTGCGTGGAAGACAATCTCGTCATTATTGCCACTAACGAGGAGTTCTCACTCCAGAGGTGTTAACTTCAAATGATGCCTTCTCCTCTCATTGTGAAACCTGCAGCTAACCAGCTCTTGTGGTGCACTACTGCTCCCAGCATTAGGGTAGACAGGAAATAGGTGTTTTCTTCTTACGTTGCCCCTTTACCAGCTCTAAAGGACAATGATCATATACAGATGCAACACAATGGGGGTTTATTCATCAAGGGATAGCGGCAGGTAACGCCTGGTGAACACCGGGCGCTGTACCCAAAACCACATTTATGAAAGTGAATCTGGTAAACGACTCTAACAGCGCCATGTAGCGCCACATGCATTAATACAGGCGGCTCAGCATATAGCGCCGGCGCTCTAGCTTCCACAGTGCCAGGTATTACCTTTCGCTCAGTGTCGCTCTCCCATACATTTCAATGGCCGTTCATTTGCTTGTGTTTAAACAGCGTGTTTGACTTTTTTTTTGTTTTTTTTGCTCCAATCATTGTGTGACGTCTCCTGGCTGCAAACAAACATTTTTAGAAACTTTTTTGACTTTTTATATTTTTATGCAGAATTGTCATTACTGGTCAGGCACTAAAGTGTTATGTCACATTGTTACAACAATGTCATTCCATGTGTGTTCAAAAACAGACTTTAATCACACAGCGTCTGCCAATCTATGCTACAGCGCCCAGATTTAGAGCGCCGATGCTGTGTGTGTGTTCTTTTTTGATGAGTATGGTGTGGAGCGACAAGAGTCGGTCGCACCTCTCGCTCCCTGCAGCGCTGTACTGGTGTTAGAGCGCCCAACATACATCGCATTCGCCAATGCCGGCCAGGCAGGTTACTACAGCGACTGAGGTGCTCTGTTACAGCGCCCAATACCCGCTTACAGCGGTCGCTCTAAGCGCTGCTATACAGACGCTCATCTGCTGATACCTGGCATTAGTAGTGAATCAGCCTCCACATCAACTTGCATTGTATTTCAGCTGCAAATCTGCATTGAAAGCATTAAAGCGTAACAAAACCTGGGACCTGCCCCCCACAGAACATAAAACATAAAATTTACCTCTTCCCAGTCCAATTTTGCATGTGCAGACTCTTGTCCAATCAGAGCTGCTTGCTGTTACTATACTCTTGTCAATGAGGAGCCTATCTGAAAGGCTGGGACGGGAGCGTGCACAGCCTGAAGATGCAGGGGATCCGGCCTCGCTTGCTCCCCATTGTAAACAATCTGAGCCATTTTCTGAATGACATAGGCAAGGAAAAAAGCTCTAATTGGACGAGAGCCTGCGCATGCCCCATTGGACTGCAAAAAGGTGAATTGTACAGGGAATTCTGGAGGGTTTCACACAGCAGCATCCCAATTCGGGATGCCCCTGGGAATGGAACAATGCCCAGGGTAGTATGTTTCCACTATTAATTATTTCAATGCAGATATGCTGCTGAAATACAATGGAAGTTTAAACTGGACAAACACTCAGTTTTTTCTTTAATGAGGGAAACACCCAGAATGCTGGAGCCCCCCCATACATAACCCCCCCCCCCCCCCCCACGAGAGCGCCCAATATCCTCACCTTTGCTATGAGCCAACGCTGGGAACGGAGTCCCGCGAATGGCCACCGGCATGCACGTGGGCCACGGTCGCGTCCTCGGCACTCCGCCCCCATGACCGCCCGCCAGCCAGTCGCGGACTACGTTCCCAGTGCTGGCTCGTAGTAAAGGTGAAGATATCAGGTGTTCTGGGGGGTTATGTGCCCCCCGAGCTTGTTTTGATTAGTTGAAAGCGGGACCAACACCCATTAAAGTGGACCAACACCCAGGGGTGATTGGCCCGGGAATCTATAAGATTCCCGGGCCGATCACCTCCCTCACCGCGGGACATCCGAGATCGGGATGTCCCGCGGGGTAAACCCCCCCCAAAACACCTTACCTTACCTCCCGCGCGCCCCTCTAGACGTGCGCGCGCCCGCGACGGCTGTTTGTGAATGGCCGGCGCGGGCGCGCGCCCTGTAAGAGTGACGTGCGGGAGGCGGCGGCGGACGCGCTGTCTTGTCCGTCGCTGTCACCCGCTTGTCCGTCGGCGGGGATTGGACGGCGCGACGTGGGAGCGTGGTGAGGTGAGTTTTTGGGGCTTTCTGGGGGGTTTCACACAGCGGGGCACCCCCAATTGGTGTGCCCCCCAAAGTGGACCAAAACCCAGGATAGTCAAAATCCTGGGTGTTGGTCCACTTTAAAGAGAAAACGGGTGTTGGTCCTGTTTAAAGGAGCACTATCATGCACTTGTGTAATATTAAAAATACGTAGAAATACGTCGGCTAATGAGAGGAGGGGTCACTTATACATCTAAACTGATGTATAAGTGACCTCCTGGTAGGAATAACATCCAGGGGTGACAGGTTGTCCTCTTCCTACCATTAAAAGAAAGAAAAACAAGGCTGGCTGAATATTTCTTGATGCCGGGTGTATAAATGACCCCTCCCCCATCAACCAACATATTTATATGGATTTTTATCATTGGGCCATTTTTTCACGATAGTGCTCCTTTAAGTAGTGTTGCATCTGCAGCTGATACTGGGGATGTTGGGGGTTTCATACAGCTGGGCAATACCAATTCAGGATTTGGGATGTCCCAGGGTTGGCCACCCTGGGTTTTGTTCCGCTTTATAGAAATTGGATCAAGGCCCGTTTCCTTGATTGAGGCTTACAAGGAGCTGTATTAAACACTGATGCTTGTGCCATCTGGTGGTGTAGGAAGTGAATGACATGCTAATTTCACTGTGGGAAGAGGAATACTGCCAACGCAAGCACAGCGCAGACATATGCTGGCATTGTCATTCACTCCTTTCACCACCAGGTGGCACATGAATCAATGTAGATTAGCAAGGAAGTCTGCCATGGTCCAAAGCCGCGCCCACACTGCCGCTAGTCCTTTCATAGCCCCGGTTTGTGAAATTGCGAGCTGCGTTCCTGGTGGCAGGTGGGTGTGGCCTGGGTAGGGCCAGTTCCTATTGAAACCAATGGGAGCATCTGTACACCAGTAACTCTCATGTGGGAGCTGACAGTACAGAGGCTATGCCAACGCCGCCAATCCACAATCTGGTGGTGTAGGAAGTGAATGACATGCTAATTTCACTTTTTGGGAACTAGGATGCCGCCAGGACAAGAACAATGCAGCAATGCATTGGCTATGTCATTCACTTCTTTCACCACCAGATGGCGCCGGAATCAATGGTGATTAGGCTTAGGGTTTCACACAGCGGGGCATCCCGATTTTGGATGCCCCAGGGGAGGGTGTGGGTTTTGGTCCACTTGGTCATATATTGCCGCCAGGATCGCAATTTAAATAAATGGGCGTGGGTGAGTACACGGGGAACGAGCGCTCCCAGCTCGCCAGCACTCAAGCGTCCAGCTTGGAACTAGCAAAGATGACGGTAAGCAGTAACCAGAATCGCCTAAAGCTCGGCACTGGATTGAGGGCCAGTTAAACCGGACCTTCAGCAGGATTTAATGAAAAGCCCAAACCCTTAAACTATTCACCAGCATCTAAAATTAATATATTTTAAGTTTTTAGTCACTTATTATTCTTTCCCCCACTGGGCTGCAACGCTGTTCAGGACTCTAGGATATGGGCGCCGCCATCTTGCCTCAGAAGCATCAAATACTGAGGAGAGGAGAGCGGGATAAAGTACAGGGAGAAGGGTTATAGCTGTGCTTTGCACAGACAGAGCAGAGCTGGGGTCAGGAAAAGGACAGCAATCCCAGAATGCAGAGCGACACAGTCAGAAGACATTTCCTGTTTGCAGGCTGCCTGATGCTCCATGAGCCGCCATCTTGGATGTTTAAAGGCTCATAACATGCAGTAGGTAGGATGATTTTTAATGTGAGCAATCTGTATGTACAGGGTGTGGGGAACATATAAGATATGCTCTTATTCAGAGTGAAGGTCCGCTTTAAGTTGTTAAGTCCAGGGCCAGACTGGGCTGGGCTGGGCCTTTAATCGTTTCTATTGTAATCAGCTGTGATACTTTCCAAAGCAGTCATGAGCTACTTAATGGAATGTAGATAGCTTACAGTGCAATGTGATGCGTGCATTGCACTTTGGGATGAAAAAAAAATAGACTGTAGAGATTGTCTGCTCTGTATTATACACATACACATAATTCATTATGCTAACATAGTGGTACTATTACTATTAAAACAACTAATAATGATAATAATCATCATAACAACAATCCACAAATAATACATTATTTTAGGATATACCATGCTGTTTTTCTCTTCTTCTTGCTATAAAACTCTAATAATCGTAGAATTTATATTGTTTAGATAGTTAATAAACAATTGGAAATAATAAAAGGAATGATAAGATAGATAGATAAGATAGATAGATAAGATAGATAGATAAGATAGATAAGATAGATAGATAGATAGATATGGGAAGGACAGATAGATAGATAAGATAGATAGATAGATAAGATAGATAGATATGAGATAGATAGATAGATATGGGATATATATATATATATATATATATATATATATATATATATATATTTGCTGCTTGGGGGTAGCTAGAGGAAATTTATGTTGCTGGATAAAGGGTCTAGGTCCCAGAAGCCAGTGAAAATTGGCAATTTTTTTGCACAGGGCCACAGTTTGTCCAAAGCAAGTCCTGGGTTTGTTTGTATCATTTCACTTTTGCACAGCATTTTCTATAATGTAACCCTTATAGAGCAAAAGACAACTGGAAACTAGAATAACAATGCAGTAAAGTACTTAAAGTGGACCAAAACCCACGCTGACCGGCCTGGGAATCTATAAGATTCCTGGGCCAATCGATTCCCTCCCGACCCAGGCATCCAAAATCTGGATGCCCGCTGTGTGAAACCCCCAGGTCGCCCCATACACTTACCTTGTTTCCTGGTCCAACTGCGCATGTGCGAGCCGTGGCAGCATCCCCGCTATTCCTCTATCAGGGTGCGTGCCCGTGCCAGGCATTTGTGAATGGCATGTTAGCGGGTAGCGGGGTATGCGGCCACCAGCATGCTCGCATTAGACGAGCTCCTGTTTGAAGGGTCTCGAGCAGATCTGAGCGTGCTGATTGGACGAGCAGCCGTGCATGCGTCGTAGGACTGGGAAGAGGTGAGTTTGTTCGGGTCTCTTCTTCTTGCTATAAAACTCTAATAATCGTAGAATTTATATTGTTTAGTTAGTTAATAAACTATTGGAAATAATAAAAGGAATAATAATACGATTAAAATGTTTCTTCTTCTTCTTACTAATATTATTTACAATGTTAATAAAAGGATTGCAGCTGCCATATCTGTTACAATCTAACCACGCTCACAATAAAATATTACTCATCCTAAATAATATGGCGGTTGTCATAAGTACTGTAGCTTTGCTCATTTACCCCGGCACCCCCTCCCATACCTGCGCCTAGGCTTCTGCCACTAAATAACATTTCCTCTGCCAGCGATGGCGGCGCTCCTTAACAAGAATGACCGCTATGTCGATACGACCGTTTAAAGAGCGGCAAAGTGAAAGATGAGCAACAGGCGGCGGATGTGATGGCCGCCATATACTGCATTGATAAACAGGACTGCCGCCAAGCATTGCGGAGCGCTGTGTGACCCTTATACCATCACCACGTTACTACTGACAGCAGCCGCTATACACAATGTCACAGGCCTCATTACATCAGCAGCGTCTTTAAAAAAATAGAGCAGCTTCCTTGTGTGGCTTACAAAGAGGCCTACTGAGCACTGATTCCAATGAAGCCTATTGGCTTGTGGTGGTCATGTGGGACAATCAGTGCGGCTTAAGCGGACACAGGAACGAAGAGAGGTGAGCTTAAAGGGACAGTCCAGGCAAAGGGAGTAAATCAGTTTGCTTTCTGCTCCCTTAAAATGGACCAAAACCCAGGATTTTGACTATCCTGGGTTTTGGTCCTTTCCCCAGGGGCACCCCGATCAGAGGTGACCCGCTGTGTGAAACCCCCCAGATCACTGCAGCCAACTCACCTTATTGCGGTCCCACAGCAGCGGCTCTGATGGGCGCATCCTCTGCTTCCCTGTAGCAAGTGCGCGTGCCAGGCATTTGTGAATGACCTGAGCGGGCACGCTCCTTGTTAGAGGGAGGCGGAGGATGCGGCCATCAGAGCCGCTTCTCTTAGACGCGCCGTGGGACCGGGATAAGGTGAGTTGCTGCGGCGATCTGGGGAGGTTTGACACAGATAGATAGATAGATATTGGATAAATAGATAGATAGATAGATAGATAGATAGATAGATAGATAGATAGATATGAGATAGATAGATAGATAGATAGATATGAGATAGATAGATATTGGATAGATAGATAGATAGATAGATAGATAGATAGATAGATAGATAGATATTGGATAGATAGATAGATAGATAGATAGATAGATAGATAGATAGATATTGGATGGATGGATAGATAGATAGATAGATAGATAGATAGATAGATAGATAGATATGGGATAGATAGATAGATAGATAGATAGATACGAGATAGATAGATAGATAGATAGATAGATAGATAGATAGATAGATAGATATGGGATAGATAGATAGATAGATAGATAGATAGATAGATAGATAGATAAATAGATAGATATGGGATAGATAGATAGATAGATAGATAGATAGATAGATAGATAGATAGATACGAGATAGATAGATAGATAGATAGATAGATAGATAGATAGATAGATAGATAGATATGGGATAGATAGATAGATATGAGATAGATAGATATGAGATAGATAGATAGATAGATATGAGATAGATAGATAGATAGATAGATAGATAGATAGATATGAGATAGATAGATAGAAAGATAGATAGATAGATATTGGATAAATAGATAGATAGATAAATAGATAGATATGCGATAGATAGATAGATAGATAGATAGATAGATAGATGATAGATAGATAGATAGATAGATAGATATGAGATAGATAGATAGATAGATAGATAGATAGATAGATAGATAGATAGATATGGGATGGATATATATATATATATATATATATAGTTGCTGCTTGGGGGTAGCTAGAGGAAATCTATGTTGCTGGATAAAGGGTCTAGGTCCCAGAAGCCAGTGAAAATTGGCATTTTTTTTGCACAGGGCCACAGTTTGTCCAAAGCAAGTCCTGGGTTTGTTTGTATCATTTCACTTTTGCACAGCATTTGCTATAATGTAACCCTTATAGAGCAAAAGACAACTGGAAACTAGAATAACAATGCAGTGGACCAAAACCCACGCTGACCAGCCTGGGAATCTATAAGATTCCTGGCCAATTGATTCCCACCCGACCCTGTGTGAAACCCCCAGGTCGTCCCATACACTTACCTTGCTTCCTGGTCCAACTGCGCATGCGCAGCAGCATCCCCGCTATTCCTCTAGCAGGGTGCGTGCCCATGCCAGGCATTTGTGAATGGCCTGTTAGAGGGTAGCGGGGTATGCGCCACCAGCATGCTCGCATTAGACGAGCTCCTGTTTGAAGGGTCTCGAGCAGATCTGAGCGTGCTGATTGGACGACGGGCCGCGCATGCGTCGTAGGACTGGGAAGAGCTGAGTTTGTTCGGGTGACTTGGGGGGCTTCAAACAGTGGGCACCTCCAATCAGGGTGGCCCGGGGGCAAGGACTGGGTTTTGGTCAACTTTAACTATTGTGAAAAATGGCCCAATTATAAAAATCCATATAAATATGGTGGATGGCGGGAGGAGGGGTCACTTATACACCCAGCATCAGGAAATATCCACCAGGCTTGGGGACAGGCTCTGTCACCCCTGATAGATAAACCTGTCATCCCTGGATTTTATTCCTACCACGAGAGAATAAACCACAAGCTTGGCGGGAGGTGGATTCAGTTTGGGTGTATAAGTGACCCCTCCTCTAATTAGCCAATGTCTTTATATGGATTTTTAATATTACACAATTTCACCATAGTGCTCCTTTAAAGAGGAAGGTCGATCAAACATGACAAGACTCTCTTAATTATGTAGAAGTTGGACAGCACATAATGCTTTGCAAAGGGGCCGCTAAGCATCAACCAGCCAGGGTTTACTTTGCTTTAAATAAATAAATAAATATATATATATATATATATATATAAAATTTAATGTTGCAGGATAGAGGGTACTGTGCAGCTCTTGGCCCCGGAAGCCAATTTTTTGGAACAGGGCAACAGTTTTTCCAAAACGAGTTCTGGGTTTGTTTGTATCATTCCACCTTTGCGATGCATTTTCTATAATGTAACCCTTATAGAGCAAGAGACGACTGAAAACTAGAATAACTGTGCAGTAAAGTACTTAAGGGGGAACAAAATACAGTACTTTGACTTTCCCAGGTTTTGTTTCAAGCCCCTCTGTGGGAAACCCCCCAGTTCGCCCAGGAGAACTAACCTCTCCTTGGCCCAACAGCGTATTTTCACATGTGTTTAATGATAGTTGTCCAACATAACAATTCAATGGGAATGTGCCCCCTCCCAAGGTGCACATCACATGTAAAAATGTAAACTCTTGTGCATTTTTAATGCAAGTTTTTATGCCAGAGGGATGAGTCCTGAGCCATAATGGAAAAAAACACACAAGTATGTCCAGGGGCTAATTAAATGCAGAGACAGGGAAGAAAAGAAGAGCACCCTTTCCTTGCCAAGTCACACGGATACTGTAGAGAGATAGATACTAGATAGATAGATAGATAGATAGATAGATAGATAGATAGATAGATATGGGATAGATAGATATGAGATAGATAGATAGATAGATAGATAGATAGATAGATAGATATGGGATAGATAGATATGAGATAGATAGATAGATAGATAGATAGATAGATAGATAGATAGATAGATATGGGATAGATAGATATGAGATAGATAGATAGATAGATAGATAGATAGATAGATAGATAGATATGGGATAGATAGATAGATAGATATGGGATAGATATATAAATGGATAGATAGATAGATAGATAGATAGATAGATAGATAGATAGATAGATATGAGATAGATAGATAGATAGATAGATAGATAGATAGATAGATAGGAGATAGATAGATAGATAGATAGATAGATAGATAGATATGGGATAGACCAACAATCCTGTCCTGCTCTGCTGAGCTGATTGGAGGGCTGGGATGTAAGGGGGTAATGTCATTGGCTGAACCTGTAAACCCTGATATCTCGGCCAATTCTTCTTCAATTGAAAAACGTAAAACAGTTTAGGACAGCGCCAAACGTTGTCCAAGGCAATGGTGTAACCATTACCTTTGCCTGCAAGTATCACTTTAAGGTACAATATCCAATCCCCTTCCCTGACAATAAAGTTGATTGAGATAACTCACTGTATATGGCACTTATATGAGAAGTCCAACTGAAATATAGAATAGGCTTCTTTTATGAATATAACATATTGTAGGGTAAGTACCTCTGAAGCATTGCATCTGATCATAGCTCACCTTTGCGCAAGCTTCCAGCATGGATTAATGCAGCCCGTGGAGATGTGCGCGCGGGGAGGGGGGGGGGGGGGAGGAATGAATAAAAGCTTCTATAAAGTAACATCACACATTGATTGCAGAATATAAATCAGCCTCTGATCAGCTGTGATTTATATTGTGTGGGGATTGCAACTTTTATCAGCAAGAGAGGGCTGCGAGACACCCAGAGACAGAACGCCGCTGTCACACGTTTGCCACCTTCAGTTAAGAGACGCGTGACTGACAGTCTGGTGACAGGACCTCTCCCGGGGGGCAAAGATCGGAATAATATTTAGGGCTTGGGATCCAGAAAGACCTTCACTGTAGCCTGGATTTGTGAAATAACCTGGACCTTGGATGGCTAGACGGGCAGAGGCAGCTGGATATAATGAAGGTCTACGGGGTAGCTAGCTACATACTGGGGTTATCTGCCCAAAAATGCCCCTATGGGGATACCCCTACAGATGTGTCCTTCCTTACTTTTCCTCTCAATATAGCCCAACATTTATTCAATACAGCTTCTCAAAACAATGTGGTTTCTTGATATTAAATTATATGCTATAGGAACCTGTATGAAGCCACCCATTGGTTGTGATGTGTGTTGCAGCTTGTCAGAGTTTTTAAGCAAAGTGATTTTGAGTCTCTGGAGTTTTGTTTCTAGCCCCCAGGGCATCCCAATTTGATGTTAAACCCCTAAGCCCATACAAACGCACCTTTTCCTCTGTTCTTTAGTGCATGTGCATGTTCTCTCCCACTTAGAGCTGTTTGCATGCATATTTAGTGTTCGGGAGAAGACTCTTTTTATGGCAATCGGGGGTGAAACCAGACGCACCCGCAGTTGCAAGCTCAGTCCCTATATGAATGGCTTTCAACCCAAAGATGATGTTAATGCGCTTTACAGAGCTTACATTGATAGTCTTTGTGGGCTACTTCTAGCCAAATGCTAGAAAGGTTATCCTCCCATCAGAGGTCCTGGTCAACAGAGCTTGGAATCCAAAAAGACCTTCACTGTAGCCTGGAAAATAACCTAGTCCACAGAGCAAAGGTGTACATGCCATATAGGCAGGGTAGGCGACTGCTCCTGGGCCTGTGACAAAAGGGGGCCCTGTACAAGCTGTTTTTCCCACCATGCTGTACCTGGGACCTGCCTGGTGTGCTCCGTTTATGCCTAGGGTTCCTTTGCAGTATGCTGGCCGCTGGAGAATCAATGTGATGCGATGTTTGTTCATCCCTGTGAAACCTACGGTCCTTACATCTGGTACACCATACAGACAGACAGCCAACCAACAGTGCGTACAGATGCAGCATTTGTTACAGTGGTCAGCATTCTAGGATGCACTGCGATGGAGAAATGACTCACATAGCAGAAAGCTGTAGGGTGTTAACATTGTAATATCAGGCTCATGGCTGCTATACAATGTAACTCAGCAGAGTGCAGCTCTTGTTACATTTGTAGCATCAGCAATGTTTCTGGTTGTTACAATGTTACACAGAAGGGAGTTGACCATACTTTTACTAGACTCTGCCCTGCTTGCTACATAGTTTCTGTATTGCAACAGCACCCCAGACAATAAATGGACCTCACCGGGCCCGACTGCCTGGCCTCACGGAAATCTGCAGTATAAGTATGGGGCCCAGTGAAAGGTATGTACGACCCTGTCACAAAAAAATACAATCACAAGATGATATGCTGTATGTCTAGCTAAATGCTGGTGCTATCTGCCTGGTTACACTTTTGGTATATGTTGTCTATGTCTATCCAAATATAGGCATTATCTGCTCAAAAGACATACCTACCTACATTGTTTGTCTATGTCTAGCCATGTATAGGTGTTTTCTAACCAACAGAGGGGCCTGCTTACAATAATAATCTCTGTGGTCTACGACTAGCACAATGAGGGGGTTATCCTCCCATCAGAGGTATCTAACCAGATTAGGTGGTCTAGCCAAACACGGGGGCTATCTGCCCAACAGTGGCGCCTGTTTACAGTGATGGTCTATGTAGTCTGCATCTATGTGGCTTAATGCCAGGGTTATCTGTGCAATGGCCTTTGAGGTTCAGCTAAATATGGGGGTGTCTCGTTACATTGTTGGTCTATGTGGTCTATGTCTATCCAAATATGGGGTTATCAGCCCAACAGAGATTCCTGGCCACATTGTTAGTCTACGTCGAACCAAGTATAGTTTTTTTTACCCAACAGAGAGGCCTGCTTACAGTAATAGTCTCTGTGGTCTACGACTAGCCAAATACAAGGGTTATCCCAACAGAGGTGCCTAGGTGGTCTAGCTAAACATGGGGGTTATCTGCCTATTGCCAGGGTTATCTGAGCAATGGCCTTTGGAATCTATTTCTAACCAAATATGAGAGAAACCTGGCAAACATAGGTTTCTGGATACTGTGATGGCCCATGTGGTTGACATCTAGCCAAATACAAGCATTATTCATTCAGCAGGGGTTGCAGTGATGGTCTAAGTCTACATCTAGCCAAACACAGGGGTTATCTGCTGAACAGAGAATCCTAGTTATCCTTGATAGTGGTGAATAACACCTGGTTGCAGTAATGACCTATGTTTAGCTGAACACTGGGGCTATATGTCCAGCTGTGGTGTTTGGATACAGTACAGTATTTTGGAGGCATTATATACTTAAAATGAGTACTCCACTTTGCTGGATCCGTATATATTTAGCACACCTATCATGCCAATAAAGAAGCCCGGCCTTAATGATGGTACATTTGAACTCTGGCCATTGGCCCCAGATTTAAGCCCATATGAAATGCTTGGCTACATTTGACAGGTCCTGGCTGGCTTATTCAAGAGAGGTTCTTTGGCCATTCTGTTCCTTTGACCAACAACATTGAATAACCGCAAGGCCTATTTCCTTGGGCTCAATATTGTTGATTCATGACCATGAGTACTTTTTTTACTCACTTTTTTTGAGAGTATACACTATTTCCTTTGTTTTTTTCCCCTAAATGCAATACAGCACCATATTTAACTGAGCAATTTTTTAAACAAATGGCACAGCTAAATATGGTGCGGAGTTGCATTTTGGGAAAAAAATGTTTACTACTTTACATGAGTAAAAAAATGAATCATGGTCATGAATCAACCCTAATGTATCTGCTCAGTATTAAAACCTGGCCAGAGCGGCAAAACTTTTGGGACTCTGATTGACTGGGCAGACCTGCTGCCTCCCAACAGAGTGTCTGGTTACAATGATTTTCAGGGTACCTTAAGGATATTCTCCAAGTAGAAGTGCTTGATCAGAGGGACCGGTTGCTTGGGATGGACACTTATTTGCCCAGCCCCTTTAAAAAGGGGTATAAACCAATATCTGGGCTCTAGCTAAATAAACACCTGACATAAGTACGTGGCTACAACAGGGTTTCAGGCACTTTCTTTCATCTAACAGAGGTGCCTGGCCTTGAAATGGGCACCAACTGGCTGAACGCATTGGTATCTCATTGCAAAGATTTCCCCCCTCGAGAGAACCTGTCACTTGGTTGTCAGGTAAAATGTATTATTAATTAAGACAGCACCAAGTCTAGCACCAAGATATTCTGTAGAACTGTTATTCTCATCATTTTTTCACCCTGCAGGTATCCCCAGGATTATTCGCCTGCAGATAGAAAGAAAGTTTGTATGAAATAACAATTTGAAGACTCACCACTGAGAAGTTGTCCGCTGTGCAGTTCTCTCCACTGAAGTTACAACTCTTAAGCATCTCTGCCAGTTGGTGACCGGTCCGGTTGACTATGTCCATCATGTCCGCTTCTGGGTAGTCCAAATCCGAGGCTCGGTGGCCATCCCGGTCTTTCGGGGGAAGTCCGGTCAGGTTGGCCAAGTGGTAAATATCGGCATCTGTCAGCGCTGAGTGCCTAAATCGGTTGATGTTACAGATGGTCACAGCTGGGAAAATCATCTCGTTCACCACCTCTTCATCCACGGCGGTGACATGAGGGTGTTCGAGGTAATACAAGGCACACTTTGCCGCCTGGTACAGGAAAAACACCAATGACGCCAAAAACGCCAGTGCCCACAAACTTTGCTTGATGCCCAGTCGCCCTGTCCTGAAGATGTGCCGCAGTCCATGGAGTGTACTGGAGCTGGCAAAACCCACCATGTCCCGGCTGGCTGATGCATCATCGTCCCCAATCAGGCTCTCTCTTTCCCCTTCCTCTTTCTCCTTCTGCTTCCCATCCTCGTCTGCAAACTTGATCTTGCAGACTATCTCGATGGGCATTGGCAGGCAAGGTTAGGGAGACAGGGCTTCTGAGGGGGCTTTCGAAAAGTGAGAATAACCCCTTGGCCCCGTTCCCTCTTTAGTAAGTCCAAAAACCCCTCTCGTTTCGCAGTGGTATGAAGATACTGATGAAACAGGAGTCTCTTACTCTCTACGAACCTTTACTTTTTTAGCTTTGAAAAAAAGGACAGCAAGGAATTGAAAAAAAGAACAATCAAATAAATACAACACCAGGGATCATCAGGGGGGTCTTTGTGACGCTGAAAGTTATTAACTGCCTCTCGTGAGTAAAAAAAAAAACACTCTCACCATATATGACCCGACAAATCAGTCTCTTTCTCTCCTCGATCCTCAAATTCTCCTCAATTTACTTTTCAATCACCAACGGAAATACGAAAGCCGAGAAACAGGAATAATGAGAAGGAAACCAGGACCAGATTGCAACTGGGGACCTCCTTTCTCCCATGAATCATTAACTTCCTCCGTGAGTCCCAAAACCACTCTCATCCCAAAAGGATAAGAAGATCCTGAACAAATAGTCCGTCTCCGAACCTTTACTTCTTCAATCAGCAACAGTAATAGGAAAGGCAAGAAACAGAAGAAGAAATGATGCAAGGAAAACCAGGACCAGATTTCAGTAGGGGGTCTTTCTCCTCCCAAGAGTCATTAACTGCCTCCGTGAGTCCCAAAACAGCTCTCGTTCTACAACGATGTGAAGATCCTGACAAAATAGTCTCTTTCTCTCTCTGATCCTTTACTTCTTCAGTCAACAAGAGAAATAGGAAAACTGAGAAACAAAAGAAGGAATGATAAGGGGGGAAACCAGTTCTAGATTGCAGTAGAAGGTCTTTCTCTTACCAAGAGTCAATCACTGCCACTGCGAGTCCCAAAACCGCTCTCGTCCCACAAAGATGCGAAGAACAAAATAGTCTTTTTCTTTCGCTGATCCTTTACCTCTCCTGACTAAAATGGAAATAGGGAAGCCCGGTAATGAGAATAAAGAGTGATGAGACCAGAGAGCAGCAGGAGGGTCTTTCTGCTCCCAAGAGCCGCTGACTTCAGCGCAGTCCTTTCCTCCGTCGTCTCCCGGTGACTTGGCTTATCTGGGAGAGCACAGCTGTGCGAAGGAGGAAAATCACGTCTTCCTTTTGCTGCTTTCTCTCCCAGCTCAGGCAGCGTGCATTCAAACAACTGCTAAGACATTCCCCTGTTTGAGAGATGGAGAGGGTTCCCCCATATTACACGGCAGGAAAGGAGGGGGGCCAACAGCCCAGTGCGTGTGTTTGTGTGTGTGTGCGCGTGTGTGTAATGAGTGTGAATGTGAATGAAATGCCTAAAGCAGCTCTGGCCAGCGAGTTGCTGGCAGGCGGGGTGAGACAGCACACTATGTTCCCAAGTCAGATCGCCACACTTGTTTGAATAACTGTATTGGGTGAAGCTTGACTGCTTGCTGCTAGAGATGCCAAGAACTAAGCCTGTGTGTGTGTGTGTGTGTGTGTGTTTATTATTATATAAAAAATATAATTACCAAATATAATATGTAATATACCTGCATATATAGCTATATAATATATAATTATACATGCATATATGGCTATATATATTTATATAGCTATATATATATATATATATATATATATATATATAGCTATATAAATATATATATATATATATATATATATATATATATATATATATATATATATAGCTATATATGCATGTATAATTATATATTATATATAATTAATAGTATAATGCAGTTTTGAGTCAATTAATGTCGCAAAAAATTAATAAATAGAACCGCTAGCCAAAGGTTATTTTTAATTTATATCGAAATGTGAAATTAAAAGAAAAATCTAATTTGAGTCAGTTAATCAAAATTATTACTGTTATTATTATTAATAATATATATATATATATATATATATATATATATATATATATATAGTTATAGTAATCATTAACCGTCATGTCCCAGCTTATTGTGATATGTCATAAAGAAGCCATTGAAAAGATTTCAAGATAGCACGATGCAATAAATGGACGGTTTAAAGGAAGCTGGATCTCTCTCTCTCTCTCTCTCTCTCTCTCTCTCTCTCTCTCTCTCTCTCTCTATATATATATATATATATATATATATAAATAAACAATAGCAGCTACGTTACTGGACCCTGGGTCAAGACCCCTTCCAGCAGCTGTGGTTCACTAGCATTTAAAGTGGACCAAAACCCAGCACGATCAGTCCAGGAATCTATAACATTCCTAGGCCAATCGATTCCCTCCCCCCGGGGCATCCAAAATCGGGGTGCCCAGCTGTGTGAAACCCCCCCAGGTCGCCCCGTTCACTTACCTTGCTTCCCAGTCCAACGGCACATGCCGCATCCCCGATATCCCCCTAGCAGGGCATGTGCCCGTGCCAGGCATTTGTGAATGGCCAATGGTCCCTGTTAGTGGAAAGCGGGGGATGTGGCTGCCAGCGCGCTCTGAGCTAATGACACTGGCTTAGATGGCATGACGTCAGCGGCTCTGAGTGTGCTGATTGGCCCAACGGCCGAGCATGCGCCATAGGACCGGGAAGAGGTGAGTTGCGCTTGGCGATCTGGAGGGTTTTACACAGTGGGGCATCCCTCATGGGTGTGCCCACGGGGAAAGAACCAAAACCCAAGGTAGTCAAAATCCTGGGTTTTGGTCCGCTTTAAGATTTCAAGATAGCATGATGCACCAGTGCAATAAATAGATGGTTTAAAGAAAGCTGCGGTTCACTAGTATTTAAAGTGGAACAGAATCCCAGGTTATGTTCCTTGCCCCCGGGCATCCCCTGATACTCCCTAGATCGCCCAGTAGAACTCACCTCTTCCCTGTCCTATAGCGCTTGCATACGTCCCAACTTTTTAGGGTGGGAAATAGGGATCATTTAAAAATTAGGTCTAGCCCCCTCATTGAGGGATGGATAGAAGAATGTAACAGCTACATCAATATAAACCCTTTAATAGACAAATGAATCATTTATTGATGCAGATCTGCATGTTATACCTCAAAGAGAGACAAATGGGAACAACGAGGGACAGAGGGATGTGGACTCAAAAGCGGGACAGTCCCTCCAAATTAGGGACACTTGGGAGTTATGCGCGTGGGTGGGCTCTTGTCCAATCAGAGTTGTTTGCAGTGCATATTAAAAAATCCGCAAACTGCTTTGTTCAGGACAAGGGGGATTGCGAGCAGACGCACTCATGGGCCAAAAATCTCACATCGGTGAGAGAGCCAGGAAGCAGGTGAGTTTTACAGTGTCCAGGGGGGACTTAAGACAGAGGGGCCTCCTGATTTTGGTTGTCTTAGGGGAAGGCCAGTGACAGAGCCTCAAATCATATATATATATATATATATATATATATATATATATATTTATTTATTTATTAGAAACCATGCCATCTGACAATGCTCATATAACCACACCAATTTCCACCGATTAACTGCATTTGTGTTGCACAGCACCGATGCGAATGTATAATAGCGGGGTGTGCTATGCACAAAACACAAGTACTATACAAACAAGAGGTCCCCAGGAGGGACACAAATGGCTGCACTTCAAAACAGAAAGTAACATAATGCTATATTTTATTCCACTACATTATAGATTAACAAACACATTTTAAAATTAATGGGAAGCTGGAACAATGGTGACACAATATGATAATAAACATTTGCCCTATATCTGTTTCCCACCCATTGACACCAATTCATACCCAGGGAGGAGAAGGGGATTTGCAAATGAAAGGAGGAAATATAGAAGAGATAATTAGGAAATGGGGAATAGAGAGATGGAGGAAAGGATGAGAAGTGAAAAAGAGAAAGAAGGAATGTGGAAGAGAGAGAGAGAGAGAGAGAGGAGGTAATATATGAGAGATATATGTAGGAAATGTGGAAAGTCAGCAAAGGAGGAAATACGGAAGAGAGAGAGAATGGGCAAATGGTCAAAAGATAAATTAAATGAATGTAGAAGAGGGAGAAAAGGAGGGGGTGTGTAAAAGAGAATGAGAGAGAGAAAAGTCAGAAATGTGCAAGACAGAGGGAGAACCAGGGAACATGATAGAGAGAAGGGAGGAATGTGGAAGGAAGAGAAGGAGGATATGTGGCAGACAGAAAAAAGGAGGGTTGGAAAGAAGGAAGAAGGAGGGAATATCAAAGGGAGAGAAAAAAAAAGCAAAAGACAGAGAATAATGTAATTTGAGAGAGAAGAGAAGGAATGTTTAAAAGAGACAGAAGGAGGGAATGTGGAAGGAAGAGAAGGAGGATATGTGGTAGACGAAAAGGAGGGTTGGAAAGAGGGGAGACGGAGGGAATATCAGAGAGAGAGAGAGAAAGAGAGAGAGAAAGGAGCAGATGTACAAGAGAGAGATAATAGGGTTATTTGAGAGAGAAGGGAGCAATGTAGAAAAGAGACTGAAGGAAGGAATGTGGAAGGAAGAGAAGGAGGATATGTGGTAGACAGAAAGAAGGAGGGTTGGAAAGAAGGGAGAAGTAGGGAATATCAAAGGGAGAGAAAAAAGGAGATGTACAAAAGACAGAGAATAATGTAATTTGAGAGATAAGAGAAGGAATGTTTAAAAGAGACAGAAGGAGGGAATGTGGAAGGAAGAGAAGGAGGATATGTAGTGGACAGAAAGAAGGAGGGTTGGAAAGAGGGGAGAAGGAGGGAATATCAAAGATAGAGAGAGAGAGAAAGGAGCATATGTACAAGAGAGAGATAATAGGGTTATTTGAGAGAGAAGGGAGCAATGTAGAAAAGAGACTGAAGGAAGGAATGTGGAAGGAAGAGAAGGAGGATATGTGGTAGACAGAAAGAAGGGGGTTGGAAACAAGGGGGAAGGAGGGAATATCAAAGAGAGAGAGAGGATGACAATTATTAACTATAGTGATACAACTAGACTACTATCCACTGATACAGCAGGTACAAATGGTTCTTCCTTTCTGTACATGATGCCATGGTGCCAATGATGGGGCCCTGATGTGGTCGCTACCCTGCACCCCCTGTAGGTCCCCCCCGGCCATAACTCTGGTAAGTACACTGCAGTTCCCATATAAAGCAGACCAAAACCCTAGTATCCCAGCTCTACAGTTTACAGTTTTCAAATCCATGGAGCATGTGCAGACATTAGGGGCATCCCCGGATATCCTCCAGCTCACGGATGCACAACCTTTTTTGGTCTTATTGCCTCACTTTAAGGGGTGTTAAAGACAAATATCAGTCAAAAAATAAAAAAACTCTATACTCACCTTTTCTCCCATTCAGCTGCTCTTACCTAAAGGCTGGATTCAGGTACCTCCCGCCCGCCCAAACGCACGTCTCGCCCAAACGCACGTCTCGGCAATGGAAAGGGGCATGCTAGGTCTTCATGTGCCCCTTTCCATTGCAGTGAGAGACAGACCTGCGATCAGCCGGGCCGTGGGGGACCTGAATCCAGCTGCAGCACCGGACTAGGAGCAATCGGCTGCGTGGAAGAAAAGGTGAGTATAGCATTTTTTAATTTTTTGACTGATAACTGTCTTTAGAATGGACCTTCACCATGATTTATTGAAAAGCCCAAACCCTTAAAAAACTATTCCCCAGCATCTCAAATGAATATATTTTAAGTTTTTAGTCACTTATTTATCATTCTTTCCCCCACTGGGCTGCAACTCTGTTTAGGACTTTAGGATAGGGCGCCGCCATCTTGACTCAGAAGCATTACACTTATTGAGGAGAGTGGGATTAAGTACAGGGGGGGTGAGTTATAGCTGTGCTTTGCTCAGAAAGAGCAGAGCTGGGGTCAGGAAAAGGTCAGCAATCCCAGAATGCAGAGCAGCACAGTCAGAATGCACTTCCTGTTTGCAGGTTGCCTGATGTTCCATGAGCCGCCATCTTGGATGTTTAAAGGTTCATACCATTCAGTAGATGCAGGTAGGATGATTTTTAATGTGAGCAATCTGTATGTACAGGGTGTGGGAAACATATAAGATAGACTCTTATTCAGGGCGAAGGTCCGGATTAATGTGGGCAATCTGTATGTACAGTGTGGGGGAAACATATAAGATAGACTCTAATTCAGGGCAAAGGTCCGGATTAATGTGGGCAATCTGTATGTACAGGGAGTGGGAAACATATAAGATAGGCTCTTATTCAGGGTGAAGGTCCGGATTAATGTGGGCAATCTGTATGTACAGTGTGGGGGAAATATATAAGATAGACTCTTATTCTGGGTGAAGGTCCGGATTAATGTGGGCAATCTGTATGTACAGGGTGTGGGAAACATATAAGATAGACTCTTATTCAGGGCGAAGGTCCGGATTAACGTGGGCAATCTGTATGTACAGTGGGGGGGAAACATATAAGACAGACTCTTATTCAGTGTGAAGGTCCGGATTAATATGGGCAATCTGTATGTACAGGGTGTGGGAAACATATAAGATAGACTCTTATTCAGGGTGAAGGTCCGGATTAATGTGGGCAATCTGTATGTACAGGGTGTGGGAAACATATAAGATAGGCTCTTATTCAGGGTGAAGGACAGCTTTAAGCTGTTTACTGCAGGAAAGTTTTTTTTCCATTAAAACATTGAATATAATGTTATGGATATGTAAAGGTGAGTAGAAAGAAGAGATGGACAAAGGGGAGGTGGGGAGAGGTTAGCAGAGGTGGATGGAAGAGGTTCTTGCAGAGTGTGAGTGCTGGGTGCAGTAGAGTCAAATCCAGATAGAGATTTGTGGTGTAACTGGCTTTACTGGAACATGAGTGCTGGGAGATAAGGATTTTCACTATCCCGGGTTTTAGTCCTCGTCCTGCTGTGTGATCGCCCCAAAAAAACTCACTTTTCCCAATCCCACTCTGCCCATTCACAAATGCCTGCCACAGGCACGGGCCTGGCTACAGAGATAGCGCAGTGCATCTATGGGCCACGCAGGCCCTGTTGGCTCTGAGATCAGGTTCTACTGGGGTTTTGTACAGTGTGGCATCCCAAGTCGGAATGCCCCGGGGAGAGGGAATCAGGTGGCCGTGGGCTGCCCAAATTCAGTTTTGGTTCACTTTAAAGCAGAACAAAACCCAGGATTTTTACTATCACTGGTTTTGTTACTTGCGCCAGGGTCATCCTGATTTGAGATGCCCAGCTGTGTAAAACCCCCCAGATCTCCCATAAAAATGTTCCTACGATGCAGTGCTGTATGCCGTACATAAAAATGATCAGCAATAGGGAGCTGCTGCACCCCAGGTTCCGCTATAGTTCATTATTATATCTGAATAACTGGGTGCAGGAGCATGTCTCAACTGCTAGGGGCCAATGTTTCCAATGCCATGGGAGCCAGAGCAAAGATAAGTGAGTTTTGCAACGACCCGGGGGGGGGGGGGATCCCAAACTGGGATGCCTAAGGGTAAGACAGGCAATCAGCCCTAAAGTCTTTTAGACTCCATGGCCGATGCCTGAGGGTTTTGTTCATCTTTAAAGCAGAACAAAACCCGGGTTTGTTTACTTTCCTGGGTTTTGTTTCGCTTCTCCGGATCGGGGTGCCCAGCTGTATGAAACCCCGCAAATCACCCGATCTGCTTACCTCTGCCCTGGTCCAAGGGCCCATGTGGGGGCTCCTGTCCAATCATAGCCGCTTGCTGTGATGATGTAGTTTGGCAAGTGGCTCAGATTGGGATGAATAGGGAGTGCACGCTTCCGCATCCCCCTGCATGCCCATCCTGGAGCGCTCGCACAATGCTGGTAATGCAGGGGATGTGGGCGTGCATGCTCCCCATTGTCAACAATCAGAGTCGTTTGCCAAATCATGTTATTTGAGCAAGAAGCTCTGATTGGGATGAATGGGGAGTGCACGCTCCTGCATCCCCCACATGCCCGTCCTGGGGTGGGGGGCACTCGCACAATGCTTGGGATGCAGGGGATGGGGGCGTGCATTCTTCCCATTGTCAACAATCAAAATCAACAATCAAAAAAACAATCAAAATGCAAAATCTATTAATTTTAGATGCTGGCGAATAGTTTTTTTACGAGTTTGGGCTTTTCATGAAATGATGCTGAAGGTTCGGTTTAACTTATGGAGGAAGGATGAAAGTGCTGGTTACATAGGCTGAGCTTTGTTTGAAATTCTATACTCACATTATAGTCAAAATTAGGGATGAGAGAACTTTTGAAAAATTTGATTCGGCTGATTCGCCAAATTTTCAGACAAAATTAGTTTCGGTCCGAATTTATTCGCGACGAATCGCTATTAAAAACGGCTATTTCTGAGCTTCCTAGAGCCTCAATAGGGTTGTAAACCATTCTGCCTTGCTGTAACACGCATAGGATGCGTGCTGGGTTAGTGAAATAATACTGTAAATAATTGTGACATGCAGAGGCATCGCTATTAGAATCGCAGAGCGGCACAATTGCAGAGAGTTGAGGTGGCATCACTATGAGGGGCCCCTATATTGCCTGAAAAACACACCCTGGAGCTGGCAGCAGCAGGAGCCCAAATATTGGCTGAAAGAGACACTGGAGTTGGCAGCAGGAGCCCAAAAATTGGGCGTGCATGCTCCCAATTGTCAACAATCAGAGTCGTTTGCTAAATCATGTTATTTGAGCAAGAAGCTCTGATTGGGATGAATGGGGAGTGCACGCTCCTGCATCCTCCCACATGCCCGTCCTGCGGTGGGGGCACTCGCACAATGCTTGGGATGCAGGGGATGCGGGCGTGCATTCTTCCCATTGTCAACAATCAGAGCCGTTTGCCAAATTACGTCATTTGAACAAGCGGCTCTGATTGGGATGAATGGGGAGTGCAAGCTCCTGAATCCTCCCGCATGCCCAGCCTGGTGCAGGAGTGCTCCCACAACGCTGGGGATGCAGGCGTGCACGCTCCTCATTGTCATCAATCAGAGCCGTTTGGTAAATCACGTCATTTGAGCAAGCGGCTCTGATTGGACGCACATGCATCATTGGACCAGGGAAAGGATCTGGGATGCCTCCAGGCAAAGCCAGCGACCGGCCCTGGAATCTTTTAAATTCCAGCCTGGCCGCTGATGGGTTTTGTTCCGCTTTAAAGTGGACCAAAACCCACCTTGATCGATTTCCTCCCCCCGGGGCATCCAAAATCAGCATGCCCTCCAGGTCGCCCCAAACACTTACCTTGCTTCCAACGGTGCATGTGTAAGCCGCAGCCGAATCCCCGCTATCCCTCTAGCACGTTCCCTGTTAGAGGAAAGCGGGGGATGCGGCAACCAGCACGCTCCGAGCGTGCTGATTGGACGAGCGGCTGCGCATGCTCCGTAGGACCGGGAAGAGGTGAGTTAACTTTGGCAATCTTGGGGGTTTCACACAGCGGGGCGCCCCCGATCAGGGTGCCCGGTGGAAAGGAGGAAAACCCAGGATAGTCAAAATCCTGGGTTTTGGTCCACTTTAAGCTATACATCAGTATACAGTGCACAGGAAGGCCAGCTCAAAGATGGATGTATTCATTGTGCCAATCACACGATAAACAGTAGCAAACCCTTTCAAAGGTAAAGTGGCCACGATGAGCAGTTAGCGGGAGGTCCCTGGACACGCCGGCAGCTGATTGGCTGATTGGGATGGATTTACCTGCACGACTTGCACATCAGACTCCCATCGAGCCGATCCATATCTCTCCTGAGAAGTGCAAATGCAGCCGCTCAATTCCTCGCAGAGAGAGAAAAAAAATGGCTGATCGTGGCTAAATAGGATCGATTCCTATCTGCAACTCTAATAAGCCACATGTCCGACGCCTTCATCTACTATTTTACCCTGACAGCTTCTCCGGGTGAACATGGGGCCCAACCGCCACGGCTCACTGCCATGAATATTCGTGCCCGGCAATGAGGTACGAATGGAACAATTGTAGGGCGCCTCTCGCTGGCCGCTCCCCTCTGCTGCACTTGGATATGTGTGCTATCTGCTACTACAGAAGTTCCGGGAATGACAACCTCTTTTCATGGGCGCTGCTTCTGATTGGACAAAAATAAAAAATTTAGAAAAGGTATCGGGTTCCCGTTAATAGTTCTGAACCAAAACCTTTTCAGGAGCTGGAATCTAGCAAACGCCTTTGTAAATTTCTCGATCTCCATTTCTGTCACTATTGATCTTCTCCTATATTAAAGCGGACCTTCACCCTAAATAAGAGCCTATCTTATATGTTTCCCCCACCCTGTACATACAGATTGCTCACATTAATCCGGACCTTCACCCTGAATAAGAGCCGATCTTATATGTTTCCCACACCCTGTACATACAGATTGCTCACATTAATCCAGACCTTCACCCTGAATAAGAACCTATCTTATATGTTTCCCCCACCCTGTACATACAGATTGCTCACATTAATCTGGACCTTCACCCTGAATAAGAGCCTATCTTATATGTTTCCCACACCCTGTACATACAGATTGCTCACATTAATCCAGACCTTCACCCTGAATAAGAGCCTATCTTATATGTTTCCCCCCTGTACATACAGATTGCTCACATTAATCCGGACCCTGACCCTGAATAAGAGCCTATCTTATATGTTTCCCCCACCCTGTACATACAGATTGCTCACATTAAATATCATCCTACCTGCACTTACTGCATTTTATGAGCCTTTAAACATCCAAGATGACGACACATGGAGTCTGAGGCTGCTTGCAGACAGGAAGTGTCTTCTGACTGCGCTGCTCTGCATTCAGGAATTGCTGTCCTTTTCCTGACCCCAGCTCTGCTCTGTCTGTGCAATGCTATACTATAACCCCGCCCTTGCACTCTCCGCCCCTGTCCTTGGTATGTGATGCTTCTGAGTCAAGATGGCGGCGCCCGTATCCTAGACCCTGAACAGAGTTGCAGCCCAGTGAGGGAAAGCATAATAAGTAAGCGAGTAAAATGCAAAATCTATTAATTTTAGATGCTGGTGAATAGTTTTTTTACGGGTTTGGGCTTTTCATGAAATGATGCTGAAGGTTCGGTTTAACTTATGGAGGAAGGATGAAAGTGCTGGTTACATAGGCTGAGCTCTGTTTGAAATTCTATACTCACATTATAGTCAAAATTGCCAATAAGATATTAAAGGGACTAACCTTTTGTTCTCTCGAAGCTGATCGGCCCACCCACTGGTGATCAGTAACTCTCCCCATGAGTGCATTGCATGACGTGGTGCTGGGTCCCAAACTTTAGTCACCTTAACCCATACCTACCAACTTTTCAGGGTGGGAAAGAGGGATATTTGTTAAATTAGGCCACACCCCCTCATTGAGGGATGGATAGGAGATGTGACTGGGTGTGACAGCTAAAAAAAAAAAGAAACACTTTAAATAGACAAATTAATCATTTATTAATGTAGATCTGCATGTTACACTTTAAAGTGTACCAAAACCCTGTATTTTGATTATCCTGGGTTTTGGGCCTTGGTCCCAGGTCGCTCGATTGCACTCACCCTTGCTCGGTCCTACGGCACATGCGCAGCCTCTCGTCCAATCAGCGTGCTCAGATCCGCTCACGTCAGCTCGTCTAAGCCTTCGTCTAAGCGAGTGGACCCGAGCGCACTGGCGGCCGCATCCCCCACTACCCTCTACCCATTTACAAATGCCTGATGCGGGCATGCACCCTGCTAGAGGGATAGCGGGGATGAGGCCACTGCTCGCACATGCGCCATTGGACCACGAAAGAAGGTGAGTGTATGGGGCGACCTGGGGGGGGGGTGTTACACAGCAGGGCATCCCGATTTTGGGTGCCTGGGGGGAGGAAATCAATCTGTCCGGGAATCTTATAGATTCCTGGGCCAATCTCAGTTGGTTTTGGTCCACTAATGACAAATGAGAACAAAGAGAGACAGGGGGACTTGGACTCAAAAGAGCTCTGTGTTGGTCTTGTGCTCCTCCGCCATCAGTCACAGGGATGCGGCCACACCCTCTCCATTCACTGCAATGGAGTTAGTGTGCTGAGACCCGACACATCTGCTCTTATTGTAGTTAATAAAGAGGGCATGGCCGCGCCCCCCGGGACTGATGGCATAAATTAATTTTGATTAGAAAGTCAAAGAACCTTTGTTTCTTACAATTGCATTGCTATTTTTATCTGAATTTTTTAATAGATTTTAATAAATATGTTTTGGATTTTGTAGTTTAAGTGCACCAAAACCCAGGATTTTGACTATCCTGGGTTTTGGTCCTTTCCCCAGGGCACCCCAATTGGGGATGCCCCGCTGTGTGAAACCCCCCAGATCGCCGAACGCAACTCACCTCTTCCTGGTCCTACAGCGCATGCACGGCCGCTCATCCAATCAGCGCGCTTGGAGCCACTGATGTCACGTCGTCTAAGCCTTTGTCTAAGGCCAGCGTCTCTGAGCATGCTGATGGCTACCCTCTAACAGGAAGCATGCCTGTGTCAGCCATTCACAAATTCCTGGCGCGGGCACGCTCCCTGCTAGAGGGCTAGCGGGCATTCGGCCATGGCTCGCGCATGCGCCGTTGAACCGGAAAACAAGGTAAGTGTATGGGGCAACCTGGGGGGTTTTACACAGCGGGCTATCCCGATTTTGGATGCCCCAGGGGGAGGGAATCTTATAGATTCCCAGGCCGATCACCATGGGTTTTAGCCCACTTTAAAGCAATTTTAATTTGTAACAAATGTATTTGGCCTGAAAGAGGAACAACACCAGGATTTTCACTCTCCCAGGTGTTGTTCCTCCCAGGCCGGGCATACCGATTTGGGATACCCAGCAGTGTGTGTCCCCAGAGAAAACTCACCTTGGTGTTCCCAGGGCACAGGAGCAGGCCACTGAGCCAATCATACCTCGCCCAGTATTTATACCTCGTCGGTGTTCCCACGGCGCAGAGGCGACTCTGCTCCAATCAGCTTCTTTGGCCGCACATATTAATGTGCCGCTAAAGAAACTGAATGGGAGCTCATTCGCACTAATGATCGGCGTGCGGCACCCCTTGCATCCCTCAATGGCTGTGTGTGGCCTTCCCAGCTATTCAGGTACAGTGGGTGCTGCGCACTGTCCAATGAAGATGTGGGAGATGCAGCCGCTGTCTGCACATGTGTCTTTTAGAATCCAGGGCAGGGCTGCAAGGATTTTGGTCCACTTTCTGCCTCATAACTTTAAAGTGGGCCAAAACCTGTGATTTCGACCATCCTTAGTTTTGGTTCACTTTTCTGGGTAATCCAATTTGGAATGCCCCACTGTGTAACACCCCCCCCCCCCCTCCCTCCCACCAGATTGCCCCAGAAATGTAGATCTGCATGGCAATCAAATGACAACAACGAGGGACAGTGGGACACGGACTCAAAAGCGGGACAGTTCCTCCAAATCAGGGATAGTTGAGAGGTATGCATCCAGAAACTGAATTAAATCAAATTAAAGGCGGATTTAAAATAAGTCAAGAAATTATTAGCATGATGTTTTTTTTTTTTTTTTATTTGAACAATGTGCCCCAAATTGTGTGCTCATCTGGGGCATGTGGCTGCTTTATCCACTTTCCAAGGACCCCTTCCCATAGACTTTAAAGAGGGTCAAAACCCTTGCAGCTGGGTCCTGGAATCTAAGAGTTTCCAGGCCTGGCCGCTAGCCTGCCCCCCGAGGAATTCTATACTGGATGCCCCGCTATGTAAAACCCCCCGGGGCACCGGTAATCTTACCTGATCCCAGTGGGTCCCACTACACAATCACCGCTGATGTTTTCCTGCGGCTGTGCACACTCCCACTATATGGGCAGCCCGCTGCACCTCGTCGCTGACGCACCTTTGAGATCAGCCAATCGGCTAATATCAAAAGTGCTGCTGGCCAGTTTTCGTTTAAAAAGCAGGCTGCCGCCGCAGGGCCGGCTGCTTGGGCGGGGAGGGGGATCCCCGAAGGATGAGCGGTGGACCCAGAAATTGCCAGAATGTTGCAAATTATTGAGTAAAACCTAAACAGAATAGAGGCAGATTCAGCTCATACCTAGTTGTAAAAAAGCCCTAAAATAATGCTAATTCAAAATAATATAAGATTAGTCTGAACAGTCAGGAGGGCAAATGGCACATTTCCTCACTATTTTAATATGATATACATTTGATATGAGCAAATTGCAATCGAAGTAACCCGAGATCTCCATGTGCATCACTGTCATCCCGAAGACAGGCTTCTCGTTAAGGGTTAAACCTCGACAATATGGCAAAGTGAAATCCTTTGCCGGGAGAACGGCTGGAGGTGCGGGCCAAATGGCCACCCGCACTCCTCTTCCATTATAGCAACCTCTTCTATTCCCGCATAAGAGTGATGGCCATTAGCGCGCCCCGATGGCTAGCTCCGGCGGCGATGTTCAGCTTTTCTAGGTGAAAACTGACCGTCTGGAAAATGTCCACCCCACACCGAGTGTAAGTGGCAGCACTCCTGTGTGTCTTCCAAGCCGACTAAATTACCCACCTCCCATCCAGCTGCTGCCCATCTCTTGTTAGGTGGGGAGAGGTAAAAGCGATGCCCTATGCCATGGTGCAGATATTGTACCCATGGGTACTCAGGGGCGTAACTTGGGGGGCAAGGGGGGCATGTGCCCCAGGTGCAGGTGGTTATGGGGGTGCCAAAGGGGGGCCTGAGCACAGGTGGAGGTGCAGTTTTTAATTTTTTGCCCCGGGTGCCAGAAAGCCTAGCTACTTTCTCTCTCTCTCTCTCTCTATATATATATATATATATATATAGATCATATATACTGTATTTATCTAATCTATCTGTATATATATATATATATATATATATATATATATATACCTCCCAACTTTTTAAGGGGGAAAGAGGGACAATTATTAAATTAAGCCACGCTCCCTCATTGAGGGATGGTTAGGAGATAGGGTGTAACAGTTACAACAATATAAGCACTTTGAATAGGCAAATGAATCATTTATTGCTGCAGATCTTACACCTCAAAGAGGGACAAGCAAGAACAACGAGGGACAGGGGGGGGGCATGGACTCAAAAGAGGAACAGTCACTCCAAATCAGGGACACTTGGGAGGTATGTATAAATACTATATATACTGTATTTATCATATATATATATATATATATATATATATATATATATATATCATATATACTGTATTTATCTCTTATCTATCTGTATATATATATATATATATATATATATATATATATATATACCATATATACAGTTAAAGCCCCTTTAATCAGCTGTGATCAGCCTCCTTGTAAAGCACTGCCATCCATTATCGGGGCCAGGCAGTGTTGGCCACAGGCGGGCACTTACTGTACGTGTACCTGCCTGACTAATGGCCACTCTATAATTACTTGGGAAGCCAGGGAGCAGAAACCAGCTAACAACTTTAATGTCTGAATGATGTGTTTGTGCGATTGGATGGTCGGCCAGAATAAATCTCTGTACCATTTGTTTACCAGATTGCTATTAGAAGTTTAAAGAGGAATAAAACGCGCTCCCGCTGCGATGGGCATTTAATTAAACGCATAAAGGTTTATGGGCGACACAAGTCTTGCGAGGTTTATTGAGGATATCAGACCACAGCAGGAATGGCTGAGGGGGTGGGCTCGCTAACGATCTCACAATTAGGCGCTTTGAGATGATGGGTATTAAAATGGCCCAAAACTCTGTGATGCTGGCCATGGAGTCTTAAAGACTCTATGGCTGGCCGATTCCCGGATGCCCCATGTTGTAAACCCCATTGGAATGTTGATATACTCAAATCACCTAAATGCATGCACAGGCCCCTCCCTGGCATGTCACAGCTGATGCATGCTCCAACACCCAGCCATTCATACAGGCGGGAGTACGCGCATAGCCAGAGGGAGACCAGGGATCAGGGCCGGCGTCAGCACCCGGCAAGCTGGGGCAGCTGCCGGCGCCCCCACCTTCCAGGGGGTCCACTGACAGGGCCGGCCTTGACCAGCGGCGGACTGGGAGGGCACCGCCACAGCTGGTGCCCACATCTCCTGGAATGGCGGGGTTCCACACAACGGGGCATCTCGATTTAGATTCCAGGGGAGGAAATGCTGGGTTTTGTTCTGCTTTTAAGTTGCCCACCTCAGCTGATTTCCTATCCCTGGAGCATCCCAATCTGTGATACCCTACTGTGTGACACCCCCAGGGATCGCTGGCATACCCACTATGCAAGCAATTCCACCCCTGAGTTTTGGTCCGCTTTACAGGGGCATCTCAATTTGGGATGCCCCTGTTTGTGAAAGACCCCCCCTGGTTTGGCCATTAACTCAAATTGGCGAACCCAGAGTGCATTCACCAATTCCAGGAAAGTAATGAACAAAGGGGGGGTCACACACAGGGGAATCCAAAAAAGGAGGACCTAGATTCGTTTAGACACCGAGGTCAGGATTTAAAGGGGTTTTGTGCACTTCAAAGTAGACCAAAACTAGACTTTTGGTCCAAATAGCATGATCCTTAGGGGGCATCCAGATGTGGGACGTCCCTCTGTGATGTGACGTGACTCTTCACCACAAAGGGGCCCACTGAGACCATGCCGCCCAAGGGCCCACATATACCTGGAGCCGGCCCTGTCGGGGATGCGGTCTGTGTGTAAACTGAGCTGTATGCCATGCATGAATATGAAAGCCTGTGCATGTGCCATGGCATCACCAGAAATGTGAGTTTTGTCGGCGATCCTTCTCACGTCAGATTATCCCAGGTCGGGATGCCCCAGGGACATGGACTAAAACGTAGGATTGAAAAAAATCCTGTGTTTTAGTACATTTTTAAGCGCATTTTGAGCACGTCTTTGAAGATTCTCATTTATCCAGGTCATGGCGTATATGTAGGAATAAATAAAGGCAACTGGACTTGCTGTTTTATATCCATGAAGATGTTTCACTAGTCCTCTGACTTTGGGCTTTCTCAATTCTCAATTCTTCTGTTAAAGTGGATCAAAACCCACCATGGAGTATATGAGACTCCAGGGCATGCTACTCCCCTCGATTAGTGGCTTGGGGAGCTGTGTGAAACCCCCCAGGTCGCCCGAAAACTCACCTTCATTCCCGATCCAACGGTGTATGCGCGAGCAGCGACCGTATCCCCACTATCCCTTTAGCAGTGTGTGTGCCCGCACCAGGCATTTGTGAAGCGCTGTCAACTCACCTCTTCCCGGTCCTACGGCGCATGCACCGCTTGTCCAATAAGCGCGCTCAGAGCTGACGCCACACCATATAAGGTTCCGACTAAGGCCAGCGGCTCTGAGCAGGCTGACTCCCGCATCCCCCGCTACCCTCTAACAGGGAGTGTGCCGGCGCTGGCCATTCTCAAATGCCTGGTGCGGGCACGCGTCCTGCTAGAGGGATAGCGGGGATGTGGCCACGGGTGTAGCTCACACATGCGCCGTTGGACTGGGAAACAGGGTAAGTGTATGGGGCGACCTGGGGGGTTTAACACAGCAGGGCATCCCGGTTTTTGATGTCCTGGGGGAAGGGAATAGATCGGCCTGGGAATCTTATAGATTTGGTCCACTTTAATGGGTAGCAGGGGATGCGGCCGCCAGTGCACTTGGATCCGCTCCTGGATGAAGGGGCTCGAAAGGATCCAAGAGCGCTGATTGGACGAGAGGGCTGCGCATGTGGCAAAAGACCGGGGAAAGGTAAGTGAGAGCGGGCGACATGAGGGGGGGGCGTTCAGACAGCGAGGCACCCCCGATCGGGACTTACAGAGGTCTGTCTGTGCTCCCAGGTACAATTGGGACTTACAGAGGTCTGTCTGTGCTCCCAGGTACAATTGGGACTTACAGAGGTCTGTCCGTGCTCCCAGGTACAATTGGGACTTACAGAGGTCTGTCCGTGCTCCCAGGTACTATTGGGACTTACAGAGGTCTGTCCGTGCTCCCAGGTACAATTGGGACTTACAGAGGTCTGTCCGTGCTCCCAGGTGAAATATCTCAGGGGATTTCTGAGCTGTCTATCTTCTTGGGACTACCCCCGATCGGGGTGCCCGGGGGCCAAAGACCAAAACCCAGGATAGTCAAAATCCAGGGTTTTGATCCACTTTAAAAGAGAGCCAGTTGGATGACTAGCGAAACGTCTTCATGAAAATAAAACAGCAAGTACAGTTGCCTTGATTTATTCCTACAGATACATTTCCTCTGTACCAAACTGTAGGCACGTTCCATCTCTTAAGCAACAGCCAATCAGCATGATGCAAGAATGATTCCTAATGTCCAATAGATGATAAACTATACTCCATTTCAGCCTTGCCAACCACAAGGTAAAGGTAGCACACATTTCACTACAGAACATAAAGGCTCAGACTGACCCACTGGGTTACCGGGGAGGGCCTCCATGGGTATGTGGGCTTGTATATTGCTAATAGCCCCAGCGCTCTGCAATATATAAAAGTTCTGACAGGAGCAGTAGGTAATGCTGCATGTGGTTGCTTTATAACAGGAGAGCACAGGTTATCCACTAACAAAAAATACAGTTAGGCATTGGCAGTAGCACCCAATAGTGCCCAAAGGTAAAACCGGAGGCGAGGCAGCAGATCGGTGAGGTTTGGGGGAGGTTTTAACCTCCCCTGATATTCCTCTTTAAGGACCCAAATGGATACTTGCAAGTGTGCCCATTGCCATAGATTCAACACACTGCTAAAGAACATGCAGGGGAGCAGTTTAAGGGGATCCTTAGCACTGGTACCACTGTCAGACTCGCTACCTGAGGGCGTATACTCTGACCCTGACTCACTAAACTATTTTGAGCCCGAATCCATCTTATAAGCCGCTGCTTACTTTGCAGTGTACCTTCTCCTTGGCATTTTCAAATATAATAAAAACCAAAAAAGCCAAAGCTTTGCTGATATACCCCGCCATCCCTGCCACCTCACCCCTCTCCATCACCGGCTGCACCTGGGAATGAGCCAGAACCGGCGTGCACATGTCACCCATGCCCCCCATAACAGATAAAGGGTTAAATACATCACATCAAAAAAGAAAAAAGATACAATAAAACCTGGTTATATCTCATTGCCACTGTGGTGGCAGTAGTAGAGGTAGTAGTAGTAGTAGTAGTAGCACACCTACCAACTTTTAAGGGTGAGAAAGATGGACTTTTGTTAAATAAGGTCACGCCCCCTCATTGAGGGATGGATAGGAGATAGAGTGTAACAGCTAAAACAATATAACCACTTTAAATAGGCAAATTAATCATTTATTGCTGCAAATCTGCATGTTATACCTCAAAAAGTGACAAATGAGAACAGCAAGGGGCCCAAAGCAATGCGGCACAGGTCTCCCTATGCCTTGTCTGCCCCTGGATGAGGGGATTTAGCCATCCAGCTATGGTAATGTCCCCCAGTGTCTATGGACGAAAGGCCAGAGATACAGAGATGTACGCGCCTCATTAACACACAAGCAAAGTTTGTTCAGTTTAAATAAGCTATTGATTTGTTTTTACGCAGCTTTTTAAAGACGTTTAATTGCTTTTCCCTCTTTAGATGCACTTTTCCTTGGCTCACTCTTTCTCTGTTCTAAAGCAATTCTTTATCCTTCCTATCTGCCAAAGGGAGGTAGAGGACTAGCAGATTTAAAGTGAACTTTCAAAGACAACAATGCTTATAGTGACGCAAAGGGGGCTGGATCATAGAGGGGTGAGCCATGGCTCTGCATTGGCAACTCAGCAACAGATATATACATTTCACAGATCTGGATACAAGATCTATTAAATAGGAACATTAGGATAGGTTAAAACCTCCCCCAAACCTCACTGATTTGCTGTCCCCCCTCCCCTTTGGTTTTACCTTTGGGCACTATTTACTCACCTCGCTGGGTGATCCATCTTGGGTTCCGGGCAACCTTTTGACGGGCGGCGCCATTTTGCATCCCATCGGGCACTGTGCGTAGCCCCCGATCTTGCCCCTGCACAGTACACATGAATGGGATGCAATGGAGCCACCGGAAATCTTGCGAGACTTCGCTGAGCGGTGCCTGACTTTGAAGAGCACGGCTAAGCCGTTTTATTCCTATCCAGAAGAGAAAAAGAACAAACTTGGCCAAAGTTTTATTAATTAGTCGAGGTGTTTATATGGGTTTTTATATTACACAATTTCATGATAGTGCTCCTTCAAATACTTCTGTAGTCAAAGATTAGATACTTTACTTACATCAGCACTGGATATGGCCGCAACTGTCTGTGTAAAATCAACCTGAGGAGACAATAGTGTAGATCAGGGTTTCACAACCTTTTTTTTCATAAAGTACTATTTTTATTTTCCAATAAGTGTTATGTACCACCTGAGTAGAATATATGGGTTGTTTATCACCTAAACCATGTTAAAAAAGCATATACATATTTTTGGCAGCTTTTGGAGCTGTAGTTTGCTTAGGAAGCAAATCCAGGTTGAGAGCCAAGTACCACTGGAAAGGATCTCAATTACCAGTTACCTGTAAACATTTTTAGGAACCCATGGTGTAGACCACATAATCTTGGTGAGGACCACAGTGAGAATGACATCCCATTAACCTTGCTTCAAGCTTCTTATTGACACTGGAAGCATCTTTAATTTGTATACCTATTCAGCACTGACCAGAAATGGTCACCAGGCCAGATCTCTACACCCAGCATAAGAAACCTAACAGAATATAAATATCATAACAAGATACAGAAAACATTTGTGCATATTCTTTATGCAAATAGTAGTAGTAATGATACAGTAGCTGTTCTGTGTCCTTCAGCTAAATAAACTGCAAGTTCAGCAGATTCATTGTTGTATGTTCTTCAGCAAAGCAAACTACTAAAGGACTGGGTCAACTTCAGGCTTAAAGTGGACCAAGACCTGCTTCCCCGCTAATGGGTGTTGGTCTGGGTCCAGTCGCGTTCAGACAGGCTTGGAGGGGGGAGGCCATCCTCCCAAAACGCCTGTAATTCTAACCTTTTTCTCGATCCTTTTCCTCGATCCCAGCCCCATTATTGGCTGCCAGGCAGACATGTAAGTGGGGGTTGCATCCTCGGTTTCGGACACCACTATCCTTCCCACTATATGAATGCTTCCCTGCGCCTCGGCGATGTAACCATCCGTCAACCGCAGTCTTCTGGCTGTGAGCGCACTCCTGCCTCGCCATTCAGATACGCTGGGGACCGGAGTGCCACTGGGGATGCAACCGCAGCCCTACTGATTGCTGAAGCTCTGCATGTAAGCAGAGCTGTTTGCTGAGAATTACGTATGCGTGGCAAATGCCTCTGATTGAACGAGAGCCCGTGCATGCACAAGAGGTGCGTTTTTCTGGGCATTCTGGGGGCTTCTACACAGCGGAATGCCCAGAAAATGCACAGGAATGCCCCCAGAATGCACAGGAAAAACCTGGGCTAGTAAAAACGATTTTTTTTTCTGCTTTAAAACATAATTTAGTTGAAGCTGAGTTTTATTTACATTCTTACAATAAGAGGAGACTGAATTATTAAATAGCAGACACGAGTCTATGTAATACTGTTTTTTTTTTCATAGCCCACAGCTCATCTGCCTGGCCCTGATGGCTGGGCCCCAATGACATTTGCAGCCCTTTCAGACGCTCTTGTGGGGCCTGGTTATAGAGTTGAGGACAGGCCTGTCCATCGCTAATTTCCTCTGATCCTCTCATGGGAACCCTCGAGCCGAGCTCTCGGCGTAGGCGCAATTTGCATGCACTTGTCCTAATTAGTAATAACTTGGCAGCGGTGAGTGCGATCTGCATTGCGGTGTTGGGGGTTAAAGATTGCTAACGAAGATTTCCATATTGGGGTCAATTAGCATCACTTGATGGCTCCTTCCACGTCACATGCTCTTAAAGATTTCTCATTGTGGCCACGTGTGGATGAGGCGATGCCGAGCACGTCGCTGGGAAGCTGCAGTAAGGCAATAATAGCAGCAGCAATAAGCACCACTGCCTGGCCAAAGTACAGGGCAAGTCCTTCTAATTGGCATGGTTGCCTATTTAGGGTGGCCATTATGGTTGTTAAATGTGTATGCAGGTTTGGAGTGGAGCACCTTGGGCTACCAGAGGAAATCATTTTTGGGGCACACAAGAGGAAATTATTCTTAGAGCCCAGAAGAGGATATTATTTTTAGGGGCCCGCCATAGAAAATCATTCTTGGGGTTCAAAAGAGGAAATCATTCTTGGGGCCCACTAGAGAAAATTACTCTTGGGGACCACCGTGGGAAATCATTCTTGGGGCTCACCGTGGGAAATCATTCTTGGGGCCCACCATAGGAAATGATTTGTGGAGCCCACCATAGGAAATCATTCTTGGAGCCCACAAAAGGAAATCATTCTTGAGGCTCAAAAAGAGAAAATAATTTTTGGGGCCCACAGGCACATCAGAGGAAATTATTCTTGGAGCCTACCAGAGGAAATCATTATTGAGGCTCAAAAAGGAAAATCATTCTTGGGGCCCACCATAGGAAATCATTCCTGGAGCCCACCAGTGAAAATTATTCTTGGGGCCGGCCAAAGTAAATCATTCTTGAAGCCTAACAGAGGAAATCATTCTTGGGGCCACCAGAGGAAATGATTCTTGGAGCCCACCAGAAGGAATCATTCTTGGGGCCCACCAGAGGAAATCATTCTTGGAGTCCACCAGAAGAAATCATTCTGGGGGCCCACAAGAGGGAATCATTCTTGGGGTCCACCAGAGGAAATCATTCTTGGAGCCCACCCTTCACCTGAAACCCACTGCCTTGAACAACCATATGCGATATGTTGTGCTTTTTCCTGTTCCCCAACCTAAAGGCCTTAAAAAGGGCCGATCACCAGGATTTTCATTATCCAGGAAATAGGTCCTTGTCCCCAGGGCATCTTGATTTGGGCTGCACTGCTGTATGATACTCCCCAGATTGCCCACATAACCACCCCTTCAGATGTTCCCACGGAGCATGTTTGGTGCTCTTGTCCAAACAGAGCTTTATGTCAATCATACTAATGCATGGCATAAAGCGTTGTATTGCACTGTGCTCTGGCATAGGGAGTGGCGCATCCCCGGTTTCCCTGCATTGTGCAGCATGCTCCCATTCAGATAGCTGGACGCAGGAGCAGGAAAGCTGGAGAGGTGAGTGATGGGTCTGAGGAGGGGGGTTCACAAGGTGGGGCAACCCGAATTTAGTGGCACTTAGTCAGTTTCATTGCCCATACTTCCCAAGTGTCCCTCATTTGGAGGGACTGTCCTCTTTAAATTCAATGTCCCCATATCTGTTGATCTCATTTGTCCCACTTTGAGGTGTAACATTGTTGTAACTGTTACAACCTATCTCCTATCTATCCCTCAATTAGGGGGCGTGGCTTAAAGTGGACCAAAACCCATGATTTTAACTATCCTGGGTTTTGGTCCTTTCCCCAGGGCACCCCGCTGTGTGAAACTGTTGCGTGCGATGCCAACTCACCTCTTCCTGGTTGTGCGGCCGCTTGTTCAATCAGCATGCTCGGAGCTGCTGACGTCACATCATCTAAACTTCGTCTAAAGGGGGTTTCGCACAGCGGGGCATCCCGATTTTGGATGCCCCAGGGGAGGGAATAGATGGGCCCGGGAACCTTATAGGGCCCCTTGACAGGGCCCAATTTAATGCTTGCACCAGGACTCCATCACATTTAGTTACCCTACTGCTGTTGAGCGAGGCACCTAACCTCCTAACTGCTCCCCAAGAGTAATTAGGGCAGCCCATCACTCCAGGGAACAGGGAGCGTGCCTGCGCCAGCAATTCACAAGTACCTGGTGCGGGCACGCGCCCTGCTGGAGGGATAGCAGGATGAGGCCGCATGCACCATTGGAACGGGAAACAAGGTAAGTAAATGGGGAGACCTGGGGGGTTTCACACAGTGGGGCATCCTGATTTTGGATGCCCTGGGGTGGGAACTGATCAGCGCAGCAATCGTATAGATTCCCGGGCCGTGGGTTTTGAGCCACTTTAAATGTGGAGCCAAGCAGGTGACTTGCCATAGCCTCCCTGCCCCATTAGAAGAGCCGGGGGCTTCCACGCCCTGGTCTACCAGCCCCCATAGCTGTCGGACGGCTGGTACAAGGTTTAAAATATATAATCATATTTCTCTAATCTTTCAAGAAAAAACAATCATAGATGTTTGTCCATCAACATAAATTATTTTGGAAAAAGCGGCAGCGCAATCAGCGGTTAAAACAGCAGGCGATCAGAGAAGCGATGGGCTCCTGGGACGCCGCATCTCCTCTCTATGACACTCACAGCAGGCCGCCGTTTGCTTCCCTTCCGCAAATCTTTAAGTCACAACGACCTAATTAAAACATGTTTCCTTTGTATTAATTAGCATCCTAATGATCGGTCCCTTTAAGTTCCATTTGTCTTGACGTCACATCTATAAATCCTGACAGCTGCCAATAATACCTCTATACTGAAACACATCTACACATGGAGGCTGATTCATTACTAACGCCAGGTATGGGCAGATGAGCGTCTGTATAGCGGCGCTTAGAGCGACTGCTAGTAGGCGCTGTAAGCAGGTATCAGGCGCTGCAACAGAGCGTCTCAGTCACTTTAGTAACCTGGCCGGAATTGATGAATGTGATGTAACACCAGCCCACGCTGCAGGGAGCGAAAGGCAGCACCAGCTCAGTGCGACCAACTCTCGGCGCTCCACACCATACAAAAAAGGACAGAAAAAACCACAAAAAAATTGTCAAACACGCTTGTTTAAACACAAGCAAATTAACAGCCATTGAAATGTATGGGAGAGCGACACTGAGCGAAAGGTAATATCTGACGCTCCTGAACCAAGAGCGCCGGCGCTATACACTGAGCCGCCTGTAATAATACATGTGACGCTACATGGCGCTGTTAGAGTCGCTCACCAGATTCGCTTTCATAAATGTGGTTTTGCGCACAGCACCCGACGTTCACCAGACGCTGCCAAAGCACTACCTGGCGCTATCCCTTCTTAAATAAGTCCCTTTGACATCACAGAGAGATAAAGCCACCAGTTAGCTAGCCGGCCTATGCCGAGGTAAAGCCCAGTCCCGGCATAGTGAGGTTCAGGCCCGCATATACAGTGCAAATAAGGCAGCTCAAATCAAATAGCACATAACACTGATAACATTAAAGGGGAAGTCCAGTGTGTAAGCCATTCTCCCATATGGTTTCGCCCAGGGATAGAAATGCTAGGAGAATTCTTTGTGTTCTTTGGCATTTTTAAAAATGTCCATTATTGTCAAAATGATGTCCTTGAGGTGCTGAGCTAATCTGTTCATTTTTTTCTTTTTTATGTGTATGAAAAAGAAACTGTTTTATTAAAGAGGAACAATACACATGAGTTTGACTTTCCTGTGTGTTGTTCCCCTCTGTGGCTGCGTTGTTTCCTCTCTGCGGTAGCATCCCGAATTGGGATGCCCCGCTGTGTGTACCCCCCCAGGTCGCCCCAATTCACTCACCTTCCTTCCTCTCCCACCGCGCAGACTCGGATGAGATTGAGAGCGTTGATTGACTGAGCGGCACCACCTCCTTTTCTGCTTACACTGCCACATCCACCTCCAACCCGCCCCCCCCCAGATCATCTGACACCTGTAAAAAATGTATTATTTTAATTACATATTTATTTATTCTTGTATATATGTATTTATTGTTGCTAATATTTAATTATTTATGTATGTATATATGTGTGTGTGTATTTATTTAAACATTTTATTATTGCTGTTAAGATTTATGTATATATATATATATATATATATATATATATATATTCCCATTGCATGGCACGGCCTGCTTCACAAAGTCATTACATCTGGTATTCCACCACAAGGTGGCGCAGTGCACTGCAGAAGAGTTGTGGCTCCTCCCGGTACCATATAAAAACTGAATCACCATAGACTTATCCAGTTTTTCTCTGCAGTGATTCTGCGAAGATAGAAGATGGCTCTCTATATTGCACAGGTGAGCGGGGCAACCAAGCCGGCGGCCCTGCAAGTCTATTTCCACCCGCTTCCGGACCCTCTGTGCCTCTCAGCCTCGGCTGATGGATCGGGTGAGGGTAGAGGAGCACTAGGGTCAGGTGCTCAAGGAGCGTTGCTTCAAGTCGCAGACCCTGTAACACAAAGGGGAGCCGGCCATAGGCTTTATGGTGCGCCTGTTAGGGATGCGGATTCCTGTCCTAACTTCTGAGGGGGTGAGTGTTTTTGTGGACTGTTTACTCGTTCTGGCTTTTTGGGGTCCCCCCCCCCATCCCTGGCCTGGGCTCTCGCCGCTGCTCGCTTGCTTTCCTCTCTCCCTCCCCATAGTGTGCTCGGGGGAGGGGGGGGCGGGTGGTAGCGGTGAGGGTACTTTGGCTGTGTATCCACCGTTTTTTTAACTGTGTTTTAACTGGTTTCGCCGCCTCACCGCTTTGTACTGCGCTCTGAGGCGGGCGGCGCTATATTTGTGAGGCGTTTTTTTTCTCTACTGTGATGACGCCGGTGCAGTCACGTGAGCGCCATTTTCACACTCTTCGGGGGGGGGGGGGGGGGCAGGGCCGGTGGATGACGCGTATCGCGTCGTCCTCTCGCGGCCCGCCCCTCAAGGTTCCTCTGCCGGCGCCATTTTGCTTCTGCTACGTGTTTAGGGCCCTTCTCATCCCGGAGCTGCGGCGGTGATCCTGGTCTGCTTGACGCTTCCTCCTGTGGTCTGGCGGTTGGTGCCCTTGTCCTACTTGGTCCGTGAGTCCCCTTCGGGGTTTTTGGTCTCTTTTGGGCATGCGCTGTGGGATACTTATGTGTCCTTATTTATGTCTTTCAGGCGGGACAACTGTGGGTTGTGGTTTCTCACGGTCCTATCCCTTACCATCCCTCATCTTCCCTTACTGGCTTCTGGGGGCATCCCTTGGGGGGGCATCCCGGGTGGCTCTTGCTAGCCTTTACCCTGTGCTGGTCAATTGCGCCTGTGTTAATCACCATATGGAGGCTTCTGGGGATAGCGTGCTTGGGGGTCCTTCGGGGCAATCCCAGCTGTGTTCCATGTGTGGGGTATCCCCTGTGAGTAACAGTGGTACGGTGTGCGTGCCGTGCGCCCAAGGTGTCCTTGCGCTCCAGTCTGGGCTGCCCGCTTCGCTTCCCAGCTCTGCGCCCCCTTCGGCATCGCCTACCCCCCCCGCGCCTGGTTGCTACTGAGTCTTTCAGGAAATCTGATGCTCTTTTTGTTCTTCCTACTGGACCTAGGAAGGGTCTGCCTCCTGCTAAATCTACTATCAGCAAGTGGATCCGTCAGGCGGTGGAGCAGGCCTATTCTGCTAAAGGGAAGGTACCTCCCTTTAGGATTACTGCTCATTCCACTCGTGCTATTGGTGCGTCTTGGGCCTTTCAGCACCAAGCTTCTGTCGAACAAGTTTGTAAGGCCGCAACTTGGTCTTCTGTTCATACTTTTTCCAAGTTTTACAAGGTTGATGTTAAGGCCTCAGCTGATGCTGCTTTTGGCTGCAAGGTGCTTCAGGCGGTAGTGGTTTAAACTGCCTGTTGTTACTCTTTGGGGATCCCACCCGACTTTATGGACACTGCTTTTGGATGTCCCAAATGCAATAACTTCGTGAAGCAGGCCTGTAGAATTGCTTTTGCCATGCATGGCACGGCCTGCTTCACCCCACTCTTGTTATTGTTGTTCTTGGTTGCCTCTGTATGGTTGCCTCTGATTTTTCCAAGTTAGTTGGGGTTTTGTTACCTTTTTTACCTTTATTATCTCCCAGTTTCTTGAATAACTGCTTGCCAACACTGGATAAGTCTATGGTGATTCCGTTTTTATATGGTACCGGGAGGAGCCACAACTCTTCTGCAGTACATTGCGCCACCTTGTGGCAGAATACCCAGATGTAATGACTTCATGAAGCAGGCCGTGCCATGCATGGCAAAAGCAATTCTACAGGTGAGTACTCACAGAATTGTCTTTTATTTATGTTATTTTTTATTTATTTAATTGCTCATTTATTTATATATTTATTGATGAATGTATTTATGCATGTATGTATTTCTTTAATATTTTAGCTATTTTTTTTCTGCTATTTTTTTGAGCACTCCAGCACAATTTTCTTTGTATGAATCTATGTATACCTTTAATATTTTTTCTGTTAACGTTTTGAGTACATTCCTCAGTCTATTCTGTGCAGGGTGGCACCCTGGGGTTCCATTCGATTTGCAGATTTCTAGCCCTTGCTACCCCTTTCTTACAGCCATTATTGGTCCCCAAATTTGGGTCCCCTTTGACTTCAATGGGGCTCGGGTTCCAGTTTGGGTCGAGTCGGGGGGACCCAAACCAGACTTAAGCGGTAAGTTCAGCCAAACTCGTCGAACCCCGTCTCTACTTATGAGGAAGGTGCTGGTGGGCAGGCCCCGGGGCCTCCAACACTTGCCCTGCAAAGGGGGCCTCCACCAATCTTTGGGTTATGGCCAGACCAGAAGGAGGTTTTCAGTCTTTGGTCTGACGGGCCGCGGGGCCAGCAACAAAGCTGTCGGCGGCAGTGGGCCCCCCCCCCCCCCCGTGCCTGGACAACCCTTTTTATGTTTTTGCCAACCTGCAGCCAAAGCCACCACAGGGCAGGACGGAGAGTCTAGAGCAGTGTAGCATACGGGTCCCTGAGGGGTTTAGCTCCTCAGGGTGTAGGGTGAGTGGGTTCTTTGTTAACGGACTTGAGGGACCTTCTGACGTGGGCTTAGTTCCAAAAACTCCAATGAGACCGACTTTATGAAAAGGGCACTTACTTTATTAGCAGGACTTCAGGTACATTTTAGGCTTCACACTTCACACTTCACAGCAGGTCATACAGTCTTTCCACAACAGTTTCCTTAGCAGCTTCCATAGCACAACATTACATCCAAATGTACTCCAACAGGTGGTGGTCCCTCATTCTGATCCCATAGCAGAATATTGCAGCCTTGAGCTTCCTCCTCAGCATCTTGGGGTGGAATGGTTCACCTTCCTCCTGTGAATACTCCATAGGCATGCATGTGGCTCCTCTGCTCTCTCCTTCTCTCTGCGATTGCTACCAGTTGACCCTGCTGGTACCTTCCTCTCACTCCCGGTTACTACAATAGAGAACTACATCTTGCATGTTCTGTTCCATTCTGAGGTAACTCTCCTTATATAGACTCCCTCTAGTGGCCTCTAGAACCTTCTCTAACTTTCTACTCACCTTAGCCAATAGCAGTTCAGCTGTACTCCTATGTGGTTAGGCTTCACGTTTGGTAGACCTGTAATGTCACAATCCATTTCTTATCCAACAGTGCCATCTTGTGGTGATGTAGTGCAGCTGCAGGACAGATATGAACCATTACATTAAAAGACCAACAAAGATAATGGCTGAATACCTTCCGCCGGCTACAGCAGCAAAGCCGCCATCAGCAACGCTACAGTGATGGGTGCAGAGCTGTCACTGCACATAAGCCACCAAGCACAGCCGCTGGCAGCTCAATGCAGGGAACCAGCCGGGCGACTACACTACCCCCCACCCAGAATGGCAAAGCAGGAGTTCCCGAGCAGCACGCACCCGCACAAGGGGGGCACAAGGGACCCGATTTGATGTTCCAGTAAGTGGGCGGGTGCCAGACAACCACCAATCAGTTACTTGGCTGGACTATTATTTTAAAGAAAAAAAATACAGTAATTGGGACCTCCACCAGATTTTGTGCCCAGGGGCCTCCACCACACTTAATCCGACCCTGCTGGTGGGCATAGGGAGAATCCCAGGGGTGCTCACCCCTGCCAGTCCCCAACAGATCACAAATCCTCTGCTACTTTCCTTCCTCACTGATCTATCTCTGTCCAATTTTGGGAAGGAATGAAGGGAATCAAGCCGGACAGGATTTCCAAATTAGGATGCTTGGGGATGTGGGAGTTTAGACTAGAGGTCCTCTTTAATGTGGACACAACTACGGGTTCGCTTTAAGTGTCTATTTTCCTTTTTGTATTTCAGGACGTCTGATGTTTTGCCCTTCCTCGTCTTTCCTCTTATCTCTCTAATACCGAGTCAGTCTGATCCTCTTCGCCTTAGACATATGCAGGCTCAGGCCAAAGCAGTAACGCCGCCTCCCCATTGGCTCTGATCTTGTTCCGCATGATTTTGTATAGGGCGCATTATGGCGCTGCACCCTCCTGATTTCCAAAGCTTTCCCTCGTCGCCTCACAGCCAAAAATCCAGCTTTGTTCTCCTTCCAAGAGACTTATCTTTCCCTTACACGGACTGGCATCCTGCCGGCTAAATCCGACCGCCGGACCCAGAACAAAGTGTTCCAGCCCTGAATCACTTCCCCCATCTACAGCCTCCATCTTGCTGCAGAATAAGCGCAAGCAGCTGCCTTGTTTTTCAGAGACGCTACAAAGAGGCAGAGTGGTCGTGCTACTAAATGGAGATTACCAGCCAACCCGGCTTCCAGGACATGTGCCCAGACAAGCGCGATGGTCGCATGCAGGAGACGTGGAGGCTGATTCATTACTAACGCCAGGTATCGACAGATGAGCGTCTGTATAGCGGAGAGCAACCCCTAGTAGATGCTGTAAGTGGGTATCGGGCGCTGTAACAGAGCGCCTCAGTCGCAGTAGTAACCAGGCCGGCATTGATGAATGTGATGTATGTTGGGCGCTCTAACACCAGTAGCGAAAGGTAGCGCCAGCTCAGTGCGACCAACTCTCAGCGACTCACACCATACTTATCAAAAAAGGACACACACAGCGTCGGTGCTCTAAAGCTGGGCGCTGTAGCTTAGAGCGGTGTGGTTAAAGTCTGTTTTTGAACACATATCCACCAGTAACAAAGTGAAAACACATGGAATGACATTGTGAAAATAACACTTTAGTGCCAGACCTGTAATGACAATTCTGCATAAAAATATAAAAAGTCAAAAAAGTTTCTAAAAGTGTTTGTTTGCAGCCAGGAGACGTCACACAATGATTGGAGCAAAAAAAAAAAAAAAAAAGTCAAACGCGGTTTAAACACAAGCAAATGAACGGCCATTGAAATGTATGGGAGAGCGACACTGAGCGAAAGGTAATACCTGGCACTCTGGAAGCTAGACACTGAGCCGCCTGTAATAATACATGTGATGCTACATGGCGCTGTTAGAGGCGCTCACCAGAATCGCTTTCATAAATATGGTATTGCGTACAGCGCCCGTCGTTCACCAGGCGCTGCCTGCCGCTACGAGGCGCTACCTGCCGCTATCCCTTCTTAAATAACTCCCTTAGGCCCTTATTTATGAAGGAATAGCGACAGGTAGCGACTGGTTAACGGCCGGTAATGACGGGCCCCGCCACAAGAACGCCGGCTCCCCACCACAATCACACATTTATCAAGCCAATCCTGCTTAGCGACTGAGATAGCGCCAAATAGCCACTCATTCATCATTATTATATTATCATAATATAGCCTCAGCCCACAGCGCCAGCGTCCGACCTTGAACAGCGACAGGTATGACCTCTCGCTACCTGGCGCTCTCCAATGCATTTCAATGGAACAATCTTTAAATATTAATAATTAATTGTTATTAATGTTTTTTTTTTTTTAAATGTGAAAAATTCTGTGACCACTTCTGCCATTTTAGGTAATTTTTTAAGGGAAAAAAAATAAAAAATTGTACAGAATTGATATTACAGGTCTGATATTATTTTATTCATATTACTAAATTATATTAAAAACTTTTTTTTTTTTGGTTTCCAAAAACATGGTGGTTTGGGGGTTAAAAAACTACTTTTAACACATCGCCTCCAGCGCTCTGGGGTTTAAACATGCATTTCACAGCGCTTGAATTTTTTGAGCGTGATTTTTTGATGAATATGGTGGGAGCCGGTCGCTCTGACCAGTCGCTATCATGCGCTCCCATACAGCGCGGAACCTGTCAAACAGCGACTCCTAACCTTGTATTCAACATTACGCCACACCGACTGAGTCGCTGTCAACAACCGAACAACGGCCAAGCACAGCGACTACTAGCGGGCGCTGTGAAAATACCGCTACAGTCGCTCAACTGTCGCTACATGTCGCTATTAATAAATCAGCCTCCCCGTTTACACTGAAATGGCATTGTCTGGCAGAAGGGCTTGATAAATTGGGTCCAAAGAATAGAAGGACTGGCAGAAAGAAAGGAAGACTTTCCCAATCTGCCCCTGGCTGCCAGTCCTTAGTCCTGGCTACTGCACGGCCCTACATCCTGCATAGTAGAGGGAATGAGGTGGGCCTTCCCAAGGTGCAGGGGCCCCATCATCTGCCCCTGGAAGCTCAGTGCTGACGCCTGCCTTTTATCTACTCTTTATGTCTACTGCATGAAGAATGACTTTAGGGTGTTGTCATTTTGCATATAGTATGCAGATTAATTCGTCTATTATTTTCTTTTTTTTCCTGTGATCTTTAAATGCTATGCACCCATTCAGCAGTTGAGGAAAGTATAGGTTGTGTTCCTAATTTGGGCCGTGACATCACAATGACAGGGAGACTCGGAACCTCTGTCCGACATTCTCTCCCGAAAACTCCGGCAAAGCGCCCAAGCAACTAGCGTGACCGCGGGTTGCCGCAGACATTTCAGAAACATTTATGAGAGATCTACGGCAGCCATATGTCAGGATGCGTCTCCGTCCCTAAATATCACACGAATGGCGCGTCACGTCTCGTGACACCTTCGCTATGGTGTCTGCAGTTATAGGTCGGGGTGCAAATCCGACGGTGTCGCGCAGAAAGGTTTGATGATGTTCTCATTGCATTTCATTAAGAAATACCTGAAGGACATCTCACGCATCTGAGACTAGTGGAGGATGATTCATTACTAACGCCAGGTATCGGTAGATAAGCGTCTGTATAGCGGCACTTAGGCCCTTATTTAAGAAGGGATAGCGTCAGGTAGCGCCTGGTTAATGAGAGGTAGCGACAGATAGCGACTGGTCAACGCCGGACACGGCACGCAATTACACATTTATCAAACAGAATCTGTTTAGCGACTGGGATAGCGCCATGTAGCGTCTGATTCATAATTTTCACAGCCTCAGCGAACAGCGCCAGCGTTCAGCCTTGCACAGCGGCAGGTATGACCTCTCGCTACCTGACGCTCTCCCATACATTTCAATGGACGATCCTTTTCTTCTCTTTAAACTGTTTTTTTTTTCTCCAAAAAATCACAAATAATTCTGTGACCTCTTCTGACATTGAATAAGCAGTTTTTTCATATTTTTTTCATTTTTTAAATATTTCCTCAGAAATGACATTACAGCTCTGCCATTAAAGTGTTCATGTTACAATGTTGTTACAATGTAATTCCATATGTTTTCGCTTTGTTACTAGTGGATAGATGCTGGAAAACAGACTTTAAACACACAGCCTCCTGCGCTCTGGGCTTCAAACAAATATTTTTCAGCGCCAGAGATTTGTGAGGCTGTTTTTTTGCTGAATATGTTGTGAGTCGGTCGCTATGAGCAGTCGCTAACATGCGCTCCCATACAGCGCTGTACTGGTCAAATTGTGACTCCTCACAATGTATTCAACATTACTGAACAGCGACTGAGTCGCTATAAACTAGCAACTCACGGCTGAGCACAGTGACTACTATCAGGCGCTCTGAAAATGCCTGCTACAGACGCTCATCTGTCGCTACCTTCCGCTAATGATAAATCAGCCTCCCCGAGTGACCGCTAGTAGACGCTTGTGTGCATGTAGCAGGCACTGTAACAGAGCTCCTCAGTCGCTGTTGTAACCTGCCTGGAATTGATTAATGAGATGTATGTTGGGCGTTCTAACAACAGTACAGCGCTGCAGGGAGCGAAAGGTAGCGCCAGCTCAGTGCCACCGACTCTCAGCGACATATTCAACAAAAAAACAGACTCACAGAGCGTCGCCGCGCTAAAGCTGGCCGCTGTAGCATAGAGCGCCAGAAGCTGTGTGATTAAAGTCTGTTTTTGAACACATATCCACCAGTAACAAAGCAAAAACACATGGAATGACATTGTTTTAACACCGTGACATTAATACTTTAATGCCAGACCTGTAATGACAATTCTGCATAAAAATGTGAAAAAACAAAAAACATTTTCAAAAATGACTTTTTCTTGGCCAGGAGAGGTCACACAGAGAAAAAAAATTAAACAAAAAACCCTGTTTAAACAGAAGAAAAGGAACTTCCATTGAAATGTATGGGAGAGCGCCAGGTAGTGACAGGTAATACCAGGCGCTCTGGAAGCTAGAGCGCCGGCGCTATACACTGAGCCGCCTGTAATAATACATGTGACCCTACATGGCGCTGTTGGAGTCGCTCACCAGATTCGCTTTCATAAATGTGGTTTTGAGTACAGCGCCCGGCGTTCACCAGACGCTGCCTGCCGCTATACACTGAGCCGCCTGTAATAATACATGTGACGCTACATGGCGCTGTTAGAGTCGCTCAACAGATTCGCTTTCATAAATGTGGTTTTGAGTACAGCGCCCGGCGTTCACCAGACGCTGCCTGCCGCTATACACTGAGCCGCCTGTAATAATACATGTGACGCTACATGGCGCTGTTAGAGTCGCTCAACAGATTCGCTTTCATAAATGTGGTTTTGAGTACAGCGCCCGGCGTTCACCAGACGCTGCCTGCCGCTATACACTGAGCCGCCTGTAATAATACATGTGACGCTACATGGCGCTGTTGGAGTCGCTCACCAGATTCGCTTTCATAAATGTGGTTTTGAGTACAGCGCCCGACGTTGACTAGACGCTGCCTGCCGCTATACACTGAGCCGCCTGTAATAATACATGTGACGCTACATGGCGCTGTTAGAGTCGCTCAACAGATTCGCTTTCATAAATGTGGTTTTGAGTACAGCGCCCGGCGTTCACCAGATGCTGCCTGCTGCTATACACTGAGCCGCCTGTAATAATACATGTGACACTACATGGCGCTGTTAGAGTCGCTCACCAGATTCGCTTTTATAAATGTGGTTTTGAGTACAGCGCCCGACTGTCACCAGACGCTGCCTGCCGCTATCCCTTCATGAACAACCCCCTTACTCTCACCTGACACCACTAAAATGTTAGTGCATGCCATGCTCATATCCCAATTGGACTACTGCAATATCCTTCTTTGTGGCCCGCCTCCAATCTATCCTGAACTCTGCCGCTCGCCTCATCCATCTCTCCTCTCTCTCATCCAGTACTGCTCCCTTCTGTCAGTCCCTCCACTGGCTGCCAGAGCCACAGCCAATCCTCTTTAAAATGCAAAGCACTATGAATGGCGGAAAGGTGGGTGGAATAGGCGATCTGGGGGGTTTCACACAGTGGGGCATCCCACATCAGGGTGTCCCTGGGGCAGGCACTACCAGGATAGTTAAAATCCCAGTGATTGGTCCACTTTAAGGTTAAAGCTTGTCTACAGTAAATTGGTTATTGCAGTTTAATTTTATTGCAGCCCCTTAAAGTGGACCAAATCCCAGGATTTTGACTATCCTGGGTTTTATTCCTTTCCCCCAGGACACCCCGATCGGGGATGCCCCACTTTGTGAAACCCCCCAGATCGTTCGAAGGAACTCACCTATTTCCGGTCCTACGGCGAATGTGCGGCTGCTCGTCCAATCAGCGTGCTTGGAGACGCTGATGTCACGCCATCTAAGCTTCGAATGATCTGGTGGCAGCATCCCCTGCTTCCCTTCCCTCTGGAACAGGGAGTGTGCCGGCCATTCACAAATGCCTGGCGCGGGCACGCAGCTCGTGCAGGCGCCGTTGGACCGGGAAGCAAGCTAAGTGAATGGGGCGACTTGTGGGCTTTCACGCAGTGGGGCATCCTGATTTTGGGGGGAGGGAATTGAATAGATTCCCAGGCCGATCAAGCTGGGTTTTGGTCTGCTTTAAAATGGAACAAAAACACAGTGCAGCGCTTGAATAAACTGATCATTTTTTTAAAGGGAGAAGTTTGGGATGCTTAAATGATGTGTGACCACTGTTGTCACTGGGACAATGCCGCAGGCCGCACTGCTCGGGGGCCAGTTATGCTGCTGCTTTTAAACAGGACCTACAATTAATATGTTTTAAGTTTAATTCACTTTAGGATACACCGCCATCTTGACTCAGAAGCATCACACTTACTGAGAAGAGGAGAGTGGGATAAAGTACAGGGGGCGTGTTATAGCTGGGTCAGGAAAAGGTCAGCAATCCCAGAATGCAGAGCAGCACAGTCAGAAGGCACTTCCTGTTTGCAGACTGCCTGATGTTCCATGAGCCATCATCTTGGATGTTTAAAAGCTCATACCATTCAGTAGATGCAGGTAGGATGATTTTTAATGTGAGCAATCTGTATGTACAGGGTGTGGGAAACATAAAAGGTATGCTCTTATTCAGAGTGAAGGTCCGGATTAATGTGAGCAATCTGTATGTACAGGGTGTGGAAACATATAAGATAGACTCTTATTCAGAGTGAAGGTCCGGATTAATGTGGGCAATCTGTATGTACGGGGGGGGGGGAGGAACATATAAGATTATTATTATTCAGAGTGAAGGACCGCTTTAACTGATGTGTGACCACTGTTGTCACCAGGGGCTGGCCATAGGGAGACCCTGGACAATGCCCGGTGGGCCGCACTGCTTTGGGACCGGTTGAGCTGCTGCTTTTAACACCCACATTCAATCCCTGCCCCCTTAGTCTCCCCCGGCCCCCTGTACCCACAAGCCAAGGCACCCCAGCCCCCAATGCTATAGCCCCAGTATCATGGTTGGGGAGCTTCAGCAGGGACGTCTTGGACCAGCCGGGTAAAATCCAGATTTCTGTTTTTTAACACAAATCCACCAGTAACAAAGCAAAAACACATGGAATGACATTGTTTTAACCCTGTGACAATAACACTTTAGTGCCAGACCTGTAATGATAATCCTGCATAAAAAATATCAAAAAAAGTCAAAAAAGTTTCCAAAAGTGTTTGTTTGCAGTCAGGAGACGTCACACAATGATTGGAGCAAAAAAGAAAAAAAAAAGTCAAACACGTTGTTTAAACACAAGCAAATGAACGGCCATTGAAATGTATGGGAGAGTGACACTGAGCGACACTGAGCAACAGGTACTACATGGCGCTCTGGAAGCTAGGCCTCCGGCACTATACGCTGAGCCGCCTGTAATAATACATGTAACGCTACATGGCGCTGTTAGAGGCGCTCACCAGCTTCACTTTCATAAATTTGGTTTTGCGTACAGCACCTGGCGTTCACCAGACGCTGCCTGCCGCTACGAGGCGCTACCTGGCGCTATCACTTCCTAAATAAGCTGTCACAATTTAAGCGTCCTAAATTTGCCCCTTTGAAAAAATGGTCAGCTTATCCTTGGACCAAAAAAATATGCATCCCTGGTCTAGATAAATATGTTAATTAGAGATGAGCGAACTTCTCAAAGAAATTCGGGTTCATCCGAATCGAACTTTTACGAATCGCTCATCTCTGGTGGGAGCGGGGAGGCCAGCTGCGCTGTCAGCGGGTGGCGGAAGCGGCTTCCGCCGCCCGCTGACAGCGCACCCGGCCTCCCCGCTCCCACCATGTCGGCATTTTTTTTTTCTTTTTATTTAATGGAAAATTCGGTCAGCACGAACTGAATCGAATTTTCCCTGAAATTCGGAGCGAATTCAGGTTCGTTAGAACCGATTCGCTCATCCCTAATGTTAATCTATGACACAGTCTAGTCCATACTTAAATGTTCTTATGTGTTAAAATGATGTGTGTGCAAAAAGGGATCCCACACGCAGTTATTATATTATTATTATTATTATTGAGTTGACTAGTAGCCACTAAGCTTTTAGATATTCCTGAATTTTTCCTGAACGCAGTTATTATATTATTATTATAATTATTATTATTATTATTGAGTTGACTAGTAGCCACTAAGCTTTTAGATATTCCTGAATTTTATAATGTAGAATGTAGCGATTATTGTAATAGTCAGCAGTAGGGATGAGCGAATCGATCCGGACGAACACGGATTCGATCCGAATTTCAGGAAAAATTCGATTCGGATCGAATCCGAATTTCCCCGCGATTCGATCACTCGAAGTTTTCCTTTAACATCCATTCATTTACATTACAGGCATTCTAAGATGGCGGGCGGGACATGTCTGGACATGTATCCCGCGCCAGTGCAAGCTGGGGCAGTCACATGCAGCCTATCAGCAGCCAGCAAGCCCGGTGATGTCACACAGCGGTATTTAACGGCGGCCATCTTGCTTTTCCTCATTTCTCTATTGCATTCGTGACAGACAGACAGAACGCTGTGTAGCTGAGGCAGTTAGACAGGCTGGAGACAGGCTGGAGACAGGGACAGACAGGGACAGGCTGGAGACAGGCAGGAGACAGGCAGGAGACAGACAGGAGACAGACAGAAAGCCAGGGAAAGGTAGGAAAAACGGAGCTGGCTGACAGGGAGATTTTTTTTTTTTCATCCAGCCTTTGTTAGCGTTTTCAGGCTGCTTATAGTAACTAACTGTGCATATATACTGAACTGATCTTAAGTCTGCTGTGAGGCATCCCATTCTGTGACTAAAGCAGCCTCTGTTTAAGACCATATAAGCATTTGCTCTAATCATATTTGAAATTAGGCCTGATAAAGACACTTTTGCTGGCCAAAGCACTACTGTACCCTGGCAGCTCGATTCCTGCCCGGGGCATCCCATTCTGTGACTAAAGCAGCCTCTGTTTAAGACCATATAAGCATTTGCTCTAATCATATTTGAAATTAGGCCTGATAAAGACACTTTTGCTGGCCAAAGCACTACTGTACCCTGGCAGCTCGATTCCTGCCCGGGGCATCCCATTCTGTGACTAAAGCAGCCTCTGTTTAAGACCATATAAGCATTTGCTCTAATCATATTTGAAATTAGGCCTGATAAAGACACTTTTGCTGGCCAAAGCACTACTGTACCCTGGCAGCTCGATTCCTGCCCGGGGCATCCCATTCTGTGACTAAAGCAGCCTCTGTTTAAGACCATATAAGCATTTGCTCTAATCATATTTGAAATTAGGCCTGATAAAGACACTTTTGCTGGCCAAAGCACTACTGTACCCTGGCAGCTCGATTCCTGCCCGGGGCATCCCATTCTGTGACTAAAGCAGCCTCTGTTTAAGACCATATAAGCATTTGCTCTAATCATATTTGAAATTAGGCCTGATAAAGACACTTTTGCTGGCCAAAGCACTACTGTACCCTGGCAGCTCGATTCCTGCCCGGGGCATCCCATTCTGTGACTAAAGCAGCCTCTGTTTAAGACCATATAAGCATTTGCTCTAATCATATTTGAAATTAGGCCTGATAAAGACACTTTTGCTGGCCAAAGCACTACTGTACCCTGGCAGCTCGATTCCTGCCCGGGGCATCCCATTCTGTGACTAAAGCAGCCTCTGTTTAAGACCATATAAGCATTTGCTCTAATCATATTTGAAATTAGGCCTGATAAAGACACTTTTGCTGGCCAAAGCACTACTGTACCCTGGCAGCTCGATTCCTGCCCGGGGCATCCCATTCTGTGACTAAAGCAGCCTCTGTTTAAGACCATATAAGCATTTGCTCTAATCATATTTGAAATTAGGCCTGATAAAGACACTTTTGCTGGCCAAAGCACTACTGTACCCTGGCAGCTCGATTCCTGCCCGGGGCATCCCATTCTGTGACTAAAGCAGCCTCTGTTTAAGACCATATAAGCATTTGCTCTAATCATATTTGAAATTAGGCCTGATAAAGACACTTTTGCTGGCCAAAGCACTACTGTACCCTGGCAGCTCGATTCCTGCCCGGGGCATCCCATTCTGTGACTAAAGCAGCCTCTGTTTAAGACCATATAAGCATTTGCTCTAATCATATTTGAAATTAGGCCTGATAAAGACACTTTTGCTGGCCAAAGCACTACTGTACCCTGGCAGCTCGATTCCTGCCCGGGGCATCCCATTCTGTGACTAAAGCAGCCTCTGTTTAAGACCATATAAGCATTTGCTCTAATCATATTTGAAATTAGGCCTGATAAAGACACTTTTGCTGGCCAAAGCACTACTGTACCCTGGCAGCTCGATTCCTGCCCGGGGCATCCCATTCTGTGACTAAAGCAGCCTCTGTTTAAGACCATATAAGCATTTGCTCTAATCATATTTGAAATTAGGCCTGATAAAGACACTTTTGCTGGCCAAAGCACTACTGTACCCTGGCAGCTCGATTCCTGCCCGGGGCATCCCATTCTGTGACTAAAGCAGCCTCTGTTTAAGACCATATAAGCATTTGCTCTAATCATATTTGAAATTAGGCCTGATAAAGACACTTTTGCTGGCCAAAGCACTACTGTACCCTGGCAGCTCGATTCCTGCCCGGGGCATCCCATTCTGTGACTAAAGCAGCCTCTGTTTAAGACCATATAAGCATTTGCTCTAATCATATTTGAAATTAGGCCTGATAAAGACACTTTTGCTGGCCAAAGCACTACTGTACCCTGGCAGCTCGATTCCTGCCCGGGGCATCCCATTCTGTGACTAAAGCAGCCTCTGTTTAAGACCATATAAGCATTTGCTCTAATCATATTTGAAATTAGGCCTGATAAAGACACTTTTGCTGGCCAAAGCACTACTGTACCCTGGCAGCTCGATTCCTGCCCGGGGCATCCCATTCTGTGACTAAAGCAGCCTCTGTTTAAGACCATATAAGCATTTGCTCTAATCATATTTGAAATTAGGCCTGATAAAGACACTTTTGCTGGCCAAAGCACTACTGTACCCTGGCAGCTCGATTCCTGCCCGGGGCATCCCATTCTGTGACTAAAGCAGCCTCTGTTTAAGACCATATAAGCATTTGCTCTAATCATATTTGAAATTAGGCCTGATAAAGACACTTTTGCTGGCCAAAGCACTACTGTACCCTGGCAGCTCGATTCCTGCCCGGGGCATCCCATTCTGTGACTAAAGCAGCCTCTGTTTAAGACCATATAAGCATTTGCTCTAATCATATTTGAAATTAGGCCTGATAAAGACACTTTAGCTGGCCAAAGCACTACTGTACCCTGGCAGCTCGATTCCTGCCCGGGGCATCCCATTCTGTGACTAAAGCAGCCTCTGTTTAAGACCATATAACCATTTGCTCTAATCATATTTGAAATTAGGCCTGATAAAGACACTTTTGCTGGCCAAAGCACTACTGTACCCTGGCAGCTCGATTCCTGCCCGGGGCATCCCATTCTGTGACTAAAGCAGCCTCTGTTTAAGACCATATAAGCATTTGCTCTAATCATATTTGAAATTAGGCCTGATAAAGACACTTTTGCTGGCCAAAGCACTACTGTACCCTGGCAGCTCGATTCCTGCCCGGGGCATCCCATTCTGTGACTAAAGCAGCCTCTGTTTAAGACCATATAACCATTTGCTCTAATCATATTTGAAATTAGGCCTGATAAAGACACTTTTGCTGGCCAAAGCACTACTGTACCCTGGCAGCTCGATTCCTGCCCGGGGCATCCCATTCTGTGACTAAAGCAGCCTCTGTTTAAGACCATATAAGCATTTGCTCTAATCATATTTGAAATTAGGCCTGATAAAGACACTTTTGCTGGCCAAAGCACTACTGTACCCTGGCAGCTCGATTCCTGCCCGGGGCATCCCATTCTGTGACTAAAGCAGCCTCTGTTTAAGACCATATAACCATTTGCTCTAATCATATTTGAAATTAGGCCTGATAAAGACACTTTTGCTGGCCAAAGCACTACTGTACCCTGGCAGCTCGATTCCTGCCCGGGGCATCCCATTCTGTGACTAAAGCAGCCTCTGTTTAAGACCATATAAGCATTTGCTCTTATCATATTTGAAATTAGGCCTGATAAAGACACTTTTGCTGGCCAAAGCACTACTGTACCCTGGCAGCTCGATTCCTGCCCGGGGCATCCCATTCTGTGACTAAAGCAGCCTCTGTTTAAGACCATATAAGCATTTGCTCTTATCATATTTGAAATTAGCCTGATAAAGACACTTTTGCTGGGCATAGCACTACTTGTCCCTGCCAGGTGTACTTACTGCTGGTTTTTAGGGCATCCCATTCTGTGACTACACCAGCCTCTATTTAAGAACCTAACCATTTGCACCTATTCTAATTGAAATTAGGCATGATAAAGACACTTTTGCTGTGCATAGTCTTACTGCTGCCTGCCAGGTGCTCTCTGGTTTTTGGGACATCCCATTCTGTAACATACCATTAGCCTCTGCATTTACTGTAAGCTGCACAGTTATTTAAAGAAATTTGGCCTGTATGAGCCTGCTAACACACTGCTGCTGTGTGCATATATACTGATCTCAAGTCAGCTTTGGGGCATCCCATTCTGTAACATACCATTAGCCTTTGCATTTACTGTAAGCTGCACATTTATTTAAAGAAATTTGGCCTGTATGAGCCTGCTAACACACTGCTGCTGTGTGCATATATACTGATCTCAAGTCTGCTTGGGGCATCCCATTCTGTAACATACCATTAGCCTCTGCATTAACTGTAAGCTGCACAGTTATTTAAAGAAATTTGGCCTGTATGAGCCTGCTAACACACTGCTGCTGTGTGCATATATACTGATCTCAAGTCTGCTTGGGGCATCCCATTCTGTAACATACCATTAGCCTCTGCATTAACTGTAAGCTGCACAGTTATTTAAAGAAATTTGGCCTGTATGAGCCTGCTAACACACTGCTGCTGTGTGCATATATACTGATCTCAAGTCAGCTCTGGGGCATCCCATTCTGTAACATACCATTAGCCTCTGCATTTACTGTAAGCTGCACATTTATTTAAAGAAATTTGGCCTGTATGAGCCTGCTAACACACTGCTGCTGTGTGCATATATACTGATCTCAAGTCAGCTTTGGGGCATCCCATTCTGTAACATACCATTAGCCTCTGCATTTACTGTAAGCTGCACATTTATTTAAAGAAATTTGGCCTGTATGAGCCTGCTAACACACTGCTGCTGTGTGCATATATACTGATCTCAAGTCAGCTTTGGGGCATCCCATTCTGTAACATACCATTAGCCTCTGCATTAACTGTAAGCTGCACAGTTATTTAAAGAAATTTGGCCTGTATGAGCCTGCTAACACACTGCTGCTGTGTGCATATATACTGATCTCAAGTCAGCTCTGGGGCATCCCATTCTGTAACATACCATTAGCCTCTGCATTTACTGTAAGCTGCACATTTATTTAAAGAAATTTGGCCTGTATGAGCCTGCTAACACACTGCTGCTGTGTGCATATATACTGATCTCAAGTCAGCTTTGGGGCATCCCATTCTGTAACATACCATTAGCCTCTGCATTTACTGTAAGCTGCACATTTATTTAAAGAAATTTGGCCTGTATGAGCCTGCTAACACACTGCTGCTGTGTGCATATATACTGATCTCAAGTCAGCTTTGGGGCATCCCATTCTGTAACATACCATTAGCCTCTGCATTAACTGTAAGCTGCACAGTTATTTAAAGAAATTTGGCCTGTATGAGCCTGCTAACACACTGCTGCTGTGTGCATATATACTGATCTCAAGTCAGCTCTGGGGCATCCCATTCTGTAACATACCATTAGCCTCTGCATTTACTGTAAGCTGCACATTTATTTAAAGAAATTTGGCCTGTATGAGCCTGCTAACACACTGCTGCTGTGTGCATATATACTGATCTCAAGTCTGCTTGGGGCATCCCATTCTGTAACATACCATTAGCCTCTGCATTAACTGTAAGCTGCACATTTATTTAAAGAAATTTGGCCTGTATGAGCCTGCTAACACACTGCTGCTGTGTGCATATATACTGATCTCAAGTCAGCTCTGGGGCATCCCATTCTGTAACATACCATTAGCCTCTGCATTTACTGTAAGCTGCACAGTTATTTAAAGAAATTTGGCCTGTATGAGCCTGCTAACACACTGCTGCTGTGTGCATATATACTGATCTCAAGTCAGCTTTGGGGCATCCCATTCTGTAACATACCATTAGCCTCTGCATTTACTGTAAGCTGCACATTTATTTAAAGAAATTTGGCCTGTATGAGCCTGCTAACACACTGCTGCTGTGTGCATATATACTGATCTCAAGTCTGCTTGGGGCATCCCATTCTGTAACATAACATAACCTACCTACCATACTAAGCAGCTCTCTTATTTAAAATAAGCAGGCCTCTTGGAGGCTGAGTGTCCACTTTTGGGTGTGCATTTATATTCGGTTTCATATACAGTGGGGTATCCCAATTTGTAAGATAACCTACCCCAACCATGTAAACTAAATAGGCCTGTTGCAGCCTGAGTTTCTCTGCTTGCGTATGGCCTGCATTACAATCTGTCTCTTTCAATGACACTGCTGCCTGGGGTATCCCAATTTGTAAGATAACCTACCCCAACCATGTAAACTAAAGGTTACGTCCTTCCAGAAGGAAAACTTATGCCGAACACTATTTTTGTTAGGGGCATTGACCTTTGGATTGATCGGCATGAAATTAATTTTTTTTTTTCAAAGTATGGCGCTGTGAAGAAGGTCAAAATGATGTCTCATACTTGGATTATTGTTACTTTTTGTTCAGCTTGAAATATAACAGGCCACACGGGCATCCCAAGGCACATGCTATTTTAAACCTATCTGTTATACAACATAAGCGTTGATCAGGCTACTTCAGTTTGCACTTGTTTTTGACTGATTTTAATAAACCAGGCCGCAGGGCACCCCAAAGCTGCACCTTGCACCCTATCTGGTATACAACATAAGCGTTGATCAGCATCAGCTTCATTAAGCTACTTCAGTTTGCACTTCCTTTTTGACTGCTTTCATTTAACCAGGCCGCAGGGCACCCCAAAGCTGCACCTTGCACCCTACCTGTTTATACTAAATAAGCATCTACAGCCTCAGCTTTATTAAGTTATTGCATTTTGAATTGGTTTTGGTCTGCTTTAAATACACCAGGCCGCAGGGCATCCCAAACCTGCATGTTGCACCCCATCTGTTATACTAAATAAGCGTTGATCAGCATCAGCTTTATTAAGCTATTGCATTTTGCATTGGTTTTTGTACTGCTGCCAAAACACTAGCCCATATGGGCATCCCAAACCAGCACATGTCACCCTATCTGTTATACTAAATAAGCTTCTACAGGCCCTTTTTTTATTTATTTATTTTTATTTATATAGAGCTGCAATGGCTTATATTGTGAGGTTAATTTGCCATTTTGCAGCATAATATAGAGCAGCCCCTGTGTAAATCTGAGGGGCAATAGCTTATATAGTGAGGTAAATTTGCCATTTTGCTTCGTTATATAGAGCAGCCCAGTTGCCATCTAAATCAACTACTGTCCGGCCAGTACAGCTTTTCCAGGGCAAACTCTGCTAGTTGCGGGCACAAGTCAAGTTTGGCTTCCCAGCAAATCCAGTGGATCTTGAAGGTGTGTTGGCATGGTCATGTCAAGGTATGACATGACCTGCTGTTTGAGGTCCAGCTCCAGGTCTTCCTGCTTCTCATGAGTAGACTCACTATGCGGGTGTAGAAAGCTACTCACTAGCGACTGAAGACTGAGGTTGCTGCTGATGGAGCTGCTGCTGCTCCTTCCACCCCCCCAGCAGCCATGGCAGTGGAAGGTGATCGCAAAGTTCCCCTAGAGTCAGACCTGCGGGAGTATGGGCCATGGCGCAAATAGACATCGCCCAACTGACTACGTGGGATGTCTCTGTAGTAGGTCAGTTTTTCCTCCCTCTCAGTGGGCGTAAAAAATGCCCCCATTTTGTGCCGGAAGCGAGGGTCCAATAAGTTGGAGAGCCAGAAGTCTTCCCGCTGACAAATGGAGACAATTCTGCGCTCACTAGTACGCATGCATGTGAGCATGCATCGTGCCATTTGTGCAAGTGACTCGGAGGGACTACCTGTCTCCATCTCCACTGTAAACTGCCATGGTGTGTCTGGGTCCTCTGTCTCGCCTTACTCACAACCCTCTAGCTCCTGTGGCTGCACCTCCTCTCCTGTCAGATGACTAGATAAAATGGTCATTTTGTGAAACCTAAACTGTGGTTTGCTGTGCCCCACCCCCTCCTCCTCCTCCACTTCAGCCCCCACAGGCTTCATGTGGCTGTGAAATGTATGTGCCATGTCTCCAGTGCCCTGACCAGCCATGCTTTCCAACATGTGTTGTAGTACATGAAGCAGTGGAATCTCATCGTTCATCTCATAGTCCTGGCAACTGACTAATAATGTAGCTTCCTCAAAGGGCCTAAACAAACGGTCGGTGTCACGTATGAGCTGCCAATGGTTTACATTGAATTTACACAGGGGTGTCCCCCTATCCGTTTGGATCATCCAGAAATCCGTGATGGCTTTTCTCTGTTCCTATAGTGCAGTGGTCCTCAACCCTGTCCTCAAGGCCCACCAACATGTCATGTTTTTTGGATCTCCAAATAGCCAGCTCTATTGCTCTGCAGCTGCACTAATTACTCCACCTGAGCATCTTTGTGGAGATCTGCAAAGCCTGGCCTGTTGGTGGGCCTTGAGGACAGGGTTGGGGACCACTGCTATAGTGGATCCTGCATATGGAGGGTGGAATTCCAACGGGTGGAAACATCGCAAATCAGACTATGGTGGGGTACACCTTTGTGACGCTGAGGCTCAATAAGGTTGTGCTTGGTGGTGTAGGAGTGCCAGAAGTGCATGCTAACTTTCTTTCCTGTTGTTCGGATGTCTTTCAGATGGGGGCAAGACTTCAAAACTAGACTGAACACGTGTGCCATGTCAGGACGCATGACTCTGGCTTCCTTGTCGCAGCGCAAACAAGATGTTCTTCCAAGTGTCAGTCACCATGGGTCCAAATTTGCAGTTTTCGTGGATTAAGCAATGCTTTCATGGATTGAGTTCTCATTTTTAGTAGTTCCTCCCATGTGTGACTCTGATGGTCAAGGAAAACCATGTGAAGAACAGCGTGAAACCACAATCACCAAGGGGGCCTAAAAGGATATATATTGTCCACCATGAGTCTATAGTTACAGCTCCAGGCGTAGACAACACTGTGCACTTTGGTACACACTGACAGGCTAAAGGACTGGCCCACCTTCTGTTCAACAACCATGCCATGTGACTCTCCACCTCGGCTCGGCACAAGCCATCAGTTCTCTGAAAGGTCCACCACTGGGTAATGCAGCAGGCTGGACTTATGGTGACGCTGTCTGAGAGGAGAAATCCCTCAGACATCAAGATTAAAAATTCCAAGAATTTTTGAGGGCTAATTATTCAGAGGCAAATGATAGCTAGTTGTTTCTGATTTAATTGCAAGGTGGAAACACACCCTCAAACAAAACTTCACTTTCGCAATACTATTGCATTTGTCTATTCATAATTTTATGTATATACACTAACTAACCTACTTTTTCTCCACAGGATGCTGCATGGAACACTGCCACATCGCTGAGTAGCTGATTTTTCCTACCAACAGTCCGCAATAATTCGCTGCTGCTGCCGCCGCCACCGCCGCAGACTCCAGGGACCCTCTTCCACTACCTCGGCTTGCAACACCTCCTCCCACGACACTCTCCTCATCACTAGTTGCCGGATAGTGGAAGAAGAGGCGAGTGTCTCCTCCACTTCTTGGCTGGGCAGTAGCTGCTGAATTTTATGATTATCAGATCTTGGATATCAGATCAATGGATAGTGGAGCTGAACCCAAAGCATAACAGGCAGACAGTTGACTGGGGGTGTCAGATGCCACTTGTGATGCAGTGGACTGCTTTTGCAGCACTTCCAGACAAAGTTGCTTCATTGGCTGACACAATGACTGGTAAAGCTGTGGAACATATGGTTGAAAAGCAAGAATAACCATTTGTTTTTATATGAAAAAGACCCTGGTTTATACAGACTTTTTTTTTCCAGAGACTGCCCTGCGTGGAAATGAATGGCGCATGGATCAGCCAAGCTTTCCTCCCAACAATGCCTGATGTATTCCAGTAGATTGATGACGGGGCCAGACCAAGAAAGATGGATCGTGCAAAACAGATTTAAGGCGCTGCTCTCAAGTTACAGACATTCCTCCGCATCGGACCACAAGTAAGTATTGATAAAAAATCCTTTACGTTACTCTTACTTTTTATTAATATTCTTCGGATAAGACGGATCAGACATGATTCCAGATTAAAAATTCCAAGAATTTTTGAGGGCTAATTAGTCAGAGGCAATGACACCTTCTTGTTTCTGATTTAATTAAAAGGTGGAAACACACCCTCAAACAAAACTTCACTTTGGCAAACTTTTGCATTTGTTTATTCATAATTTTATGTAGATATTACTAACTAAGCTACTTTTTCTCCACATGACTCTCCACAGGGTGTGATTCATCCAATTTTTGGGCTCCTGAGGCCAACCCCAGGGTCTGTTTAAAGTAATGTTTGGGCTCCTGCTGCTGCTGCTGCCAACTTCTGCCAACTCCAGGGTGTGATTCATCCAATTTTTGGGCTCCTGAAGCCAACTCCAGTGTATATTTGGGCTCCTGCTGCTGCTACTGTCAACTCCTGCCAACTCCAGGGTGTGATTCATCCAATTTTTGGGCTCCTGAGGCCAACTCCAGTGTATATTTGGGCTCCTGCTGCTGCTACTGTCAACTCCTGCCAACTCCAGGGTGTGATTCATCCAATTTTTGGGCTCCTGAAGCCAACTCCAGTGTATATTTGGGCTCCTGCTGCTGCTACTGTCAACTCCTGCCAACTCCAGGGTGTGATTCATCCAATTTTTGGGCTCCTGAGGCCAACTCCAGTGTATATTTGGGCTCCTGCTGCTGCTACTGTCAACTCCTGCCAACTCCAGGGTGTGATTCATCCAATATTTGGGCTCCTGAGGCCAACTCCAGTGTATATTTGGGCTCCTGCTGCTGCTGCTGTCAACTCCTGCCAACTCCAGGGTGTGATTCATCCAATTTTTGGGCTCCTAAGGCCAACTCCAGTGTATATTTGGGCTCCTGCTGCTGCTACTGTCAACTCCTGCCAACTCCAGGGTGTGATTCATCCAATTTTTGGGCTCCTGAGGCCAACTCCAGTGTATATTTGGGCTCCTGCTGCTGCTGCTGCCAACTCCAGGGTGTGATTCATCCAATTTTTGGGCTCCTGAAGCCAACTCCAGTGTATATTTGGGCTCCTGCTGCTGCTGCTGCCAACTCCAGGGTGTGATTCATCCAATTTTTGGGCTCCTGAAGCCAACTCCAGTGTATATTTGGGCTCCTGCTGCTGCTACTGTCAACTCCTGCCAACTCCAGGGTGTGATTCATCCAATTTTTGGGCTCCTGAGGCCAACTCCAGTGTATATTTGGGCTCCTGCTGCTGCTACTGTCAACTCCTGCCAACTCCAGGGTGTGATTCATCCAATTTTTGGGCTCCTGAGGCCAACTCCAGTGTATATTTGGGCTCCTGCTGCTGCTACTGTCAACTCCTGCCAACTCCAGGGTGTGATTCATCCAATTTTTGGGCTCCTGAGGCCAACTCCAGTGTATATTTGGGCTCCTGCTGCTGCTACTGTCAACTCCTGCCAACTCCAGGGTGTGATTCATCCAATTTTTGGGCTCCTGAGGCCAACTCCAGTGTATATTTGGGCTCCTGCTGCTGCTACTGTCAACTCCTGCCAACTCCAGGGTGTGATTCATCCAATTTTTGGGCTCCTGAGGCCAACTCCAGTGTATATTTGGGCTCCTGCTGCTGCTGCTGTCAACTCCTGCCAACTCCAGGGTGTGATTCATCCAATTTTTGGGCTCCTGAGGCCAACTCCAGTGTATATTTGGTCTCCTGCTGCTGCTACTGTCAACTCCTGCCAACTCCAGGGTGTGATTCATCCAATTTTTGGGCTCCTGAAGCCAACTCCAGTGTATATTTGGGCTCCTGCTGCTGCTGCTGTCAACTCCTGCCAACTCCAGGGTGTGATTCATCCAATTTTTGGGCTCCTGAAGCCAACTCCAGTGTATATTTGGGCTCCTGCTGCTGCTGCTGCCAACTCCTGCCAACTCCAGGGTGTGATTCATCCAATTTTTGGGCTCCTGAAGCCAACTCCAGTGTATATTTGGGCTCCTTCTGCCCCTCATAGTGATGCCACTTCAACTCTCTGCAATTGTGCCGCTCTGCGATTCTATTAGCGATGCCTCTGATCTGCATGTGATATTTCTTCAAAGTATTATTTAACTAACCCAGCACGCATCCTGTGCGTGTTACAGCAAGGCTGAATGGTTTACAACCCTATTGAGGCTCTAGGAGGCTCAGAAATAGCCGTTTTTAATAGCGATTCGTCGCGAATTTATTCGGGTCGAAACGATTTTTGTCGGAAAATTCGGCGAATCAGTCGAATCGAATTTTTCAAAAGTTCGCTCATCTCTAGTCAGCAGCAGGGAAGAGGTTAATATCTAAGTCTGGTTCTGTGATTTCCAGACCTCCCCAATCTCATTAGAATAGCGAGTCCTGATCCGATCTCCTGAACGCTCTACTTAATAAGAGCGGCAAATATTATTTCACTGCTGAATTTTCTCCAAAGGAGGCGGTTAGCCCGGGCTTCACAATGAGCTCTGTGAGCGGCAGGATAATGGCTAAAGAAATATTTATTTAAAAAAAAGATTCAATATTCATTTGGATCAAAGACCTGGGAGTTGGGACGACGGTGGAGATTTACCAGCGGCCTCAGGGATGAAACCTCCAAACTTTCCGAAGAAGCAAAGAGGGGCAACGTGTGGCAGCAAAATATTTAATTGAAAGACGTGCTGTCGCTTCAGCGCTGGCCATTGAGTCCATGAAGAATTGATTTTAACACCTAAAAAAATAGGAAAATGTTACATTCATTAAGGTCTGGTTTATAAGAATTATTCATATTTCATCACATTTTACTTCACTGGAAACCTTCAGCTACAGTTTTGCAGCTTTCGGCCCCCAGGAGGCAAACGTGGAGGCTTATTCATTACTAGCACCAGGTATCAGCAGATGAGTCTCTGTATAGCTGCGCTTAGAGCGACTGCTGATAGACGCTGTAAGCGGGTATTGGGCGCTGTAACAGAGCACCTCAGTCGCTGTAGTAACCTGGCTGGCATTGAAGAATGTGATGTATGTTGGGAGCTCTAACACCAGTACAGCGCTGCAGGGAGCGAAAAGGCAGCACCAGCTCAGTGCAACCGACTCTCGGCACTTCACACCATACTTATCAAAAAACTACACACACACAGCGTCGGTGCTCTAAATCTGGTCGCTATAGCATAGAGCGCCAGACGCTGTGTGATTACGTCTGTTTTCGAACACATATTCACCAGTAACAAAGCGAAAACACATGAAATTACATTGTTGTAACATTGTGACATTAACACTTTAGCGCCAGACCTGTGATGACAATTCTGCATAAAAAACAAAAAAATCAAAAACATTTTCAAAAATGACTTTTTCTAGGCCAGGAGAGGTCACACAATTATCTGAGAGGAAAAAAAAAAAACTATTTAAACTGAAAAAAAGGAACGTCCGTTGAAATGTATGGGAGAGCGACACTGAGCGAAAAGGTAATACCTGGCGCTCTGGTAGCTAGAGCACCGGCGCTATACACTAAGTTGCCTGTAATGATTAATCGGACGCTACATGGCGCTGTTAGAGGCGCTGTCACCAGACTTTAATGAATGTGGTTTTGCATACAGCGCCCGGTGTTCACCAGACGCTAAGAGGCACTACCTGGCGCTATCCCTTCTTAAGTAACCCCCATAATATTATGAGCCTTATGCAAGTAGAGACATTCTATATATAGGGGTATGTGAGGTCACAGGCCATGTTGTCCTCTACCTTCTACTCCCCAGCAGCTAGCCACCCAATAATATCAGGTATCATGACAGTATCTTTATATACTTTGCACCTTGGCAGGGCCGGATTAAGTGTGGTGGAGACCCCAGATACAGTATAAAATAATAGTCCAGCCAAGTAACTGATTGGTGGTTGTCTGGCACCCGCCTACTTACTGGAACGTCAAATGGAGTCCCTTGTGCCCCCCTTGTGCGGGTGCGTGCTGCTCGGGAACTCCTGCTTTGCCATTCTGGGTGGGGGGTAGTGTAGTCGCCCGGCTGGTTCCCTGCATTGAGCTGCCAGCGGCGGTGCTTGGTGGCTTATGTGCAGTGACAGCTCTGCTCCCATCACTGTAGCGTTGCTGACGGCGGCTTTGCTGCTCTAGACTCTCCGTCCTGCCCTGTGGTGGCTTTGGTTGCCCAGGCACAGGGGACCCCCATTGCTGCCAATAGCTTTGTTGCTGGCCCAGCGGCCCGTCAGACCAAGAACTGAAAAGCCTCCTGGACCAGACTATAACCCGAAGGTAGGTGGAGACCCCCTTTGCAGGGCAAGTGGTGGAGGTCCCGGGGCTCAAGCCCCTTGCACGCCCCTCATAATCTGTCCCTGCACCTTGGTATTACTACTTGACCAGGGGTTGCTTTTTATCCTTTTTTTACTCTATTTTCTACCCAGAGGCTAATGCTAATTATATAAAGTGGATGTTGGTTTCTTATGGTGGGCCCCAAGTATGATTTCCACTTCTGAACCCAAATAATGATTTACTTCGATGGGACCCAAGAATGATATCTTCTGGTTGGCCCCAAGAGTGATTTCCTCTTCTGAACCGCAAGAATGATTTCCTCTGGTGGGTCCCAAGAATGATTTCCTCTGGTGGGTCCCAAGAATGATTTCCTCTGGTGGGCTCCAAGTATAGTTTTTTTGCTGGGCTCTAGGAATGATTTTATCTTGTCGCCCCCAAGAATGCTCTCCTCTAATGGCCCCTAAGTATGATTTCCTCTGGTGGGTTCTGTACGTTTCATTTTGGTAGTACTACTTGACACTGGGTTGCTTTTTTTTCCTACCCCTCCATCCCACTTCATTACACCCCAAGTTTCCTTACTGAAGCGATGGAGTGAGAAGATAGGAAAATGTGTTTTAGGGAAAGGAGGTGGAGGTGGCCAGATGCTGATGCTGATGGTATGGGCCTGGAAGTAAAAAGGAACATGCCAGTTAGTTACCGTAATTAGGATCCCCTTTCGATAGCTTTAATAAGAGATCAAACCCTTTTCTAGTTTACTACCATAAACAATGAATGGTAGTTGTAGTACCCTTATTTAGACACAGGATTGCAACAGTGAGCAAAGGTCATAGGGAATATTTAGGCCATAGACTTGAATGGAAAATTTTATGGAAAAACAGGTAAAAGTAGTCCATGTTTAGAGCAGGATGCTGGACAGAAATAGTGTAGCAGCCTGGAGGATAAACCATTAGTTGGGAGGTTTGGGAGGGAACTGACCGGCACATGTTTGTGAACATGTGACGGAAGTTACTAGACGGTAGCTGGAGGTTATATATGGGAAAGAGACCCTGTAACCAGGGTTCTATACCATTGAATTGAAGAGGGGCAGATGTGAGACCAGTCACTGTCAGAGTGAGAGAGATGGAGATCCAGCAAGACAGCAGTGGCCACCGATAGGAACTCAGAGGTCCTGGGAATCCTAACCTGGGAGTAAGACCAGCTGGCTGATCCTGATGTCTACTGCTGAAGAAGTTAATAAAGAGGAACTCTGTATTTCAGAGATTTGGAGATATGTGTTGTCTCTAAACACAGTGAGTACCTACATCCCCTTGTGTTAGAGCCACAGCACCCAACCCCCACAGACACACTTGGAGAACCTGCTCCATGCCGTCTTCACCAAACACCAGGTGAGGGTGACGTGATTATTTTGGGTTAATGCTGGTTTCCTCTTGTAGGCCCCAAGTATGATTTCCTCTGGTGGGCTCAATGATGATTTCCTCTGGTTGGCCCCAAGAATGATTTCCTATGGTGGGTTATGCGTCTTGCTATTACTACTTGCTTGACCGGGGTTTGCTTTTTATCTTTTCCCTACCCCTCCACCCCCTTTCATTACATTCTAAGTTTCCTTAAAACGTTACTGAAGCGTTGGAGTCTGAAAAGGTCTGGAGAAAGTCTGAAGAACATGGTAAGATGTGTTTTAGGGAAAGTAGGTGGAGTAGACCAGAGGCTGCTGCTGATTATATGGAGCAGCTTCTGTTTTCCTCTGATGGGATCCAAGTATAATTTCCTCTTGTGGGCCCCAAGAATTATTTACTATGGTGGACCCCAAGAATCATTTCCTTTGGCTGATGCAAAAAATAATTTCCTCTGGTGGGCTCCGAAAATGATTTGCTGTAGTGGACCGAAAGAATAATGTGCTCTGATGGGCCCCAAGAATGATTTCCTATGGTGCCTTCCAAGAATGATTTTACTGGTCAGTCCCAAAAATGATTTCCTCTGCTGGGCCCCAAGAATGTTTTTCTCTAGTTGGCCCCAAAAATGAACTCCTCTTGTGGCAATTTCCCTTGGTGGACTCCAAGATTTCTTCAGGTGGGCACCAAGAATGATTTCTACTGGTGGGCCCAAGCTACTCCAGTCCGACACTGGGGTCACCCATGCCAAATAGAATTTGCTGTATTGTGTTTAAACTGGACCAACAGCCTGGCACAGTTGGAAGAGAAAGGCAGCGGCCATTTTGGAGCTTCCCTCCTCAGCATCTCAGCCATTCTGCTGCCTGGATTCAACTGACATAACTGACAATGCACAGTAACAGGATGTCCAGCAGCACTTCCTGTTTGCAGGCGGCCTGCAAATGTGTGAGCCGCCATTTTGTTTTTAAAATTCACTACAGTAGGAGTTAGAAGGTAAATGAATTTTGTGCAGCAATCTAAATTGCCCCGGGGAGGGAGCACTTTTTGTTATGTTGGTCTGGTTTAAGTCATTTTTGACTGTTGGTCCACTTTAAATACATTAACACTACAATCTAATTTCAATTATTTTCTGTTGTGAAATTTATATTATATTTATATTTATCACTTATATTTCAGTAATTATTTGTACATGTATGGGTGGTGGTTTAGTGGTGTTTTGGGGTTAATATTTAAGTTTCTTCAGCATTCTCCAGTCCCCCCAAATACCAGTAAATTCAGCTTTTTAGGACCCTTTTTCATTATTGCTCAGTGATTAATAGGAACCAATGTGACAGTTTATTCTCGCTACATCTGACTTTCCCAATCCTCTGGCAAGGTCAATGGCCGGTGGGTGGTAGATGCCCTCTTGCCCTCTGAGCCCGTCCCCCCTTCAGGCCATTCAGCCTTAGTGATGCCATGCTTTGCACGGGATTTAGAAACACAGGGTTAAGTTTTGTTCCGCCTGCGCCTGGCTGTGCTCAGAGGAACATTTTCCTCCGCGTAGCCCTGGGCCTTACATGTGATATCAATGAACGTGTCAGTTTTATTTTTATTTCAGCGTTGCCGGTCGGCCTTTTAGAGGAGAAATCTGAAGCAGTCCATCAATGACACGGCGGTGACAGTGGGGTTGCAGAACGCCAGACACCCCAGAGGACAGGGATCTGAACATTTCTATGTAGGAATATCAAATGGATACTTTTTTATTTTATTTTAATGCTGAATTCATATTTCCCCAGAGGAGTCTTTAAGACAAGATGACATCCTTGTTCTTGATGTGACGGCTGTATTGAGCTGCCAGAGACCGTGCAAAGTCATTGGGGTAAGTGTTCAGATAGATGGGTATATACATTAATTGAGGGTAGGTAGATAGATATTGGGGTCAGTCTTTCCTACAGAGTATGTCCAGATGTTCCCGCACACTTCTAATGCAAATAATGAATGAGTGCCATGGTTTGCAGAGACACTGCAATATCCAGAAAATCCCAAAATGATCCAGCACATCGAGTTAAGTCAAAAAGAATTATATTCCAAAGTGTTTCCAAGGTGTTTCAAATAGGATGCATCAAATAAAGCCAAGGTTTCGGGGTGTCCCTCATTTCCAGGCTGGAGCCAGTGTCACATATATTGTTCCTACAGAGTATGTCCGTATGTTCTCGCACATTCCTAATGCAAATAATGATTTGCAGAGGCACTGCAATTACCTAGAAAATCCCAAAATGAGCCAGCACATAGAGGGTTAAGTCAAAAACAATTATATTCCAAAGTTTTTCCAAAGTGTTTCAAACAGGATACATCAAATACAGCAGACGTTTCGGGGAGTCAGCGCCCCCCCTTCCTCAAGGCAGTGTATCTACATACAACTAACAGAACAACATTCCCCTTATAAACCTAGAAGAACCAATAGGAGGCAGGCAGAGGTTGATTGTTTCCCGTCTGACCTCACTTTCTAGGTGGAGCCAGTGTCACATTATTGTTCATACAGAGTATGTCCGTATGTTCCCGCACACTCCTAATGCAAATAAGGAATGAGTGCCGTGGCTAGCAGAGGCACCGCAATTACCTACAAAAATCAAAAAATGATCCAGCACATCGAGAGTTAAGTCAAGAAGAATTATATTCCAACGTGTTTCAAACAGGATGCATCAAATTAGCCTGAGTCAGCACCTCCCTTTTCCTCAAGGTAGTGTATATACATACAACAAAGAGAACACCAAACCATTCCCCTTATAAACCTAGAAGAACCAATAGGAGGCAGGCAGGGGTTGATTGTTTCCTGCCCGACCTCACTTCCTGGGTGGAGCCAGTGTCACACCATTGTTCACTGACTCCGGTGACCTCACTTCCTGGGTGGAGCCAGTGTCACATCATTGTTCATACAGAGTATGTCCGTATGTTCCCGCACACTCCTAATGCACTCCTAGTGCCATGGCTCGCAGAGGCACCGCAATTACAGAGAAAATCCAACAATGAGCCAGCACATCGAGAGTTAAGTCAAAAAGAATTATATTCCAAGGTGTTTCAAACAGGATACATTAAATAAAGCCAACGTTTCAGGGAGTCAGCGCCCCCCTTCCTCAAGGCAGTGTTTCTATGTGCAACAAACAGAACACCATAACCATTACCCTTAGAAACCTAGAACCAATAGGAGGCAGGCAGGGGTTGATTGTTTCCCGCCTGACCTCACTTCCTGGGTGGAGCCAGTGTCACACCATTGTTCACTGGCTCCAGTGACCTCACTTCCTGGGTGGTGCCAGTGTCACATCATTGTTCATACAGAGTATGTCCGTATGATCCCGCACACTCCTAATGCAAATAATGAATGAGTGCCGTGGCTCACAGAGGCACCGCAATTACCTAGAAAATCCAAAAATGAGCCAGCACATCGCGAGTTAAGTCAAAAGAATTATATTCCAAAGTGTTTCAAACAGGATACATCAAATAAACCCTACGTTTCGGGGAGTCAGCGCCCCCCTTTCCTCAAGGCAGTGCATCCACATACAACAAAGAGAACACCAAACCATTCCCCTTATAAACCTAGAAGAACCAATAGGAGGCAGGCAGGGGTTGATTGTTTCCCGTATGACCTAACTTTCTGGGTGGAGCCAGTGGCTCCAGTTACCTCACTTCCGGGGTGGAGCCAGTGTCACATCATTGTTCATACAGAGTATGTCCGTATGTTCCCGCACACTCCTAATGCAAATAATGAATGAGTGCAGTGGCTCGCAGAGGCACTGCAATTACCTAGAAAATCCAAAAATGAGCCAGCACACCAAGAGTTAAGTCAAAAAGAATTATATTCCAAAGTGTTTCCAAGGTGTTTCAAACAGGATACGTCAAATTAAGCCGACGTTTCGGGGTGTCAGCACCCCCCCAACTTCCTCAAGGCAGTGTATCCACATACAACAAACAGAACACCATAACCATTCCCCTTACAAACCTAGAAGAACCAATAGAAAGCAGGCAGGGGTTCATTGTTTTCGGCCTGACCTCATTTACTGGGTGGAGCCAGTTTCACATCATTGTTCGCTGGCTCCAGTGACCTCACTTCCTGGGTGGAGCCAGTTTCACATCATTGTTCGCTGGCTCCAGTGACCTCATTTACTGGGTGGAGCCAGTTTCACATCATTGTTCACTGGCTCCAGTGACCTCAATTACTGGGTGGAGCCAGGGTCACATCATTGTGCACTGGCTCCAGTGACCTCACTTCCTGGGTGAAGCCAGGGTCACATCCTTGTTCACTGGCTCCAGTGACCTCACTTACTGTGTGGAGCCAGTGTCACATCATTGTTCACTGGCTCCAATAATCTCACTTCCTGGGTGAAGTTAGTGCCACATCATTGTTCTCTGGCTCCAGTGACTTCACTTCCTGGATGGAGCCAGTGTAGTATACCGGTGACCCAAAGTATAGGGGTGACCTAGTGGGTTTTACACAGCGGGGCCTCCTGCTAACAGTTGCCATGCAGCAGGTTATGGGACCAGTGACCGGGTTAAACCCTGTGGCTAGATAAGGCTTAGGGTGAGACGCAGCCCAGACAGCGCAAAGCCCAGGGCGGGAGACAGTGCGGCCGATGCAGAGATTGACATAAGGCAGCTTTTCCAAAACATTTCTTGTATACAAGTAAGGCTGTTCTTATATATAAAGGAGAGGGAATGGCCAGCAGCTCAGAGCTTAAACTCTCAGTGGCCAAGCTGAATTATCACTTGCTTATTTTCAGGGCCCATGCACAAAAAGACTGAAGTGTGTGTGTGTATGCACTTAGGATGCACCAAATAAGCTATACATAGTTCAGGTTATTTGTGGATAAGTTCTGAGCCATAATTCCAGGGGCCCACTGGGCATTACCTGCTTTACCGCGGGCCAGTCCTTGACTAGGACTAATCCTATAACATACCTCCCAAGTTTCCCTGATTTGGAGGGAATGTCCCTCTTTTGAGTCCATGCCCTTTGTTCTCCTTTGCCCCTCTTTGAGGTTTAACATACAGATATACATCAATAAAGTATTTGTTTGCCTATTTAAAGTGTTTCTATAGTTGTAACTGTTACATTCTATCTCCTACCCATCCCTCAATGAGGGGGCGTGACCTAATTTAACAAATGTCCCTCTTTCACACCCTGAAAAGTTGGTAGGTATGCCTATAAAGATTTTCAGATGTCGGCTCTTGAAGAGGAGCAAGAGGAGATGCCTTCGTTTAACTGCTGCCTTGCATATTTAATTGCCGCAATCCCTCTGCCCCTTCTCCCGTCATTTAAATACCAATGTCTCATCTTCTTCTTACCGGTCTTGATTGCCTTTTTTTTTAAGATGAGAAGCGGGGAGATCACCGGCGCAGGAACGAGAAAAGGTTTCAGCCCGATTATACAGATTGGCATATAGCTCGGGTTTAAGATCTTTATCTCCTCCTGCAAATTTCTTTTTAAAGAGGCTAAATCGTCTCTAGGTATAAAAAATAAATAAATAAATAAAATAAAATAAAAAAAAAAGAAGAAGAAGAACTGCAGCTTGAGCCGGAGCTGGGGAAAGCAGACTGCAGTAAACACTGATGAGTCTTCTTTTATGGCCGCCTGGACTCTCAGTAGGTGCCTTTCACCTTGAAAGCTTTGGAATCACACGCTTAGCGATCTTCTTGTGCTTCATTTGTGGTCCCGCAGTTCCCAGCATCACAAAAGGACAAAACAACGATCTGACCAGTTGGGTAGAAATACATTTGATGTTTTCTGTGTTTCAATCTCAAAACGAGAGATTGCTTTCGACTGACCTGGCAGCCTGCAGACGGGCCCCAACCGTGACACGCAAGGGTCACCTGGCTGACGTCAGCTTTAATAGTGTGTATTGATTTCCTATGTTCTCTGCGCCATGTAATCATATCAAGCGCCGCCACTGTATACACAGAGCCGGCGAGAAGCGTGTGCTGGCCACAGGGAGCTATTGACGGTGTTCTGTATGATATACCGGACTGGCGTCAAAGGGTATATGTGATATATAAATATAGGTGACCGGTTAAAAAGGTGAGTAACTACAATCAGGCAAGGTTAGAGCCCTCTCTGGAGAGTAGGCCTGAGATAGACTTCTGTCTATTGGAACAAAACCAGGGATTTTGACTTTCTTGGGTTTTGTTCTGTTCCCTGTGGGGCATCCCAATTGAAGACCAACGCGCTCAGAGCCACTGGCTTTAGACGCCGTATTAGATGGCATGACATCAGCAGCTTGGAGCGTACTGATTGGACGAGGGGCAGCGCATGTGCTGTAGGACCTGGAAGAGGTGGGTTTCTTCGGGCGATCTGTGGGGTTTCACACAGCGGGGAAAGGACCAAAACCCAGGATATTCACTTTGAAACGGAACTAAACCAGGGATTTTTGACTTTCTTGGGTTTGTTCTGTTCCCCAGGGGGCATCCCGATTGCTTCTCTCATTGACTATAATGGGTAGTGCGTGCTGCCGCATCCACTGCATCCCTGGCCTTGTGTGCGCTGCTGTCCCAGCCTATGTGAATGGCTAGGGCGGGAGCCATGACTTTCCCGGGTTTTGTTATGTTCCCTGGGAGCATCCCGTTTGGAGATGCTCCGTTGTGTGAAACCCTCCAGTTTGCCTAGTTAAATTCACCCCTTCTCTGTATCTCTCCGCTTATCCAATGAGAGCCATTTGCTATGTTTACGTCTTTTGGCAAGCGGCTCTCATTGACTATAATGGGGAGTGCATGCTGCCACATCTCCGTCCGTGCGTGTGCTCCTGTCCCAGACTATGTGAATGGCTAGAGGGGAGACGCAAACACGATGCCGGGGATGAAGGGGATGCAGCAGCAGACGCGCCCCATTATAGTCAATGAGAACCATTTGCCAATGTAAACATAGCAAATGGCTCTCATTGAATAAGCGCCCTAGCATGTGCAGTTGTCTTTGTTGACAACAAGAGCCGTCTGCTGAATTGCGGCAGTTCAAAGGCTGGCTCTCATTGGACGAGAGCACATGTATGCGCCTTTGGACCAGGGAAAGGTGAGTGTGTACAGGCTCCTTGGTGGATTTCATAAAGCAGGGCATCTGGATTTGGGATGCCCCAGGGGAAAGCCAGCAGCTGGCCCTGGAATCTTTTAGATTGTTCTGTTTCCCGGGGGGGATCCTCCAGGTTGTGCAATGCTCTGGATTAGCATTCCGTGACTTTGCTGTTCCAGAGCATTGCAGACCCTGGGGATGTGCTCCGTCTGTCGTGGGGTGCTAGATGTCAATGTGGGGTGCTGGAGAGACCCCCTGGAGGACATTTGAGGTCGAGCCAGAGGAGTAAGGGGCAGAGAGAAAGACCAAGATTGATGGGCTCTCTGCGGCCCTTTGGGGAAATAAAATTGTGTGGCGGTGGACTGCGGGAGTGTGGACCAGGTGGGGACCAAGGACAGGATGAGGAGGGAATAGGACCCTAAATGCCAGGGGCCCTGAATACTGCTACCCAGACTGTTTGGTTAAACATTGGACAGCAGCTTTTTCTTACTTTGTAGTCAACCTTAAAGTAGACCAAAACCCTGGGTTTTGGTCCTTGCCCCTGGGGCACCCCAATCGGGAAACCCTCCAGATCATCGCCCCCAACTCACCTCTTCCCGGTCCTATGGCACATGCGCGGCAGCTCATCCAATCATCAAGCTCGGAGCCGCTGACGTCACGTCGTCTAAGCCCTCATCTTGACTGACGACCGCGTCCAACGCTTTCCTCTAACAGTATCCTTTTAAAAGGATAGCGGGGATGCGGCCACGGCTTGCGTATGCACCGTTGGACCGGGAAACAAGGGGGTAAACTGGGGGGGGTTTCACACAGCGGGACATCTCTATTTTGGATGCCCCGAGGGGGGGGGGGAATCGATCTGCCCGGGAATCTTATAGACACCATGGGTTTTGGTCCACTTTCAGTCATCAAGGGGCTTCCGGTGGCCTCCCTCTCCCAAAACTGCGTGAGCACCTTGCCAGCCCTCTCCATTGCCCAGGTAGAGCCCCTTACAATCTTGGCCCTGTCTGAGGGCTGCCTCCCAGCCTCCTCTAAAGCACACCCAAACTGCACCAGATGACCCTGTTACAGTGATTGTTAAAAGAGACCCACTGTCATTTTTTTTAACTTTAGGTCCACTTCTTTACGTGTGTCTTTAAGATACGGCCCTGGGATTTCAAACCTCGTTTCTGTATTTTTCCTTTCCTGCAAATCCGATCTGCTTCCCTCCTTCTGGGCAAAGCCATAACACAATTACCTATAAAGCAAGCTCACTGCGGCCTCCGCTCACCGCCAGCAACAAGGTAGCAGCTTTCTTCTGTGGCGGCTTTTGCAATGTTGTCTTGATTATGAGTATTGATTGGATGCAAATAAAGTCGGCCCTCTGGCTACCAGGGGGCCACTGGAGCAGGAAAGCCCATAAATATCTCTTCCACCTTCTCCCAATCCGGGTGCCCTTGGCATTAAAAAAAAAAAAAATCCTGGGTGCCTTCCAATTAATAAGAATTAAACAGTGCTCCTCTGTGGCCTGCTGCTTTTTAATCTATCTCGTGTGAGCCAAGTGCAGGCTGCTCAATCAATAAAATAGTATGTTTAAAGTAGACCTAAAGCCTGCCAGGTAGGGTTCAGGTTCGCAAGCACCCTAAACCTCCAAGTTCTATAATAACTTTTATTAATGGAGCGATGTATGCAGGGCCGTATGTGGTGTTCATGCTGCCCTAGGCACTTCAGGTGCTGGCGCCCCCTTTGTTAAAGTGGACCAACCAGGGGGGATCAACCCGGGCCGTTCAGATCCCTCCCCGCGGGGCATCCGAAATCAGGATGTCCCGCGGGGTGAAACCCCCCAGGACGCCCAGAAACCTTACCTTAACCCCGTCCCAACGGCGCATGCGCGGGCCGCGGCCGCGTCTCGTGCTTCCCTCCAGCAGGCCGGCGCGGGCGCGCTCCCTGTTAGAAGGAAGCGCGAGACGCGGCCTCCAGCAATCAGAGCCGCTGTGGTTGGACGACGCTTGTACGTGCATACCACAGCGGCTCTGAGCACTCTGATTGGACGAGCGCCTGCGTAGGAGCGTGGGGAGGTGAGTGGGTTCTGGGGGGTTCCACACAGCGGGGCACCCCCGATCGGGGTGCCCCACCGAAATGGACCAAAATCCAGGATAGTCAAAATCCTGGGTGTTGGTCCACTTTAAATAACGTTGAGCAGGACCAGCTCCAGGTTTATGCGGGGCCCTTGGGTGATAGAGCATCAGTGGGCCCCTTGTGGTGTGGTATGATTCTATAAATATCGATAAAGTATTGCTCAAGAATAATAAGAAAAAATGGAAGGAATGACAGGATGAGAGAAATAAAGAACATAATAGTAGAACTAATGACGAAAAAATGTAAGCAGAAAAGAAATAAAGAATCATAAAAAAAGAAAAAAAAAATAGATGGGAAAAAATAAAAAATAAATGCAAAGATACATAGAAAGAATGAAAGCACAAAATGAATGACAGAAACAAAGAAAGAATAAATGAATGACAGAAAGAAATAAAGAATAAACAGAAAGCCAGGAAAAAAGCGGGTAAGACAGGAATGGGAGAAAAGAGCTGGAAGGAAAGAAAGAAAGAGTAGAAGGAGTGACAGCAAAGGAATGGCATAACAGATGAAAGTAAGAAAAACAAAAAATAGATAGAAAGACTAGAAGGAAAGAATAGAACAAAAGAAACAAGGAATAGAATGGGCAAAGAGGCTCTCCCAATGTGTGCAAACAACTTTTTTTTTTTACTATAGCAGTAACGTCAGCACTCCCCCCCCCCCTTTTGCAGGTGGCCACTCTAGGCACAGGCCTAGGTTTGCCTAATGGTAAATACAGCCCTGGATGTATGACTGGGCAGGAAACAGCTGCACTCTGCAGTGCTGCATTTTTCCCATTGGAAAAAGAGTGGCTGCTGCTTGTGTGTGCAGCTGTAGTCTGTCCCCTATCCAGGGCCGTATTTGGTGTTCATGGTGCCCTAGGCACTTTAAGTGCTTGTGCCCCCTTTTAGGTTAGTTAGGTCAGGGTCCATATAAAGAAAGTGTGTAGGGGGAAAGAGAGCAATGGGCTAGAGGGCACAAAGGGCGAAATGCAGAGAAGCAGGCGAGCATGTTCCATCTTTTACTGCGTTCTGATATAGAGGAGTCACATGACCACACCAGTGGAGGGGAGATGCTCTGGCCTGGGTTCAACCCATTGCACCCCTCCTTCACACAAATACACTGCATCCTTCTGTGGCTGAGGAGGGGGTGCTTGTTAGGAGGCATTAATGTTCTGGCTATGCGAGTTTTAATTTCTTTTCTTCGCTATAGTAGTAAGGGCAGCGCCCCCCCCCCCCCTTCCAGGTTGCCACCCTAGGCACGTGCCTAGGGTTGCCTAATGGTAAATACAGCCCTGCCCCTATCGGATGCCGATCCAAGAGGAAAAGTAGAATACCTGTATCTCTCTATTGCAGGGATGGTGTGAGGGGGTTAGTTTAGCTTTCCTGTGGACCAAGACCCTTCTCTGCGTTGCAAAGCAGGGGTTTTATCTGCTTTAAAGAGGGACAAAACCCTTTCCACTTTCCAATTTAAAGCAGACTAAAACCCATGATTTTCACACTCTTGTCAGGGGATTAACTATAGGGGGTGCGACCGCACTGGGGCCCAGCAAATCGGGGGGCCCCCATCATTTGCGCTCCTTCACTTTAATTATCTATTTATCAGGCTGCATCCATCTGAGTTAAAGGCAGAAAAAAGTTTACTTTATGAGCCTTAAAGAGGAACATCGGAGGCCCTGGGGTCTAAAATACTCCAGGGCCTCCTGAGTTCCAGTCCCTGGGGCATTCCGAATTGTGAAACCCCCTGGAAACCCCAGGAACACTCACTCCCTTCTGGAGCCCTCGCAGCGAGCAACCGATCAGTGCGCTCGCTCTCGTTCGAGTCTTCACTGTGGGAGAGGACGGAAGGCGAGTGAAACGGGGCGACCTGGGGGGGGTACACATAGTGGGGCATCCAAATACGGGATGCTGCCGCAAAGAGGAATAACACACAGGAAAGTAAAATTCCTGTGTGTTGTTCCTCTTTAAAAGGAACCCATTTAACGTTCACACCAGGGCCCCCTCAAATTTAGTTGCTTTTCAGAGATCCAAAAACACAAACTGTATCCTCCCCATAGACTAAAGTGGACTAAAACTCAGGATTTTGACTATCCTGGGTCTTGGTCCTTTCCCCCTGTGTGAAGCCCCCCAGATCGTTGAGTGCCAGTCACCTCTTCCGGTCCTACAGCACATGCACGGAGCCGCTGACATCATCCCATCTAAGCCAGCGTCTAAGGCCAGTGGCTCAGAGCGCACTGGCGGACGCATCCCCCACTTCCCTCTAACAGGGAGCGTGCTTGCCCCGGCCATTCACAAGTGCCTGGCACATACACGCACCCTGCAAGAGGGATAGTGGAAGCAAGGTAAGTGAACGGGGCGACCTGGGGGGTTTCACACAGTGGGGCATCCAGATTTTGGATGCCCTGGGGGGAGGGAATCGATTGGCCTGGGAATCTTATAGATTCCTGGGCCGATTGCGCTGGGTTTTGGTCCACTTTAAACAGAACCAACACTCATTTTACATAAAATGGGTTTTGGTTCACTCGGGGGGGGGGGGGTCCCCCTTCATTTACTACCAGCAAATCTTACCTTAATTAGCCTTCCCCAGGTTTCCTCTTTGAGGGGTGAGAATGGGACACATGACAAAAGTTGATTGAGGCACGGATCACAGAAATGGATGATGTCTCCAGAGTGGACCTACATCCATATTATGTAAATTGGATGTTGGTCCGATTTAATGGGATTTGGAATTAGTTGATGCAGAATCAAAGCGTGTTGTTGCGCCAGAACGGCCGCAGTCTCCCTTATCACTATTGATTTTTGATTGGCTGATATAGGTTACAGAGTAATATTTCTCCAATGCTCTAATGGTATATTAACCCATCAAAGCCCTCCTAGAGCACCCCCCCCACCCACCTCCATTCCCACATTCTCACCTGACACATGGCAATGATTGTGCATTATGGGGTCAGTGGCTGATCGATAGGAGTCAATAATTCTTCCCCGTTACAGCAAGATCCATAAGTCATCTCCATGGATATAGATTAGCTCTTTGGTCAACAAGAGCTGAAAGGTAACCCTTTTAACCTCCCCTGGAATCCGCTCCCCCGCTGATACAGGAGAAATGAGATGAAATCATTCAACAGCGGTCAACAGAGCAAGTGTGAGATCTCAATATCTGGATCTTTATTAATTGTAATAAGCGCTCGGGCATAATAAAAAGTCTAATTTATCTTATGCTGAATAGAGGTTGCTGATGGGCTGCAGATGTTTTATGAGCTGTAAAATGAGTTATGCCAGCAGATGGCGACTCCTCCATGATATACCTATGCAGGTCTCACCTATTGTAACAATGATGGCTTGACATGGGAACTCTCAAATGGTGTATGTTTTAATTACAGCTTTAGAGGCATCACATTACCAGTTATCAAACAAAGAGGTGAGTAAAGCAGGTCTTAAAGTGGACCAAAAACCACCACAATCAGCCCAGGAATCTATAAGATTTCCAGGCCGATCGATTCCCTCCCCCCGGTGCATCTAAATTCTGGATGCCCCGCTGTGTGAAAACCTCCAGGTGGCCACATACACTTACCTTGTTTCCCGGTCCAATGTCGCAGCTGTGGCCACATCTTCACTATCCCTCTAGGCATTTGCCGCGCATGCGCCGTAGGACCGGGAAGAGGTGAGTTGACTTCTAGGGTGCGATCTGGGGGGTTTCACGCAGTGGGGCAAAAGGGGGAAAGGACCAAATCCCAGGATAGTCAAAATCCTGGGTTTTGGTCCACTTTAAGTCTAAAAAGACTTTAGGTCTGCCTTAAAGGGACAGTTCCGTTTAAATAACTCTTTTGGTTCATGGGAGTAGCCATGGGGTTCCTGCAGCATGTTGCTACATTGACTTCTATTGAAAGTAGAAGGGAGGGGGAGTGCCTCATTGACAATAGAAGACAATTGGGCGAGATGCTGCAGTAATCCCATTTAGGCTGGTCCCATAAACCACAAGTTATTTAGACTGGACTGTCCCTTTAGGGCCACCCTTTATTTTTACACTCTTGAATTCTGGCTTTAGGCTAAAAGATGAGCCCGAATCTGGGCCGAAGCTAGATTATACTTGGATCTTGCCGGTTCAGGGTCAAATCATCCGGACATGCTAGCCACCTGTGCCAGTAGGTGGCACATTGGCCCCTTCCCTTGGGCCCCTTACCGGCTCATACAAGCTTGCCGGTTTATTACATTACATTTCACAGTACTCACCCATCTGCATCTTCTTTCCTCTGTCCCCCACCGGTAAGCGTCCTCTGTAATGGTCTGCCGGGTCAGGGGTTTCCTTCTGGTCTGACGGGCTGAGGGCATCTGATGCCACCGGCATCTTGTTCAGGGGGACACAGGTCCCCCATCTATCTACAGGGATTATTCTGGTGGCATGGGAGGGAAACCTTCTTTTTCCCGGGGTAGCTCCTTTATGTCTCTCCCCTCTAGTGACATAATAAGTCACATGAGGGGTGGGGAATCCACAGAAGCTTCCCCTCTGTATTATCTAAGATTCCCTCCCTGGCAGGATGCCAAGGTAGCAGGAGGGGGGATATGTGTCCCCCTGAACCAAAGATGTCGGCAGTACATCAGAAGAGATGGGGAAGGCACAGTAAGGCGAGTATAATTCATTAAAATGTAACATCATTTTTTGTGTGTTTTATTTCTAGTGAGGGGCCCAAGGGATACAAAGGGTAACATTTCAGAAACACTAATACTAGTCCGCTATAAATGCACATTTCCAATGCACAGAAGAGCTCCCATAATATCCAGGATAAAATAATAATTTTATTTTAATTTCAATAACCTTTCAAGAAGGTAAAATGTTACTGGAAACAGATTTCCTCTGGAAGCAGCATTCCATAATAGCTGTGGCACCTCTCCAACATGTGTAATGAGAGCAGCTTCCCTGGTGCACACACACAACAGCGGGGTGTCTGCAATGATCAGAGCTGCCCGACTGGAGACACGTATGTGGGAATAATGTCGGGGCACCTGGAGCGACACTTTCATCCTACTTGATTGACTCTATAATGTGTGCTGTATGGGGTGAAGAGAATTCAAAAGAAAATAGTCCCCCGTTTTCTTCCAATTTCAGGGGATGGATGTTAAGCCCAAGGTTGGCTATGATATCATGGAGCTATGATAGAGATTCCCAATCAGCCATTTCCAGGTTATTAAAAAAGTTTATACTTACCTTTTTAACTCCACTTCAGCTACTTCTAGGTCCAGCATTGGAGAATGGGTCCCATGATTTGCATTGCCCAGGACCGGATTATGGGGGGGTGCGCACCTCAGGGCCTCCACCACTTGAACTGCAAAGGGGGCCTCCAGCAACCTTTGGGTTATGGTCTGGTCCAGGAGGTTTTTCAGTCTTTGATCTGACGGACTTCGGGGCCAGCAACAAAGCTATTGGCAGCAGTGGGCCCCCCCCCCCCCATGCCTGGGCAAACCTTTTTTTTGCTTTAGCAAACCTGCAACCAAAGCCACCACAGGGCAGGACGGAGAGTCTAGAGCAGCAAAGCCGCCGCCAGCAACGCTACAGTGATGGGTGGAGAGCTGTCACTGCACATAAGCCTCCAAGCACAGCCGCTGGCAGCTCAATGCAGGGAACTGTTTTCTGCTGGACCAGCCGGGCGACTACACTACCCTCCACCCAGAATGGCAAAGCAGGAGTTCCCGAGCAGCACGCACCCGCACAAGGGGGGCACAAGGGACTCCATCTGATGTTCCAGTAAGTAGGCGGGTGCCAGACAACCACCAATCAGTTACTTGGCTGGACAATGATGTTAAAGGGAATAAAATACTGCATCTGGATCTAGACAAAATCAGCGTTGGTCCTCTTTAAAGTGGACCAAAACCCAGGATTTTGACTTTCCTCCCAGCTGCGTGAAACCCCTCCCGAAGAGAACTCACCTCTTCCCAGACCTACGGCACATGCGTTACCACTCATCCATCCAATCATATAGATTCCTGGGCCAATCGAGGTGGGTTTTGGTCCACTTTAAATTCCACATGCTGAGGGCATCCCAATAGGATGGCTGTTGCCCCCATATAACCAGTTTGAGTTTTGCTCCTACAGCACATGTGCATGCCTTTGCCGGAATCCCCACACTGCATGCTTGTGAGTGCTGCAGGGTGCTGTGGAGTTTGGCTGTCTTTAGCCACAGCCGTGCTATTGAGATGAGTATATGGGGAAACCAGGGGATTTCACACTGTGGGCCATCCAAAATTGGCCCCTCGAGAAACCTCTTATAGAGTACCAATTCATTTATTTCAGTTTTGATCCACATTTAAGTTGGACCTGTGAGCGTTTTTGCTGGGCCTGGAATTTATTCCCATCGGGGCATCCTGATTTAGAATGCTCCACTGTTTGAAACCCTACCAAACACTCTGCTTTCCAGTGATTGCCCATCAAAGGTGCTTTCCTGGAATCTCGTGGCTGAGGCTTGCATTACTGACTCACCAGATGGTAGTAATGAGAATCCTGTAAACAGAGCCACATTCGCTGTGTCTGTGACGGATGTTTTCTTTACTCCATAAGGCTTGGCAGATAGCTTACTCGGCTGCTCGTGGATCATGTACAAGAAGTTTCAAACGCTTTATTTCAGTACAGAATCTTGCAATAAAACACATCTTACAGCAGGAATTTTGACATGTGCGTTCAACACAGCAGGAAAACTTGTGATGTGGTCCATACAGCAGCAGGTAAAAAGACTGTAGCTGCAGAGGGGAGCCAACTAGCAAGGACGAGGGAGAGGAGAAGAAGAGAGGAGCTATTTGCATCACAACCAGACTAAGGGAGCCAGGAAGACACAAAGGGAATAAAGGGCACACTGCTCAGCCTATGTAAATATTATATTAAGCAGTTACCCTGGGTAACATAAAACACACGTTGTGGATCATGACATGCATTCTGAAGGCTGGGGACGGGTGCGTGCCACAGACCGCAGGGAGACCAGGGAATGTGGCTGCTCCCCTATCTTTATGCCTGTCTCTGTGAGTAAACAGAGCCTTATGATTTTCATTAATATGCACTGATTGCAGCGCTGATTGGATGAGAGCCTGCACATGACCCGTGTGACAGGCAGAAATTGGGATCCCTCAAGGACAAGTAAAAACCTGGTGATGGGTCCACTTTAAAGCTTAAAAACCCTTGAGTGCCATTGGCAAACTTCAAGAGCCTGCAGGGGGCATTAGGCTCCAAAAGGCTGAACTGCTTATTTGTTTACCGTGGTGGACTAAAGGGAAGTGGTGGCGAGCAGTATCTACTTGCCATCTGCCCTCCTTTCATTTAAAACATCCCGGGGTTCTCCTTTAAATACAGTATTACCAGTCGCATGGCAAGCTGGTCGTGTCAATGAGCTATTTACAATCACCCTACATTTAGTTTGCTTCTCTGCAGGTTTTTAATGCAAAAAAAGAAAAAATGAGAGCCAGAGAGCGGAGGAAAAATCAATAATAAAGAAAAATCAATTTAAATAACAGAGGAGAGAGGAAAAAAAAGAAAAATCTTAGAGTGAAGGGAGGAATAAATCAGAAGGGGAAAAGATGACATGAATCAAGCCCGCCAGGCCCTCTCCTGCGCTTGCGGGGAGTCAAGGCCAGCCATGAGAAAGCTTAGATGATCGGTGAATAGCGCACAGACACCGGCAGTAGCGCCATAGCCCTCTGATTTATACCGGCCTTTTATATTCAATTTGTGAGACTCGGATTGTTATTTAACCAGTTTCACTCCAATCAATGGAGATACATGCTGAGCTGATCCAGCATAGAGAAGAAAAGACAAGATAGGCAATATCAGGGCAGATCAACAGTCAACTCACCAGGCACTGGATGAATAGATAACAAATGAGCCTCGATTCATAGACACATTCTTCTGGACTTCCCTAGCTGTCTGTGTATGTTTTTGTGTGTGTTTCTCATTTTTTTAGGTTTTTCCGTTGCATTTTCATTCGTACGTTCGTTCGAGCTCATGCGTATATGCGCTTTCGATGAACGAAAGTAAATCGGATCATTAGCGTTAGTTCTGATCATTTTACCATGTAAATCTGATATTTTGCGTTCTTCAGAGAACTTACGTTATTGGTATGGGCTTGCGTCTCATTCAGAGAGCTGATTGCCGAGGGACCAACACCCTATAAAACTGTTTCATTTGCGATCCCCTTACGGGACCATTTTGAGCTCGGATACCTTGCAATCACCATGTGCCTTTGTGGAGGCATTGTGCCTTTGTGGAGGAACATCACCAACTCCAGCTAATGGGCATAGAATGTATCAGCAGGGCCGAGGCCAGATTGCACTGGCGACGCATGCATATCGATCGCATGCATGACGTTGAGCTGTTCGAGCTGACCAGACTTAATCGCGCTTCTCTCCATAAGTTGTATAGTGAGCTGCGGCCATGGTTAGCCCGCACCACAAGGAAGGGGCAAGCAATTTCAGGTATGACCAAGATGCTTGGCTGCCTGCAATTTTTGGTGAACGTCTCGTTCCAGAGGCGTGGGGATCTCCAAGCCTACGCTGAGCCGCTATCCAAGTTTTTGGAAGGCATGGCTACAATTAGTCAGAAATATATTTATTTTCCTGACGACATGGTAGCCTGGAACGCGCTTAAGCTGGCATTTTATAATATCGCCGACATGCCCAACGTCATGGGTGCCATTGATTTCACCCACGTTGCATTGGTCCCTCCGGCAGCCGATGAGTACATCTATAGGTAAGTTCAATCGTTTTTTTTTTTTTTTATATAGTTTACATAAATCTATTAATCCCTCCTTGTAAATTGTCCCTGTGAAATAGCTTACTCTGTATATCTATTAACCCCTCCTTGTAAATTGTCCCTGTGAAATAGCTTACTCTGTATATCTATTAATCCCTCCTTGTAAATTGTCCATGTGAAATAGCTTACTCTGTATATCTATTAATCCCTCCTTGTAAATTGTCCATGTGAAATAGCTTACCCTGTATAGCAATCCCTCCTTGTAAATTGTCCCTGTGAAATAGCTTACCCTGTATAGCAATCCCTCCTTGTAAATTGTCCCTGTGAAATAGCTTACCCTGTATATCTATTAATCCCTCCTTGTAAATTGTCCCTGTGAAATATCTTACCCTGTATAGCTATTAATCCTTCCTTGTAAATTGTCCCTGTGAAATAGCTTACCCTGTATATCTATTAATTCCCCCTTGTAAATTGTCCCTGTGAAGTAGCTTACCCTGTATATCTATTAATCCCTCCTTGTAAATTGTTCCTGTGAAATCGCTTACCCTGTATATCTATTAATCCCTCCTTGTAAATTGTCCCTGTGATACATTTGGCCGTCTTTAGCTTCATCAATGTTTTTCATGTCGGCCAAAGCCAAACATTTTTATGTGGACCTTAATTAGTCATTTTAAAATTAATATTTAGTTGATGCAATATACATATCCTTTTTTGGGCTAAAAAATACTTATGTACTTAGTTAGTGTTATTTGTATTGGCCAAAATTTTTTGGGGAGGATGTTAGGAGTTAGTGTTTAAGTAGTTTACCTTGCCTTGCTAATTTTTGTTGTTTTCCTTTTTCCCAGGAACCGCAAAATGGGCCACTCCCTGAATGTGCAAGCAGTGGTGGCCCCGGACATGCGGTTCCTTAGTGTTCTCGCTGGGTTTCCAGGCTCATCCCATGACGCGTACATCTTGCGACGATCTGGATTGTACCGTCGGTTTGAGTCTGGAGAATTCTCAGGTGGATGGCTCCTTGGTAAGTTGACGTCATTCACTTTTCAATGTATGCCTATGAATATAGTTGATGACCCATGTCTGAACCTATGGCTGTTTTTACCCCTTGATGACATGTTAAACCGGACCGTAACCATCATCTTTCGCAAAGCACACACCCTTAAAAAATGATTTGCCACCATTTAAAAATAATATATTTCTACTTTCTAGTAAATTACTTATTATTCTTCCAAACACTCGGCTGCAATTCTGTTCTTGACTTTATGATAGGGTCTGCGGCATCTTTGCTCAGAAGCAGGACACTTACTGAGTAGAGGAGAACGGGATAAAGTGCAGGGGGCGGGTTAGAGCTGTGCTTGGCTCAGACAAAGCAGATCTGGGGTCCTGAAAAGGTAAGACATCCAAGAATGCTGAGCAGCCCAGTCCTAACCCAATTCCTGTTTGCAGTCTGCCTGATTTGCCCTCATCCGCCATCTTGGATGTTTAAATGGTCAGAACATGCAGTAGATGGTGTTAGGCTGTTTTTTTAGCAGAGCAATCTGTATGTACAGGGTGTCTAAAATATAAGATAGGCTCTTAGTCAGGGGGAACGACCACTTTTCTCAAAAATGTTTGTTGTAATGTGTAATTTATGTTATTATTTTCTTATTCTTTCAGGGGATTCCAGCTATCCGCTACTTCCCTGGCTGATTACGCCCGTCCTTCGGCCACAGAATGCGGCACAGGACGCCTACAATCGGGCCCACCGGAAGACCCGGGCCGTTGTGGAGAGGGCCTTTGGCCTGTTAAAAACACGCTTCATGTGTTTGGACCATACCGGGGGGCACTCCAGTATGGCCCCAACAAGGTCATCGATATCATACTGGCCTGCTGTGTCCTACATAACTTTGTCATAATGAAGCGTGTCCCCCGGTACGTGGATCTGCCCCCCTCTCCACCCAGCCAGGACCCAGAAGACCACTACCGTGGCACACCTAGTGCCTCTGGCCAAGCTGTTCGGGCCAATTTGATTAATACCCATTTTGCCTAATTTGTTTGTCCTGTGTTTGTTTGTTGCATGTAATTCTTATTTTATACTATAATTTGGCTTTGTGAATGCTTTAGTATTGTTTTTTGTATCAAATAGTAATGAGTTAATTACTAAAATATTCACACGTAATCTGAGACTCATGCATTTTTTTGTGCCCTGTTTGTTTTGAAAATCCTTCAGTAATGTCAAAATAACCCAAACTTTAATGCATCAACCAACTTAGTCAACAACAGCTAAAGTCACATTCAATATATTTTTGGGAAATATGATAAATTGGAGTTGAAGGGCACTCGCAGACTTCATGTACATACATAGTGCAACAAAAATATACATTGGTGCTGAATCAGGGCACCTAGCAATTGGCCACATCCAGGAGTTTTAAAGCAATGCACTCCAGGCCGAAGTTTAAATAACAAATAAAATAAACAGACATAGGGAGCAAGCATTTGCATGTCAATATTTGGCCAGTAATACATAGGGCCACATACACACCCTCTCCTGCTTGGCCACAATTGCCACAGGCACAGGTGGAAAGCAGCCATACCTATGCCACATCCAGGCCGCCATACCTATGCCACATGCAGGCCTGTAAGTCAGTGGCCCACCCAAACATTAACCCCCAGTCCAAATGCAAGTCCAGTCCAATGTTTGCCAGGGTTCAAGGTAGTAGTTTGCCAGGCCAGAATGTCCCCCAATCATGCCTAGAAACAGGATGAGCCAGACACAATTTCATTAGGCCAAACCCTGCAGCGTGGCAGCTTGAGCAGCAGGTTCAGTGAGGCTTTATCTCAGGCATTGGCTAGTGGGGTATCTCAGCACTCTAATGAGCTATATGAGCGAAAATCCAAATCATACAAGCAAACCCATAAAAAAGGCAATCTTGGTAGCGCTCACCAGACAGGGCAAAACAGTGGGGATGTAGAGGAGAGATGTGGAGCAGAAACATGGCAAATAGCTGTTAAAATGGGTGTTGCCCATAAAACCCTGGTGGTGGGCCTTGGGAATGGCCCATCACCTGGGCATGTGTGGCATTCAGAATCTGCCACTGTTCCAACATGAGTCTATTGCTATTTCTAACTTCCTCGAGCATGCCTGTCAAATTATTAGTTAAGGTGGCCATGTGGTTGTTGCTCCTCCTAAATTCTGTCAGCATGGAGGTGAATGTATTATTTAATGTATCTAATTGTGCAGTAAGCTGCTTTGTGGTTCTTTGAGTTACCTGGCGAAATAAACGCCTCTCATGGTGCCACGCTGACTCCAGGATCGGCATGCGCCTCCCCTGAGAAACTGTTGCTGACTACGTCTCCCAATTCCCTGGTTTTGAGCATCTGCAGATGCTGGACGTCTAGGGTGAGCAAGAGTCGCAGATGTGCTCGCCAAATCCTCTGCAGCAGAGCTACCACTGGGGACTGTAGGCTCAGTCTCTGCATGCTGTCCACGATGGGCTGGCAGCATGCATCCAGCTTCACTCTGCTGCAGAGGATTTGGTGCAGTAGCATGTTGGGACCGTGGCAGATTAGGTTACAGGGGGGTCAGTTGTGAATGTCCAATCAAGGTGGCATCCTCCTCCATCTCCTGGATTTCCTCCATCAGTGTGTGGGTCTGTTTGGACATGTGCAAAAAAAGGTTACGTTTTGTCCTGAAATATATTAGTTATGCAAATTAGTCATGTTCATTCACATGCATCAGCAGAATCATCAAAATACACTTACCATATATATCTGCCCCTGGCTCCTAGGCAGCATGGAAGTTGAAGGCGTGGTCCGACTGGATGAGGCTTCCACACTTGCTGCGGGTTGATGCTGGGCTGTATTGTAAATAAAAAGGCACTTAAACACCCAAATATCCATTGATGATCTGGATTACTACATATGCTTCAATAAAACACTTGGGCAAGCAGGAATGGCAACTCCCCCAACGGTCCAAGGTGACCTTCACTATGAATCTCATTATCTGTTATATGTATGACTCACCCTGTACATACACATTGGTCACCTTAAATAATACAAACATGCATGTACTGCATGTTATGAGGCTTCACACATCCCTAAAGGGCCATTTGGGACCCACACGCAAATAGCATTTGGCTTAAGAGTATGCTGGTGGGCATTCTTCCTATGTAGACCTTTCCCTGACCCCAGATCAAGTATTTGAGACCAAAGCACAGCTAAAACCCAAGTGGCCTAAAGACAAAGAAGGAAGTGTTGGATATGATTGGGTAGAATCACATAACAGGCAGTGCTTTGCTAATATTAACACTTTAACAGTGACCATAAATACTCTTCGAGGTCGTGTATGGCCTGGCAAATTTGAAAATGAACATTCCGCAGACATTACACACCCTGCTAAAACTGTAACCTCCCCTACAAGCCACTCCCTAGGGGCATGTGTTCATATATGCCTGTGAGCCCCCTTATGCACGTTTAAAACATTTCACATACACACTAACATTACTAACCTACAGGAATAGTAGGGATGTCCGTGTCCCGTCGCCCCGAGTGGCCCTCTAATGCCACGGGATGTATCAGCGCCAGCACCATCTCCTCAGCTTGGGTAAACTGTAATTTTGTGGGGAAGCTTCCGCCAGTTTGTAAGCTGCAAAATATAGGTTGACAAATTTAGGAAAATTGGGCACAATACAAGAAGCAGACAAATGCACAACTCAAATATGTACCTGTAATTGCGCCGTTTATTTTCTTTCTTCCGTGCTGCATACTTCAGGTCAGAAATTTTGCACTGGATCTGCTCCACATCTTTAAGCTCCTCGCCCGCTGCATTGACCTGTCTGGTGAGCTCCTCCAAGATTTCATTTTTTCACATTTTGCTTATAGATTTTGATTTTCGCCCATATAGCTTGTCATAATGTAGGGTCAGCCCACTTGCCAATGCCAGAGTTTGGGCCTCACCAAACCTGCCACTCAACTGTCCTCGCCGCAATGTCCGGCCTATTGCTTGCTGTTCGGGCTCATCTCTGGATGTAGGCAATTCGGGGGACATTCTGGGCTGGCTCTGTTGTGTTGAAATGTTGGACAGGTGGCTGGAAAAAGAATGGAGTGGACTTGGAAATGGACTGGGGGTCCTTGCCTGGGTGGCCACTGAACTTGCAGGCGTGGATGTGGCATATGGATAGTTGCGTGCCACCTGTGCCGGTGACAAATGTGACCGAGGAGGAGAGGGTGTGCTTGAGGGTGTGGTGCTTCTGGCCTTGTGCCTCTTTGTGCCCTTGCCACTCGTGGTTCCATGCCCCTGTGATGTACTTGCACGTGGTTCTGGAGATGCTGAGCTGGCTGGGTGTGTTTCCCACATGGCTGACTACATGCTGAGCTGGCTGGGCTGGGGCTTCTGGGCCTGTGGCTCTTGCTCTTTCCATGGCCATGGGTGTGTTTCCCACGTGGTTCTGGAGATGCTGAGCTGGCTGTGCTTGGCCTTCTGGGCCTGTGGCTTTTGCTCTTTCCATGCGCATGGGTGTGTTTCCCACATGGCTGACTACATGCAGAGCTGGCTGGGATGGGGCTTCTGGGCCTGTGGCTTTTGGTGGTTCCATGGCCGCGTTTCCCACGTGGCTCAGGAGATGCTGAACTGGGTGGGCTGGGGCTTCTGGGCCTGTGGCTTTTACTGGCCTTGCCAGTGGAGCTTTCTTTCAAAACGGATGTGGTAGGCTGGGAAGGAGGGAATGGTGATTTTTGGGGGCTAGGGCTTCTCACCCTCTTAGTGGCCTTTTTTGCGGGCGTACCTGCCTGCTTGGTTGTGGTCTTTTTCTTTGCTGCTGCTGCCTCCTTTGCTTTGCTGGTTGCTGGGCTTAGCGGACTTAGTGGGTATTGTCACCTTGGCCTGGCCACTGTGGCTGCGCGTTTCCCACACCTTCGGCGTTGGTATTTGTGACCGAGTGGTCGGCCGTGAAGAAGCCTCCTCAGGCCGCTGTGGCATTTTGCTGGTGGCTTCATTGCCTGGTTTCCCGAATTTTTTTTGGCTGGCATGTTGAGACTCTGAAAGAGAATGGTGTGTCCAAGACCCTTTAAATACTAATGCCTGGGTATGACACTTACGCGATCGCGTACGCATGCGTACGGCCATTTGTCCGGCCATGCGGAACCCAGAAACCGCTGGGGCATTACTTATCTGCTGCAGACAAGAAGAAAGATGGCGCCCACGATCTTCACCGGCCAACAAGAAGAGCTGATTATGCTCGAAAGTGTACTGTAATGACTTTGATTTGCCATCTAAATGCCTAGGCCTTAAGGAAGCGCAGTAAGAAAAGTTATGTGTAAAAGTTTGTAAAACTCCGTGGCAAACAGAAGTTAGTGTGCACATGGGCGAACCAAGTAACTAACATCTAGAAGGATAATTTGAGGCTAGAAATGTGTCATTTAGTCAACTGATCTAATTGTGACAGATATTTGTATGCAGTTTGATCTAAAAAATGTTTATTTTGTGTTTTTTAGACGATGCTTCAGCGCAGGTACGACTACCTGCCCAACTCTTTTGAGAAGGGGACCGTTGCCCTGGAGATCACTTCCAGGATCCAGCACGAGATGGACACCACCTTCACCCACACGCAGATCATGCAGCACTGGTCGGACCTGAAATGGATCCACATTCCCCGAGTGCGAGGATTTTTTGGGCTCCATTTCCCAAGTAAGTACATAGTGATTGCATGCTAGATGTAACTAATACAGAAGGTAGGCCTTTATTTATAAATGCTTTTCTTTTCTAGTGCTGGAAATGGAGTACCGAATACGACGCACCCGGAGGCACACAGGCTGACCAGTGCTGCATGAATCTGCAGCACCAAGTGAAGGTGGTGGATCTCCAGGGCGACGGTCCTACCCTGTTGGGGCCTCCGACCAGCCCCTGGACCTCTCAACAGAGGAGGGGTGTCACGGCGTGAGCAGTGAGTCGTACACACCGACGGAGCCCTTAGCCTCGGGTATGTGACTCTCAATGTAACCTCAAACACATACATGCTATTTAAACAAAAGCTGATTCCCTTAATCTCTTTTTCTAGATGATTCGTTAGTGGGTGAAGGATCTGGAGCAGATCATGCCCAGGAGGCACATGGAGAAGGTGGGTGATGTCACACACACATTCAAATTGTCATTTGCTTACTGTTGACTCAGACATTAGAAGTGACCCTATTTGATATGTCTCTACAGCCTCAACTTCCCAGCAGTGGCAGGTCCCAGAACCCAGGGTGGTCCCCGACGCAGATGTTGGCCACGAACGAAGTAAGTTGTAATGTCATTCTTTTGAGTATGTGGTAATTGACATGATCACCAAGATACATAAAGCCATAGTCAATGGCATTAGCATAATGACATATGCCCTCTTCGTTGGATTAATTACTTAGCATAATGACATATGCCGTCTTCCTTAGATTAATTACTTAGCATAATGACATATGGTGTCATGAGTTAGCTTGCCACCTAAAAAAATTCCATCCACAGCTGAGAAACATGCCAACAAATAATGTTTGTTTCTTTTTTTTTTACAGGGACCACACGTGCCAGAGTGGCAGCAATGAGTGAAAGGGTCCTTGCATTGGTGGCCGACATGCAGGAGCTGCGCGACTCGTTGGGGACCACAGATGAAGACTAATGTTCTGGGTCCTGCCATTGCTTTGTATAGTTTTAACGTTGATAGTTTTTAAAATTTTAAAAATGTTACATTTTTATACTTTGTAAATAAAAAAAAAAGGTTTATACATTTTTATGATCACATTTTTTTTAAAAAGCCATAAAAAAATGGCACTTTGCATTAAACCCCCCCCCCCCAAAAAAAAAAAACTGTTTCAGTGTCATTTTATTTTCTAAATACATTAACACAAAACGAATGGGCCAAGAATTATTTGGAGATGAAGATTCACATGACCGCAAAGTGATTTGGATAAGTTTTAGGGGTAAGAAATGGAAGAAGAACCTAACTGCAAAGTGATTTGGGTAAGTTTTAGGGGTGAGAAAAGGGAGGATTATGGGAGCGCGAAGTGATTTGGGTAAGTTTTAGGGGTGAGAAATGGAAGAAGAACCTAACCGCGAAGTGATTTGTGTAAGTTTTAGGGGTGAGAAATGGAGGAGGAACCTAACCGCGAAGTGATTTGGGTAAGTTTTAGGGGTGAGAAATGGAAGAAGAACCTAACCGCGAAGTGATTTGTGTAAGTTTTAGGGGTCAGAAATGGAAGAAGAATGAGAGCGCGAAGTGATTTGGGTAAGTTTTAGGGGTCAGAAATGGAAGAAGAACCTAACCGCGAAATGATTTGGGTAAGTTTTAGGGGTGAGAAATGGAAGAAGAACCTAACCACGAAGTGATTTGGGTAAGTTTTATGGGTCAGAAATGGAAGAAGAATGAGAGCGCGAAGTGATTTGGGTAAGTTTTAGGGGTCAGAAATGGAAGAAGAACCTAACAGCGAAGTAATTTGGGTAAGTTTTAGGGGTGAGAAATGGAAGAAGAACCTAACCGCAAAGTGATTTGGGTAAGTTTTAGGGGTGAGAAATGGAAGAAGAACATGACTGCGAAGTGATTTGGGTAAGTTTTAGGGGTGAGAAATGGAAGAAGAATGAGAGCGCGAAGTGATTTGGGTAAGCTTTAGGGGTGAGAAATGGAAGAAGAACCTAACCGCGAAGTGATTTGTGTAAGTTTTAGGGGTGAGAAATGGAAGAAGAACCTAACCGCGAAGTGATTTGGGTACGTTTTAGGGGTGAGAAATGGAAGAAGAACCTAACCGCGAAGTGATTTGGGTAAGTTTTAGGGTCAGAAATGGAAGAAGAATGAGAGAGCGAAGTGATTTGGGTAAGTTTTAGGAGTAAGAAATGGAAGAAGAACCTAACCACGAAGTGATTTGGGTAAGTTTTAGGGGTGAGAAATGGAAGAAGAACCTAACAGCGAAGTAATTTGGGTAAGTTTTAGGGGTGAGAAATGGGAGAAGAACCTAACCGCGAAGTGATTTGGGTAAGTTTTAGGGGTGAGAAATGGAAGAAGAACATGACCGCGAAGTGATTTGGGCAAGTTTTAGGGGTGAGAAATGGAAGAAGAACATGACCGCAAAGTGATTTGGGTAGGTTTTAGGGGTCAGAAATGAAAAAAGAATGAGGGCGAGAAGTGATTTGGGTAAGTTTTAGGGGTGAGAAATGGAAGAAGAACCTAACCGTGAAGTGATTTGGGTAAGTTTTAGGGGTAAGAAATGGAAGAACCTGACCGCAAAGTGATTTGGGTAAGTTTTAGGGGTGAGAAATGGAAGAAGAACCTAACCGCGAAGTGATTTGGGTAAGTTTTAGGGGTGAGAAATGGAAGAAGAACCTAACCGCGAAGTGATTTGGGTAAGTTTTAGGGGTAAGAAATGGAAGAAGAACCTGACCGCGAAGTGATTTGGGTAAGTTTTAGGGGTGAGAAATGGAAGAAGAACATGACCGCAAAGTGATTTGGGTAGGTTTTAGGGGTCAGAAATGAAAAAAGAATGAGGGCGAGAAGTGATTTGGGTAAGTTTTAGGGGTGAGAAATGGAAGAAGAACCTAACCGTGAAGTGATTTGGGTAAGTTTTAGGGGTAAGAAATGGAAGAACCTGACCGCAAAGTGATTTGGGTAAGTTTTAGGGGTGAGAAATGGAAGAAGAACCTAACCGCGAAGTGATTTGGGTAAGTTTTAGGGGTGAGAAATGGAAGAAGAACCTAACCGCGAAGTGATTTGGGTAAGTTTTAGGGGTAAGAAATGGAAGAAGAACCTGACCGCGAAGTGATTTGGGTAAGTTTTAGGGGTGAGAAATGGAAGAAGAACCTAACCGCAAAGTGATTTGTGTAAGTTTTAGGGGTGAGAGATGGAAGAAGAACCTAACAGCGAAGTGATTTGTGTAAGTTTTAGGGGTCAGAAATGGAAGAAGAACCTAACAGCGAAGTAATTTGGGTAAGTTTTAGGGGTGAGAAATGGAAGAAGAACCTAACCGCAAAGTGATTTGGGTAAGTTTTAGGGGTGAGAAATGGAAGAAGAACATGACTGCGAAGTTATTTGGGTAAGTTTTAGGGGTGAGAAATGGAAGAAGAACATGACCGCAAAGTGATTTGGGTAGGTTTTAGGGGTCAGAAATGAAAAAAGAATGAGAGCGAGAAGTGATTTGGGTAAGTTTTAGGGGTGAGAAATGGAAGAAGAACCTAACCGCGAAGTGATTTGGGTAAGTTTTAGGGGTCAGAAATGGAAGAAGAATGAGAGCGCGAAGTGATTTGGGTAAGTTTTAGGGGTGAGAAATGGAAGAAGAACCTGACTGCGAAGTGATTTGGGTAAGTTTTAGGGGTGAGAAATGGAAGAAGTACATGACCGCGAAGTGATTTGGGTAAGTTTTAGGGGTGAGAAATGGAAGAAGAACATGACCGCAAAGTGTTTTGGGTAGGTTTTAGGGGTCAGAAATGAAAAAAGAATGAGGACGAGAAGTGATTTGGGTAAGTTTTAGGGGTGAGAAATGGAAGAAGAACCTAACCGTGAAGTGATTTGGGTAAGTTTTAGGGGTGAGAAATGGAAGAAGAACCTGACCGCGAAGTGATTTGGGTAAGTTTTAGGGGTGAGAAATGGAAGAAGAACCTGACCGCGAAGTGATTTGGGTAAGTTTTAGGCGTGAGAAATGGAAGAAGAACATGACCGTGAAGTGATTTGCGTAAGTTTTAGGCGTGAGAAATGGAAGAAGAACATGACCGCGAAGTGATTTGGGTAAGTTTTAGGCGTGAGAAATGGAAGAAGAACATGACCGTGAAGTGATTTGGATAAGTTTTAGGGGTGAGAAATGGAAGAAGAATGAGAGCGCGAAGTGATTTAGCTAAGCATTGTAGTAGAAGTGAGTGAACCAGATATGTAGGCAAGCACTTTAATGAGTTTGTAGTGCGCAGGCGTAAGATCGTAAGGATTTTCGTCTGGACGATTATTTATTGTAGAAGGAAAACAGAATCTATCGGGAAACGTAAAGGATTCGTGGGAGGAGACGAGGGAAAAAGGGCAAAAACGAAAGCCGAAGTTGTAACATGAGAAAAAAAAACGGAAAACGAAAGCCGGAAAATGACATTCTCGTTGGCATACGAACGGACGAAGACTTTACAGAAGGCTTGCAATGCATGCTTAGAATCGCTCGTACACTCATACGAGAGCGGGAACATTTAAAAAAAAAATACAGATCGACACAAAAACGAAAGTCTTTTTTTGTCTCTCTGAATCAACCCTAAGGTCCTGTGCAATCGTAGCGTCAATTTGCTCATCCCAAGATAAAGTAACTAAATCCCTGAAAGATCCCATCTACATAACAATTAGCAGCTGGTGTTCCATAAACTTACAATAGAACAGACTATATATTATCCTTTCAAAAACACATTAGGCTAGATTCAGAGCCGGGTGAGAAAACGTACTCCTTTTTTAAGAGAAAACTGCCACTCACTTTAGGTGTCGACTTTGGGGCTGATTCATCAGTCAGATGAAAATTTTTACCTGGCTCTGAATCAGCCCCAAGGTAGGAATGAAAGTGAATGGCTGTTTTCTCTCCTAAAAAAGTGTAAGTTTTCTCACCTGGCTCTGAATCAAGCCTGTTGTTATGAAAAGCTGTTCATCATACAACCATTATCTCACAACACAGCTTACCCAGATAAGAAATTAAGGAGAAATTAGAATCTAGCCATGAGAAAAGCTAAGGAAGGACATATCTGTATCTAACCATGAGAAAAGCTAAGGAAGGAGGCAACATAAACTAGCCATGAGAAAAGTTAGGATGGACACATCTGTAGCTAGCCATGAATGAGAAAAGCTAAGGAAGGACACATCTGTAGCTACCGAAGGGGAAATAGGAATCTAGCCATGAAAAAAGCTAAGGGAGGAGACATTAGAATCTAGCCAAGAGAAAAGCTAAGGATGGACACATTTGTAGCTAGCCATGAGAAAAGCTAAGGGAGGAGACATTAGAATCTAGCCATGAGAAAAGCTAAGAAAGGACACATCTGTAGCTAGCCATACGAAAAGCTAAGGAATGTGGAATAAGAATCTAACCATGAGGAAAGCTAAGGAAGGACACATCTGTAGCTAGCCATGAGAAAAGCTAAGGAAGGACACATCTGTAGCTAGCCATAAGAAAAGCTAAGGAAGGACACATCTGTAGCTAGCCATGAGAAAAGCTAAGGAAGGACACATCTGTAGCTAGCCATGAGAAAAGATAAGGAAGGACACATCTGTAGCTAGCCATGAGAAAAGCTAAGGAAAGGGACATAAGAATCTAGCTATGAGAAAAACTAGGGAAGGAGACATCTGTTTCTAGCCATGAATAAAGCTAAGGTAGACATAAGAATCTGGCCAAGAGAAAAGCTAAAGACACATCTGTATTTAGCCATAATAAACTCTAAGGAAAGAGACATAAGAATCTAGCCAAGAGAAAAGCTAAGGAAGGACACATCTGTATCTAACCATGAGAAAAGCTAAGGAAGGAGGCAACATAAGCTAGCCATGAGAAAAGTTAGGATGGACACATCTGTAGCTAGCCATGAATGAGAAAAGCTAAGGAAGGACACATCTGTAGCTACCGACAATAAAAGCTAAAGAAGGGGAAATAAGAATCTACCCATGAAAAAAGCTAAGGGATGAGACATTAGAATCTAGACAAGAGAAAAGCTAAGGATGGACACATTTGTAGCTAGCCATGAGAAAAGCTAAGGGAGGAGACATTAGAATCTAGCCATGAGAAAAGCTAAGAAAGGACACATCTGTAGCTAGCCATACGAAAAGCTAAGGAATGTGGAATAAGAATCTAACCATGAGGAAAGCTAAGGAAGGACACATCTGTAGCTAGCCATGAGAAAAGCTAAGGAAGGACACATCTGTAGCTAGCCATAAGAAAAGCTAAGGAAGGACACATCTGTAGCTAGCCATGAGAAAAGCTAAGGAAGGACACATCTGTAGCTAGCCATGAGAAAAGATAAGGAAGGACACATCTGTAGCTAGCCATGAGAAAAGCTAAGGAAAGGGACATAAGAATCTAGCTATGAGAAAAACTAGGGAAGGAGACATCTGTTTCTAGCCATGAATAAAGCTAAGGTAGACATAAGAATCTGGCCAAGAGAAAAGCTAAAGACACATCTGTATTTAGCCATAATAAACTCTAAGGAAAGAGACATAAGAATCTAGCCAAGAGAAAAGCTAAGGAAGGACACATCTGTATCTAACCATGAGAAAAGCTAAGGAAGGAGGCAACATAAGCTAGCCATGAGAAAAGTTAGGATGGACACATCTGTAGCTAGCCATGAATGAGAAAAGCTAAGGAAGGACACATCTGTAGCTACCGACAATAAAAGCTAAAGAAGGGGAAATAAGAATCTACCCATGAAAAAAGCTAAGGGATGAGACATTAGAATCTAGACAAGAGAAAAGCTAAGGATGGACACATTTGTAGCTAGCCATGAGAAAAGCTAAGGAAGGACACATTTGTAGCTAGCCATGAGAAAAGCTAAGGATGGACACATTTGTAGCTAGCCATGAGAAAAGCTAAGGATGGACACATTTGTAGCTAGCCATGAGAAAAGCTAAGGAAGGACACATCGGTAGCTAGCTATAAGAAAATCTAAGGAATGGGGAATAAGAATCTAACCATGAGGAAAGCTAAGGAAGGACACATCTGTAGCTAGCCATGAGAAAAGCTAAGGAAGGACACATCTGTAGCTAGCCATGAGAAAAGCTAAGGAAGGACACATCTGTAGATAGCCATGAGAAAAGGCTAAGGAAGGGGACATAAGAATCTAGCTATGAGAAAAACTAGGGAAGTAGTCATCTGTTTCTAGCCATGAATAAAGCTACGGAAGACATAAGAATCTGGCCAAGAGAAAAGCTAAAGACACATCTGTATTTAGCCATAATAAACTCTAAGGAAGGAGACATAAGAATCTAGCCAAGAGAAAAGCTAAGGAAGGACACATCTGTATCTAACCATGAGAAAAGCAAAGGAAGGAGACATAAGAAGTTATCCATGAGAAAAGCTAAGGAAGGACACATCTGTATCTAGCCATAAGAAAAGCTAAGCAAGGAGACATAAGAATCTAGTCATGAGAAAACTAAGGACTGACACATCTGTATCTAGTCCTGAGAAAAGCTAAGGAAGGAGACATACAAATCTAGCAATGAGAAAAGCTAAGGAAGGACACATCTCTATCTAGCCACGAGAAAACCTAAGGAAGAAGTATCTAGCCATGAGAAAAGCTAGTGGCGAGTGGTGAGATAATGCGGTGTCAGTCCTTAGTTTTTTTCATGGGTAGATACAGATGTGTGTATCTTTGCTTTTCTGCTGGCAAGATGACGATGTGTGCTATGCTTGATTAGCATTTTGCACGGCTAGATACAGATGTTTCCTTCCTTATAGTGGACCAAAACTGATCGGGGATGCCCCACTGCATGAAACCCCCCAGATCGACAAAGGTAACTTACCTCTTCCCGGTCCTACGGCGCATGCACGGCCGGGTAACCCCGGGCTCTGAGTAAACCAGCACAGAACTTCCAGCGCAGGCAAAGCTTGAACATGGAAGCCTGGGTGAATTATGACCCTGTCAGCCCTCCGTAGAGCGTAATGTCATTGCAAAGATTTGACTGCTTTATTGTAAGTGAATGTCAGCTCTGTTCTTCGCAGTGAGGCGACACAATTACGCCACACAGATAGGATTATAAATTACATTTATTCGCCTGTTTATGTGTTTGTTTGTATCCCATAACACTTTGTAGGAGGCTTTTATTTCCTCCGCCCATCGTCTGCTGGCCTTTTACGGTCACTTTAATGCGGAGTCTCACATCTCGACGTCGCGTGCGGGTTGCGCTGTTTATCTTGCTGGAGGGTCTGGGGGTCCGTTTGCCGCTACATGACGGGCGAATTGATATATATTTGCGTTCTAGACGGGATACAATATGCATGAGGGAGAGAAAGGCGTTAATTCCTTATCCCCTCCCAGGCAGAACATGACCAGCCTTTTGTACTGAATTTCTGAAAATGTCAAATTTCCATAAAGATGATACATGGGAGCCGCAGAACATGCATTCAATTACCATGTAGTCGCAACCGCCAAAGCAGACCCCACTCTCCCCCCACCCTCCCTCCAGCTCGCCGGATGGTTAACTCTTTTCCTTGCTGATGTCCGTAGTGGTATTTACACATGGCCGGATTAGGAGGGGGGCGCAAGGGGCATGCGCCCCGGGGCCTCCACCACTTGTCCTGCAAAGGGGGCTTGGTCTGATGAGCTGCCGGGCCGGCAACAAAACTATTTTGTTTTTGCAAACCTACAGCCAAAGCCACCACAGGGCAGGGCGGAGAGTCTAGAGCAGCAAAGCCGCCATCAGCAACGCTGGGTGGGTGGGTGCGTGCAGAGCTGCCAATCGCATACCCCCCAGCTTTAGAAAACTGGAAAAATGGACACATGAAAGAAAATTTAGCACTTAAACCATACCCCAGCCACGCCCTTAAAGGGACACACCACCTAAGAATTACATATTATTATTACTATTAATAATAATTACAGACAAGCCCCCCACACACATACACTATAGCCAGTGAGCAGCATCCCTCCATTAAAGTGGACCAACACCCAGGATTTCACCGATCGGGGGTGCCCCGCTGCGTGAAACCCCGCAGATCGCCCTAAAAAACTCACCTCACCCCGCTCCTACGCGAGTGCTCGTCCAATCAGAGCGCTCAGAGCCGCTGTTGTATGTATGGACAAGCGACAGACAACCACAGCGGCTCTGAGCTGGAGGCCGCCTCTCGCTCTTCCCTCTAACAGGGAGCGCTCCCGCCCAGCCATTCACGCCCTGCTAGAGAGAAGCGCGAGATGCGGCCGCGGCTCGCGCATGCGCCGTTGAACCGGGGATAAGGTAAGGTTTCTGGGCGTCCTGGGGGGTTTCACACAGCGGGAAATCCCGATTTCGGATGCCCCGCAGGGAGGGATCTGATCGGCCTGGGAATCTTATAGATTCCCGGGCTGATCACCTCTGGGTGTTGGTCCACTTTAAAGCCAGTGAGGGGCATCCCTCCATACACACACACACACACACACCTTCCTACCTTACCCCTCCTGCACCTGAGCAGGACCCGAGTGGCATGAGCAGGCGCCTTCCTTCTGGAGTCCCGCCGTGCGCTCTGCTGCACACTCAAGGCCAGACACATGGAGGCAACGCTGGATAAGTGGACGTCGGCACGATCCTGGGCCGGTCATGCCCAAACTGGGATGGTTGGGAGGTGTGCATTCACACAACGACGACAGATTGAAAGAAGTAGAAAGGAGAATGCAGAAAATAGTAAATAAAGGGGCAGTGGGGGCACACAAAAAAACTGTATGAAAAGAGATGTTTATGGATTGCCCCCCCAAGTTGACCAAGAATTGTTACCTCAGCAGTGATCCCATGGCCCATGTGCAAACTCTCCTCCAATCAGGAAAGATTGCCAGGTGACCCCAGCCAATCAGAGTGTGTTGCATTAACCTTAATGAAGAAAGACCCAGGTGTCCGCCTTTGCTCTCCTCCGTTCTCTAGCAGGCGTTGCCTGTTGCCTATTAAATTCCTTTCTGAAGACAGAGACTAGTCCTGATTGGCCAGGGCGGCTGCCTGTCAGGGGCTTCTTCTCCCTTGCGTGTGACACATTGCAGGCAGCACGTTTGATAGGCAGAACGAAGCTCTGCTTGTAGTCTCCCGATTTCAAGTTAGTGTGAGGGGTGGCCTCCATCACCATGGAGCCATGTGCGGCCACAGGTCGGCCCTGAACACCCACTGATCCAGGGGCATCCCGCAGGGCCGGATTAAGTGTGGTGGAGGCCCCTGGGCACAAAATCTGCTGGAGGCCCCAGATACAGTATTTTTTCTTTAAAATAATAGTCCAGCCAAGTAACTGATTGGTGGTTGTCTGGCACCCGCCTACTTACTGGAACATCAGATGGAGTCCCTTGTGCCCCCCTTGTGCGGGTGCGTGCTGCTCGGGAACTCCTGTTTTGCCATTCTGGGTGGGGGGTAGTGTAGTCGCCCGGCTGGTTCCCTGCATTGAGCTGCCAGCGGCTGTGCTTGGTGGCTTATGTGCAGTGACAGCTCTGCACCCATCACTGTAGCGTTGCTGGCGGCGGCTTTGCTGCTCTAGACTCTCCGTCCTGCCCTGTGGTGGCTTTGGCTGCAGGTTTGCAAAAACAAAAAATGGCTTGCCCAGGCGAGCCCCCCACTGATGCTGATAGATTGGTTTCCGGCCGTGCGGCCCTTTAGACCAAAGACTGAAAAGAATCAGACCATAACCCAAAGGTTGGTGGAGGCCCCCTTTGCAGGGCAAGTGGTGGAGGCCCCGGGGCTCGCGCCTCTTGCGCCCCCCTCATAATCCGGCCCTGGCATCCTGGGACATTTGTCTACAGCGAGGGGCGGCTGAACCAATAGCGGCAACCCGTGACTGTCCCGGGCAAATAGTGACAGTTGGGGGGTATGCAATTGGAAGCCGCTCACTGCACATAAGCCTCCAAGCACAGCCGCTGGCAGCTCAATGCAGGGAACCAGCCGGGCGACTACACTACCCCCCACCCAGAATGGCAAAGCAGGAGTTCCCGAGCAGCACGCACCCGCACAAGGGGGGCACAAGGGACTCCATCTGATGTTCCAGTAAGTAGGCGGGTGCCAGACAACCACCAATCAGTTACTTGGCTGGACTATTATTTTAAAGAAAAAAATAATGTCTGGGGCCTCCACCAGATTTTGTGCCCAGGGGCCTCCACCACACTCCTTCCGGCCCTGTATTTACATTTGAACCAAATTGACAGGAGGCCTTTGATGATCACCCGGGCCCTGGTGCACACTCTCTATGACTCTGATGTTTTATGATATCCAACCATTTGCAATGCCAGCCCTGCATGCAGGGGCGGACTGGCTATAGGGAGACCCAGGACAATGCCCGGTGGACCACACTGTTTTGTGGTCAGTTGGGCTGCTGCTTTTAACACCCGCATTCAATCCCTGCTCCCTTAGTCTCCCTCTCAGCCCCCTGTACCCATCCCCACTGTACCCACAAGTCAAGGAACCCCAGCCTCAATGCTATAGGGGATAAATCCAGGGCTGATGCCCCAGTCCGCCATTGCCTGCATGCATCCCCAGCACCGCCTGTGTATGTGCCTCATCACTTACTTTGAATTGATTTGGGGTTGTCGCTTGGCTCTTATTCTTTCTATAGACGGGATAAATGCACCTTATCTATATTTCAGGACTATTCTAAATGTAAAACCAAATTGCAGCCTTGATTCTGATAGTAAATTAGGAATGAAGGTGTAAAAAATTAAGAGGCCTGTAATTGCAGCTCGATGCGATAGCGCGCTACGTCCTTGATACCATCCAAGACACTCATTTTTATGGTTTAACGTGATATTAAAATTTCTTTAAAGGTACAGTACCCTAAAGCGGAACACAACTCGTGAATTTTACTTTTCCGAGTATTGTTCTGTTCCCCCGGGGCAACCCTGCAGTGTGAACCCACCCAAAAAAATCCCTATTTACTCCCCACTTTATTCCTACTTTTCAAAGGCACATGTGCAGGCTCTTCCAATAAGAGCCGTCTGCTGTGTCATTCAGCAAACAGTTTTTTTATTGACTGCAATGGGGAGTGTCAGGGAACTGTGGGTCACGTGACCCCAGTATCAATATCAGTATCAGAGACCTCCGGATGCGCAAGCCGCTTTTCCAAACCCCCGTCCATTTGACTACCAGGCCCAAAGCGTACGGACGCACAGATTCTCGGCTAAGGCAAAAAGATCGCTCAACTTAAATAAAAGAATTAATGCGATGAGCGCACACTAGGCAGTGATAACAAACATTTGGCTATAATGGAATATGAATGAATACAAATGCTGTTCTGAGTCGTGGGATACAGATTACAGTGAGTTACACAGAGATATATAATAGTCAGTTACCTTGAGAAGCAGTGGTGATGACGAGCTCCCACAAGGGGTATGTCAATGCTTATAGATGGTTTGGGCACCTCCAGCACGCTGCCGCGCGACCGCTTTCCAGAGAATGACCCGGTTCTCGTCTCCTTGGCCTACCTTTAATCGTGGCCTCTGCCCCTCCACCCCCCCCCCTTCCTCCCAGACACAGGTTCTTTTGAAGCTCCCATATGCTATCACACTTCTCCAGCAGAGGAGGATCCTGGCTCCTCTCTGTCTGACCAAGGTGTTAGGAGAGCCCAGGGGGCTTTTATCCTCAAACTACCTTTTGCTTACTGAGTAATATAATAGTCATGGCAGATGGTTCTCATTGGACGAGAGCCCATGCATGTGCCATTGGGGCGGGGAAAGGAGATTGTTTACAGGTGCCCTGGGGGCGCAATCTCGATTCATTTAGATTCCAGGGCTGACCCATGTGGGTTTTTGTTCCGCTTTAACTTTATGTATACAGTGGGTGAAATATTTCAGAAGGTGCTATTTACACCACCAGCGTCGATTCAGCACGCTGCAAGATATTTCCCCTTCTGTGCTACATCATTCTTGCGGCCGCCTGATCAGGGCTGCCCCGCTGTGTGAAATCCCCGCAGGTTGCTGAAACCAACTCACCTCTTCCCGGTCCTACGGCACATGTGCGGCCGCTCGTCCAATCAGAGAACTCTGATCTGCTGACGTCACGGCGTCTAAGTCTCCGAGCATAATGGTGGCCGCATCCCCTGCTAACTTTTAACAGGGAGCGTGCCCACGCCGGCCATTCACAAATGCCTAGCACAGGCACACTCCCTGCTAGAGAGATAGCAGGGATGCGTATGTGCCGTTGGACTGGGAAAGAAGCTATACAAAAAAGGAAAAAAAGACCGCACTAACTTGCTATACTATATTAGTGTGCAACACAAGGGGTAGGTATGGCTACATACACCAAAGCAAACGGCAAACGCTCCCCAGAAAACCCAATCCCCAATAAACCAGTGGCACCACTAAATTTTTCAATACAAATATCCAAACTTTATTCTCAATTCATATATGTACAAAGCAACACAGGACTGATTAAAACCAGTTAAAAACACACAAACACAATGAATGATCAGAGGAAGGGCTGAGAGAGGAAGCAAAAAAGGAGGGAACAATCAGATGGAACATACAGTGCTGTATGGTATCTATTACAGTCACAATTATATAATTAATAGGTGCCTGAAGCCAGGTTGGCTATCTAAAGTGCTATACAATATAATAATTAATAACCATGTGAAACTGTGGCATACTCAAAACTCCCTATCCAATACTTATACCCAAAGAACATATCCTAAACACATATGCCCAGCTAAATAAGGTGCAAAAAAGGTGCTAATCAGAACCATTCATAGTGGCCTCAAATTGGCTAAATAAAGTGCATACTGCTACTCAAAAGAAGTGACGCGGTGACGTCATGCAACGCGTCGGCGTGGAGGCGGGCTGAGAGGGAAGAGAGGGCTGTTATATATGTGGTGTGTCTGTTCGTCCTTCGCCCGGCAGGTCTTTTGGATGCAGAGCATCTGATTTTGGATGCCCTGGGGGGGAGGGAATCGATCGGCCTGGGTATCTTATAGATTTCCGGGCCAATCGTTGTGGGCTTTGGCCCACTTAAATGTAGCTGCCCCGCACAGCCTGGCCCAGGAAACAGGCATTAGAACTAAACATATCACCCAGTAAAAGTGGAATAATTTGCTCCAAAACCTGCCTCACACACACAGTTAAAATGGACCAAAACTGACTATCCTGAGTTTTGGTCCTTTCCCTGGGGGCACCCCGTTTGTGTCAAACCCCCTCAGATCGGCGCAGCCAACTCACCTTATCTCGGTCCCAAGGCAAGTATAAGAGCAGCAGCTCTGATGGCCGCATCCTCCGCTTCCCTGTAGCAGTGCGCGTGCCCATTAGAGGGATAAGATGAGTTGCTGCGGCCATCTGGGGGGTTTTCACACAACGGGGCACCCCTGATTGGAGTGCCCCCGGGGATAGGAACAAAACACAGGATAGTCAAAACTTTTGGTCCACTTTAAGGTATACCCCTCCTCCAGCATGTTTATATGAATTTATAATAATGACTTTAATGAGCGATTTTGTGATACAGCTCCTTTAAACCGCACCTTCAGCATGATTTAATAAAATGCCCAAACCCTTAAAAACGATTCCCCAGCATCTAAAATTAATATATTTTAGCCACTTATTATTCTTTCCCCCACCGGGCTGCAACTCTTTTCAGGACTCTAGGTTACAGGCACCGCCATCTTGACTTAGAAGCATCACGTACTGAGTAGAGGAGAGCGGGATAAAGTACGAGGGGTGGGGTTATAGCTGAGCTTCACAAAGACAGAGCAAAGCTGGGGTCGGGAAAATGACAGCAATCCCAGAATGCAGAGCGACACAGTCATAAGACACTGCCTGTTTGCAGGTGCCTGATGCTCCATGAGCCACCATCTTGGATGTTAAAAGGCTCATAACATGCAGTAGACGCAGGTAGGGTGATTTTTAATGTGAGCAATCTGTATGTACAGGGGGGAAACATATAAGATAGGCTCTTATTCAGGGTGAAGGTCTGGATTAATGTGAGCAATCTGTATGTACAGGGTGGGGGAAACATATAAGATAGGCTCTTATTCAGGGTGAAGGTCTGGATTAATGTGAGCAATCTGTATGTACAGGGTGTGAGAAACATATAAGATAGGCTCTTATTCAGGGTGAAGGTCCGGATTAATGTGGGCAATCTGTATGTACAGGGTGGGGGAAACATATAAGATAGGCTCTTATTCAGGGTGAAGGTCCGGATTAATGTGGGCAATCTGTATGTACAGGGTGTGGGAAACATATAAGATAGGCTCTTATTCAGGGTGAAGGTCTGGATTAATGTGAGCAATCTGTATGTACAGGGTGGGGGAAACATATAAGATAGGCTCTTATTCAGGGTGAAGGTCCGGATTAATGTGGGCAATCTGTATGTACAGGGTGTGGGAAACATATAAGATAGGCTCTTATTCAGGGTGAAGGTCTGGATTAATGTGAGCAATCTGTATGTACAGGGTGGGGGAAACATATAAGATAGGCTCTTATTCAGGGTGAAGGTCCGCATTAAATACAATTCATAATAGAATGAGATATACATGGATGGGGTTGGGGTTTTTCTGAAAAGCCTCACACCCGGGTGCGTTTTCCAGCGCCTCCTCTGGAGTTCTTCTTTAAATATTTCCCCGTTGTGTATTTGCAGATTTTATGCCGGCGGTGATATGAGGCTCCAGTCCCAACCGAGAACATCACCTATAAACCACCGCATATAAAAATATATATTTGCTTGAAGTGTCCTCCATAAATACATAGATAATATAGACGCAATCATTCCTCTGAACTGCAGCTAAAAATAAAACCCTTCCCGCTGGAAATTGATGATCCGAATTCAGCTTTGAATGCAGATGACATCACGCGCTCGCATCATCATTTTATGATGGCAGGAGGATTACACGAGTGAGGTGAGTAGCTTGCTGCTACCACCTTGTCAGCAACATAATTGCCTGCTTTTCTGTGAAGGATCAGTCTGTTCTTATTCCCCCTTCGCTTTTCTTTTGAATAAAAGTGTCTGGTCTTTAAAGTGGACCAAAACCCCCAAAGATCGGCCCAGGAATCTATAAGATTTCGGGGGCCACTTGATTCTGTCCCCCTGGGGGAATCCAGAATTGGGAAGCCCCCCAGGTTGCCCATAAACTCACCTTCTTTCCTAGTCCAATGGCGCATGCACAAGCAGCGGCGGCATCCCCGTTATCCCTCTAGCAAGGCGCATGCCTGAACCAGGCATTTGTGAATAAAAGGCGTGGGCATGCTCCTTGTTAGAGGGTAGCTGGGGAGGTTCCCCTGGCCTTGAGCGGATCCGAGCGCGTTGGTTGGACGAGCGGCGCCACGCATGCATCGTAGGACCGGGAAGAGGTGAGTTTGTTCGGACGACCTGGGAGGTTTCACACAGCCGGGCACCCCCGATCAGGGGCAAGGACTAAAGCCCAGGATATTCAAAATCCTGGGTTTTTGTCCACTTTAAGACTTCCAGGGTGGGTCACTGGTAGATTTGTGTACGTACATTTTTTTTTTCGCTACATGGCATCAGCACAGGGCAACCCTGGGCAATTGGCAGGGCCTCTGGCATCTTCAGGGGCCCACGCAGGCTCACACTTGGACATGGTATTATTTTACAGTGGACTCAAACTACCGAATGCCGGGTGTTGGGTGCAGACCTGCACATGGCTGGTCTCAGCAACAGGGGATGGTAAGCAACAAATGGAGAAGCTGGAATGGAATGGAGGGGGAAAGAACCAGGTGACAGCAATGATTTAGGCCCTTATTTAAGAAGGGATAGCGTCAGGTAGCGCCTGGTTAATGACAGGTAGCGACAGATAGCGACTGGTGAACGCCGGACACGGCACGCAATCACACATTTATCAAGCAGAATCTGTTTAGTGACTGGCATAGCGCCATGTAGCATCTGATTCATCATTTTCACAGCCTCAGCTAACAGCGCCAGCGTTCAGCCTTGCACAGCCCCAGGTATGACCTCTCGCTACCTGTCGCTCTCCCATACATTTCAATGGACGATCCTTTTCTTCTCTTTAAACGGGATTTTTTTTTTTTTTTTGCAAAAAATTCTCAAATAATTCTGTGACCTCTTCTGGCGTTGAAAAAGCAGTTTTTTCATATTTTTTAAATTTTTTAAATATTTCCTCAAAAATGACATTACAGGTCTGGCATTAAAGTGTTCATGTTACAATGTTGTTACAATGTAATTCCATATGTTTTCGCTTTGTTACTAGTTGATAGATGCTGAAAAACACACTTTAAACACACCGCCTCCTGCGCTCTGGGCTTCAAACAAGTATTTTTCAGCGCCAGAGATTTGTGAAGCTGTTTTTTTTGCTGAATATGGTCGCTATGAGCAGTCGCTAACATGCGCTCCCATACAGCGCTGTACTGGTCAAATAGCGACTCCTCACAATGTATTCAACATTTCTGAACAGCGACTGAGTCGCTATAAAGTAGCGACTCACGGCCGAGCACTGCGACTACTAGCGGGCGCTATGAAAATGCCTGCTACAGACGCTCATCTGTCGCTACCTGCCGCTAATGATGAATCAGCCTGTTAGTCTTTAGTCATGTGACCATGAGGGCCATGGTAATAATTTGGTAAAGCCAGTGTGACTTCTAGTGTGCATTGCGGTGTGGATTGCAACCTGCATCCCGATGAGCTTTTTAGCGTTAACAGAAAAACATGTAAAATAGAATTGTTCCAATCACTCCTAAAAAATGACACGTGCCTGTGATTTTTACAGGTGAAGTACATCATTTTTCCTATGAAAAATCCTATGGCCTATGCTAAATAATTCGCCACTTTTTCTGCATAGCCCATAGCAGGGGCATAGCTGGGGGGAGACAGTGGGGCACGTGCCCTGGGTGCAAAAGGGGGTCCTGAGCACAGGTGGTGAGGCGCCATTTCAAATCTGTGCCCTTGTTGCCAGAAAGCCTAGCTATGCCTCTGGCCCATAAGTTGTTGTTGTTTCCAAACTTAAAGTGGACCAACACCCAGGATTTTGACTATCCTGGGTTTTGGTCCACTTCGGTGGGGCACCCCGATCGGGGGTGCCCTGCTATGTGAAACCCACCAGAAAGCCCCGAAAACTCACCTCTCCCCGCTCCCACGTGACCGCTGCAGCCAATCCCTGCCGGCGGAGAAGCAAGAGGCAGCGCCGGACAAGCAGAGCGTGTCCGCCGCCGCCTCCCGCGCGTCCCTCTTACAGGGAGCACACCCGCGCCGGCCATTCACAAACTGCCGGCGCGGGAGCGCGCCCTGCTAGAGGGATGCGCGGGAGGCGGCGGCGGTGGACGCGCATGCGCCGCTGGAACGTGGAAAAGGTAGGATTGTGGGCTGCCTGGGGGGTTTCACCCCGCGGGACATCTCGATTTCGGATGCCCCGCGGGGAGGGATCTGATCGGCCCGATCCCCCCTGGGTGTTGATCCACTTTAAAAAATATATCCTTACCTCATAGGAAAAATAATGTACCTCACCTGTAAACATGCCCCATCACAGGTAATTTTTTGGGGAAAAAAGGTAGGCGAAACATTTTGCACTTTTTTGTGTCTGAACGAGAATAAGCTCAGCAGGATGCAGGTTGCAATGCACACTGACTTCACCAAATAATTAGCATGACCCCCAATATTAGCTTAGTGATACTAATGTGTCTGCTGTGCCGGCCCGGAGCAGCTCATTATAACTTTAGGGTCTTTATTTTATTTGCAAATTTCTAGCCAGCATGTCAAGTGCAGAAGACTCACAAAAAGTTGGCCAGGTAAGATGATCATTAGCATTCCTCCCAAGTGTCACTGATTTGGAGGGACCAGGGCCGGATTAACTGTGGTGGAGGCCCCTGGGCACAAAATCTACTGGAACGTCCCTTGTGCCCCCCTTGTGCGGGTGCGTGCTGCTCGGGGACTCCTGCTTTTCCATTCTGGGTGGGGGGTAGTGTAGTCGCCCGGCTGGTTCCCTGCATTGAGCTGCCAGCGGCTGTGCTTGGTGGCTTATGTGCAGTGACAGCTCTGCACCCATCACTGTAGCGTTGCTGGCGGCGGCTTTGCTGCTCTAGACTCTCCGTCCTGCCCTGTGGTGGCTTTAGCTGCAGGTTTGCAAAAACAAAAGAAGGCTTGTCCAGGCGTGGGGGCCGCCACTGCCGCTGATAGCTTTGTTGATGGGCCTGCAGCCCCTCAGACCAAAAACTGAAAAGCCTCCTGGACCAGACCATAATCCAAAGGTTGGTGGAGACCCCCTTTGCGCCCCCCTCATAATCCAGCTCTGGGAGGGACTGTCCCACTTTTGAGTCTTTTGATGTCCCCCTTTTCCTCATTCTCATTTGTCCCTCTTTGAGGCGTAACATGCAGATCTGCTTCAATAAATGATTTGTTCCCCTATTCAAAGGGTTTATATTGATGTAACTGTTACATCCAATCTCCTATCCATCCCTCAATGAGGAGGTGTGGCTTCATTTAACAAATGTCCCTCTTTCCCACCCTGAAAAGTTGTTAGGTATGCCATCAGTAAAATGTTATATTTAAATGTGAACGTGTGCAATTATTGAAGAAGGCATCACGCCTCCTTCCCCAGCAAGCAAGGAGTTAAGCCTATTCGGTCTCCTCTACCTTGCTCACGGGAAGCACAGGGAGTTTGATTTGCAGTCTCACACAGGTGATAAATATGCCACCAATGAGACGATTATATTTTTGAGACTGTCACTAAAACAATTTCTAATTAAGACAGAGTACGGGGAAGGACATAATTAACCGCAGCCTGCAGATGGTAAAAGGTTTCTGTAGTTCTTGGGAGTGTGCTCTCATGTTGGGGGAAGAGATGGAGTAAGCAGACTGTCTCGCTCTGCTTCCTGCCAATACTCACATCAACTCCAACATGGCAGCAGGAGAGCAAGAGAGCGAGTAGGGAGACGTACAGTAATAGAGCAAAAGACAAGCGGCACTGCGTGATTACAAAACTAAAGTGCTGATTGTGTAATGTAACTGTATTTTGCTGCATTATTTAGCCAACTGGTTGAATCGCTTGTAGCCATTGGGGCCCTAATCAATGGTCTCCAGAGGGTCTCCTCGTGTTCTCTTGTCCGGTATCTGGTACTGTAGACTATCTGCTACTGTATCCTAGTTAAAGTCGCCGACGAGCAACGAAACGCGCTGGAGGCTCGGGGCTTCCTACACTGCTGGAAGCGCTTTTCAATACTTGCAAGTTTTTTACTTACACTACTCGGGAGCGGTGAGAGCTGTTCGCGCTTTTAACTATTGATAAGCTGGATTTACTTTGTTTGTGAGTACATTTCACTGATATTTAAAAAGGTCTGGTTTTAAATCTAGCAGTGTTGCACTAGATTTCTTTTTATTTTCTTCACATGCTTTTTTGGAGCTATTTGTTGGCCCATTTGGATTTCTGACATTGTAGCTTACGTTTTAAGCTACATAATTGCATTTCAAAGGATGGCTGAGATCTTGCCCATTTGCAGTTAATTATATTTGAATGCAACCATTATTCTTATCGTTTGGTGTGCTGAGAAGTTGCCTATTTGGAGCTGACTCTACTAATCTATTTGAATGCAACCATTAATCTTACGATCTGGTAAGAGTTTTGTGATACTGGTGATGGATACACGACGGTGGTGATCACGCATGTGCTTTGGGACAACTTCACCAGTCTACATTAATTCAAAAAGCTCTGTGTTTTTTCTTTAATGGTACTGTAGACTGCTTTCTTTCATGCGGATTCATTACTAGCGCCAGGTATCGGCAGATGAGCATCTGTACAGATGCGCTTAGAGCGACCGCTAGTATACGCTGTGATCGACTATCAGGCGCAGTAAAAAAGCGCTTCAGTCACTGTAGTAACCTGGCCAGCGTTGATGAATGTGATGTATGTTGGGTGTTCTAACACCAGTACAGTGTTGCAGGGAGTGAGAGGTAGCGCCAGCTCAGTGCGGCCGACTCACACCATATTGAACAAAAAAACATACACACACAGCGTCGGCGCTCTGGATCTGGTCGCTGTAGCATAGAGCGCGCAGACGCTGTGTGATTAAAGTCAGTTTTTGAACACATATCCACCGGTAACAAAGCGAAAACACGTGGAATGCCATTGTTGTAACATTGTGACATTAATACCTTAATGCCAGACCTGTAATGACAATTCTGCATAAAAATATAAAAAATCTAAAAAAAAATAAATAAAAAAAAAAAAAATCCTGTTTGAACATAAGAAAAGTCGTCCATTGAAATGTATGGGAGAGCAACAGGTAGCGACAGGTAATACCTGGCGCTCTGGAAGCTAGAGCTCCGGTGCTATACGCTGAGCCTCCTGAGTGCCCAGCAGTCACCAAACGCTGCCTGCCGCTACGAGGCACTACCTGCCGCTATCCCTTGATGAATAAACACCTTAGTCTGGTCCCATTTTTGGAGGATCACCCTTTGCACCCTTACATAGTCTGGTGTATGGATAATCTATTCAATTCAATTCAATCTATTGTTCTCCAAGTACATCAGAGATGAACAAGGAATTATTTTTGGCATTTACACAGTGCAACATATAATTACAGTTTACATGGAAATTGAATACAGAGATACAAGCTACATTGAATAAAGAGATACAGATTTTCTTACATAGCGTAAGTGATAGCGGCTACTACAAATTCCCTTGAGCCTGGGCCTATGATGCCTGTTTTTGTTAAGGGTACAGATGGCAAATGGAAAGAAACCATTCCTAGACCTAGAAGTCCTGCAAGCTGGTACTAGGAATGGTTTCTTTCCATTGGCCATACGCACCCTTAACAAAAGCCAGGTGTCATAGGCCCAGGCTCAAGGGACTTTGTAGTAGCTGCTATCTATTGCCCCTGTACATAGTTTTCTCCCATCTCTAGTCAGGGCTAGATTATGAGGGGGGCTCCTAACCTGGGGCCTTCACCATTTGCCCTGCAAAGGGGGCCTCCACCATCCTTTGGGTTGTGGACTGGTCCAGGAGCCTTTTCAGTCTTTGGTCTGATGGGCCACAGGGCTGGCAACAAAGCTATCGGCGACAGTGCTCCCCCCACCCCACCCTTGCGCCTGGGCAAGCCTTTTTTTGTTTTCGTGAACCTGAAGCCACCACAGGGCAGGACTAAGAGTCTAGAGCACCAAAGCTGCCGTCAGCAATGCTACAGTGATGGGTGCATGCAGAGCTGTCAATCGGCGGCCGCTAACTGCACATAAGCCACCAAGAACAGCCGTTGGCAGCTCAATTCAGGGAACTATTTTCTGCTGGACCAGCTGGGAGACTACACTACCCCCCACCCAGAATGGCAAAGCAGGAGTTCCCGAGCAGCACACACCCGCACAAGGGGGGCACAAGGGACTCGATCTGACGTTCCAGTAAGTAGGTGGGTGCAAGACAACCACCAATCAGTTATTTGGCTGGACTATTATTTTAGAGGGAAAAGAAATACTGTATCTCCATCAGATTTTGTGCCCAGGGGGCTCCACCACACTTAGTCCAGCCCTGGATACAGCATTCCTGACCACCCGGCTCCCGAACCCCGCTTTGTCCCCTGTCCCCCATTGCGTCAGCTTTGCTCCTTAGCTCCCCTCTTGATCAGCTATCTGGTCCTTCAGTTTTGTGCCCATGGTCTTGGGGGGGCTCCTGTCTTCGTCCAGTCAACCAGCATTCTTTGCGTCAACAAGTCCTGGTGGCAACTGCTACTGGTGAGGAGTATCCTGCTTTCCGACAGACAGGCTCATACCTGCTATATTAGTGCAGGTTAATCCAATTATAACCTCTATGACATTTGTAAACTATGTGGGATTTCAACATCTTATCCCAACAGACTCAACCCATTGTTTCCAGCCATGAGAAAGAGTAAATGTGGATACATCTGTAGTTTGGCTCTCTGCCTGGTAGATAGCCTCTCTTTCCCCTACACAGTCTGATGTCATTCCTGGTTAATGCACCCTTATACAGTATGGTTTCATTTCGCGACCCTGAACCACATTGAAGTCAATGCGGACCCAAACTTGGGAGCAAAAAAAGGCTGTAAAATTGGGGTAACAAAGGCTGCAAATCGGGGCGGGGGGGCACCAGGGTGATTGCCCTGCACAAAATGGGGTATGGAAAGTACTCCAAATAATAACAGAAAACAAAAAATGTAAGAAATACTTAAATTAATAAAAAAAATTAAATTAATTTGTTAAGCGTGTCAGAGGGCAATTTTTATTTAATGGAGAATAGCCTGACTTTTATTTTTTAGTTGTATTTCTTCAGTTTTAATTGTTTTACTAAATGCTGCTTATAATAAAAGGCACCCATTCAACATTGAAACTGCCTGTGGGTTTATTTTTCATACTTTGGCATTTTTGGTTAGATACAATTTTTATGAATAGCCTGACTTTTTATTTTTTTGTTTTTTTTAGTTTTAGGAGTTTTACTAAATGTCACTTTTAAAGGAATTCCATTTAACATTGAAACTGCCTGAGGGTTAATTTTTATATATTTTTGGTAATTCTTTTGGCAATTTTGGTTAGATAAAATTTTTATCTAATAAAGAATTTTTATTTGTATTTTTTTAGTTTGAAATGTTTGATTAAATGCTGCTTATGAATGGCGTTGATTGTAAACTTTTTTCTATTTTTTGGAAATGTTTTGGACATTTTTCATTGAATACAATTTTTATCTAATGAAAATATGTCTGACTATTTTGGCACTTGTCCGTGTTTTAATGAAGGCTACACGCCTGGGCACCAAGCATAAGGGCTTGTAACCCATGGCTCAGAGGCCGCACTATTGGTGGCCTCTGTCCCTGCAAGTTACAAGCCCTTATGCACTTTGGTATGCATAAGGTTTGGGTCCCTTTCAAATGTTTATTGTTCCTAATTTAACTTATACTCACCTATCTTCCATCTTTTGTCCTCCGCTGGGCGACATCTTCCTTGAGTCTGGCGGGTCTTCTTTGTCCTGCGCCATCTCCCCTTCCTTCTTTGGGGCTCTCTCCAGCATGTAGATGTGGCGACACCGGCCTTTAGAAGCACCATAGGTTCCCCCCTTTTTTCATCTTCGTAACCTCGTAACGACTGAAGTGAGGGCCGGGGAAGCCAACTTTTATACTTGGAGGCGTGGCCTCCATGGAAACTCCCTAAATTTATTGCTGATGTCATAGAAGGGGAGGGACCTAAAGGGGATTTCCAGTCACAACCCTTTAAGCTTCTCCCCCATTGTGATGTCATAAGTGACATCAGGGAGATTCCAGAGAGGTCCTTCCTCCTAATATACCCTTGGGTTACAAGCCCTTATGCTTGGTGACTGGACTAGTAGCCGTGGGGGGGCATTTATTTTTGTAAAGCACAGAATGAACAACCAAGCATAAGGGCATAATAAAAAGAACTCTGCTGTCACTTTCCCAGCTTTAATGAATGGCACTTCAATGTTAAATGGGGTGCCTTTAAAAGCCACATTTAATTAAACTTAAAACTGAAACAATACAATCAAAAAATAACGGGTCAGTCTATTCTTCATTATATGAAAATTGCATCTAATGAAATTTGCCCCCCCACCAAAATACCAAAAAATATAAAAACAGCCCATCTACCAGCTTTTCCGTGTTCCGGTCGAACACCTGCTGAAGTCTGTACTCAGGACCCGAACTCACAAACCTGAAGTACAAACCTGAACTTTGTGGTTCAGGATCCCCATCACTAGTAGATACCCTCTTGTCCCCTTATGTGGAGGCTAATTTATTACTAGCGCCAGGTATCAGCAGTTGAGCATCTGTACAGCGGCGCTTAGAGCGACCACTAGTAGCGCTATAAGCGGGTATCGGGCACTGTAACAGAGCGCCTCAGTTGCTGTAGTAACCTTGATAAATGTGATATATGTTAGGCGCTCTAACACCAGTACAGCGCTGCAGGGAGCAAAAGGTGGCGCCAGCTCAGTGCGCTGTCGCTGTAGCATAGAGCGCCAGACGCTGTGTGTTTAAAGTCTGTTTTTGAACACATATCCACCAGTAACAAAGCGAAAACACATGGAATGACATTGTTTTAACACTGTGACAAGAACATTTTAGTGTCAGACCTGTAAATAGAATTCCGCATAAAAAAAAAATGACATTTTCTAGGCCAGGAGAGGTGACACAATTATTTAAGAGCAAAAAAACAGGAAAAAAAAAACACTTTAAATAGAATAAAAGGAGCGTCCTTTGAAATGTATGGGAGAGCGACAGGTAGCCACAGGTAATACCTGGCGCTCTGGAAGCTAGAGCGCCGGCACTATACACTGAGCCGCCTGTAATAATACATGGCGCTGTTAGAATCGCTCACCAGAATCGCCTTCATGAATGTGGTTTTGCGTACATCGCCCAGCGTTCTTCAGATGCTGCCTGCCACTACGAGGCACTACCTGGCACTATCCTTTGATGAATAACCCCCATAGTCTGGTCCCATGCATGGTGAACTATCCCCCCACCCCCCTACTCCATGCTTGGGTGTAAACTGTGACTTAGGCCCTTATTTATGAAGGAATAGCGACAGGTAGCGACTGGTGAGCGGCCGGTAATGACGGGCCCCGCCACGAGAACGCCGGCTCCCCACCACAATCACACATTTATCAAGCCAATCCTGCTTAGCGACTGAGATAACGCCCTCATTCATCATTATTCCAGCCTCAGCCCACAGCGCCAGCGTCCGACCTTGAACAGCGACAGGTATGACCTCTCGCTACCTGGCACTCTCCAATGCATTTCAATGGAACAATCTTTAAATATTAATAATTAATTGTTATTAATTTTTTTTTTTTAAATGTGAAAAATTCTGTGACCACTTCTGTCATTTTAGATACATTTTTTAAGGGAAAAAAAATAAATTGTACAGAATTCATATTACAGGTCTGATATTAATGTATTCATATTACTAAATTATTTAAAAAACTTGTTTTTTTTTGGTTTCCAAAAATATGGTTGTTTGGGGGTTAAAAAACGACTTTTAACCCATCGCCACCAGCGCTCTGGGGTTTAAACATGCATTTTACAGCGCAAGAATTTTTTGAGCGTGATTTTTTAATGAATATGGTGGGAGCCGGTCGCTATGGCCAGTCGCTATCATGCGCTCCCATACAGCGCGGAACCTGTCAAATAGCGACTCCTCACCCAATATTCAACTTTACGGCAAACCGACTGAGTCGCTATCAACTACCGAACAACGGGCAAGCACAGCGACTACTAACGGGCGCTCTGAAAATGCCGCTACAGTCGCTCAACTGTCGCTACCTGCCGCTATTAATGAATCGGCCTCCTACTAAGACAATACACCACCAATGCTACATTATGAATTCAGTATATAATAATAATAATGACATACAGTAACAAATGGCCGTCCCAGTCTAGACGAGGAAGATGAGGGGATTGAATTATGAAACGCTTCACAGACATAATTCTCAGGACTGCACAGAAAGCCAAAATGTTAAGTAGAAAATAGATGACACTCCTGGAGGGAGACTTTCTCATCTGTTTCGCTAATTACAATGAAGCCTGCGGGCGTATAACAGCGCAGTGATGGGTGACCCAGAGCAAACTCTACATTGTGAGTTACAGGAGCCACACTTCATCCATTTGTTTTTATACTTTGGGGAGGCTGATTTATTAATAGCGACATGTAGCGACAGTTGAGCGACTGTAGCAGTATTTTCACAGCGCCCGCTAGTAGTCGCTGTGCTTGGCCGTTGTTCGGTTGTTTACAGCGACTCAGTCGGTGTGGCGTAATGTTGAATACAACAATACGAGTCACTATTTGACAGGTTCCGTGATGTATGGGTGCGCATGATAGCGACTGGTCAGAGCGACCGGCTTCCACCATATTCATCAAAAAATCACGCTCAAAAAATTCAAACGCTGTGCAATGCATGTTTAAACCCCAGAGCGCTGGCGGCGATGTGTTAAGTAGCTTTTTAACCCCCAAACCACCATATTTTTGGAAACCAAAAAAAAAAAAATATTTTAAATATTGTCGCTGTTCAAGATCGCTCGCTGGCGCTGTGGGGTGAGGCTGGAATAATGATGAATGATTCGCTATCTGGCGCTCTGTCAGTCGCTAAGCAGGATCGGCTTCATAAATGTGTGATTGCGGAGGGGAGCTGTCATTACCGTTCGCTCACCATTCGCTACCTGGCGCTATCCCTTGTTAAATAAGGGCCCAAGTGTTGTGAGCACAGGAGACAATAGGGAGGAGTCTGCCCTTGCGAGCTTACAGTCTAAAGGATTATTATTTATTTGCCAATCCTAAAAATTAATATATTATTTGCCAATCCTATCTGGGACTAACACCTGACTGTACAAATTAATTTTACAAAGCCCATCGAAAGCCTCTTGGGGTTTGTCTGAATTTTTTTTTTTTTAAAGTACAAAGGTCAGAGACCAGGAGAATCTATAGCCGGCAGAAATATTCATAGTTTACATCCGGGGAGAATTTACAGCAACTCTGAGCAACTTGGGAGACAGCAGACAGCTTTCTAGCCAGAAGACAAATAAATCATGTGACCCGGATATCAGATCATCGGCAGCTCCGGCTTCCCCGCATTATACATTATAGATACTCAAGGATCAGGCAGAACCCGGCTTCCACCACCCACCTGAAACATTCATTTATGAATCGCTCTTTTGTTCTCCGACGTTTCCCTTAACTTCATGAAACATGAGACAGATTGGCTGCTGCTGTATAAGTTATGGCAAAAATGACCCGGTGCTGGAAAAAGAAAAATCTCAGCTAAGCACTTTTCACATCAATACCTAACAAAACCTCGGCGCAATTCCAGAAACACAGCAACCCATATCTGCTGAGGCGCAGCTAAATGTGACCGGGCCCTAGCGTTGCTCATATATGCTGCAGGTCCAGCTCACCAAGTGTGATAAAACATAACATTTAATATTACATTTTAAAATATTGCATGACCTGTGTGGAGTGAGTATCCTGGGCTCCCCATTCACAAGGTAACGCGTTTCGGGGTTACCTCACCCCGTTCACCATTCACAAGGTAACGCGTTTCGGGGTTACCTCACCCCGTTCCCCATTCACAAGGTAACGCGTTTCGGGGTTACCTCACCCTTTAATCCTAGGTAGGATTAAGGGGTGAGGTAAGCCCGAAACGCGTTACCTTGTGAATGGGGAGCCCAGGATACTCACTCCACACAGGTCATGCAATATTTTAAAATGTAATATTAAATGTTATGTTTTATCACACTTGGGCCCTTATTTAACAAGGGATAGCGCCAGGTAGCGAATGGTGAGCGAACGGTAATGACGCTCACCGCCACGAGAAAGCCGGCTCCCCTCCGCAATCACACATTTATCAAGCCGATCCTGCTTAGCGACTGACAGAGTGCCAGATAGCGAATCATTCATCATTATTCCAGCCTCACCCCACAGCGCCAGCGAGTGACCTTGAACAGTGACAGGTATGACCTCTCGCTACCTGGCGCTCTCCAATGCATTTCAATGGAGCAATCTTTAAATATTCATAATTAATTGCTTTTATTTATTTTTTTTTTTTAAATGTCAAAAATTCAGTGAACACTTCTGCAATGATATATATTTTTTTTAACGTAAAAAAAAAAAAAAAAAATTGTGCAGAATTGATATTACAGGTCTGATATTAATGTATTCATATTACAAAATGTTTTGAAAAACATGTTTTTTTTTTTTTTTTCTAAAAATATGGTTGTTTGGGGGTTAAAAAACTACTTTTAACCCATCGCCGCCAGCGCTCTGGGGTTTAAACAAGCATTTCACAGCGCGAGAATTTTGGGAGCGTGATTTGTTAATGAATATGCTGGGAGCCGTTCGCTATGGCCGTTCGCTGTCAGGCGCTCCCATACAGCGCGGAACCTGTCAAACAGCGACTCCCCGTATTCAACATTACCGCACACCGACTGAGTCGCTGTCAAAAGCCGAACAACGGCCAAGCACAGCGAATACTAGCGGGCGCTGTGAAAATAACGCTACTGTCGCTCATCTGTCGCTACCTGGCGCTATTAATGAATCGGCCTCTTGGTGAGCTGAACCTGCAGCATATAACTACAATTGGGACTTACAGAGGTCTGTCCGTGCTCCCAGGTGAAATATTTTTTTTTTTGGGACTACTAGCGTTGCTCATGCAGTAAGTTTTTACCTGTCAGCCCCTGGGATGTTCATTTTTACCTAAATTAGATACCATTAGATGACTTAACAATAGTTCCCCCAAAAGCCGTGTGTGATGAATGGTGGATCACATGAGTCCAGCTGATGCTACAGCTTCTGGGAATCGCTCAATACGCTTTTCTAACCCTAGTCCATTAACCAGCCCAGTAGTCTGTAATTTAACCAAAGGACACAGACGCACAAGTTCTCATCAAAGCAAAAAGAACCAGCTCAAGTTAAATGATAAATTTAAATGTGATAAGCACACACTAAGTAGACATATAAGTAATGAGTAATACATATATAGGTCTGAAGAGCGGAATACAGGTTATAGGTAAGTCATTATAAACAGAAATGCAACAGAGATTACAGTACCTTAATGCATTCAGATGAGCAATCACCAGGAGGCCTGAGTAAGCATAATGGACACTGGGACCACTTCTACACATCAATTGACCCCCGAGAAGAAAGACCGTGTCCCCAGGTGGTTGTCTGGCATTTAACCCTCAGCTGGGTACTCCCAATACTCCCCTTGGGAGTTTCTGCCTCCTCTATTAAACCCCTAGCCAGGATAATCTCCAGAAGCAATTTTTGAGAAGGTTGTAGGGCCCTGGTTTTGGTTCTGGGAGCTTTGACCCGATGCAGCGCATCTGGTAGATTTAAAGCGGACCAACACCCTCCAAAACAACATCATTCTAATCACTTAAATATAAAAAAATACTTACCTTTTGATGACTTTTGCAGCCTTCTGTCCCTCGCAGCGCCTGAAATCTTCATAATTCTTCGCCGGAAGTCCCGCCCTCCATCTCTTGTCCGTTCATTAGCATCTTGTCAATCACGCTTGTGGGTTCATTTGAATTTTTTGTCCGTGGAGCAGGTCTCTTCAGCTGTCGCGCGATTTGGCATTCTGTTCGTCACGTCTCCGCGTCATCGGGGGGGTGGCCTCAGCCCCTCAGCCGCCCCTCAGCTTCTCCACAGCACTGAGAGCGCGCTTGTGCGCTCCGATACCTTACCTCACAGACTCGCGCATGCCCAGTAGTGTTAGGTGAAGCGCCACTCGCGTCGCGCTTCACCTAACTACTGCGCATGCGCGAGATTCAGCTAGCCCATATGACGGAAATCCAAGATGGCGGCCGGAACGAAAACGGTTAGCGACGCGGCGAGGGAGGATCGCAGGTAAGTTTTTTTTAACATTAATGTTGAAATCGGGTCATGCTGCTTTTGATGCATATTTTTAAAAGGGAAAAAAAAAAGGGCTGGGTGTTGGTCCACTTTAAGGACTGGGAGTCAGGGTGAATCAGAAAATGAGATCTCCATATCTTTGATTAGTTACAGAGATGAGATAACTACAGATGTAGCAATCGTTATTTGACACATCACTGCTCAGCTCATTGTGATATCTCACAAAGAAGCTATTGAAAATACAGTCTAGAGGAAAGAAGGGAGAGTGGGGACATGGTTGAGACCCTTATATCTGTGACAGGATTCAATAACGTTGAGGAGGGAAGTGTTTTTAAGAAACTTAGTGATAGAACAAGGGGGCCCAACCTGAAGCTAGTCAGGGGGAAGATCAGGAGCAATGTTAGAAAATATTATTTTAGAGAAAGAGTAGTAGATGCTGGGAACAAACTTCCAGCAGAGGTATTTGAAAAACTGACAGTCACTGAATTTAAACATGCCTGGGATAAGCCTCCATCTATCCTAAGATACAGAGAACATACAGTATACACATAAGATAAAGAGTACATACAGTATACACATAAGATAAAGAGAACATACAGTATACACATAAGATACAGAGAACATACAGTATATACATAAGATACAGAGAATATACAGTATACACATAAGATACAGAGAACATACAGTATACACATAAGATACAGAGAACATACAGTATACACATAAGATACAGAGAACATACAGTATACACATAAGATACAGAGAACATATAGTATATACATAAGATACAGAGAACATACAGTATACACATAAGATACAGAGAACATACAGTATACACATAAGATAAAGAGAACATACAGTATACACATAAGATACAGAGAACATACAGTATACACATAAGATACAGAGAACATACAGTATACACATAAGATACAGAGAACATACAGTATACACATAAGATACAGAGAACATACAGTATACACATAAGGGCAGACTAGATGCCGTCACCTTTCTATGTTTCTATATGTTTCTATGAAAAGCATTTAATATTTCAAAATAGCACAATGCGCCAGTGCACCAAGTGAAGAGTTTAAAGAAAGCTGCACCTGTCTGTGTGGATGTGTGTGCGCCTTACCATTCTGCCCATGTGCTTGGCTTGTAGCTAGGGTGAACGAAGACGCAGTAATTATTGTTACTGTGCTGAGGTTGGTGCATCTAAGATGCTCTACACCTGCCTCTCTCAGCCTTGACTTCCACTGCTGTCTGTCTGGACCATTGTCTCCCAGAGGAGCGACCTGGGACCCCCCAAGCAGCAAACCTATTATTATTATTATTATTATTGTTTATTTATATAGCGCCATCATCTTCCGTAGCGCTTTACAGAGTAGTAGTTACAGACAGGGTAGAAACATACGGTACATATACTATTTTAAATGCAGTTTTACAGATTTGACAGTGGATATTCTGAGTACATGATACAATAGGGGAGAGAGCCCTGCCCTTGCGAGCTTACAGTCTAAAGGAAGAGGGGTGAAGACGAGGGGGAAGGATCACAAACAGTCAGTATTGAGCTTTGTGCCCTTTAGAAGATTGGTTACGCCAGATTATATGCTTGTCTGAATAAGTGAGTTTTAAGGGCGCTTTTGAAGGTTTTGAGGGTTGTGGAGTGGCGGATTGGGTGCGGGAGGGCATTCCAGAAGATTGGAGTTGCACGTGAGAAGTCCTGAAGGCGGGCGTGAGAGGAGGTGACCAGGGTAGAGGACAGGAGAAGGCCGGCAGCAGAGCGGAGGCTGCGTCTAGGTTGGTATTGTTGGATTAGAGATAAGATGTAGGGAGGGGCCTGGTTGGAGAGAGCTTTGTATGTGAGAGTTAGAGTTTTGAACAGGATTCGCTGTGGGACTGGCAGCCAGTGTAGGGATTGGCAGAGAGGGGCAGAACTGGAGGAGCGAGAGGAGAGATGGATGAGGCGAGCAGCAGAGTTCAGGATAGATTGGAGGGGTGCCAGTCTGTTAGTTGGTAAGCCACAAAGAAGGATGTTGCAGTAATCCAGATGGGATATGACCAGGGCATGCACTAGCATTTTAGTGGTGTCAGGTGAGAGGAAAGGACGGATGCGGGAAATGTTTTTAAGTTGGAGGCGACAGGAGGTGGCCAGGGAGTGAATATGTGGTTTGAAAGAGAGGGCAGATTCCAGAGCGACTCCCAGGCACCAAGCTTGGGGAGTTGCTGGTATTGTATAATTTTGGCAGAAATAGACGTGTTAGAGAGGGGAGGGGAGTTAGATGGTGGGAAAATGACCAGTTCTGTCTTGTCCATGTTTAGCTTGAATTAGCGAGATGACATGAATGAAGAAATAGCTGCAAGGCAGTTGGGGAGGTGAGATAGGAGAGAGGAGAGATTGGGGCCAGAGAGATATATCTGAGTGTCATCCGCATAGAAGTGGTATTGGAAGCCTAGTGAAGCTATAAGTTTGCCAAGGCCATGGGTGTAGACTGAGAAAAGTAGGGGGCCTAGGATAGAACCTTGTGGCACACCAACAGAAAGGGAACGTGAGGATGAGACTGTGTTAGAATAGGATACACTGAATGATCTGTCAGAGAGGTAAGAGGTGAGCCAAGACAGTGCAACACCTCGAACCCCGAGAGAGGAGAGAATATCAAGAAGCAGAGAGTGGTCGACAATGTCAAAGGCTGAGGAGAGGTCAAGAAGGATGAGGATGGAGTAGTGACCAATGCTTTTGGCAGTGAGCAGATCATTGGTGACTTTGGTGAGGGCAGTTTCAGTGGAGTGGTTACGGCGGAATCCTGATTGTAAGGGGTCAAGTAAGTTGTTAGTGGATAAGTATTGTGCCAGTTCTGAGTGGACATGTTGTTCAAGAAGTTTGGAGGAGAAAGGGAGTAGTGAGATAGGGCGATAGCTGGAGAGGGCAGAGGGGACGAGAGAGGGTTTCTTGATTATCGGAGTAATAACTGCATGTTTGTAGGAAGAAGGAAAGGTGCCAGTGGAGAGAAACCTATCCTCACTTGTGGGGGGGCTCTAAAAAAGACCATGATGGCCCTTAGATTTGGATCCTGCACGGTAGAGCTTGTGTTTCGGAGAGTAGTCTCTGGGTGTTGCTTGCAGCAGTGGGTTTCGGGGCTTCCCCCCCGTTGTGCTCATCCTTAGCTATGTAATACAGCGGGAGGACAGCACGGGCCCCTGGAGAGCTATCCTGAAAAAATATCCCAATGATAAAAAACCATATAAATATGCTGGATGCCAGTGTTAGTCCCAGATAGTATTGCCAAATAATATTGTCAGGGATTTCTCAACGACGAAATCCCGGTTGTAGTATATGACCAGAGATTGAGACTGCGGGACAGAAACTGATGTGCAACAAACGGGGAGGCCGATTCATTAATAGCGCCAGGTAGCGACAGATGAGCGCCAGTAGCGCGATTTTCACAGCGCCCGCTAGTATTCGCTGTGCTTGGCCGGGGTTTGCTTGTTGACAGCAACTCAGTCGGTGTGCGGTAATGTTGAATACGGGCTTAGGGGTCGCTGTTTCACAGGTTCAGCGTTGTATGGGTGCGCCTGACAGCGAATGGCCAGAGCGAACGGCTTGCTGCAGATTCATTAACAAATCACGCTACGAATTTTTTAGCGCTGTGAATTCCTTGTTTAAACCCCAGAGCGCTGGCGGCGATGGATTTAAAATAGTTTTTAACCCCCAAACAACCATATTTTTTTATTGTAAAATTATACAAGTTTTTATAAACATTTTGTAATATGAATACATTAATATCAGACCTGTAATATCAATTCTGCACAAAATCATTTTTTTTTTTTTACCTTAAAAAAAAATCCTAACATTGCAGAAGTGGTCACAGAATTTTTGACATTAAAAAAAAAAAAAAAACATTAATAGCAATTAATTATGATTAATTAAAGATTGCTCCATTGAAATGCATTGGACATCGCCAGGAAGCGACAGGTCATGTCGCTGTGATGGGATTAGCAGCGGCGCTATTCGTTGCAGTCGGCTACATGATGAATCCCGCGGCAGCTGCCACTCTCGCCGGCGCTAGCCTCATTTAGCTTGATAAATGCGTCATTGTGGCCGACGCCGGGCGTACTTGAGTCGGTAGCCGCCGTTAGCTGGCGGGACCTGGCGCTCGTCAGACACTACCTGGCGCTATCGCTTGATGAATAAGGGCCTATGTTTAATGGTAACAACCAGTGAACCACACACACATCAAACAGGCTGCTGTACATATATATATATATATATATATATATATATATATATATACACACACATGTGGAGTCAGAGTACATACATACAAGATACAGGTTCCAATTCAGGTTCAGATTCAGAAGTCCAAAGACGGTCCGTGTAGACAGTTCAATGCTGATCCACTGGCTCCATGTTCGGATTAGCTTAAACCGGACTTTCAGCACGGTTTCATGAAAAGCCGAAATCCTTAAAAACGATTCCCCAGCATCTAAAATTAATATATTTTAAGTTTGTAGTCACATACTTATTATTCTTTCCCCCACCGGGCTGCAACTCTGTTCAAGACTCTAGGATACAGGCGCCGCCATCTTGACTCAGAAGCATCACATACTGAGGAGAGGAGAGCGGGATAAATTGCAGGGGGGGCGGGGTTATAGCTGTGCTTTGTACAGACAGAGCAGAGCTGGGGTCAGGAAAAAGACAGCAGTCCCAGAATGCAGAGCGGCACAGTCAGAAGACACTTCCCGTTTGCAGGCTGCCTGAAGCCCCATGAGCGGCCATCTTGGAAGTTTAAAGGCTCATAACATGCAGTAGATGCAGGTAGGATGATTTTTAATGTGAGCAATCTGTATGTACAGGGTGTGGGAAACATATAAGATAGGCTCTTATTCAGGGTGAAGGTCCGGATTAATGTGAGCAATCTGTATGTACAGGGTGGGGGAAACATGAAAGATATGCTCTTAGTCAGGGTGAAGGTCCGGATTAATGTGAGCAATCTGTATGTACAGGGTGTGGGAAACATATAAGATAGACTCTTATTCAGGGTGAAGGTCCACTTTAAATAGAGCAGGAAGTCCCACAGGTGCTGACTGATTAAAGCGGACCTTCACTCTAAATAAGAGTCTATCTTATATGTTTCCCACACCCTGTACATACAGATTGCTCACATTAAAAATCATCCTGCCTGCATCTACTGCATTTTATAAGCCTTTAAACATCCAAGATGGCGGCTTATGGAAGCTGCCATTTTTGCAGGCAGCCTGCAAACAGGAAGTGCCTGCAAACAGGAAGTGACTGTGCTGCTCTGCATTCTGGGACTGCTGACCTTTCCCTGACCCCAGCTCTGCTCTGTCTGAGCAAAGCACAGCTATAACCCGCCCCCCTGTACCTTATCCCACTCTCCTCTCCTCAGTAAGTGTGATGCTTCTGAGTCAAGATGGCGGCGCCCGTATCCTAAATTCCCGAACAGAGTTGCAGCCCAGTGGGGGAAAGTATAATAAATTAGTGACTAAACATGTAAAATATATTAATTTTAGATGCTGAGGAATTGTTTTTTAAGAGTTTGGGCTTTTCATTAAATCATGGTGAAGATCCGGTTTAACAACACCTCTGCAGGACAGAGCCATCTGCTGGTGGAGCGGCATATAGCAGGGGAAACTCAAGCTGTGGAGGAACTCCAGACCTGACAAACATATTTTCATAAAAATCTATGTAAACATGTTGGCTAATGAGAGGAGGGGTCACTTATACACCCAGCATCAAGAAGAATCCAGCCAGTTTCTTTCTTTTAATGGAAAATATAAATATATTTAATTCCTGTATCTTTCTTCAATGAAGATCCTTCATTCCCTTATCAGTTTGGTGGCTCTCCTTTGCACATTTTCCATAATCAGGGCATCCTTCCTATAATCTGGCGCCCTGAACTAGATGGCATGTTCTAGATGAGCGTACACCGGTGCCTTGTAAAGAGGCAATATTACTCACCTATCCTGTGTTTCCATGGGCCCTTATTTAACAAGGGATATCGACAGGTAGCAACTGGTGAGCGGCCGGTAATGACGGGCCCCGGCAGGTAGCGACAGTTGAGTGACTATAGCGGCATTTTCAGAGCGCCCGCTAGTAGTCGCTGTGCTTGGCCGTTGTTCGGTAGTTGATAGCAACTCAGTCGGTTTGCCGTAATGTTGAATATTGGGTGAGGAGTCGCTATTTGACAGGTTCCGCGCTGTATGGGAGCGCATGATAGCGACTGGCCATAGCGACCGGCTCCCACCATATTCATTAACAAATCACGCTCAAAAAATTCTCGCGCTGTAAAATACATGTTTAAACCCCAGAGCGCTGGCGGCGATGGGTTAAAAGTAGTTTTTAACCCCCAAACAACCATATTTTTGGAAACCAAAAAAAACAAGTTTTTAAAATAATTTTGTAATATGAATACATTAATATCAGACCTGTAATATCAATTCTGTACATTTTATTTATTTTTAAAATGGCAGAAGTGGTCACATATTTTTTCACATTTAAAAAAAAAAAAAAAATTAATAACAATTAATTATGAATATTTAAAGATTGTTCCAATGAAATGCATTGGAGAGCGCCAGGTAGCCAGAGGTCATACCTGTAGCTGTTCAAGGTCGGACGCTGGCGCTGTGGGCTGAGGCTGGAATAATGATGAATGAGTGGCTATATGGCGCTATCTCAGTCGCTAAGCAGGATTGCCTTGATAAATGTGTGATTGTGGTGGGGAGCCGGCGTTCTCGTGGCGGTGCCCGTCATTACCGGCCGCTCACCAGTCGCTACCTGTCGCTATCCCTTGTTAAATAAGGGCCTAAGTTTTATATTTACAAAGAAGCTGGATACTCCACTGTTCCAAATTGTTGAGGGGATGATACCAAGAGATCTCCTGTTCTGTGCTTCTTCCTGGTGCTGGGTGAGCTGGTTGTTTTTGTGCTTTCACACTGTTTTTTAACCTGAGGTCTACCAGCAATGTATTATTCGGGGCATAATTGGTGGAATGGAAGAGCCTGGTGCCCATCGGTATGAGCATGAGTTTCTTCCAGGGAAGCCCTGAACCCATACCAAAGGGCATAAGGGCTTGTAGCTTGCAGGGCCAGGGGCCGCTCCGTGACCTGAGGCCTCCCACACCCCGGAGGGGCATCCCAAAACCCAGGGAGCACCAAATAGATAAGGGCATCCTAGCTGCTTTACAAAAACCTTTGCAACTGAGAATCCTTCCTCTCGTTCAATAATCTGTACAGAATGCTTGGCTGGCTAACTTATAAGAGATGGATTGGTCTTTGTAGCTATAGGAGTGCAGACATTAGAACTGTAAAAAATAAATAAAAAAAACAGATATTACGCCTGGGCGGCGGAGATCCATCACCCACACTGTAAGTAAATCAATATTTTAACATAATAATCCTCATTTATTTTTGGTAGAATAGTTGTCCTTTAAATCAAAGTTCTGCTGTACAGATTAATCCGATAGTGACCTTCTGAACCCTCCGAGGAAGGTTTAAAATGATGATTGCCGCTTGTAGCGTTGTGTAATTTGGAAGAGCGCCATGGAAAGAGAGATGGCAGAAGCGCCGGCTCTTAAATCAACGCGGATTTACTCTGATTTTCTGCGAGGACAAATGAAAAGCCTGAGTGTGCTGAGACATGAAAATGGAGCAAACCAAAGTCATTGGAATTAAAGACTCTTTGGGGGGCCATCTAACCTATCAGGACAACGGGGCCACAGTCATCGCTTCCCTGAACTAGATTAACTTTTAAGCATTTATTTTTTATTTAAAAATTTACTTTGGCTTTTTATTGCTTTAACCAATAGTAAAACTAACAAAACAGAAAGGCAAAAATAAGCTCCTCCCACCCCTACTTAGGGGGAGTTAATATGGAGCCCATAAAAGATAATACTACAAATCATCCACATAGACAAATGGGGTTACTATAGAAAGCCTACTAGATCTAGCATAAAACATATATTTTTTTTTTGGCTACTTTTATTGAAAAAATGTGCAGGATCAAAGAATTACCATAGCAAACATTCAAAGGTTTTTAAGAAAAATAACCTGGACCTCCACATCACTCGCACCACACTTACACAACCGGCTGGGAAAGGGGAAAGGCCCAGTCAGGTGCACACTAATGACCAATGTGAACCCTGGTTTGGTGCTATGTCCCAAATATGCCCTACTGAGCTGACTAATTCCACTTCCAAAGTTATCAAGGTTTTTACGCTTCCACGATGTATGCTCAGGGCTGGAATATGAGACGCGCCCCAGGGCCTCCACCACTTGTCCTGCAAAGGGGGCCTCCACCAACCTTTGGGTTATGGTCTGGTCCAGGAGGCTTTTCAGTCTTAGGTCTGATGGGCCGCGGGCCTGGCAACAAAGCTGTCGGCAGCAGTGGGGGCCCCCCGCACCTGGGCAAGACTTTTTTTGTTTTTGTAAACTTGCAGCCAAAGCCACCACAGGGCAGGACGGAGAGTCTAGAGCAGCAAAGCCGCCGCCAGCAACGCTACAGTGATGGGTGCAGAGCTGTCACTGCACATAAGCCACCAAGCACAGCCGCTGGCAGCTCAATGCAGGGAACCAGCCGGGCGACTACACTACCCCCCACCCAGAATGGCAAAGCAGGAGTTCCCGAGCAACACGCACCCGCACAAGGGGGGCACAAGGGACTGGAGAAGCGAGAGGGGAGATGGATGAGGCGAGCAGCAGAGTTTAGAATAGATTGGAGGGGAGCCAGTCTGTTTGTTGGCAAACCACAGAGGAGGGTGTTGCAGTAGTCCAGTCGGGATATGACCAGGGCATGTACTAGCATTTTAGTGGTGACAGGTGAGAGGAAGGGACGGATGCAGGAGATATTTTTGAGTTGGAGACAACAGGAGATGGCTAGGGAGTGAATGTGAGGTCTGAACGAGAGAGAGAAGTCCAGAATGACGCCCAGACATCGAGCTTGATGAGTTGCAGTTATTGTAAGATTATTTTACAGAGATTGTGGTGTTAGAGAGGGGAGGGGAGTGAGATGGTGGGAAAATGACCAGTTCTGTTTTGTCCATGAGGCCGATTCATTAATAGCGGCAGGTAGCGACAGTTGAGCGACTGTAGCGGCATTTTCAGAGCGCCCGCTAGTAGTCGCTGTGCTTGGCCGTTGTTCGGTAGTTGTTAGCGACTCAGTCGGTGTGCCGTAATGTTGAATATTGGGTGAGGAGTCGCTATTTGACAGGTTCCGCGCTGTATGGGAGCGCATGATAGCGACTGGCCCTAGCGACTGGCTCCCACCATATTCATTAAAAAATCACGCTCAAAAATGCATTGTTTAAACCTCAGAGCGCTGGTGACGATGGGTTAAAAGTAGTTTTTTAACCCCCAAACAACCATATTTTTGGAAACCAAAAAAAACAAGTTTTTTTAAATAATTTTGTAATATGAATACATTAATATCAGACCTGTAATATCAATTCTGTACTTTTTTTTTAATTTATTTTTTTTTACCTTAAAAAAATTATTAAAAATGGCAGAAGTGGTCACAGAATTTTTCACATTTAAAAAAAAAAAAATTAATAACATTTATGAATATTTAAAGATTGTTCCATTGAAATGCATTGGAGAGCGCCAGGTAGCGAGAGGTCATACCTGTCGCTGTTCAAGGTCGGACGCTGGCGCTGTGGGCTGAGGCTGGAATAATGATGAATGAGTGGCTATCTGGCGCTATCTCAGTCGCTAAGCAGGATTGGCTTGATAAATGTGTGATTGTGGTGGGGAGCCGGCGTTCTCGTGGCGGGGCCCGTCATTACCGGCCGCTCACCAGTCGCTACCTGTCGCTATCCCTTGTTAAATAAGGGCCCATGTTCAGTTTAAGGGAGCGAGATGTCATGAAGAAAGAGACGGCTGTTACACAGTCAGGAAGACGAGAGAGGAGAGAAGAGAGATTCGGGCCAGAGAGGTAGATCTGAGTGTCGTCTGCATAAAAGTGATATTGGAAACCTAGCGAGGTTATTAATTGTCCTAGACCAGAAGTGTATATTGAAAAAAGTAGTTGAATATTGCTGCTCTAGGGGTTCACTGAACATTACTCCTGAAGCCTGGGGTAATGCCAGGACAAAGGGGGATCCGTACATATTTTGTTCTTTAAGCAGAGAGGAAAAAAGTATTACCCTCTCCCACCCCAAACCATGCAAAGTCACCTGGGCGGCACAGCAATGGCTCAGCATTCCGGTAAATGGCAGCCGCTATCTGGCGACGAGTGTAATCACATTCGGGTTCCTTCCTCATTCAATAAGCGGGTCATTTAGGAAGATGTTTTATTTCCATTCTCTAAGAAGAAATGATTGCGGTAAATCTTCGGCTGAGCAGGGATCTCCTCGCCCATTGTGACTAAATGTGACAAATTGCCATCGTGTATATAAGTTAATTGCGTATCAGAGCCTCCCACCCCCCTTTTGCTGAGCGGCACAAAGCTGCCGGCTTAATAGGGTTTTAAAGTAACGGCAATGTGGAGAGAAAGAGAAAAACTGTGATATTGGCCTCGATTCAATAAGAGTTGAAAAAAATTCTCACGGTAGTAAAAAATTCAATTCATGAGAAAAAAGCCTGAGAATGTCACTGTTACTGAATCACCAGATAAAAAGACAATGAAAGTCAATGGCAGCTTTTACTACAGTGTAGAAAGGAGTAAACAGTTCTCTACTTTTCTTAGGATTAAAAAAGCTGCCATTGACTTTCATTGTCTTTTTATCTGTATCAGTAACAGTGACATTCTCAGGCTTTTTTCTCATGAATTGAATTTTTTACTACCGTGAGAATTTTTTTCAACTCTTATTGAATCAAGGCCATTGTGATAGGAGGTTTCTCACTATCTAGAGATAATAACATGGCACTACACATTTAAAGCATAATTGGGATGCCCTGCTGTGTGAAATCCCCCAGGGCCCCTATAAAAACTCAACTTTCCTTGCTCCAATGGTGCATGCACGGGCTTTCGTCCAGTAAGAGCCATCTGCCATGACTACATCATTTGTCAGACAGCTCTCATTGTCTTGAATGGGGAGCATGTCGCTGACACACAAGGCCGGATTATGAGAGGGGGTGCAAGGGGCCTGCGCCCGGGGACCTCCACCACTTGCCCTGCAAAGGGGGCCTCCACCAACCTTTGGGTTATGGTCTGGTCCTGGAGGCTTTTCAGTCGCGTGGCCAGCAACAAAGCTATCAGCGGCATGCCCCTCCCCCATGCCTGGACAAGCCTTTTTTTGTCTTTGCAAACCTGCAGCCAAAGCCACCACAGGGCAGGATGGAGAGTCTAGAGCAGCAAAGCCGCCGCCAGCAACGCTACAGTGATGGGTGCAGAGCTGTCACTGCACATAAGCCACCAAGCACAGCCGCTGGCAGCTCAATGCAGGGAACCAGCCGGGCGACTACACTACCCCCCACCCAGAATGGCAAAGCAGGAGTTCCCGAGCAGCACGCACCCGCACAAGGGGGGCACAAGGGACTCCATCTGATGTTCCAGTAAGTAGGCGGGTGCCAGACAACCACCAATCAGTTACTTGGCTGGACTATTATTTTATACTGTATCTGGGGCCCCCACCAGATTTGTGTCCAGGGGCCTCCACCACACTTAACCAGCCCTGCTGACACATCCTTGTCAATGTGCATGTGCTCCTGTCCCAGCCATTCAGACAGGCTGGGGTGGGAGCGGGCACAAGACCGGGGATACGGGAATGCAGTAGCTTGCACTCCCCATTTTTTTCAATCAGAGCCCTTTGCCAAACTACGTAGGGAATGCTCAGGGCTCTGATTGGACAAGAGCCCATGCATGTGCCATTGGAGAGGGGAATGGTAGGTTTTATGAGGCTTTCTGGGGAGATTCACAAAGTGGAAATACAATTTGGCATGCCCCAAAGACACGAAACAAAACCTGGGAAAGTCCGGATCAATGTGGGCAATCTGTATGTACAGGGTGGGGGAAACATATAAGATAGGCTCTTATTCAGGGTGAAGGTCCCGATTAATGTGAGCAATCTGTATGTACAGGGTGGGGGAAACATATAAGATAGGCTCTTATTCAGGGTGAAGGTCCCGATTAATGTGAGCAATGTTTATGTACAAGGTGTGGGAAACATATCAGATAGGCTCTTATTCAGGGTGAAGGTCTGGTTTAAAGAGTCAGGTTCCCTCGAGTACTGACAGCAGAAGACCTGCCGCATTTCATGGGGTTAGCACACTATGCATGTCCTGATGATATCCCTATATGATACCCGCTCCCACACTCTCAGTTAAAAGGGTTAAAATGTAACACACGCATCAGTTCTATTAGTGGAGCTCATTAACAAAAACAACAGCATATTTGTTAATTAAACTCGGAAGATGTTTTGAAGTCTTGACCTTTTCCCGACTCATTAGAACAGAGGCTCACTTATCTCTAAGTGATCTGTGATTGGCCGAGCAGCCATAGCCTGCAAGTCTCCATAGAAAGATGTGACGTGACCTTTACAATGACAAGCTCGGGCCTCATCCACTGCAGCTGCTCACCTGTCTGTTCACCTGGTCAGTGAGTGGTCAGTCCTGTCTGCACCGCTTTCCGCACCTGGCAGCAATCTTCCAGCAAGTTTATGGGAGTTATTTATGAAGAGATAGCGCCAGGTAGCGCCTCGTAGCGGCCGGCAGCGTCTGGTGAACGCCGGGCGCTGTACGCAAAACCTCATTTATGAAGGCGATTCCGGTGAGTGACTCTAACAGCGCCATGTATTATTACAGGCGGCTCAGCGTATAGCGCCGGTGTTCTAGGTGCAAGAGCGCCAGGTATTACTTTCGCTCAGTGTCGCTCTCCCATACATTTCAATGGCCGTTCATTTGCTTGTTTCAACAGCGTGTTTGACATTTTATATTTTTTTTGCTCCAATCATTGTGTGACGTCTCCTGGCTGCAAACAAACATTTTTATACATTTTTTGGACTTTTTATATTTTTATGCAGAATTGTCATTACAGGTCTGGCACTAAAGTGTTAATGTCACAGTGTTACAACAATGTCATTCCATGTGTTTTCGCTTTGTTACTGGTGGATTTGTGTTCAAAAACAGACTTTAATCACACAGCGTCTGGCACTCTATGCTATAGCGCCCAGCTTTAGAGCGCAGACGCTGTATGTGTGTCCTTTTTTTTAAGTATGGTGTCGAGCGCCGAGTGCCGGACGCACTGAGCTGCCGCTACCTGTCGCTTCCTGCAGCACTGTACTGGTGTTAAAGTGCCCAACATACATCACATTCATCAATGCCGGCCAGGTTACTACAGCGACTGAGATGCTCTGTTACAGCGCCTGATACCCGCTTACAGCGTCTACTAGAGGTGGCTCTAAGTGCCGCTATACAGACGCTCATCTGCCGATACCCGTCGTTAGTGGCGAACCAACCTCCACGTGTATTTTAAGTCCACTTTCAAAGGCATTTTTAAGTTTGACCTTCCCGGGGTTTGTTCTGTGCCGCCGGGGCATCCCAAAGCAGGATGCTTTGGCCACTGGCAGTCATGATCATTGCTGGAGACCAAGGCCCTTATTTAAGAAGGGATAGCGTCAGGTAGTGGCTGGTTAATGAGAGATAGCGACTGGTCAACGCCGGACACAGCAGAATCTGTTTAGAGACTGGAATAGCGCCATGTAGCGTCTGATTCATCATTTTCACAGCCTCAGCGAACAGCGCCAGCGTTCAGCCTTGCACAGCGCCAGGTATGACCTATCGCTACCTGTCGCTCTCCCATACATTTCAATGGACGATCTTTTTCTTCTCTTTAAACTGTTTTTTTTTTATTTTTTTCAAAAAAATCACAAATAATTCTGTGACCTCTTCTGGCATTGAATAAGCAGTTTTTTCATATTTTTTTCATTTTTTATATATTTCCTCAGAAATGACATTACAGGTCTGCCATTAAAGTGTTCATGTTACAATGTTGCTACAATGTAATTCCATATGTTTTCGCTTTGTTACTAGTGGACAGACTTTAATCACACCGCCTCCTGCGCTCTGGGCTTCAAACAAGTATTTTTCAGCGCCAGAGATTTGTGAGGTTGTTTTTTTCCTGAATATGGTGTGAGTCGGTCGCTATGAGCAGTCGCTAACATGCGCTCCCATGCAGCGCTGTACTGGTCAAATAGCGACTCCTCACAATGTATTCAACATTACTGAACAGCGACTGAGTCGCTATAAAGTAGCGACCCACGGCCGAGCACAGTGACTACTAGCGGGCGCTCTGAAAATGCCTGCTACAGACTAGGGATGAGTGAATCGATCCGGACGAACCCGGATTCGATCCGAATTTCAGGAAAAATTTGATTCGGATCGAATCCGAATTTCCCCGCGATTCGATCGCTCGAAGTTTTCCTTTAACATCCATTCATTTACATTACAGGCATTCTAAGATGGCGGACGGGACATGTCCAGACATCAACCCCGCGCCAGTGCAAGCTGGGACAGTCACATGCAGCCTATCAGCAGCCAGCAAGCCCGGTGACGTCACAGCGCTATTTAAGGCCGGCCATCTTGCTTTCCTGCCTCATTTCTCTATTGCATTTGTGAGAGACAGAACGTTGTGTAGCTGAGGGAGTGACGCAGTTAGACAGGCAGGGACAGACAGGGACAGGCTGGAGACAGGCAGGAGACAGACAGGAGACAGACAGAAAGTCAGCGAAAAACAGGGAAAGGTAGAAAAATCGGAGGCTGTCAGCCTGTCACAGGTAGTTTTTTTTTTTTTTTTTCATCCAGCCTGACAGGCTTTGTTAGCGTTTTCAGGCTGCTTATACTAACTAACTGTGCATATATACTGAACTGATCTTAAGTCTGCTGTGAGGCATCCCATTCTGTGACTACAGCAGCCTCTGTTTAAGACCATATAACCATTTGCTCTTATTATATTTGAAATTAGCCTGATAAAGACACTTTTGCTGGGCATAGTACTTCTGGACCCTGCCAGGGCATCCCATTCTGTGACTACAGCAGCCTCTGTTTAAGACCATATAACCATTTGCTCTTATTATATTTGAAATTAGCCTGATAAAGACACTTTTGCTCGGCATAGTACTTCTGGACCCTGCCAGGGCATCCCATTCTGTGACTACAGCAGCCTCTGTTTAAGATCATATAACCATTTGCTCTTATTATATTTGAAATTAGCCTGATAAAGACACTTTTGCTCGGCATAGTACTTCTGGACCCTGCCAGGGCATCCCATTCTGTGACTACAGCAGCCTCTGTTTAAGACCATATAACCATTTGCTCTTATTATATTTGAAATTAGCCTGATAAAGACACTTTTGCTGGGCATAGTACTTCTGGACCCTGCCAGGGCATCCCATTCTGTGACTACAGCAGCCTCTGTTTAAGACCATATAACCATTTGCTCTTATTATATTTGAAATTAGCCTGATAAAGACACTTTTGCTGGGCATAGTACTTCTGGACCCTGCCAGGGCATCCCATTCTGTGACTACAGCAGCCTCTGTTTAAGACCATATAACCATTTGCTCTTATTATATTTGAAATTAGCCTGATAAAGACACTTTTGCTCAGCATAGTACTTCTGGACCCTGCCAGGGCATCCCATTCTGTGACTACAGCAGCCTCTGTTTAAGACCATATAACCATTTGCACTTATTATAATTGAAATTAGGCCTGATAAAGACACTTTTGCTCGGCATAGTACTTCTGGACCCTGCCAGGGCATCCCATTCTGTGACTACAGCAGCCTCTGTTTAAGACCATATAACCATTTGCTCTTATTATATTTGAAATTAGCCTGATAAAGACACTTTTGCTGGGCATAGTACTTCTGGACCCTGCCAGGGCATCCCATTCTGTGACTACAGCAGCCTCTGTTTAAGACCATATAACCATTTGCTCTTATTATATTTGAAATTAGCCTGATAAAGACACTTTTGCTGGGCATAGTACTTCTGGACCCTGCCAGGGCATCCCATTCTGTGACTACAGCAGCCTCTGTTTAAGACCATATAACCATTTGCACTTATTATAATTGAAATTAGGCCTGATAAAGACACTTTTGCTCGGCATAGTACTTCTGGACCCTGCCAGGGCATCCCATTCTGTGACTACAGCAGCCTCTGTTTAAGACCATATAACCATTTGCTCTTATTATATTTGAAATTAGCCTGATAAAGACACTTTTGCTCAGCATAGTACTTCTGGACCCTGCCAGGGCATCCCATTCTGTGACTACAGCAGCCTCTGTTTAAGACCATATAACCATTTGCTCTTATTATATTTGAAATTAGCCTGATAAAGACACTTTTGCTCGGCATAGTACTTCTGGACCCTGCCAGGGCATCCCATTCTGTGACTACAGCAGCCTCTGTTTAAGACCATATAACCATTTGCTCTTATTATATTTGAAATTAGCCTGATAAAGACACTTTTGCTGGGCATAGTACTTCTGGACCCTGCCAGGGCATCCCATTCTGTGACTACAGCAGCCTCTGTTTAAGACCATATAACCATTTGCTCTTATTATATTTGAAATTAGCCTGATAAAGACACTTTTGCTCGGCATAGTACTTCTGGACCCTGCCAGGGCATCCCATTCTGTGACTACAGCAGCCTCTGTTTAAGACCATATAACCATTTGCACTTATTATAATTGAAATTAGGCCTGATAAAGACACTTTTGCTGGGCATAGTACTTCTGGACCCTGCCAGGGCATCCCATTCTGTGACTACAGCAGCCTCTGTTTAAGACCATATAACCATTTGCTCTTATTATATTTGAAATTAGCCTGATAAAGACACTTTTGCTCGGCATAGTACTTCTGGACCCTGCCAGGGCATCCCATTCTGTGACTACAGCAGCCTCTGTTTAAGACCATATAACCATTTGCTCTTATTATATTTGAAATTAGCCTGATAACGACACTTTTGCTCGGCATAGTACTTCTGGACCCTGCCAGGGCATCTCATTCTGTGACTACAGCAGCCTCTGTTTAAGACCATATAACCATTTGCACTTATTATAATTGAAATTAGGCCTGATAAAGACACTTTTGCTCGGCATAGTACTTCTGGACCCTGCCAGGGCATCCCATTCTGTGACTACAGCAGCCTCTGTTTAAGACCATATAACCATTTGCTCTTATTATATTTGAAATTAGCCTGATAAAGACACTTTTGCTCGGCATAGTACTTCTGGACCCTGCCAGGGCATCCCATTCTGTGACTACAGCAGCCTCTGTTTAAGACCATATAACCATTTGCTCTTATTATATTTGAAATTAGCCTGATAAAGACACTTTTGCTCGGCATAGTACTTCTGGACCCTGCCAGGGCATCCCATTCTGTGACTACAGCAGCCTCTGTTTAAGACCATATAACCATTTGCTCTTATTATATTTGAAATTAGCCTGATAAAGACACTTTTGCTCGGCATAGTACTTCTGGACCCTGCCAGGGCATCCCATTCTGTGACTACAGCAGCCTCTGTTTAAGACCATATAACCATTTGCTCTTATTATATTTGAAATTAGCCTGATAAAGACACTTTTGCTGGGCATAGTACTTCTGGACCCTGCCAGGGCATCCCATTCTGTGACTACAGCAGCCTCTGTTTAAGACCATATAACCATTTGCACTTATTATAATTGAAATTAGCCTGATAAAGACACTTTTGCTCGGCATAGTACTTCTGGACCCTGCCAGGGCATCCCATTCTGTGACTACAGCAGCCTCTGTTTAAGACCATATAACCATTTGCACTTATTATAATTGAAATTAGGCCTGATAAAGACACTTTTGCTCGGCATAGTACTTCTGGATCCTGCCAGGGCATCCCATTCTGTGACTACAGCAGCCTCTGTTTAAGACCATATAACCATTTGCTCTTATTATATTTGAAATTAGCCTGATAAAGACACTTTTGCTCGGCATAGTACTTCTGGACCCTGCCAGGGCATCCCATTCTGTGACTACAGCAGCCTCTGTTTAAGACCATATAACCATTTGCTCTTATTATATTTGAAATTAGCCTGATAAAGACACTTTTGCTGGGCATAGTACTTCTGGACCCTGCCAGGGCATCCCATTCTGTGACTACAGCAGCCTCTGTTTAAGACCATATAACCATTTGCTCTTATTATATTTGAAATTAGCCTGATAAAGACACTTTTGCTGGGCATTGTACTTCTGGACCCTGCCAGGGCATCCCATTCTGTGACTACAGCAGCCTCTGTTTAAGACCATATAACCATTTGCTCTTATTATATTTGAAATTAGCCTGATAAAGACACTTTTGCTCGGCATAGTACTTCTGGACCCTGCCAGGGCATCCCATTCTGTGACTTCAGCAGCCTCTGTTTAAGACCATATAACCATTTGCTCTTATTATATTTGAAATTAGCCTGATAAAGACACTTTTGCTCGGCATAGTACTTCTGGACCCTGCCAGGGCATCCCATCCTGTGACTACAGCAGCCTCTGTTTAAGACCATATAACCATTTGCACTTATTATAATTGAAATTAGGCCTGATAAAGACACTTTTGCTGGGCATAGTACTTCTGGACCCTGCCAGGGCATCCCATTCTGTGACTACAGCAGCCTCTGTTTAAGACCATATAACCATTTGCTCTTATTATATTTGAAATTAGCCTGATAAAGACACTTTTGCTCGGCATAGTACTTCTGGACCCTGCCAGGGCATCCCATTCTGTGACTACAGCAGCCTCTGTTTAAGACCATATAACCATTTGCTCTTATTATATTTGAAATTAGCCTGATAAAGACACTTTTGCTCGGCATAGTACTTCTGGACCCTGCCAGGGCATCCCATTCTGTGACTACAGCAGCCTCTGTTTAAGACCATATAACCATTTGCTCTTATTATATTTGAAATTAGCCTGATAAAGACACTTTTGCTGGGCATAGTACTTCTGGACCCTGCCAGGGCATCCCATTCTGTGACTACAGCAGCCTCTGTTTAAGACCATATAACCATTTGCTCTTATTATATTTGAAATTAGCCTGATAAAGACACTTTTGCTGGGCATTGTACTTCTGGACCCTGCCAGGGCATCCCATTCTGTGACTACAGCAGCCTCTGTTTAAGACCATATAACCATTTGCTCTTATTATATTTGAAATTAGCCTGATAAAGACACTTTTGCTCGGCATAGTACTTCTGGACCCTGCCAGGGCATCCCATTCTGTGACTTCAGCAGCCTCTGTTTAAGACCATATAACCATTTGCTCTTATTATATTTGAAATTAGCCTGATAAAGACACTTTTGCTCGGCATAGTACTTCTGGACCCTGCCAGGGCATCCCATCCTGTGACTACAGCAGCCTCTGTTTAAGACCATATAACCATTTGCACTTATTATAATTGAAATTAGGCCTGATAAAGACACTTTTGCTGGGCATAGTACTTCTGGACCCTGCCAGGGCATCCCATTCTGTGACTACAGCAGCCTCTGTTTAAGACCATATAACCATTTGCTCTTATTATATTTGAAATTAGCCTGATAAAGACACTTTTGCTCGGCATAGTACTTCTGGACCCTGCCAGGGCATCCCATTCTGTGACTACAGCAGCCTCTGTTTAAGACCATATAACCATTTGCTCTTATTATATTTGAAATTAGCCTGATAAAGACACTTTTGCTCGGCATAGTACTTCTGGACCCTGCCAGGGCATCCCATTCTGTGACTACAGCAGCCTCTGTTTAAGACCATATAACCATTTGCTCTTATTATATTTGAAATTAGCCTGATAAAGACACTTTTGCTGGGCATAGTACTTCTGGACCCTGCCATGGCATCCCATTCTGTGACTACAGCAGCCTCTGTTTAAGACCATATAACCATTTGCTCTTATTATATTTGAAATTAGCCTGATAAAGACACTTTTGCTCGGCATAGCACTACTGGATCTTTTTTGGGGCATCCCATTCTGTGACTACAGCAGCCTCTGTTTAAGACCATATAACCATTTGCACTTATTATAATTGAAATTAGCCCTGATAAAGACACTTTTGCTGGGCATAGCACTACTGGATCTTTTTTTGGGGCATCCCATTCTGTGACTACAGCAGCCTCTGTTTAAGACCATATAACCATTTGCACTTATTATAATTGAAATTAGCCCTGATAAAGACACTTTTGCTGGGCATAGGCTTACTGCTGCCTGCCAGGTGCACTTCTGTTGAGGCATCCCATTCTGTAACATAGCATACCCCTCTTTATTTACACTAAGCAGCTCTCTTATTTACACTAAGCAGGCCTGTTGGAGGCTGAGTGTTACTGCTCACTTTTGGTGTGCATTATATTCTGTTTCATATAGACCCACCGCTGCCCGGGGGATCTTAAAATATCACCTACTACCACGCCAGTTAGACTATGTCGGGCAGACAAGTGCCTGGAAGTGAAAAGAGGAGTGGCAGAGGCCAAGATTCCGCAGGCAGAGCTCGCATCAGACTGGTGGCCAGTAGCAGCAGGAGTCACGCTGAGAGACCTAATCTGCCAGTATCTGCTAGCGGTCGGGTCTCCACCAGTAACGCATCTCCCGTGGTAGATTGGTTGACGCGCTCATCAACAACATCATCACAACTTACGTCTGAGACCCCCAGTCTAGGGTCGGTAGGTTCCTCTGACACAACCCTGAGTTGGCATGCCCCGAGAGCAGTCCCTGTCCTCCCATTGCCTCTGTCCTACGCCGTTCCCTCCCCCTGCGACGTATCCTATGCTTTGGGTTCAGCTCCACTCTTTAGTGAGGAGGACGATCAGATACAGGAGGACAGTCAGCAGCTACTGCCCAGCCAAGAAATGGAGGTGGCTTCTTTAGCTAGGCAGACAAATAGTGATGTGGACAGTGTCGTGGGTGCTGCGAGCGTTCCAGCTCCTGCGCCAGACACTGTTGACGAATCCACGAACATCAGTGACGTACAGCCACAACTCGGTGATGATGATGATGACGATGAAGCCGATCGCACTTGGGAGCCGGGTGAGGAAGGGGCTTCATCGTCATCATCAGGAGAAGAGGGGCGCAGGTTGCCCCAGAGTCAGCAGCTGAGGCAGCAAGGTGGTAGCAGTCAGCATGGGGGCACAATTCCAAAGGCTGGATCCGGCCGGGGCCGGGGCCGGGGTAGAGCACCTGCTGTGCGGCAGTCTACCTTATCAGGAGGTAGTGGAGCAGGGGTTCCTGGAGTTGGCAACAGCAGCAGTGAATCAGTGAGGCCAGGGGGTGGGAAAAGTAGCTACTCGGCAGTGTGGCAGTTTTTCCTGAGGCATCCGCAGGAGGGTAACATGGCCACATGCAAGATATGTAGGCAAAAGGTGAAGCGTGGCCAGGGTCCAAATGTTGGCACCACGGCCCTGCGTCAACATATGATGCGTCACCATAAAGCGACCTGGGAGAACCGAGGCTCCCAAGGGGTGGTCCAGTCTGCTTCCTCACCAAGTGAGCTCCCAATTTCTGCCAGCCAAGGCTCCAGCACCTCAGCCGAAGGCAGCTGTGCGTCATACCCATCCTCTGTCGCTCCTGCTCCTCCTCCTCCAAGTCATGCATCCCGCCAGCAATCCATCAGCGAAGCCATGTCCAAGAGACAGCAGTATGCGCCCACTCATCCTACGGCGCAGAAGCTGAATGTGCTCCTGTCCAAGTTGCTGGTGCTGCAGTCGCTCCCTTTTCAGGTGGTGGAATCTGCACCTTTCAGAGAATTGATGGCTTGTGCCGAGCCGAGGTGGAGAGTCCCAAGCCGTCATTTCTTTGCCAAGAAGGCAGTACCAGCGCTGCACACTTTTGTTGAACAGAAGGTGGGCCAGTCCTTGAGCCTGTCAGTGTGTAGCAAAATACATGGCAGCGCCGACATCTGGAGCTGTAACTACGGTCAGGGGCAGTACATGTCGTTTACGGCCCACTGGGTGAATGTGGTCCCCTTGCAGCAGCAGCAGCAACTTGGACAGGTCACGCCGCTTCGGCCTCCACGCTCTCTGCCCATTGGACCTGTGACACCGTGCGACTCGGCCTCCTCATCCTCCGCCATCTCCTCACCCTCCACTGTAGGCTCAAGTCTCAGTGCCCCTCCAGTCTACCATGTGTGCAGGGCACGGAGGTGTCACGCAGTGCTTCACATGGTTTGTCTTGGCGAACGGAGTCACACAGGGGAGGAACTGCTTAAATGTATTCATCAGGAAATCCAAACATGGCTTACTCCGAGAAAACTTAAAATGGGAATCATGGTTACCGACAATGGGAAGAACATTTTGTCTGCGCTGCGCCAAGGAAGCCTGACCCATGCCCCCTGCATGGCTCACGTCTTCAATCTGGTTGTCAAGCGGTTTCTGAAGTGTTCCCCCCATCTGCAAGACATCCTAACAACTTCAAGGAAACTTTGCATGCACTTCAGCCACTCCTACACCGCCAAACACACCCTTCTTGAGCTACAGCGTCAGAATGGTATCCCCCAACATAGTCTGATTTGCGATGTTTCCACCCGTTGGAATTCCACCCTTCACATGTTGGACCGATTATATGAACAGAGAAAAGCCATCACGGATTTCCTGATGATCCAAGCAGATAGGGGGACTCCCCTGTGTAACTTCAATGTCAACCAGTGGCAGCTCATACGGACACCTGCCGTTTGCTCAGGCCCTTTGAAGAAGCCACTTTATTTGTCAGTCGGCAGGATTACGGGATGAACGACGTGATTCGACTGCTTCATGTACTACAGCACATGTTGGAAACCATGGCTGGTCAGGGCACTGGAGACATGGCGTTTACATCTTACGGCCACATGAACCCCGTTGGAGCTGAACTGGAGGAGGAGGAGGAAGAGGAGGAGGAGGAGTTGCCCAGCGAAACACAGTTTAGGCTTGGCGAAATGGCTGGTTTATCTAGTCAGCGGACAGGAGAGGAGGAGCAGGAGCAGCCAGAGGAGCTAGAGGTTTTTGAGGAAGGCGAGACAGAGGACCCGGGCACACCGTGGCAGTATGCAGTGGAGATGGAGACAGGTAGTCCATCCGAGTCACTTGCGCAAATGGCACGAAGCATGCTCACGTGCTTGCGTAGTGACCCCAGAATTGTTTCCATCTGTCGGCGGGATGACTTCTGGCTGTCCACCTTATTGGACCCTCGCTTCCGGCACAAAATGGGGGCATTTTTTAAACCCACCGAGAGGGAGGACAAACTCAACTACTACAAAGACATTCTACGTAGGCAGTTGGCCGATGCCTATCTGCGCCATGGTCCATACTCTCGCAGGTCTGACTCGAGGGGACCTCTGCGCTCACCTTCCACTGCCATGGCCGCTGGGGGGGTTGGCAGGAGCAGCAGCAGCAGCTCCATCAGCAGAAGCAGCCTCAGTCTTCAGTCGCTAATGAGTAGCTTTCTACACCCGCATAGTGAGGCTACTCATGAGCAGCAGGAAGACCTGGAGCAGGACCTCAACCAGCAGGTCATGTCATACTTTGACATGACCATGCCAACACACCTTGAGGATCCGCTGGACTTCTGGGCAGCCAAACTTGATTTGTGGCCGCAACTAGCAGAGTTTGCCCTGGAAAAGCTGTCCTGCCCGGCAAGTAGCGTGCCATCTGAGCGGGTGTGCGGCGGGGGCCATAGTTACGGCGAGGAGAACTCGTCTGTCAACTAAAAATGTGGAGAGACTCACCTTTGTCAAAATGAATCAGGGATGGATCAGCCAGGATTTCCACCCACCAATGCCTGATGCATGCGACTAGATTCAGCATGGTGCCACGTTTTACACTTTCCAAATGGTGCAAAACATATTTATGTCTTTAGGCCATTTTTTGGGCTCCTGCTGCTGCTGCTGCCAACTTCTGCCAACTCCAGGGTGTGATTCATCCAATTGTTGGGCTCCTGAAGCCAACCCCAGTGTCTCTTTAAAGTAATATTTGGGCTCCTGCTGCTGCTGCTGCTGTCAACTCCTGCCAACTCCAGGGTGTGATTCATCCAATTTTTGGGCTCCTGAAGCCAACTCCAATGTATATTTGGGCTCCTGCTGCTGCTGCTGCCAACTTCTGCCAACTCCAGGGTGTGATTCATCCAATTTTTGGGCTCCTGAAGCCAACCCCAGAGTCTCTTTAAAGTAATGTTTGGGCTCCTGCTGCTGCTGCTGCTGCTGCCAACTTCTGCCAACTCCAGGGTGTGATTCATCCAATTTTTGGGCTCCTGAAGCCAACCCCAGGGTCTGTTTAAAGTAATGTTTGGGCTCCTGCTGCTGCTTGCAACTCCAGGGTGTGATTCATCCAATTTTTGGGCTCCTGAGGCCAACCCCAGTGTCTCTTTAAAGTAATGTTTGGGCTCCTGCTGCTGCTGCTGCTGCCGCCAACTCCAGGGTGTGATTCATCCAATTTTTGGGCTCCTGAGGCCAACCCCAGGGTCTCTTTAAAGTAATATTTGGGTTCCTGCTGCTGCTGATGCTGCTGCCAACTTCTGCCAACTCCATGGTGTGATTCATCCAATTTTTGGGCTCCTGAAGCCAACCCCAGTGTCTCTTTAAAGTAATGTTTGGGCTCCTGCTGCTGCTGCTGCCAACTCCAGGGTGTGATTCATCCAATTTTTGGGCTCCTGAGGCCAACCCCAGGGTCTCTTTAAAGTAATATTTGGGCTCCTGCTGCTGCTGCTGCTGCTGCTGCCAACTTCTGCCAACTCCAGGGTGTGATTCATCCAATTTTTGGGCTCCTGAAGCCAACCCCAGGGTCTGTTTAAAGTAATGTTTGGGCTCCTGCTGCTGCTTGCAACTCCAGGGTGTGATTCATCCAATTTTTGGGCTCCTGAGGCCAACCCCAGGGTCTCTTTAAAGTAATATTTGGGCTCCTGCTGCTGCCAACTCCAGGGTGTGATTCATCCAATTTTTGGGCTCCTGAGGCCAACCCCAGGGTCTCTTTAAAGTAATATTTGGGCTCCTGCTGCTGCTGCTGCCAACTTCTGCCAACTCCAGGGTGTGATTCATCCAATTTTTGGGCTCCTGAAGCCAACCCCAGTGTCTCTTTAAAGTAATATTTGGGATCCTGCTGCTGCTGCTGCTGCTGCCAACTCCAGGGTGTGATTCATCCAATTTTTGGGCTCCTGAGGCCAACCCCAGGGTCTCTTTAAAGTAATATTTGGGCTCCTGCTGCTGCTGCTGCTGCTGCCAACTTCTGCCAACTCCAGGGTGTGATTCATCCAATTTTTGGGCTCCTGAAGCCAACCCCAGTGTCTCTTTAAAGTAATGTTTGGGCTCCTGCTGCTGCTGCTGCTGCCAACTCCAGGGTGTGATTCATCCAATTTTTGGGCTCCTGAGGCCAACCCCAGGGTCTCTTTAAAGTAATGTTTGGGCTCCTGCTGCTGCTGCTGCTGCCAACTCCAGGGTGTGATTCATCCAATTTTTGGGCTCCTGAGGCCAACCCCAGGGTCTCTTTAAAGTAATATTTGGGCTCCTGCTGCTGCTGCTGCTGCTGCCAACTTCTGCCAACTCCAGGGTGTGATTCATCCAATTTTTGGGCTCCTGAAGCCAACCCCAGTGTCTCTTTAAAGTAATGTTTGGGCTCCTGCTGCTGCTGCTGCTGCCAACTCCAGGGTGTGATTCATCCAATTTTTGGGCTCCTGAGGCCAACCCCAGGGTCTCTTTAAAGTAATGTTTGGGCTCCTGCTGCTGCTGCTGCTGCTGCTGCCAACTCCAGGGTGTGATTCATCCAATTTTTGGGCTCCTGAGGCCAACCCCAGGGTCTCTTTAAAGTAATATTTGGGCTCCTGCTGCTGCTGCTGCTGCTGCCAACTTCTGCCAACTCCAGGGTGTGATTCGTTCAATTTTTGGGCTCCTGAAGCCAACCCCAGTGTCTCTTTAAAGTAATGTTTGGGCTCCTGCTGCTGCTGCTGCTGCCAACTCCAGGGTGTGATTCATCCAATTTTTGGGCTCCTGAAGCCAACCCCAGTGTCTCTTTAAAGTAATGTTTGGGCTCCTGCTGCTGCTGCTGCTGCCAACTCCAGGGTGTGATTCATCCAATTTTTGGGCTCCTGAGGCCAACCCCAGGGTCTCTTTAAAGTAATGTTTGGGCTCCTGCTGCTGCTGCTGCTGCTGCTGCCAACTCCAGGGTGTGATTCATCCAATTTTTGGGCTCCTGAGGCCAACCCCAGGGTCTCTTTAAAGTAATATTTGGGCTCCTGCTGCTGCTGCTGCTGCTGCCAACTTCTGCCAACTCCAGGGTGTGATTCGTTCAATTTTTGGGCTCCTGAAGCCAACCCCAGTGTCTCTTTAAAGTAATGTTGGGGCTCCTGCTGCTGCTGCTGCTGCCAACTCCAGGGTGTGATTCATCCAATTTTTGGGCTCCTGAGGCCAACCCCAGGGTCTCTTTAAAGTAATATTTGGGCTCCTGCTGCTGCCAACTTCTGCCAACTCCAGGGTGTGATTCATCCAATTTTTGGGCTCATGAAGCCAACCCCAGGGTCTGTTTAAAGTAATGTTTGGGCTCCTGCTGCTGCTTGCAACTCCAGGGTGTGATTCATCCAATTTTTGGGCTCCTGAGGCCAACCCCAGGGTCTCTTTAAAGTAATATTTGGGCTCCTGCTGCTGCCAACTCCAGGGTGTGATTCATCCAATTTTTGAGCTCCTGAGGCCAACCCCAGGGTCTCTTTAAAGTAATATTTGGGCTCCTGCTGCTGCTGCTGCTGCTGCCAACTTCTGCCAACTCCAGGGTGTGATGCATCCAATTTTTGGGCTCCTGAAGCCAACCCCAGTGTCTCTTTAAAGTAATGTTTGGGCTCCTGCTGCTGCTGCTGCTGCCAACTCCAGGGTGTGATTCATCCAATTTTTGGGCTCCTGAGGCCAACCCCAGGGTCTCTTTAAATTAATATTTGTGCTCCTGCTGCTGCTGCTGCTGCTGCCAACTTCTGCCAACTCCAGGGTGTGATTCATCCAATTTTTGGGCTCCTGAAGCCAACCCCAGGGTCTGTTTAAAGTAATGTTTGGGCTCCTGCTGCTGCTTGCAACTCCAGGGTGTGATTCATCCAATTTTTGGGCTCCTGAGGCCAACCCCAGGGTCTCTTTAAAGTAATATTTGGGCTCCTGCTGCTGCCAACTCCAGGGTGTGATTCATCCAATTTTTGGGCTCCTGAGGCCAACCCCAGGGTCTCTTTAAAGTAATATTTGGGCTCCTGCTGCTGCTGCTGCCAACTTCTGCCAACTCCAGGGTGTGATTCATCCAATTTTTGGGCTCCTGAAGCCAACCCCAGAGTGTCTTTAAAGTAATGTTTGGGCTCCTGCTGCTGCTGCTGCTGCTGCTGCCGCCAACTCCAGGGTGTGATTCATCCAATTTTTGGGCTCCTGAGGCCAACCCCAGGGTCTCTTTAAAGTAATATTTGGGCTCCTGCTGCTGCCAACTCCAGGGTGTGATTCATCCAATTTTTGGGCTCCTGAGGCCAACCCCAGGGTCTCTTTAAAGTAATGTTTGGGCTCCTGCTGCTGCTGCCAACTCCAGGGTGTGATTCATCCAATTTTTGGGCTCCTGAAGCCAACCCCAAGGTCTCTTTAAAGTAATATTTGCGCTCCTGCTGCTGCTGCCAACTCAAGGGTGTGATTCATCCAATTTTTGGGCTCCTGAAGCCAACCCCAGGGTCTCTTTAAAGTAATATTTGGGCTCCTGCTGCTGCTGCTGCCAACTCCAGGGTGTGATTCATCCAATTTTTGGGCTCCTGAAGCCAACCCCAGTGTCTCTTTAAAGTAATGTTTGGGCTCCTGCTGCTGCTGCCAACTCCAGGGTGTGATTCATCCAATTTTTGGGCTCCTGCTGCTGCCAACTCCAGTGTCTCTTTAAAGCAATGTTTGGGCTCCTGCCTCTCATAGTGATGCCACTTCAACTCTCTTGAATTCAATTGTGCCGCTCTGCGATTCTATTAGCGATGCCTCTGATCTGCATGTGATATTTATTCAAAGTATTATTTAACTAACCCAGCACGCATCCTGTGCGTGTTACAGCAAGGCAGAATGGTTTACAACCCTATTGAGGCTCTAGGAGGCTCAGAAATAGCCGTTTTTAATAGCGATTCGTCGCGAATTTATTCGGGTCGAAACGATTTTTGTCGGAAAATTCGGCGAATCAGTCGAATCGAATTTTTCAAAAGTTCGCTCATCTCTACTACAGACGCTCATCTGTCACTACCTGCCGCTAATGATGAATCAGCCTCCAAGTAAATATTCTTGCCCAATGTTTAGGCTTCATATGGGAGCAGACAGGCATCCCAAATCAGTTTGTCTCCAGATCTATGTGGGCCCCTTGCCCTAGCTCCCCGCCCCCTACCACTGGATGCAGACAATTTTCCTTGTTCGTTAAGCAACTCATGGTTTCTCTAATCCTGCCATTGCTGCCCTACTTGACCAGGAAACAAAGAAAGGAAAATAAAAGGAATGCTGGGAACAACAAAATAATGACAAATGAAAAATAATTAAAAAATTATTAAAATGAAGAGAAATACTGTAAGGAAGGATGGAAAAAAACAAATACAATGATACATAGAAAGTCAGAAAGAATAGAAGGAATGACAGGAACAAAGAAGAAAAGAAAGAAGAAGGAACAGAAAGAAGGGGGAAGGAAAAGAAAGAAGAAGAAAGAAAGAAAGAAAGAAAGAAAGAAAGAAAGAAAGAAAGAAAGAAAGAAAGAAAGAAAGAAAGAAAGAGGAGCGAGGGAGAGGAAGAAGGAATGACAAAATGAAAGTAAGAATAGAAGGAAGGAAAATGAGGAAAGAAAGAAAAAAGAAGAAAGAAAGAAATAGAAGAATCAATAACAAATATGAACTGATAGAATGAAAAAAGAAAGAAAGGTAAATAATAGAAAGAATAGAAGGAAAAAAGGAAAGAACAAAAAGTAAAAATGAATAGAAGGAAAGAAAGAAAGAAAAGAAGGACCAGTATAAAGAAAGGGAATGATTGAAAGATATGGGATAGAAAGATAGAAGAAAGAAAAGAAAAAAAACAATAAAAGAAAAAAAGGAAGAGAGAAACAATATACCCCTGACTGACTACTGCCATGGCTCTGCATCCCACATAGGTGCCCAGCTAACTGCTGGTAAGAGTTGCATCACATGACCACCACGTGAGGTGGGCCCTCCCAATGTACATGGGCCCTGGCACCTGCCCAGGTAAGCTTAGTGCTGGCGCCTGCCTGTCTGGAGGGTGGGGGTCTGCAGTGGCCCTGGGGCCACAGGCAAGGCCAATGACTTTTACCTGCAGAAGAAAAGGAGACTGGTAATAAAAAGCTGAGAAATACATAAGCAGCTTGGATATGTCAGACTGTGGATAAGGCAGCCATTAATTCCCGGGGATAACACAAGGTGTGAACAGACGAGATTCATGCCAAGGTGAGACTCGGTAATAGCTGCTCAGGTTGGGTACAAGCACCGGCTAATGGAGGGGCAGCATTAGGTGAAGTGCCTTCAGTCAGAGCAGAACGAACTCTATAATCTAATGATTAGGGTTCAGTAAAGCTTGTTGGTTTAGATTAATGATTTTCTTAGTAATTATATTTAATGTCATCGCGTCTACACAGGAAACAACGGCAAGGCGTGTGAAGACTGGACATATCTGTCCCTGAGAGGTTGTACTACCCAAATACCCGAGCGCATGCTCACCTGCCAACCTGCCAACTGTAATGCTAAACAAAGGAGAGGGTAAAACAAACCATTTACCTACTACTAAAAATGGGAGCACCACAAAAATGACATATGCAATTGAAACAAACAGAAATATCATTAAAACCACATATAATACACGAAGCACAAGATAAAGGGGGTTATTTAACAAGGGATAGCGCCAGGTAGCGCCTCGTAGCAGCAGGCAGCGTCTGGTGAACGCCGGGCGCTGTACGCACAACCACATTTATGAAAGGGTATCTGGTGAGCGCCTCTAACAGCGCCATGATGCGTCACATGTATTAAATATAGGCAGCTGGGAGGCCGATTCATTAATAGCGCCAGGTAGCGACAGATGAGCGACAGTAGCGGCATTTTCAGAGCGCCCGCTAGTAGTCGCTGTGCTTGGCCGTTGTTCTGTAGTTGATAGCGACTCAGTCGGTTTGCCGTAATGTTGAATATTGGGTGAGGAGTCGCTATTTGACAGGTTCCTCGCTGTATGGGAGCGCATGACAGCGAATGGCCATAGCGAACGGCTCCCAGCATATTCATTAACAAATTACGCTCAAAAAATTCTCGCGCTGTGAAATGCATGTTTAAACCCCAGAGCGCTGGCGGCGATGGGTTAAAAGTAGTTTTTTAACCCCCAAACAACCATATTTTGTGAAAAAAAAAACATGTTTTTCAAAACATTTTGTAATATGAATACATTAATATCAGACCTGTAATATCAATTCTGCACAAATTTTTTTTTTTTTTTTTTTTACCTTAAAAAAAATATCTAACATTGCAGAAGTGGTCACAGAATTTTTGACATTTAAAAAAAAAAAAACATTAATAGCAATTAATTAAGAATATTTAAAGATTGTTCCATTGAAATGCATTGGAGAGCGCCAGGTAGCGAGAGGTCATACCTGTCGCTGTTCAAGGTCGCTCGCTGGCGCTGTGGGGTGAGGCTGGAATAATGATGAATGATTCGCTATCTGGCGCTCTGTCAGTCACTAAGCAGGATCGGCTTGATAAATGTGTGATTGCGGAGGGGAGCCGGCGTACTCGTGGCGGTGACCGTCATTAACGTTCGCTCACCATTCGCTACCTGGCGCCATCCCTTGTTAAATAAGGGCCTCAGTGTATAGCGCCGACGCTCTAGCTTCCAGAGCGCCAGGTATTACCTTTCGCTCAGTGTCGCTCTCCCATACATTTCAATGGCCGTTCATTTGTTTGTGTTTAAACAGCGTGTTTGACATTTTTGTTTTTGTTTTTTTTGCTCCAATCATTGTGTGACGTCTCCTGGCTGCAAACAAACATTTTAGAAACTTTTTGGACTTTTAATATTTTTATGCAGAATTGTCATTACAGGTCTGGCACTAAAGTGTTATTGTCCCAGTGTTAAAACAATGTCATTCCATGTGTTTTCGCTTTGTTGCTGGTGTATATGTGTTCAAAAACATCGTCTGACGCTCTATGCTATAGCGACCAGATCCAGAGCGCCGACGCTGTGTGGGTGTCCTTTTTTGATAAGTATGGTGTGGAGTGCTGAGTGCCGGACGCACTAAGCTGGCGCTACCTCTCGCTCCCTGCAGCACTGTACTGGTGTTAGGGCGCCCAACATACATCACATTGATCAATGCGGGCCAGGTTACCACAGCGACTGTTACAGCGCCCAATACCTTCTTACAGCATCTACTAGTGGTCGCTCTAAGCACCACTATACAGACGCTTATCTGCTGTAAAGATTCAGCCTCCAAATCTCCTATCTAGTATATAAGCGAAAAAAATAAATATAATAGGCAAAAGGGGGCCCAGAACTGCGGCTCCTTAAATCAAATAGATTAGTACTCATATACATCCCTCTCCAGAGCAATTCAGATTGCTACACATTAATTTACCTACTCCTGCTGTGGTCGATTTTACCCCATCAATGGAATCCTATTTAGCTTCTGGTGGCCTGCAAAGAGGAAGTGCTGCTGGGGGGTTATGTTGTAGGTTATGTTGGTTAAGTCCGTCCAGCAACATAGCTGCAATTCTGGGAAAAAAGCCTCCTAAATGCTCCAAGATGGACACAACCAGGAGGAAAATGGGTGAGGCAGTATCTCAGCTTTGAGTGGATGCAGGATAATATGTAAGTGCTGACAATAGAAACATAGAAACATAGAAGGTTGAAGGGCAGAAGGAGACCATACGGTCCATCTAGTCTGCCCTTATGTAACTGTATGTACTCTTTATCTTAGGATAGATGTGTGCTTATCCCAGGCATGTTTAAATTCAGTGACTGTTGATTTTTCAACTACCTCTGCTGGAAGTTTGTTCCAAGCATCTACTACTCTTTCTGTAAAATAATATTTTCTAACATTGCTCCTGATCTTCCCCCGACTAGCTTCAGGTTGGGCCCCTTGTTCTCTCTTTAAGTTCCTTCTTAAAAACACTTCCCTCCTGAACATTATTCAATCCTTTCACATATTTAAAGGTCTCCATCATGTCCCCCCTCTCCCTTCTTTCCTGAGAAGTTTTAAGTTTAAGTCCTTCCACCATTTTCGTTGCCGGCCTTTGGACACGTTCTATTTACATAATGTATTTTTGCAGGTAAGGTCTCCAGAACTGCACACAGTATTCTAGCTGTGGCCTCACCAGGGCTCTATACAGCGGCATCACAACCTCCCTCTTCCTACTGGTGATGCCTCGAGCTATGCAGCCGAGCATCCTGCTTGCTTTTCCCACTGCCTGGCTACACTGTCCACTCATCTTGCAGATATCAGTAATCAGTATCCCTAAATCTCTCCCCTCCGAGGTCCTGGAAGACACAGTGCTGCCAATACGGTGCTCAGAGCAGGGATTCCTTCTACCCAAGTGCATGATTTTACATTTAGAGACATTAAACTCTAGTTTCCACAGTTTTGACCATTTATCCAGTAAAGCTAAATCATTTTCAATGTTGCAGACACCTCCAGGAATATCCACCCTATTACTAACCTTTGTATCACCAGAAAACAGGCAAACTTTTCCTGCCAAGCCTTCTTCTATGTCACTTACAAATATATTAAAAAGAATGGGGCCCAGGACAGAGCCTTGCGGCACACCACTTGTAACTCGCCTTTGTTCAGATTGCACACCATTTACAACAACTCTCTGATACCGATCCCTCAGCCAACTGGAAATCCACTGAACTATCCAGGGATTGTGTTCAATAACTTATCTATGAGCTCAATGATTCAGTATCAAGCATGCAGATGGGGCAAGGGAGTTTTGGGGAGTTATTGATCTGTTGGTCCGGTTTAAGTCATGGGCATATCACTCCGATGCCCCTGCACAGAGGAACCACACACGGGAAAGTGAAATTCCTTTGTGTTGTTTCCCTTTAAAGCAGACAGGGATGCAAAAAAAAAAAACTAGCTATATATTGGATGACCATATTCTTTGTCCTGTTTTGCTTCTCATTTCTTCCTGTGGTTTTTGTGTTCTTTCCTCTGATTTTTGCTGTGGACAAAGGTCCAGTCTGGGTGAGTAGCTCTGGCTGCATTGCATGTCCCAACTTTGGGGACTCAAAAATAAGAGTAGGGACCACACTAAACACAGAGTGCCTTGCCGGGGCAGTGTGGCTTCCACATGTATCTGCAGATATGTGCAACCAAATTCGTGCCGAATCGAATATTTCCTGAAATTCGGAGCGAATTCCGGTTCGTCCGAAGCGGTTCGCTCATCTCTACTACACATGTTTGGTGCTTAATACTTGGATGCTGAGAGGGTTAAACTGGGCAGTAAATTGGTTCCCAGGCCCTGAATAATAATAAGAATGATGATGATTTTGTATAAATAATAGTGATGGAGCTATTCCCACCCCCTTTGCCCAGTCTGGGTAGCCACTGGTTTTAAGGGCCCAGACTTCTGATGGACCCGGGTTTGTGTTCCACCTGCTTTGGCACAGCTCTATCCGACCTCTTGCTTTGGCTCCTGATCTGGTTTCCCATCTTTTCTCCTGACCTGGTACCACCTGACTACCTTCCCTTTTTTTATTTGACTACCTGCTTTGGCTCATGACCAAGCTCCTTCTGACTCTGGCTCCTAATTTAGTGACCTCTGACTGTCTGTCTCGGCTCTTGACCCAGCTTCATCTGATCACACGTTTTCACTTTAGACCTGGTGTAACCCGATTGCTGAAGCCCCCCCCCCCCCGTGCATAGACCCCTGCAACTCCCTGAAATCATTACCTGCATCTCAATCCTTGGACAAAATATGATTCCATGCTTGTAAAGAGAAAGTGACCTGGGTCCAGTAAAGAGAAAGTGACCTGGGTCCAGTAAAGAGAAAGTGACCTGGGTTCGCTTTGGCTCATGACCCAGCTTAGCTCACCACCATTCTAGTGCCTCCTGTTTTGTCCAGGCCTAGTACAAGTATGCTTTGGGTTTCCGGTCACAGAAACCTATCTTCATCATCAGCGGCTTAAAAAAACAAACAAGGTTCACATTAGGCTCTAGACACTTTGTTGTCCATGCTCGCAGCAGTTACTAGCCTTAACATCCCCATCAGGGGCACTATACGGCCAGACAGTCCACCCTCTTCTGCTGATCGACTTTCCATATTGTCAACAGAGAAATAGCTTTAAAGGAGGGGTGGGGGGATGGCTTTGTCAAGATTGTCCATATGCCTGATCGTCCTCATCAGGGAGGAAATAGTTCAACTGTCATTAGCATTTCTTGAATTCAGAAGCACCGTGTGCCTAATTTATTCTCATTGTCGGAACCATCACTCTCCAAGGTCCTGAACCTACTTGCTTTGCTTCCTAAATCCTGTTCCACAGGGGTTACCACTTGTGTCCTATTACTATCTGCCCTAGCTTGACCTAGTTTGTTTGAAGCAGCCCAACACCCATTTCCTACCTAATTTCTGGAGCAATACCCAGATTGCTGGAGCCCTCACAGGGCATAGACCCCCACAACTCCCTGAGATCATTACCTGCACCTCAATCCTGGACAATAGGCTCGATTCAGAGACACATTCGTCCGGACTTCCGTAGCTGTCTGTGAAGGTTTTGGTGGGTGTTTGTAATTTTTTGGCTTTTTTTCGTACATTTTTCGATAAACGGAAGCAATTCGGAACATTTCCAAACAAAATTGAAAAATTTCCGTTCCTTCAGAAAACTTCCGTTGCTGGGATGGTTTCCGTCTGATTCAGAGAGCTGTTTGCCGACGGCTCACCACCCTATAAATTCGTTTAATTGTAAAACCACTTCCGACACCTCTGAGGACTCTAATTGCTATTGTTGAACATGTTTTGCGGCTATGTGGAGGAGTCTGCACGCCTTTAGCACCAAGGCATTGCATGTATCAGCATGGCCGAGGCCATAAATTGTATAGCAATGCACCTGAATCAATACATTTCATGTATGTCTTATAGATGCATTTTAATGCTGACCTAAATTAGTCCTTAGCATGTAAACATTTATTTTTCCACACATCCATATAATTGCTATATTTTTTTAGACTTATGTCCTTTGTGAATTATATTTGGATTGTTGAACTTGAATTTTAATGTGTTGTAGGAGTTAGTGTTTTAGTTGGTTACCTTTGCTTTCTGTAATTATTTTATATTTGGTTGCAGGAACCGCAAGATGTGCCACTCGCCCTTGCTCCTGATGCCCGTTCTTTGCCTGCAGAATGCGGGCCAGGGGTTCTCTAATCGGGCACTATGCAAAACCCGGCCCGTGGTGGCGAGGGCCCTCTGGCTTATGAAGTCCAGATTTAGGTGTTTGGACCATACGGGGGGGGGGGGGGGGGGCACTGCAGTATGACCCCAACAAGGTTATACCAAAATTTTAATTTACAGGGACCACACGTGCCAGAGTGGCACAACTGAGTGTCAGGGTCCTTCAGTTGGTGGGCGAGATGCAGGAGCTGCGCAACTTGTTGTGGACCACAGATGAAGAATAATGTTCAGTGGCCTGCCATTGCTATGTATTGAATTTTTTATAGTTGTAAAAAGTTTAAATTAAACACATTTTTAAAAAATGCATATTTGATGCTGGTAATTATTACAAAAAAATTACATTGTCATTTTATTAACAAACTACATTAACACAAAACTAATGGGCACAGAAATATTTAAAGATGAATATTCACATGACCGAGAAGTGATTTGGGTGAGCTTTAAGGGTCCAAAAGGGAAGATGGAGAATAGTGATAAGTGATTTGGGTAAGTTTTAGGGTGCTAAAATGGAAGAAGAACCTAAGCGCTAAGTGATTTGGGTAAGTTTTAGCGACCGAAAATGGAAAAGGCAGGATAGCGCTAAGTGGTTAGGGTGAGCTTTAAGGACCCAAAAGGGAAAAGGCAGGATAGTGCTAAGTGGTTTGGGTGAGCTTTAAGGGTCCAAAAGGGAAGATGGAGGATGGAGTGCTAAGTGGTTTAGCTAAACATTGTAGTAGAAGTGAGGGTGGCAAATATGTAGGCGGGCACTTTAATGAGTTAAGTTTGTAGTGCGCAGGCGCAAGATCGTAAGGATTCCGTCTGGGCGATTATTTTTGGTAAAATGGAAACAGAATCTATCGGGAAACGTAAAGGATTCATTGGAGGATACGATGGGAAAAGGGCAAAAACGAAAGCCTACGTTGTAACATGTGGAAATGAAACGGAAAAGTCTGGATGGAAAATGACATCCGCGTAATTCGTAATCTGCCGTACGAACGGACGGAAACTTTACACAAGGTTTTCAATGCATGCATAGAATCGCTCGAACGCTCATACGAGAGCGGGAACAGTTGAAAAAAATACGACATCGGCACCGTTTTGAAAGTTTTTTTGTGTCTCTCTGAATCGAGCCTAATATGTGATCCCACAATTGTAAAGAGAAAGTGACCTAGGTCTAGGGCTCTGCGTGACTATTCACTTTGGCTCATGACCCAACTTAGCTGACCACCATTCTAGTGCCTCCTGTTTTGCCCAGGCCTAGTACAAGCTGCATTACTTTGGGTTTTCTGGTGACAGAAACCTATCTCCATAATCCGGGGCTTAACCATTAAAAAAACAAGGTTCACGTTAGACTCCACACTTTGCTGCCAGCAGGGAAATAGTTTAGGGGGGGGGGGGGGGGGGGGGTGAGCTGGCTTTGTCAAGATCGTCACTACGCCAGATAGTCCTAATCAGGAGGAAATATTTCAACTGTCATCAGCATTTCTTGAATTAAGAAGCACCGTGTGCCTAATTTAGTCCTCATTTTCTGAACCGTCACTCTCCAAGGTCCTGAACCAAGAAATAGTGGTTTATTTACTAAAGCGTAGTGAGCTTTTTCTACCACTTGCAGAGTAATTAAAATAGAACAGAAATACAATGTTATTTCCTTCAATAGGGTTTAATTCTTCAACAGCAGAGAAGAAAAAGTGTCACAGCAACCTAATTCATTCCAATTTCCAATCCTGAAAATATTTAACACAGGATGCTGGAGGGGGGTTGTTTTATATGCTTTTGTATGTTTTTAAATTGCTGACATATTGTAGAGTTAAATGACTCAACATCCAGATAGGACATTATCTCCTGCCCGGTCTCCCAAAACAGCTAGTGTTTCTTTTTTTTTACTAGCCTTTGCCCAATATTTATAACAACACGAACAGGATGCAGTTGGCCATATTTCTCCCTGGCTGAGCAGCCCTGACCCCTGGTGCTTTCCAGTGATGATGCATTCAGTTTTGTTTGAATTTACCTGTCACCCAAATCTGAACCCCAGCACTAATCATTACTGTAGAGCAGGGGTACTCCAACCACTTCTTGTAAAGGTCCATTTACAGGCATCTGGTGAGAGGCGAAGGTCCGGACGGGGTGCTGTCGGGGGGTGGATAGTTAGAAATCAGCGCACTGGGGGCGGGTTGGGGGTGGATTATACCTTGCAATGCCACTTCCTGCACATGCAGTACTTCATATTGCAATGCTAAGTGTCAGGAATCATGACACTGTCAGGGAGACAAACTACATCGCCAATCCATAACGGGGCAGCGCTGAGCATGGCTACACAGAAGCAACTAAGTGCAGGGCTGTCAGGGCAGGGGTCAGAAATCTGGACAGAGGTCCGCATTCGGACCCCGGTCCGCCAGTTGAGTACCGCTGCTGTAGAGCTTGCTTTTTTTAAAAAAAAAAAAACTCAATCCTACCACCTGCTCCTTCAGAGAAGGTGGTAGGAGTGAGATTTTAAAAAATGTAAGCACCCAACCCACCAAGATCCCCATAGAGGCAAACCCTAAAAAGTTGGTAGATATGAGGATATGTACATATACAGTGGTTCTGCCACCCATGCCCATGATCGTCGCAGTAGTGCCATAGCAAGTATTTACGAAGTGGCACCCACCAAGAACATGGGGGGAGAAGGGGGAGTGGGCGGCCATATTACAGTAGCTGTACAGTATTTTGGAATGAAAATCAAGAACAAATGTAGATTGTTTAAGAAAAAATAAGACTTTGCCTGAAAATAAGGCCTGGTGCAGGGGTAATCAATCACTTCTTGTAAAGGTCCATTTAAAGACATCAGGTGAGAGGTGAAGGTCCAGGCGGGGGGGGGGGGGGTAGTTAGAAATCAGTACATGGGGGGAGGGTCTATAGATTCCCCAGGCCAAATTAGAAAAGGCTGCTTGCCCCCCCCCCCCCCCCCCACTCTGCCCCAAAAATCCTATCCTTTTTTGGGCCCCACAGAACCTACAACTCTGGGTAAGGGCACATTGATTTAACCCCCATTGCATTCTGTGGAGGCCGTGTACAGGGGTGGACTAGGGCCCAAAATCAATAAGGTCTGGTAACAAGGATGGATAGATAGGGCTCGGGGGAGAGGGATGAATGGGAGGGAAGCTGTAAAGAAGAGGGATGGACAGAAAGAACAGGAAGGGCAGGGAGGGATGAAGAGAGAGCTGAGAGAAGATTGGATGGGCAGGAATGAATGGCCTGATCTGGAAGAAAAAGTAATGGACTGGCAAAACTGTGAGGACAGGAATGGAAGGAACAGAGAGACTGGGCTGGATGGGGCAGAGCTGTGGGGACAGGGATAGATGGGGCAGAGCTGAGGTGCGGAAAATGACTTGATGAGGCAAAGAGACAGAGAAACAAAGTTTGTGTACCTTGCAATGCCACTTCCCACCCGTGCAGTACTTCAAATTGCAATGCTAGGTGCCAGGGAACCATGACACTGGCAGGGAGACTAAGCACTACATTGTCAATCAATGGGGCAGCACTGAGCACGGCAACACAGAAGCAACTGAGTGCAGGGCTGTCAGGGCAGGAGTCCAGAAATCTGGTGCCGAGATCTGCATTTGGACCCCGGTCCGCCAGTTGAGTATCACTGGGCTAGTGCATCTTTTGGAACATAAATTAATATAAAGCCCTGTCCTATTGTGGGGGAAACACAGTAATATAAACCAAGGTGTTGTTGTGCCCTGTTCAGGTTTCAGTTTTTCCCGGGTTCCCTTACCGCAGTGCTGCCATTATTGTCCTGGAGGCCCTGACAACAGATTTCTTGCAGCGGCCGGAAGCCAGAGGCAGTTTAGAGCGACGGCCATCACAGTAAAACTCGCCGCCGTGTCCTCCTTGACCTCATGCATAATATCACAGGGAAAACTCATTAAGGCTTCCCCGGTCGGCTCTCGGCAGACCTTAATTCTGCCTTGCGCCGGCCCAATTTCGCCTGTGATATATGGGAAAAATAATTGAACTATATTTGAGAATATATTGGATATTACCGCTTACACACTGCGGGATTTATTGGCGTGATCTATCACCTCATTGTAACCAGCGGGGAGTGAGAGAATGAAGACAGACACAGAGGTGCGGCCATTCGGAGCGTTCAACCTTCCCGTGGGAGAGGACGGAGGAAAAAGAATCAAGCCCCGGGAGAGTTGGGTTGATAAAGCGTGACTCATCACCTTTAATAACAATGCTAATAGAAGCACGGCGCCTATAGATGCAACATTACTTAAAGGGAAAGTGGGCTGCTACTGTAACCGAGGGCCTGGATGGGGGACAAGAAACACACAGTCGCAACATTTTTTAAACCGGACCAACACTCACTTTTTCTTTAAAGCAGACCAAAACCCAGGATTTTGACTATATTGGGTTTTGGCCCTTGCCTCCTCGCTGTGTGACACCCCCCAGGTCGCCTGATCGCACTCACCTTTCCTTGGTCCTATGGTACATACGCAGCCTCTCATCCAATCAGCGTGCTCGGGTCCGCTCACGTCAGCTCGTCTAAGCCTTTGTCTAAGGTGAGCGGAACCAAGCGCGCTGATGGCCGCATCCCCTGCTACCCTCTAGTAGGGAGCTTGCCCACGCCGGCCATTTACAAATGCCTGGCGCAGTCATGCGCCCTGCTAGGGGTTATAGGGGATGCAGCCACTGTTCACACATGTGCCGTTGGACTGCGAAAGAAGGTGAGTTTATGGGCGACCTGGGGGGATTCCCACAGTGGGGCATCCCGATTTTAGATACCCCTCGGGGAGAGAGAATCAATTGGCCCAAGAATCTATAAGATCTCTGTGGCCTTTGGTCCACTTTAATGGGTGTTGGTCCCACAGAGAACTAATCAAAAGCTCGGGGGGCATTCAGAATGCTAGAGTCCCCCCCGCACATAACCTTCCCCAGAACGCCAGTAATCTTCATCTTCACTACGAGCCAGCACCGGGTCCCGCGATTGGCCGGCGGCTGGTCACATGGGTCACGGTCGTGTTGTCAACGCCAGACACTGGAGCGATCTGCCCCAGTGACCGCCAACCAGCCAGACTCGTAGTGAAGGTGAGGATTACCGGTGTTCTGAGGGGTTATGTGTGGGGGAGACTCAGGTGCAGGTGTTGGTCTGGTTTAACAGTTGTCACAAACAGCTTCAGTGGGTCTCCAACAGTTTCTTGTAAGAGTCTGTTCAGGGTGCTGGCAAGCCGCAGGCCACCCCACCGCATCCATCCTGGGCAAAATAATTTTGCATTTGCATCAATCCTGGTCCAAATAATTCTTCATCCGCCCTGGGCAAAATATTTCAGTGCCGTCTGCACCCATCCAGGGCAAAATAAGGTTGTATCTGCACCCACCCTGGGCAAAATATTTCAGTGCTTGTCTGCATCCATCCAGGGCAAAATAATTTGGTGTCTGTATGGTTATACATTAGAATGGTCGGGTCTGCATTTTGCTTCACATTTGTTACTTACCGCCCTTTGAAGACAAAAAGAATGCTGATGTGTCCCTCTGTGAAGATAAGTTTGACACCCCTGCATTAGATCCACATAGTTTGCTACAATCCCCCAAGCTAGCACTAGAGAAAGGGAATTATGTCTTTACGGACTAATCTTTACGGACCTTGAAAATCTAAAAAAAAATGTTTGTTCTGCCGCTTGCCTGGAACCAAGCTAAGACAGATGGGACTTCTTTTTCTCAAAATTTAATTTCCATGTAACCTCTTGCCCTGGATATAAAAATGGGAAACCTAACGCCTTGTCCTAAATGATTCCTTCAGCTACTGATCAAACATCCTCTGACCTTCCCGACACCGTCCTCCAAGAAAGTCATTTTCTCCTTTGCAATCTGAATTAATCTCACAGATAAAACAAGCTGCAGCTCAGCTAGACTCTAATGTGCACCCGTCATGTACTTTACGGGGTACGTTTTGTCTTCATGAGAAAAAGATCCTGTGTCTAAACTCCCCTGAAGCCCTAAAGCTGTAACCCAGCGGCTCATATGGCCCTCCATTATGGGGTTCAAAAGACTTAAGAATGAGACGGTGGTTCTTTTGGTGATAATGATGGAGTCCAGCCAAATGCTTCAGATGTGATGGCATCAATGCAAGACCTGCAGATGTCTGAATCCACATAAAGAAGGAGAACTCATGCGTCCACATCAAGAAGGAGAACCCTTCTGCTTGTCTTTCTGCTTGGCTATGGTGAAGCCTTGATTGAGTGGAATCAGGATTACACGGCTGTAAGGAGACTACTTTCCAGCACCGAACACAGAATCTCGACGCTCAAACACAGGGAAAGCCTTGTCTTCACCAGATCTCTCCCACGGAGGAGGATAGGCTAAGCTGCAGGGAAGCCCCAGGTCATGCAACTGGGAAACTGAGGGCCTGGACAGACACTGATCAGCCAATTTCACAAGACTGGCAAGAAGATGGGCAGAGAGATGGCGGAGGAGCGAGGTCTAGTCCGTAAGCATGGTCATAGGGAGGCAGCTATGATTTGTGGTCGTATCAAGAGAAGACGTCAGTGGCAGGTCGAGGGTCCAAATCTTCCTTTTCAAATGGAATCCAGGGTTAAGGTAATACCATTTAACCTTGGATTTCCTGCTTACATCGATGGCTAACACGTTACAACAACTTACTACTACTCCTTTTCAAATGCAAACACACATGCACGCCAAGACACTTGGGCACTCCATTGTGAGCATGTGTTGTGTCCAACACAACACAATAGAATAGAATGTCCATTGCAATGTACATATGGGACAGAGTTAATGGTACCTTCACCGGCGCAGTGCTTTGCTGTATCCTTCAACTGCAATATCACACTTGTAGTTACCGGTTTTCCTGTGAAAATAATATGTAAATCTCCATTTCCACCACCAGGTGGCACATCAATAGATACTCAGTAAGTCACTCCACACAATTAATCAACGGAAATGTAACTTTCAACTATTTTTTTAAAGCCCTTCTTGGTTTTATGCTGTATTCTCATCTTGCTCTAGGTAACCCGTATCTCTTGTTCCTGACCTCTCTGTGTTGGCTTATCTTATTTTGACTCTTGTGCTCAACCTGCACTTGAGGGCTTTGAATTTTCTCCGATCTCAGTGTTAAACCTTCCCTTCTGCTTGTCATGCTTGCCTATGGTGAAGCCTTGATTGAGTGGAATCCGGATTACCCGGCTGTAAGGAGACAACTTTCCAGCACCCAATACAGAATCTTGACACTCAAACACAGGGAAAGCCTTGTCTTCACCAGATCTCTCCACAGAGGTGAATAGGCTGGACTGCAGAGAAGCCCTAGGTCATGCAAACTAGGAAACTGAGGGCCCGGACAGCCATTGATCAGCCAATTCCACTTAACTGGCAAGAAGCTGGGCAGAGAGATGGCGGAGGAGTGACGTCTAGTCTGTAAGCATGGTCATAGGCAGGCAGCTATGATTCGTGGTCGGTATCAAGAGAAAAGGTTAGTGGCAAGTTGAGGGTCCAAAGCACAGATCAAGACACAGTAAGTTCATATAAATACAAATGTAACAGCTCACTAGTGTCATAAAAGCAAATCCTGTTGCACGGCCAAACATTCTACCTGTATATAGTAGTTACATTTTAGCCAGTATCCAGGTTAAAAATTCCCCCTTTATTGTGATCAATTAAAAAGGCTCACAGGGTGACAAGAATACCTTCATGGTGCAAATCTCATATACGCTACGTGTTTCAGAGCTCACAGGCTCCTTAATCTTGCATACCAATATAACTGAAGACACACTTACATAGTGTGCAGTTTGTGAGGCCTAGCCATCCTGATTGCCGCCACGTTTGAAGTTTGAAAAAATTACTTACCCCAAGCTAACAAGCAAACAGGTCCTGGTGTACCACCAGACCCGTTAATCACTGGCTCCCACCTACAGCCACATTCCCACAGCCAGTGCAGTAATCCCCCTAATGACACGGTGGCCTGTGTGTCCCCGAGTGGCCCTGGAGGAGATGGCACATCACCTAGTCATTAGTGATATCCAGGGCCGGATTAAGAGCATCCCGGGCCTGGTGCTGTAGATTTTGACGGGCCTATTTATCGAAGTATATAAAATGAAAACGCAACACAAAGCAATTTTGTTAAGACAAAGTGCATTTGTCACATGTCTAATGTACATTAAATTACCAGGATAGCTGAATACATGTTAGTGTATGAAAAAT